>CM034151.1:905136503-905729003 GCA_019776745.2 Taxus chinensis | reverse complement strand
GGTGGGCCATATCTAGAGTTGGCCCTCTATATAGAACTAGAGATGTGGTTCACGATCACGGGGACCAACTATGAACTATATCTTTGCCAGATAGAACTATAGGGCGGGGGGTTGGGGCCCCTATCTAACTATATGGGAGGATCCCCTATCTAACTATATGGGCAGAACTGGGGGGAGGGGACTAGACTCTCTATAGTCAGGGCCCCTATCTAATCTGAACTATGGGGTGCCCCCGACGCCTATACTCACCATAGAGAGAGAGGGGCTGGGGGGAGGGACTCCTCTCTAGAACTCTGGGCGCCTCTGTTCGGTATATGGGCCTGGGGCCTCTACTAAACTAATAAAGCAGGGGCAGGCAGGGGGGGAGGGTCCCCTAGATTCTCTATATGGCGCCCCAGATAGAACTATAGGGCCCCCCGAGAGGGGATAGCGTTATGCCGGTTCTATATGGAGTAGAGTCTAGATGGTGGGGTGGGGGCAGCTATACTCTCTATATAGGGGGCCCCAACATCTATAGGGGAGATCGAGTAGGCTCCTCGGCCTCCCGAACAGAACAGAGAGATGTCGGCGCGAGGGCCCCTATCCAGATATGGGGCACTCGCCATATAGTCTCATTCAGGCCCCCCTCTCTCCTATATAGATCTTATCCATCCGCCTATCTAGATCTATGCCCCCCGCCTCTATATATATAGATATAGCTGGAGAGAATTCTCCCTGAACTCCCCTATAGCCCTATAGATTCAAGGGGAGGGGGGTCGGCCTATCCCCTATCTAGACTATGGCTCGGCCTCCCGAGCATAGCATATAGATAGTCCGTCCCGTCGGCGCCCTCCCCTCTATAGGGGATGGGATGAGATGGGATGGGCCCATATAAGAGATCTAGGGGGGGGGTGGGGGGGGGGCCGCCTCTCTCTATCCATCTATCTAGATAGCCGAGCCACCCCCAATCAAATCGTGTCGTGTATCCCCAATCAAATCGTGGAGGAAGCGAGGTGGGGGTGCCGGAGTTCGGAAGAGAAAGGCGGACGGGGTCGGGGTGAAGGCGCCGGGGTCCCATTCTCGCCTCCCCGGCTTCCCCGGCCCCACCCTCAACACATAGCAGCGTAGAGAGGGTCCTCCCCCCCGACCCCGCGGCCCGACCCGGGCACTATTATCTTATTAGCCCGCCCCTATCGCCCCGCCCTTCCGAACCTCCACGATAATACAGAATATTGGCTTGGGAGAGTATAGCCCTTCTCTTTCTCAGAGCCGACCCAACTTAATAGAGAGGCTCGGCTCTATTCTATCTGGGCCTATCTCTATCTCGATCTGGGCCTATAGATCTCGACTTTCTGCGACCCACTATCTATATATATATATACTATACCTCCCGAGAGAACTATAGACTATAGATGCCATATAGATCTATATAGGGGGCTATAGAAATAAAGAAATATAGCCATAAAGAAATAAAGAAAGCCCTCTCTCTATCTATATCTAAGAAAGAAATAAAGAATCTTTATATAGCCATAAAGAAAGCCCTCTCTCTATCTATATCTAAGAAAGAAATAAAGAATCTTTATATAGCCATAAAGAAATAAACCTCGGCCTATCACCCCAATCCTATCTGTAGTTGACAACCCCCCCCCCTACCTATCTATATATGGGGCCTCTCTAGATATGGCCCCGGGCCCATCTGCCATACCATAGATATAGGTGGCCGAATATGGGTAGTGCCTAGAGAGCCAGCCGTGTATATGGTCTATATGGATGGCACTAGATCTATATATAGACCATATACGGGTTGTATTAATTCGAATCATATACGTTATACGCCAATTAGAATATAGGGGGCCCCTATATCCATAGTTGCTTCGGAGAGTTCGGTGGCCATATATCAACATCATATCTATCTATATAGGGCGGCACGGCCCCACTCACTCTATCCATATGGCATCTATATCTCTAGTTGCGGAGGAGGGAGCTTACTTATCTGGTCTGGTTGTATCACTCCTTTGGATACAATAGCCCGGTAGCTGCCCCCTCCCCTATATATAGAGATGGGAGAGATGGGATAGATGGCCTGCCCTAGTTATTTCTATTTAGTCTGGGCCCCCTCTATATCTAGCCGAGTGTTTGATAGAAACCTATCTCTATCGGAACCGAGTGGAATTATACTCTACTCCGCCCCGGCAATCTATATAGTATAGAGGGCCGAGTGGCGAGAGGAGGGAGCGGCTGGTCTGCTGCCCCGGGAGATAGGGAGATGGCCCCGCTGAGCCGGAATGCGACCCCCCTCCCTATATGGATTGATAGGGGATCCTCCTGCATTCCATAGTGAGCTTCGTGCTAGGTTGGATATAGAGGGGCGGCCCCCCCTATCTATATATGGCAGTTGGGGCTATATAGATAGTCCTGTTGGCACGTATCGGTTATATGGAATAGTGCCTGTTGGCACGAGCCAGCCAGTCGGTACTAAAGATATATGTGTAGTGTTTGGCACAGAGAAACTATCTATAGATAGAGAGTGGGCCCCTATCTAGAATTCTCAACTCTATATGGAGGGGGGAGGGGGGGGCCCCCATAGATCCCCTCTAAATAGAGAGGGGGGCCCGGCCCAACTCCTATCTCTCTGGGCCCCCCATATAGAGAGAGGGGGGGGCCTATCCCTCGGCCCCCAGCATCCGGCAAGAGAAAAGAGATAGGGGAGGGCGGCCATATCCTATAGAGTGTTGGTTGCCCCCATATAGACATAGACAGGACCGGGCTCGACCGAATGTTTGTTTGCCCCGGGTTTATCTGGAGTGTTTGGTAGCCCTATATCCTATCGGCCCTCGACTTACTATATCTATATGGCATCTATATCTCTAGTTGCGGCCCGAACTCTTTCCTGCACCCTCGCCCTCCCCCTCCTACGAGATATAGGGGCGGGGCCCCCCCTGAACTCTCTTTTCTATATGGTATGGCCTCCTCCTCCAGATAGAAAAGAGAGTTCAGGGGGGGGGCTCTCCGGATAGAGATATAGGGGTGGGCCCTATCGACCCCATATCTAGGTAGGAGGCCCTCCAGATAGAGAAGAGATATAGGGGCACTAGATATAGCGAGAATAGATATATAGGGGCGGGGCCCTGTATATCTATATGGGGGGCCATCTAGACTCTATTAGGCCCCCCCTCCATAGATAGAATTCTAGATAGGGGCCCACTCTCTATCTATATATAGCCATAGCCGCCCCCCCCCAACCCCCCAATCAGATAGTAGGTGGGCGGCCCCCCCCCCCCCACCCCCCCTAGAGATCTTATCTCTCTGGGGGGCCTATATAGATAGGGGTCCCGATAGGGCGTTGGCCTATAGTCTCATTCAGGGCCCCCAGCCCAGATAGATCTATAGGGTAGGGGCGGGGGAGGCCCGCCGGGGCGGGGGAGGCCCGCCAGGGGCGGGGGAGACGGGAGAGAGCATAAATGCCCAACGCCGCCCCCTATATATAGATAAGATATGGCCGACCCCCCCTCCTCTATATCTTCTCTATCGGTCAGATCTCTATAGGGCGCCCCATATATGGATCCCAGATAGATAAGATAGTTCAGGGAGGGGGCCGCCCAGATAGATAAGATAGTTCAGGGAGGGGGAGGGGGGCTCTAAAGTGATTGTAAGTTGGGGGGCCAACTAAACCATATAGAGTCGAGGTCATTAGGCGCTGACCCCGGGAGGCCCGGGGTCATTTATGCGCCTCTATATATATGGGGCCCTATCTAGAATTATGAACTCTATCTGGAGGGGGGGGAGGCCGAGGGAGAAGATTCGTTGGAATAGCTCGCGGGCATTCGTATTACGTGGAGTATAGAATTCGTATTACGTATATAATCAACGATGGGATCAACGATGGGATCAATCGAATGACTGACAGTGGGAATCCGGCGCTGCCTCCCTCTTCCCCTCTTCCAATAGTGGGTGGGTGGCGCTGCCTCCCTCTTCCCCTCTTCCAATAGTGGGTGGGTGACGCTGCCTCCCCCGCCCCTATATCTGGCAGGTCAGTTAGGAGGAATCTCCGGGTTACGAACTCCAGAACTAGCCGCCAGAAAGAAGGAATAGGGAAATGAGACGACTCTTTATTGGACTATTCCATAAACAGATTCTACTCCATTTACCCACACCAATCACGAGTTCTTCTCCATTTCTCTCGTATATCGTCGTAACGCCCTTCATCATGGGTTCTGAAAAAGACTTTTCATGTCATTCCCATTCAGGTCCGATTCGGATTTCTCCGCTGTTCTCTCTTCCCCCCGAGCCTTTCTTTCGGAGTGATAAAGAAGATGGTACACTTGAATCGTATCCTTCAAGTACTTATTGCTCGCCCGGAATCCCACTTCTGCAATTGGTAGGTCACCGGGTTCTTAGAATCAGTTGTGTTTTCCGTAGTTTCCCCATCTTACAACTCCCGTACCAATTTGATCGATTCGAAATGAATTGGTTCAACATTCCACTAGGGAGCCCGATCTTGACTCTGATGTGTGGTATTCATTCCCGTTTGGCTCTCGGAATCCCCAGCAGTGGTTGGAACAGCTCGCAAAACTCAACCACTTTACCTACTTTATCGCCCCCAATCGTTTTCCGTACCTCTATCGAAACGGAATGGTTTCATGTTCCTTCATCGATCGGTTATTCCCCTCCGTTCGCATCTCCCTTTCCAATTTCGGTCTCAATGGGTCCACGAGATTCAATGGCAAGCAGCAATTGAAACCGAGGCAGAGCAGAGCAGAGCAGAGCAGATATTAGGGGAGGGCGCCCCTATATAGATATATGGCGAGGGCGGCGGCGGCTGCTATAGAGTCGGCACCCCCTACCTATCTATATATGGCGCCCCCATAGAGAAGATCTATAGGGAGGGGGGGCTCGATTCTATGGAGGGGGGGGCGATAGATCGAGGGCCATATCTATAGGGAGTTCTCTCTATAGGGCCCCCCTTCTCTATATAGGGGAGAAGATAAGATCGGGGGGGCATATCTATATATATATATAGGGTGCCAACTCTTTATTGGATTGGCACTCGCATTTTTGTTTTGCTTTCTCTACTCAACCCCCCCCTATCTATATATGATATGGCCCCCCCCCATAGAGAGATAGGGCCCCCATATAGATGAGAGAGGGGGGGGGGTCGAGGCGAGGCGAGGGTCCGAAGGACCCCCTATGAAACCCTATCTCCCCCATCTATAGAGAGGGGGGCCCCAGATATAGATAGGGCCTCTCTACTCTAATATCTGGGTATGGGTATGGGGGAGAGCGCCAATTAAACTCTATATACCACGAGATATAGATAGGGGGGTCCTCAACCCCATATATTAGATCTTTCTCTCTATAGGGGTCCTCTCGGACGAGAGCATAAATGCCCTTCGTCGCCATATCTTTATAGAGAATAGAGACATAGAGGGTCCCTCCCCCTCCTCGACCTATGACCCCGACTTCACTAATGACCTCGTCCTCCTCGACCCCCCCTCTCTATAGATGGGGGCCATATCTAGAGAGGGGGGGGCCAGGGTAGGGGCGCCGATAGGGTGACCCCATAGAGTTATAGGCCTCCCCATACCGATAGGGGTCGCCGGGGAGCAGACCCGACTAGATCTAGTCGCCCCCCTCCATAGAATCGAGCCCCCTCCCTATAGATCTTCTCTATGGGGGCCCCGAGGGCCGTCGCCATATATTTCTATAGGGTGGCGGCTATGGCTATATAATAGAATATAGATATAGATAGATAGATAGATAGATAGATAGATAGATAGATAGATAGATCTCTATTCTATATAGATATAGAATAGAGATCTAGTTGGGTTGGCGGGCTCCCACGGTTTTCGCTTTTATGCTCCGATGGTCGAGCCCTAGAGTAGGCCGTCGCCATATCTAGATGGGCCCTATCTCTCTATGGGATGGGCACCGTTCATAGAGAGATCAGAGAGGGGGCCGCCATCTCATCTATATATAGAGGGTGCCGACTAGAGAGAGTCGCCCTCTCCCTATCGGTGATTGCATGCAGTGAGCGACAGCGAACTAACTCTCCACTCCTTACCTTATCCTTACCTTAATGGTATAATATAGATAGGCCTTTCTTTCTGATTAGGGCGTATAGGCCGGGCAGGCCGGTCATGAGTCGTTCAGGCTGCACTCTCTATTCGATTTGAGGCAGAGCGGAGAGCAGTGCTCATTCATTATATCATAGATATGGAAGCAAACTTATGTTCATCACACCCAATGGACTCCATTTTCATCACGGAAATGTATTACGTCAAGATCCGTTGCCAACACCGAATCACGCCAACATCACGGAAGTTCCTAGATCGTGTGAAATCGTAGTAGTTCCAAAGGCATTCCGTTCCAATGGAGAATTGGCTATGGAGATTCCGCGCGGTCAGAGATTCGCACAGGCAGATCGGGTCGAGTGCTCTCGGGAACGGGCGGGGAAAGAGGGAGTCGCACGACGAAGCGGGCATATGATGTTTGATTCCTCACGAGGAAGCACTCTCCGAGGGCATATGATGTACAATTCCTTGGAAAAGATTTCGGCAGTCATGTCGGAAAACGACCTTCCGGTCCGGATACGGGAGAACTCCATCCAGTTCCCGATGGAGACGGAGTTTTGCGAATTATTCCCGGAACTAGAAGATCATTTCGAGATTTCCGAGCATATCCGAGGGTTCAATGTGACTATTGCAACTCCGGCCAACACGCAGGATGAGACTCTACCATCGTGGAGCGGCTTTTCGCAGACGAACGGCATTTCTGCTCTCGATCGATAGAATATATCAATCCCATCTATATAGAGAGGGGGGTGTGAGCGATGGTATATAGAGTTTCATTGGCGCCCCGGCCAACGGCCCTATATAGATATGGAATATAGAACTCCCTATCTATATGGCCCTCGACTTCCTCTCCCTCGGCCCCATATAGATATAGATATAGGGGGCCGAGTGCCCCATATCTAGATAGGCCCCCCCCCTATCTCCCCCCCCCCTCTATATAGATGGGCGATAGAGGGGGGGGCCTATCTAGATATGGGGGGGCCTATATAGATATAGATATAGATATAGGGCCCTCCTCCCCCCTACTCGTCCTCCTCGATCTATCGATCGAGTGCCTATAGAGAGCCATAGCCGCCCCGGGCCGTCGGCCGGGGTGGCGGCTATGGCCCCCTATATAGAGAGATGGCCCCCCCTATATAGATATCTCTATGGGCGCCCTATCTAGATATGGGGGGGGGTTGGCCCGAACTCGGGCTCCCACGGCTCTATTTTATGCTCTGCTCCGCTGGCCGGGGCCCTACCCCTATATAGAGTAGGCCGTCGCCATATAGATGTATAGGGTGCCGACTATAGAGAGTCTCCCAGCTATATAGAGAATACTCCCGAGCATAGCATATAGATAGTCCCGTCGCCATCTAGATCTATAGGGGTGGTTCGCTATCGCTCACTCCTCCCCCAGCTATATATCTCATATATCTCTATAGTAGTCGGGGGAGTGCCTTACTCTCCCCCCCTCTCTATCTAGATGGGATATATTCCATCGCCATATCTAGATAGAAAGGGACCCTCCACCTCCCCATATAGAGATAGGGCCCCAACCCTCCCCGGGGGGGAGGCGCCTATACTCTCTATACAGGGGTCCTCTCCCGTTGGTCGAGAGCTCTATAGAGTAGGTAGTAGGCCGCCCAGAGTTCTGTTCTAGAGCGCCCTCTATTCTATATATCCGACTACGACTATATATAGCTATAGCCGCCCTCCCCCTCGGCCTCGCTATCCCCTATCCCCTATCCCAATAGAGGGGTGGGGGGGGGGGGGGTCGGCCATATCTATATATAGGGGGCGACTCTCTATAGCTATAGTCGGGCATTTCTGCTCTCTCCCGCCCCTCTATCTATATCTGGAGGGAGAGGGCCCCCCCAACCCCATCCAATCTCCAATCTAGAGAGACCTGGGATCTGGGCGGGCGGTCGAGTGTTCTCCCGTTGGCCTATATAGATATAGGGCCCAGCTAGAGAGAGTAGGCCGTCGGGGGAGGCCCTCGATTCAGAAATAAATGCCCCAACGTCGGCACGAGTCCCTCGCCATATAGATAGAGAGGGCTTTCCCTCGGGGCCCCTATATATCTGTTCTATATGGCGAGTGCCTGACTCTATATAGCCGCCCCCAGATGATATATAGGGCTATCGGTTCGCTATCGCTCACCCCGACTAGACTCTAGATAGTCGCCCCCCCCCCCTCTATATAGATGGGATATATTCCATCGCCCCGGCCTATCAGTCCATATAGAGAGAGGGGGGGGGGTGCCAACTAAACTCTATATAGCCCTATCGCTCACCCCTAAAGCTATATAGAGTAGGCCCCCCCTCTCTCCCCCCCCCTCTATATATATGGGAGATAGGGGGCCCCATATATAGATAGGGTCTAGGGGGCCCGCCTAGACGGCGGGAGAGAGCGTAAATGCTAAATGCCCCCACCCCATAGAGAGTTCTAGATAGGGGGCCCCCTCTAGATAGATATGGTCAGTCGAGTTCCTCCGAGGAACTGACCGCCCCTATCTAGAACTCTCTATGGGGTGGGGGCGCTCGATCGAGGTCGCCGACTATAGATTCTATAGCCGCCCTCGATTTTTGTATATCAAGGTTGGCCCCATATATCTAGAGGGCCGCGAAATCATGCGAGTAGGCCGAGGGGGAGGGACCCTATCTATATGGCGCCCCCTATTCAGATATGGGGCCCTAACTGCAGTTGGTCGGCGGAGGATTTGCCCTCTTAGCTTGGAGGAGGGGCGGCCTTGGTTGGGGTAGAGAGCCGTAAGCGCGGTGGGGGTGACGGAGGACGTGCTCGTATGGTCCATAGAGGGCACCTCTCGTTGATTATTGGGAACTGGAACTCCCCCATATTCGAAATATGCTTTTCCGGGGGCATCACGATCTGCAGCTCAAATGGTCCCTCACGAAGTATCTATTGGTCTGATCATTATCACCGTACTAATACGTGTAGGTCCTCGTAATTCGAGTGAGATCGTCACGGCGCAAAGGCAGATATGGTTTGGTATTCCCTTGTTCCCCGTATTGGTTATGTCCTCCATCCCTCGTCCAGCAGAAACTAATCGAGCTCCTCTTGATCTCCCAGAAGCGGAAGCTGAATCAGTCGCAGGCTATAATGCAGAATATGCGCGGGATGCGATCCTCAGGAGTTCACTGTTGGCGGAAGCCGATGTCCCGGGCGGGGACTAATTCGGACTGAAACAAGGCCAACTGCTTATCGCCCCCGGCGGCGCGGGAACCACGAATCAAAATAGGGACGGGGCGTTCGTTCCTTGCCGATACCTCTATCTGTCTTTCATGTCATCGAGATGTTTCGAAGAAGAACTTGTAAACTAGATAATATCCTATCCCAGTCACGTTCGTTCTTTCGTCGCCGGCACTATATATCTCTTTCGGATATGGGGGTATACAATGACAAAGGTGATTCCAGTTGGCCCTTGGACAAGCACTTCGGACGTAGAACCGGGTCGCGCTGGTCTCTTTCTCATGAGGGCGAGATGAAGCATCTGCATGTTCGATACAGCCGCCTGTACGACAGAATATGCGTCGTAGGCCCATCGTCAATTGGCGACCTAGGTGGTGTGGTATATTTGATTGATTGATCCCAGGGAACCATCGCAGGGACGGTCAGAGGGGGGAACGTCGACGACTGTCCAGCGGAGCCTAGAGGAGGGTTACTTGGAGCCCCTCTATATATATGGGGAGCGCGCAGGCTCACCTCTTCCATAGAGATGGATAGATAGGGCAGCTGGTCAATCCCATAGATCTGATCGGCGAGAACCGGACCACCCTTACCATATTGACTGGTGAACACGGACGGACCCGTGAACGAACAGTACATCGGCGTGAATGGAGAACAACATGAATGAGAAGGGGTACTGAAGCACTGATATGCATCTCCCCTATATCTATATGGAGCGGAGGGCCCGGAACCAATCCAGGAATACTTCTTGCCGTATGTTCGTTCGACTCCGGAAGATTCGCGCCAATCAAATCAATAGTTCTTTCAGTCGGTCGAGCGCCACCCATTCTTGTATAGTAGGCGGGGCGATTCGATGGATGTTCTTGCACCATTTCAATTCCAATCCCGCATCTCGACCGGAGCTGGTCATGTAATCACCCCTCCAGATAGAGTTCAGGATTCTAGATATGGCGCCCCGGCGGAGGCCATATCTATATATAGGGGAAGTGTTCCTCTCCCATCCGGCAGTCATATTATTCCCATGCTTCTTCGCTCCTATCAGTCAGTCGGGCCCCCTTCCCATTGATTGTATCAATGGTAAGTGCGGAGAGGGAGAAACTTGCGAGTACAGTATGGGGTGGGGGTATTCGCATACGGATTGCAGTGATGATATATAGTTCTATAGGGCCGACGGTGTTTCATTGCTGCACCACCGGGGCCACAGGTTCCGTTTCCCAGAACGCCGGGCTGCCGTGCCGAAATATATTTCATTTCATTTCATTTGAGATATAGGGCCAATGAGTATCCCCATCCCCAGGTCACCTCGCTCTCTCCGTCTCCGGGACAAGAAGAGAGAGCTACTCGACCGGCACCGAAACCAGGTTCTGCGCCCCTAGATAGAATCTATATAGATAGAGGCCGGGGCCGGATGGTGGGACCGTGCAAGAAGAGATGCGGATTCCCGGTTCTTCAGTCCTCGTTCAATTCCCACTTTGATCACTCACTCCAATATAGAGATAGGGGGCCGGCCCCTATCTATATATGTGAATCGTAGCCATCGAGAAAGCTACAAAAAACCAACCGGGCCTATACTATATATATCTTCTGGAATCTGAAGTCGACCTCCATATAGATATAGGGGGAGTGCCCCATATCTAGTATATGATGTTGCTTCATTCTCCAGTCAGGTCAGATGAGATGACCATATCTATATCTATATCTATATCTGAACTCTATATCTAGGGTCCCGGCGGCCCTCTCTTCTATATCTGATGAATATAGAGAGAAGAGAAGAAGAAGAGCATTATATCGATCTCATCTCATTGAGTTCTGTATATAGGGCCGGTGATGGCGCATAGTTCTCTCGGGGAGATATATATATATAGATCCGAGATCTATAGAGAGGGGGGGGGCCCCTATCTATATATGGCGGCGCGACTAGGCTATCTATATAGATAATATAGAGTCGCCCTATCTATATATGGGGCACTCCCCGCCTACTGGAAAGCCTATGGGGAATTCTAGATTAGATAGGCCCCCCTATATAGAGATGGGAGATGGAGATCTGGGGAGGCCCTATAGAGATCTCTGGGAAGGTGTCTCTGACCGCCTAGAACAACACCATATCTATATATACCATCTATAGAATCTAGGGTAGGGCTGTTTGCCCCCCTATATAGAGATCTCGCCCACCATATCTCATATCTGGGGCCTCACTTCACTATTGAGCGGGCCGGGCTGTGTCCCTTGAGGGCAGATCTATATATAGGGGCGGCCATAGTTCAGATTCTGGGGGGGGGGCTCGCGTTTCTGCCTCCGGCGGGGTGGCTATTCGCCGAATACAGGTGGGCGAGGGGATAGTTGTCCATACCGTTTCCAACTTCCCCTCCCTATCGGGGAGTTGCCGCTATCCCCAGATGGGAGATGGGGGGTCTATCTAGATAGGGGATCGATACCATTTCTATCACCCCTCTATATCTGGTATCACGTATATAATAGAATGGCGGATAGAAGAGTTATCCTCGCTGGTATGGTATCACTATCTCAGTGGCCTATCTATCTAGAGGCTTCACTCGCAACTAACTAACTAACTAACATCTATATATCAGCCGATGCTGATCATCCGGAGAAAGTCCTATCTATTTGGGGAGATGACCTACCCCTATCCTCGAGTATAGTAGAGTGATAGTTGATTAGATATAGACAATCCCGAGTTCTCCATCCCTTGCTCCCCGGGGACAGAGTAGGCATGCCCGACCAGACCTAGGCATGAGGGATCTATATAGGGGGGCCATCCCCCATATATAGAGAGGGGGACCATCCCTTGCTCCCATATATAGATAGGGGACCATCCCTCCCATATATAGATAGGGGCCCCTAGGTCTATATAGAGGGGGGCCCCATATATAGATAGGGGCCCATATCTATATAGAGGGACCAGACCTCGGCCCCCCCTCTCCCCCTCCCCCTCTATATAGATCAGATCTTATCTATATGGACTGGTTGCGAGTATAGGCGTATCACATCACGTATATAATCAGATCAGTGGAGAGTAGTTCTCTATATAGGGCCTGACCTGTATTCTGTATCTCCCCTATGGGCCAACCTGTCTAGTGAGTACCAACCCATAGGGGATCGCAGTTAGAGATATAGGGGACCTACAGAATACAGGTTGGAGTTATAGATCTAGGGGACCTACAGACAGTAGGCAAGCCACTCGGTACTCGATCGAGAGGATAGAGATCTATAGATCGGGGCTATCTAGAGTTCTGCCCTATCGGGGCTATCCCTATCCGCCCCAGCCCCCTATCTATGGGCGAGCCTCTATCTATATGGGGGAGCCGATCTATATAGAGAGGGGGGGGGTCAGATATAGATAGGTGGGGGGTCGAGCCGATATATAGATAGGCCATCCATCTCTATTCCTCGATTCAGATTCGGACTTGCGATCGATCAGTATGTGACTGACTGACTATATGGGGACGGCTATATAGAGTCTATAGTCGAGCAGATCAGTATGACCCTACCCTATCTCGTCTGGGTCTGGTCCAGCCCGATCCTGAACCTTTTGGACTAGGTCGACTAGATGTATAGACCTGAAGATATATAGAGAGAGAGGGGGCCCCCATCTGAACTATCTGAGTGCCTATCTGATCCTATCTCGGGAGCCCTTCTATAGATATGGCTCTAGATATATGGGGCCTTCTCTCACTTAGGTAGCGAAGGGGAGGGCTGCACCCCGACTATAGATTCCCCCACTTGATTTGTTGAACAAAGGTAGTGGGCTGCGCAGCCCCTATTCATATATTGGGAGGGCCTATAGAATCAATCAATGGGGGTTATGTGTTTTGTGGGCGAAGGATAGGGCTGGTCCTGGGCCATATCTATATATAGGGTGGTTTTCCATTGGCTGTATAGAATATATGGTATAGGGGCCCTATCCACCCATCCCCATGGGTGCCCTATCTATCCCATATCTGGTGGTGGGTTCCGAGAATCAGTAGTTCCATAAGTTATAGGAAGCCTATCTATCCTATCCCCCGGCCCTATCTATCCTATCTCGAATCCCCTCTGTAAATCACTAAGTTGTCTCACTAGATGGATCACTCAAGAGGGCCCTATCTTCAATCTCAAGGAACCGAGTAAGTCAATCTGGGAAACTGGAACCGGGAAGAGGACAGAGATAGTCTCGCTGAACCAATCGAACCAAGATCTAGAGAGAGGGGGAGACTCGGCCCCTAGAATCAATAGGGTGGCTGGACTGAACCAACTTCCCTATTGATCCTAGGGGCCCAGAGTAATAGGATCCCTATCTATCCGGCCCATAGAATAAAGAAATCTGGGCCTCCGTGACCTGGTCCCTAAGTTCAAGGATCCCAATGAAACTAAACTCTCTATATGCCACGCCCCGGTTTCTGAGATAGGGCTCACTCCGGGAAAGATAGGATAGATAGGGCAGTATGGAGATAAGGAAATAGGTGAAAGGAGCCCTACCTATCTATTCAGTGAAGGCCATCTATAGTTTAGAGAGAATTATCTTATCTTGGGGCAACTCGAGAACATGACAGGCCCCCTACCCTATACTATATATATAGGGGAGAATCACTAGATTGTTCTCTCCCTCTCTGTCTCTGCCCTACCTTGATAGTGGTGGCCGACAACTATAGGCGAGGTAGGGGAGAGGTAGGGCCCATATATTGACACCCACCAGCCTATAGTTAGAGTAGGGCCCAGACCAGAGATATAGATAGGGGCCCCCACCCACCCCTATCTATAGATCTCATCCAGTTCTTTCTCTGACCCTATCTAGATATCTGGTAGTTTGTCCCTATCTCTCCTATCTAGTTGCAGGTTTGGTACATATAGATATGGGATATGGGCCAGATTCATAGATATAGTATAGGCCCACCCCCTCTCCCCCCATATAGAGAATTTAGAATTCTAGATAGGGGGCAACAGAACAAGAAGATCTGGGACCCAGCCGCGGTCCGGGCTCCCCAGGTCACTTTGAAAGCTATGCTATATGGAAGATCTATATAGAGGGTGGACCTAGCCACTATGATCTATAAGGTTGAGAGCATATTAAGAGGTAGGGGGCAGATCAAGGGTCCATTCTCAGGTTCCAGGGGGAAGGCCATAAGGGATAAGAGGCCCTCTGGTCCCGCTCCCACTTGATTGGTAGAGGCCTATAGTTCTAGTTATAGTTGGCCCTCTCTATCCTATCTCGAACCGTGGCTCTTCTTTATCTTCTGTTTCTGGCTCTTGGTCCTACTCCGGTTCTTCTTGTTCTGGGCTTTTTGGCGTGAAAGGTGGATCAATTCTGAACTAAAATATGGAGGGGGGCCACATATCTACCCTATCTCACTCTGGGAGCCTGCCCTATATAGAGAGTAGTAGGGGGCCTCTAGATGTCTATCGGCTAGCCCCTCCCCTATAGAGATAAGATAGTTCTAAGCCGGGGGTTTGGTTTTTCTCTGTGCCCGAGAGATATAGATAGATGGGCCCTACTCTCAATTATAGAAGGGGGTGGGCGGCCTGGGAAACTCTAGTGGGGGTCCAAAGAAGAAATGCCACCATTTCTGGTTCCTTCTCCGAGTAAGCCCTATCTATCCTATCTCCACCCTATCTATCCCATCTCTTCCCTATCTATCCATCTCGAATCCAGGAATAGATAGAATAGATAGGGCCCGTTGTATCACATATGGAATAGATGGTGGCATCACTATCATCTATAGAATAGATAGGGCCTCAGCCCTACCGGGACACCATGACCCCCACTAGAGTTTCCCACCCGGGTTCACCCCCCTATCCCTATAGATTGTAGGGCATAGAGGATCGGGCCCCTCTTCTAGATTGGGAAACTATAGGCCAGGCCCCCCCTCCCCCTCCCCCTCCCTGAACTATCTTATCTATCTATGGGAGGCATCTGACTCCATCCATTTCTGCCCACCCCCTCTAGAATCTAGATATGGGGGAGATAGGGGGCCCCTATGATGATATGATATGGGGGCCTACTCGAGAAAGGCACCCTCCCCTATCTATATGGACTGATGGGTGCCTATCCATATAGATGGGGATAGGCCCAGGGTGGCCCCTATCTATGGATATGCTCTCTATCTCTATATAGATCTCTCTCTCTCTATATCTATCTCTATATCTATATCTCTCTCTCTCTCTATAGAGATCTCTCTGAACTCTATATCTCTCTCTCTATCTGAACTCTATATCTCTCTCTCTATCTGAACTCTATATCTCTCTCTCTCTCTAGATCTCTATCTGAACTCTATATCTAGATCTAGATCTATATAGGCGCTCTAGAGGGCGGCCTACTCTATATGGGGGAGGGACTCCCCCGCCCCTGGCGGGCCTCCCACGCCCCTAGGCCTCCCCCGCCCCCCCCCATATAGATATAGGGCCACATAGATATAGGGTCTAGGGGCTCTATCTGACTATTCTATATGCCCTATAGAAACAGAAGGGAGATATCTAGATAGATAGGGGGTCCACACAACGCAATAGTTGGTTGGTCCACAGCGATAGTTGGTTAGTTGGTCCAATAGTTGGTTGGTTATGAGGAGAAGAGACCGTCGCAGATAGGGCTTGCGGAGAATAGACCTCTATCTTGCGGAGTATAGTACATAAATGCCGTCGGAGATTATAGAATAGATCATTCTATGGGGCCTCCCCAGATCTATCTTCAACCGATAGGCCAGGCCCTATCTAGAGATATGGGAGGGGGCTACAATATAGAGAATATAGGGCAGGGCCCCATATAGATTATCAGATCGCCGGGGCAACACACCTACACCCACTATTCTATATGCCCTAACAGAAGGGAGATATCTAGATAGGGCCCTCTCTCTATAGAAGGACTGTTTACAAGGTTGGTTGAGAAGAGACCTGGCCCGCCCCACCCTATACCTGATCTGGCCGCCCCGGATAGATACCTGACCGAACAGATATAGATAGGGCACCGGAGGAGGCCCGGGCGCACCCCTCTAGATATCTGGGGCCACCAATCGAAAGATGCGGTTCATTCTATAGAATATAGATTAGATGGGCACTGTTCGCCCTGGATATGGAGCCGGCTATAGAGTATAGATCTCGAGTTCGGGCCGGTTCATCCAGATATCCCAGCACTGCTCAGCTATGGATAGTTATAGTTCTATATGCCTATATATCCCCTCCTATCTAGACTCGATCGGCGGCCGATCTGGCGGCGGGCCCCTCCCCCTCTATAGATATGGATCTGGGGCGGATCTATCTATATCTAGCCCCATCGAATATCTAGATAGGCCCTCTCTAACTATATAGTAGTCTCCCTATCTAGACTCAAGTTTCTAATCCGGCATGGACGGGGGGGGGGGGTTCGAACTAGCTGATGTGCTGGTGCTGATGTGCTGGGCTGATGTGCTGGTCGAAACTATAGATACTCTAGATATAGGGCGGGGAATGGACTGTTGGGTTTGTTCGACTCGCCATCAAACCCATCCCAATCCCTCACCCTCATATATGTCTTGTCTATACGGCGACTAGCCGTCTATATATGGTATGGCCCTATCCATATCCCTTATATCTATATGCCCAACAGATATGGATAGGGGCCCCCCCCTCTCTAGATTTCTCGGCTCCCATCTCTATATAGGGGGGGGGCCAGGTGGGAATTATGATATAGGGGAGATCTATATCTATATCTATATCTATATCTATATCTATATCTATATGCTGGTAGTTCTTGCTCGACTTGCCCCAACCAGATATAGGGGAGAGGAGATATATAGGGTAGGGGCAGGTTGGGCCGACTAGCCATCACACCTCACCTATCGACTAGCGGGTTGGGTCGACTAGCCCTGGCTAGTGCCTAGCCAACCAAACCCTAGCCTTTCGTTTCGTTTGATAATACCTGTTCCTTCCGTTACCGCTACCCTACCATTCGATACCATCGGCACTCCACTCCGCTCCCCGGTGTTCGGTTATATCAGAGGTGAGGTGATATATAGAGCCGTGATACCCGCCCTCTCGATCGGGGGGCGGGTGGCTATTCTAGATACCCCACCCTATAGTTGTAGTTGTATATAGAGGGAGAGGGAGGCTATCTATATCTGGGTCGGCCCCCCCCCTATATAGATTCTATATGGCCCCCATATCATATATCTATATAGAGGGGGGCAGCGGCCCTCGAAGATGAAGAGAAGAGATTTCTTATTCCTATTTCTCAAGCTTCCGGCCGGAGATTCTAGTCGCCCCCAGCCCGTGTCCCCCCTCTCTATAGAGAGTTTGGCCGCCCCTCTCTCCATATCCCTATCCCGCACTCTACTGTACTCGACTCTACTCTAGCTGGGTGCTATCCGGGCCTCCCGATGGAGGGCGTGTCCGGCCGGTAGTTAGATGCGGGCCCCCTATACCTATATATAGATATAGATCTGCCACCCGAGCTTACCGGCCACACCGATCCCCTCTACAGAGCTAAAAGCTAGATAGAGGATTGGCGCCTTTCCTCTAGTCTAGGATATAGAGGGCTCTCCAGAATAGAATGATCAGATTGGCGCCTCTGCTGCCAATCTGAGTGAGATCTAGAGGGCCCCGGGGAGGCGGGCATATCCTCTCCCGGTAGATGGCGCCATACCCCTATCGGGTTGGTGGGATCGGTAGATGGCGCCCGTCCAGACCGTCCCTGTCCAACTAACGGATAGCGTATCTAACCCAACCTCTGATCTGAGGGATCGGTAGATCTAGGTGCGCGCCCTCTAGATCTATCTAGATATGGGCCCTCCTCTATCTATCTAGATCTAGGGGGTTGGTGGGGATCGGGCCCTCTATCCATACGGGGGTTGGGCAGTGCCTAGCCTAGCCCAGAATCTAAGACTCTATGGGAGATGCCCGGGCTCTCGGAGCTATACCGAATCTCCCTATCTCCCTATCGAGGGGGTCTATTGAAGATTCTATGCCCTATCCTATCTATAGATCCAGGAGGTGAGCCCTGAACTATCTAATCTATGGGGGGGGCGGCTAGGCCAGGCCATAGAGACTCGGGACTCGGGACTTGGGACCCCTATCTAGTTCAGAATCAACCCCTATCGACTCGGCACCCCATAGAGAAGATATATGGCCGCCCTATCTATAGATCCATCTCTCTCTGGAGGGCCCCCAACCTCTCTATCTGCCAGATCTGATCGGGCGCCCCCTTTAAACTCTATATCTCTGGGCCCCCAATCTCTCTATCTGCCAGATCTGATCTCGGAGGGGCCCGCCCCTCTCTATCTGGAGGGTGAGGTTGAATATCTATATAGAGAGGGGGGATCTCACCCGCCCCTATATCTGAATGAGAGGAGGGTGAGGAAGGGCGGGGCTTCCTTTCCCTTCTCTAGAATTCTAGATAGGGGCCATATCTAGATAGGGCTTCATTCCGCCGGCTAGGTGTATGCGAAAGCCTGGTTCCGAAGGATGATTCATTCCGCTCCGCTCTCCTGATAGAGGGAGGTACCGACGGCCGAGAGGTCCAAGATCTAGGCTCTCCTCGTTGATCGCCTTATGTCTATACATGGCCAAGCATCCGGCTTGGGAAGTATAGTGTATATGGCAACTTCACATTCACCTGGAGCTATATGCTATATAGAGTAGGCCGTCGGCCCTATCTATATATCTGGAGGTTGAGGGCCCCCTATCCCTATCCCGATCTATATGTGGGGGGGGTGGGGCACTCGATTCTCAATTGGGGGTCCCGTCTCGGCTGGGTTATGTTTGTTATGTAATCCATTCCAGTGGGCCGGACAGTTGGCTCGGCTGGGTTTAAAGCCGGACGGTCAAGACTCGGCTGGGTTCTATAGAGAGGGGATAGGGGCCGGACAAGGCTCAGAGTGAAGATAGAGATCTAGAGAGAGATATATATCTGAGAGAGATAGAGAGAGAAGAGACTGAAGAGTGAGATATAGAGAGAGATAGAGAGAGAGATATATATCTGAGAGAGATAGAGAGAGAAGAGACTGAAGAGTGAGATATAGAGAGAGATCTATATCTGAGAGAGAGTTCAGATAGTCTCATTCAGATATGGCGACCCGGCCAGACACTAGCAGTATCTCCCCAAACACACTAGTCCCCATCAATTGGTATGGATCACTATATGGGATAGTGATGCGGTCCATACTTACTATTAGAATGAGAGAAGAGAGTCCGGTCGGCTCCCCTCTACTCATCTATCTTGGTTTCATGGCATGGCATTGGCCCCCCCTCTATATAGAGATAGAGAGGAATGGCCCCACCCCATATATAGATTAGATTAGATTAGATTAGATTAGATTAGATTAGATTAGATTAGATTAGATTAGATTAGATTAGATTAGATTAGATTAGATATATGGCCTGGCCGATTCTCCCATCTTCTGATTAGATTCTCGTTCGCGCATCACTACCCTTCTCTGGGTGCAGTGAGCGCTGACATATCACATACGTAATATGATCATGATAATTATTCATCAATCACCCCTAGCCGATGGAGTAAGCCGCAGCCGCCCCCATCCATATGGGCAGATAGTTCATATTTCGAGTTGCCCTATCTATATATATGGGCGCCCTATCTATATATATGGGCGTAGTGAACCACTGCCCCCCGAGTTCGGGCCGATTGAAGATATATAGAGAGGGGGCGGCATGCATATCATATAGATTAAGCTGTGTGGGATTGACTCTCGCAGCCCCATCTATCTATCCCTATCTATATAAGCGGGGCCCATCTATATCTATGGCTCAAGCAGGAGCTGATTCATTGGCTAGTTAACATTCATTGGCTAGCCCCATAGAGAGGGGGGCTGTGGAGAAGGACAGCCGGGGCTCGATGCGATGCGGCCGGATGCCCTATATCTCTATCGCCCCTCGACTTGAGACGCTTCTATTTTCTATAGGGGCGCCATATCTCTCTATAGGGGTCCCAGTTCTCTATCTAGGGGAACAATTCAGGGGGTCCGTCGAGTCCCCCATAGAGAGATAGGGGAACGCCGTGGCTATATAGTGGAGGCTGGCCGTCGCCGTCAATTAGATTGATTCGCCCCCGGTCGACTCGGGATCTCCCCCATAGGGCGCTGGAGAATAGAGATAGGGCGCCCTACCATATATATGGCCTGGCCGCGACCTCCTCTAGATCGGTGGGAAGAGATTCCTTCCCCTTCCATTATAACCTAACCGTAACCGGCCCTCTCTCTATATCTTCGTGGCAGGTGGGACCGGGGGTAAGGAAGAACCAACATTCTATAAGTAGGACCGGGTTCCCGATGGCGGCTCTATATCTTCAGGCCCTATCTATATATGGCTTTATGCCCGGGAGGAGATGAGATATATACAGTGGGCAGTGGGGGGGACTATCTAGAATCAGCCCTATATTCTATCTGCCTATATAGAGGGGGTGGACTGCCAGATGTATATATATATATATATATAGATATATATCTATATATAGGGGGTGCCCCTCCGCGAAGTGTAGATCTGAACGATGGGATGGACGCGCTTCTATCGGACCGAGTGGACGTGATTCAGATCATGTTACGTATATAATCAATCCATTCGATCATGTAGATGACTATCTGGCCTATATATCTATATCTGGCCCCCCCTCTCTCTCTATATATCCTATCAACTCTATCTGGGCAGCCGCCCGACTCTCTATCTATCCGAAGCCCCTATAGATCTATCTGGCCCTATATAGATATATCTCTGAGGGGTCAGTCTCGTCTCCGAGAGATATATATATATCTATATAGGGGCCGGTACTAGATATAGATATACGTCATGGCCAGATATAGATAGAGGGGCCGGTGGGAGAATGGGTCAGCTTATCTTGCTTGATCGGAGCCCAGGTTCCATATCCACATCATAGCCCCCCCTATAGAGAGATGGGAGCCGAGCCCCTATCTCTATATAGATCTGGGAGCCGAGATCTATATAGAGGGGGGGGGCCGGTCCATCCCATATAGAGCCGCCATCGGGTTCCATATCCATAGCCCATCTAGACCCGCCATCGGGTCGCTCACCCGCATTGGTTGCTCTTTAGTCCCCCTATATGGATATTATGGCCCTCTATAGATATCTGGGGCCCCCCCCCTCTATCTATATGGGTGAGTACCCACCCGGATGCAGAGGAGCTAAGCTATGGATAGTCGTCCGGGTCCCAGTTCTATATATAGGGCCGGATGCAGAGCTGAACAATGGCTAATCCGCCCCCCCCTATATAGATATGGATATGGCCGGATGATTCTTCGGATCCGCCGGATGAGGATATCTATACATATAGGGTGCCTCGATCTCCCATTCCCATGTAGGGTAGGGTCGCCATGGATATGAAGGGAGATGCCCGATAGTCTCCCTCGACATCTATATAGTTACTGGTTCATATAGAGTCACTAGTTGGGCCCCCATCTACAGTATACTGGGTATCTATCTGCTTGTTGACTATAGGCTATAGCCGCACTCGCATCTCATATTCACCCTTCTCTAGTCAGTCAGGCTTCTATATATAGGGAGGGGTCGGGTGTTCAAACATCTATCCGCCAGCCAGCCTATATAGATAGAGGGGCGGCCTATCTATAGATCTTGGGGCCAGTTCGAGCGGTTCACGGTTCAAGGTATGGAATGGACTGCATCACTGGGAAAGAACTATAGGGCCCCACCCCATATATCTATCTATCTATCTATCTATCTATGGCATGGGCATCAGTCATCAGTCATCAGCCCCCCCTCTATATCGACAGCGACAGATATATGGTCGGTCGCGTATAGAGTCTAGATGGATGGCCCTATCCATATATGGCTCGACCGATACTCGACCGCGGCGGCTATGTGGTTGGTATATAGAATAGATATAGTCGGCACCCGACTCTAGAGGTGGTTGAAGAGGGAGCCCCTCGAATGAAACTATATACTGTGCCCCACCCCAGCCCTCTATATAGAACTGATTGAGCATAGATAGGGGGCCCGCCTATATAGAAGGGGCGTGGGAGTGCCTGGATGTCCTTTCTCGAGAGAAGATCGATCTATATATAGGCAGGCTGCCCGGCCCAACCCAACTAAACTAGATCCATAGCCGCCCCCAGATAGAACTATAGATATGGCCCTATCTATATATCTCATGTTCGTCGCTTCGGTTCGCCTATATATAGATATGGATCGTCCCATATCCCATATCTGCTGCTCGCCATATCTATCTATATATAGGGTTAGGTGCCTATAGTTCTAGAGGGGTTCGTAGCTGATCGGATAGATACGCCAGATAGATGGATACGCCAGATAGAGACGCTAGCCATATAGATAGCCATCCAGAGACGCTAGCCATCCATCTACGCCAGATAGATTAGATAGATAGATAGACTAGCTAGCCATCCAGATACGCCATCTCTATACGCTAGCCAGATAGATAGAGACGCTCGACAGCCAGATAGAGACGCTAGCCATATAGACTAGCTCGATTGGTTGGTACCCATATAGAGAGAGAGGGCCGATGGTACTAGAGAAGTTGGTTCACTTAAATACAAGATAGATGGGCACACTCATATAGAGCTACGGCTTGGTTGGTACACTTCTATATGGCACGAGATAGATGGAGATAGAGATATATAGAGAGAGGGATATCTGGCTTCCTGATGGAATATATAGAGAGGGAGATCAGTTGGCACCCATATAGTTAGAGAGGGCAGATCTATAGATAGGGGCATGAGATAGATGTCTTCATTCTCTCCGAAGGAGTGATATCTGGGTGCCCATATCTATAGAGAGGGGGCTGATGGAATATAGAGAGAGGGATATCTGGGCACCCATATAGAGAGAGGGGGCGCTCCGCTCTCCCCTATATAGAGTCTAGATAGATGGCGGCTCTCCGCATCCACTAGACTCTATATAGGGGAGGGCGCATCCGGCGGCATAGGTTCACATTCACATTCATGATATAGATATATAGCCGCACTCGCAGCTTAGCTCGGGCTCTAGGCCCTATCTAGATCTGGGGCCATATAGAGATAGGGGGCCCACTATTCTATTAGGTTAGGTCGGACAGATCTCTGAGCCTTGTCCGGCCCCTATCCCCTATCCATATAACCAACCCAGCCGAGTGATTCCTCGACCGTCCGGCTTGAAACCCGATGAGTATATAGATCTGGGGCCCCAGATCTCCTCGAGCTATATAGAAAAGATTGATTGATTGATTCTTAGGCCCTCTCTATATCTGTGGTTCTCCCCTATCTATATATGCCCCCCTTGTTCTATTCTATATCTATATCTATATCTATATCTATATCTATATCTATATCTATATCTTATTGGGTGGGGTGCCCCCCCCCCTCTCTAGATTTCTCGGCTCCCAGATCTATATAGAGATAGGGGCTCGGCTCAGCTCGGCTCGGCTCGGCTCTATATCTTAGAGAACTGGGAGGGTGTGGCGGGGACCCTCCCCAGTGTCTTCTATTCTATGCACCCGGAACAAGATCTATATCTAGAATTCTTCATTCATGTTCCTCAGATATATCTTTGTCGCCTCCCTCCCCCCGGTCTATATGCCCAGAGAAATCTAGAGGGGTTTGGGCGATAGAGAAACCTCAAGATTAGGCATAAACCCAGATATAGATACAGGGGCTCTGCTCAGAAGGCCATATATCTATAGATTTCTATAGATATATATAGATGTAGATGTCCAGACAGAAATCAATCAGAAGGTTGGGGCGATTAGATTAGACTACCGATATCCCTAAACTCAAGGTTGGTCGGGGAAGTGGTACACGGACACTCCAGACATATTGCGGTTGGGGGTTGGGACAGACAGAAATCATAAGGGTGGTTGGTACTCTATCTGATCTGGGGGGCACTCTCCCCTCTAATCTCCCAGCTATAATAGAATCTAATCGTAACAACCCAACCCCGGGCCCTCATTCTATACGTGATACAACCTGGGGCGATGGATGCAATATCTATATAGATAGGGGCCAGACCAGTAACAACCCAACCCAACCCAACCCAACCCAACCCAACCCAACCCAACCCAACCCAACCCAACCCATTATTATATATATTATATTAAGTGGTAAGTGACTATTCACCGGCTCACCGAACTGGCCCTCCATATAGATCTAGGAAGCATCTGGATTCACCGAACCATCCGGTATCGGGCCCTACCCTACCCTATATAGAGATCTGCGGGAAGCCGATTCACCGCCATATATATAGATAGACAGAGCAAGCATCATGGCTCGCGTTCGTAGAGAATAGAGATTTCTCCTCTCTTCGTACCTGTGCCCTCCGCACCGGTGTTCCTCGTACCCGGCGACTATAGAGACTAGGGGCGATACATCGTATTCATCTGTTATCGAGACTAGATCTGGCTCGTATCCATCTCATCGAAGAAGGAACCGCAACAGATCCCAGAACCCCATATAGATGGTAGGGCGGAAACGATAGTTGCAAGCAGTACCTCGGCATGCGTATCTCATCTCTATCTGTTAGTCATAGTCGATTCCGTTCTCTATGGCTGTTTCGCCCGGCACATATCATATATATATAGAGGGATCCCCATATATATAGAAAGAGGAAATTGATTTCCTTGGCATTAGAATCAGTTCTGGTACAATCACAATGCAACAGCATGTTGTCGCCAATATCCATAACTTTCCTGATCAAATCCTTGAGAAACAGCAGTTACAGCGTTTCCTCGGATGTGTTAACTATATTGCTGGTTTTTACCAGAATATAGCTGCTGACAGAGTACTGCTTAATAAAAGACTTAAAAAGGATGCTCCTAGCTGGTCTCAGGAGATGACAAAGGCAGTACAGAGAATAAAGAAGTAGGTCAGAGAGCTCCCAGCAATGTCTCTTCCAGGATCTGGCAGAAAAATTATTGAATGTGATGCCAGCGAACAGTTTTGGGGAGCTGTTCTCAAAGAAAAAGCTGAAGATGATAAAGAAAAAATATGCAGATTCTTCGATCCAGACATTCCAGGATGCCAATATCATACACTTCAAGAACCAATGGTAAGATGTTGTCTCCATTGGCAATGGAGATCATTATATGCAGTTGAACAACCAGATTTCCTACCAGTCGAAGGTCTCAGGCTCAGACAACTGATACCAAGAAAGGACACTTTATGGCAGTTCGAATTTTCCAGAATGTGGACTGAAGAACATCCACTGCACTATGATTTATGGAACCGACCTCCATCTCTGGGAGACAAGAAGTATATTTCTTCTCATTTCAAATACTTCTTGCTTAAATTTCTCCCTACTAAATTGTTTGACTCTCCTCTTCTTAATGTGCATCCTGACACTGCGAGAAATGTTCTAATCCAGTGTAAGATTCCATGGTTTGTGAAAGCACATTATTATGTAAAAATAAATCACAGGAACTTTGTTGAGAGACCTAATGCAACCCTGTGGAGGAGAATATTACTACATCACACTATGGTGATACGGCCACCTGCTCCTGGTCAAGATTTACGGATACTGGATCATTACTTGTTCCCTACAAGGCCTCATCTACAGCCTGATAATGATGGAACAGCTCACCTGTCCCGAGTCTGGCTTGAACAACATGAAAGAGGTCTTCCTGGAGCTCCTCAAAGACGAGACAGTACATCTTCCTCTGAGGATGGTGACCCTCCTGGTCCCGCTTTCCAATATGACAGTCCGTGAACCATAGTGCGCCTTGCACTCATTGCTATTATGGCAGGCATGTTGCCATATTGTCGGATAAGATTCCATCTTATCCTTTGCTTTTCTTAGTGCGCAGATAGTGCGCTTTTCTTTTGGCTATACGACAGGCCTGTTGTCGGTTGTCCGTAGTAAAGATTCATTCTTATCTTTGCTTTTGTGTCAGTGCGTGGTGGATCCATGCCTTTAATAAAGCTTTTGTGAGTGGGCTGTACTCACATGGGTAGGAATCTAACCGATAACCTTTGTCTTCGGTTATCCGGTTTCCGGTCTTAGGTCTTCCCGGTGAAAAGCCTTGGATCGTCTATAAATTAGACTTTCCATCTCATTCACTACATCGGGACTTAGAGTGGAGAATAGATCGGGACTTAGAGTGGAGAATAGATCGGGACTTAGAGTGGAGAATAGATCGGGACTTAGAGTGGAGAATAGATCGGGACTTAGAGTAGAGAATAGATCGGGACTGAGAGTAGAGAATAGATCGGGATATAGAGGAGAATACATCGTGACATTCAGGAAAAGAGTAGATCGGGTGTTAGTAGATCGAGAATTTCTCAGGATCAGAAGATTGATGTACTCAGCATGGTGTTATAAGTCTTGTGAGTAGAAATGTTTAATTCAGTCCATGTTCTTGTAACTGTAAATGGAGAATTGAAATTTATAAATATAGATGAGTTTTATGCCTTTGAAGATTTGTTTAAGACAGACGATGTGTATGATATTATAGTTATGATTCTAGTAGATCTATTTGGTGAAGAAGCCGAGATAAATATTCTGTTATTGTTTGGCTTAGATGATTAAAGAATGATCAGAGCTGTTCTGTGTTTTGAAATAGTATCAGAGTTTCATGGTGTTGTCATAATAGAATTGGTATCAAAGCTTGTTTAGAATTGGTTTCAATGTTTGGTTTCAGAGTTTCAGTGTTTTGTTGAGAAATGGTATCAGAGCTGGTTAAAGATCTAAGGCTAAATTAGAGCTGGTTAAAAATCTAAGGAAAACTCAGAGCTGGTAAAAGATCTAAGGATAAGTTTTCAGAGTGACAGAATATTTCTATACAGTTGATTATTTTCGAAAGTTTCAGCCGTCTGTAAACACAAGTTCATACAGCAACTTCATAGGTTGATAGGTGAGGCTATCGCAACCGTAAGACGCCATGTGTAGGCGCAATAGTAAGAAAAATTTTGCCCGACGTTTGATCAACCTTTGCTTCCTTGCTTGTAAGTCACAGTCTAAAATGGCCGACACTTCTCC
Organism: Taxus chinensis; assembly: GCA_019776745.2. Taxonomy (NCBI): domain Eukaryota; kingdom Viridiplantae; phylum Streptophyta; class Pinopsida; order Cupressales; family Taxaceae; genus Taxus; species Taxus chinensis. The sequence goes on along the minus strand of CM034151.1, from coordinate 905,701,860 downwards.
GAGATCGTCCACTGTAGAATCTGAGGAAAGTCATTTTATTAACTTGTCTGACGTCTTCTCTGTCAATGAAGATATAAGTGTTATAGATGAATCTAGTCCCACTCCTGAGTGGAAACTTCCCAAAAAATCATATAGTGAAGTATATTCCAAGCTCAATAAGTTTCAGTTATTAGCATCCACTGTATTTAAGACTAGGGAGTCAGTTATCCAAGTAGCCCAAAGTAATAATAGTGACTATAATATACCTCTGATTGACAAAGCAGATATAAAAAGTCTAAAACGTCAGTCCTCTTATAAATTTGCCCATGTAGGCTGTGTTCAAATAGGAATAACCCCGTTATTCAGAAGAGGTCTCAATGCTAGTATTCTATGTTGTCTCATGGACCTTCGGTTTGACAATTTTAAAGACAGTCTTCTTGCAGCAATTCAAACTGGCTTACACAATGGTCCCATATCCTTCGAAGTCTATCCTAATTACCCTGTATCTCTTACAAAGGATGATCTTCTTCAGGATGTCTTAAAATTGCATTTAGCCACTACTGGACTAAATATGCGCACAGGATCTTGCCCACTAGCCATACACTATAAAATCATCTACCGACTGGTCAATACAATGTACCCAGCGTTGAAACATGGCGTGTCCAAGGGCAGTAGTGTGGTGACACACGTTAATTTAGAAAGTCAGAAGATCGAACCAGAGTTGATCTCCTGGTCTGATATCAAGGTCCCCAGAGAATGGACCTTGGCAAAAAAGTTTGTTCAGACAGATAAGCCCAAATTAGAAAATGCTACCTTAGTCACAGAAAACAGATACAATGTGACACTGAGTTTTAGAAGAAATTCTGATGTTGGTATGTCAAAAAGACAGTTGCCTAGAAGTAATTCTGTTGCATCTACAGCATCATATTTTACTGTAGGAGAAACTTCTAATGCACAGAATAGGAAAGAACAGAAAGAAGAAAAATTGTTCTTATGCAGCCATAAGAGTTTAACACATGATCCTTCCACTGATTTTCTTTGGTGTTCGGATTGTGAAAAACTAGTAAGTCAAAAGTATGCCCCTGAAAATGGGCCTACTATTAACATGGCTTCTACAAGTTCAAAAACCATTTTTCCTCTCACAAAGCAACATGAGCTCATATCACCAGATCAGACCCAGAAGGCAGTCTTCTAGTATCAAAGGGCTGTGAACAAAGAAATAGAGCCATCAAAAAGCTCTAAAATGTTAAATTGGACAAATAAAGCTTTGTTAGCTGTCCATGAAGAAGTTGAAGAAACTTCTCAGAAAATACTTGCCATGCAAAAAACATTGCAGGCAATTGAGTTGAGAAAAAAGGGAGATACTGCAGGTGCCCTCAAATTGTTAACTGGAAAAATTGATAGTATAGAAACATCAGTCAAAAATATAGAAACATTAGCACAACAACAGACTAGACATGTTTCTGAAGAATTGCCTATCAGAATAGCTCAGACAGTAACTGATCTTGTACAGCCTTTGGTAGATCATAATGTTGGGTTAAAAAGCACTATCAATGCTAGGGCCGGACAGACAAATGAACTGATAGAATCAGGAATATCTCAACTTCAAGATGAGAATGAAAAAACTCATTCTCGAATAGATCAAATTCAGCAATTCTTAACTCAAGAACTTCCCAAGATTATACCCAGAATTCAGGAGATAAGTCAGAAGCTCACTCCCAGGAAAGAAGGAGACTGGACCAAAGCAGCATCTTGGTTTGAAGTACAAGCATTCGCTAATCCTTCTGATAAGAAGTCTTATAAGGAAGTCTTAGAAGAGTACAAACCCTTATTCTTTAAGGATAAGAATATCAATATGTTAAGCATACAAGGAACAGCTGAATCTCATATAGAAAATCTAGAGTTTGAACCTCCTGTCTTTGATGAGCAGATGGGTGAAACATCTACTCCTGGATTTCAAGCAGCTACTAAAATTTAGACATTGCAACCTAACTTTTATAGGGTTGAATGTAAATCTGTTTCAGAGATCAAGGAATTGATACATGCTATGATTGGTTGGGATAATACCCAGCAAGAAACTTATGGTAGATCTCCTAGAAACATTGCTGCTACAATTGCCAATGGTTTTGTTGGCATGTTAAAAGAATGGTGGGACTTAGTTCCCAATAAAGAAATGATATTACAAGCTGGTTTTACAGGTCTAACTGCAGCCGTCATCAAGGAATTCATTGGCAATATAGATGATGACAAGATGATGAATACTGCAATGTTTCTTCGGGCTAGGCTCTGCGACATGACCAGAGTAAAAGAGTACCAGTGCTTCATGCAGAAGCTTTACTATAGTTCCGGAAATATCAATGACGAGACCATGCGTCTGCGTTACATTGAATCATTTCCTCCGTACTTCTCCACACAGTACAAAAAAGCAATGTATGGTATGCGTACTTCTGAACTTAGTTTTGGCCATATTAATCAGATTATAGATCAGTGTAATGCCAAACTATGCAAGGATAAATGGGAGTGCAAACAAGTGCTCAAACATCAAAAAGCTTTGAGCAATATCTTCTGTGAACAGTATGCACTGGAGCCATTTGGGTGTCCAGAACTGGAAATTACATCTTCTCGCCGAAAGTCTTCCTGTAAAGACTGTTCTTTTTCAAAGGGGGAGGATGTATGGAGAAAAAGAAAGAAAAAGAAATTTAAAAGATCTAAACACAGAGAAAAGTTCAAAGATAGTAAGCCCAGAAAAAAGTTTAAATTCAGAAGGTATAAACATTTAGGCAAGTCAAAGAAGTTCAAGCCTACCTGCTATATATGTAAAGAGGACCACTATGCTAATCAGTGTCCTCAACGAGATTCTGCTAGAGGTAAGGCCAAAATAAATGCCTTATCCATGAAAGGAATAGATGATGAGAAATATGCTTTTATTTCTGATTCTGACATCTTTTCATCAGATATATCCTATGCATCTATAGAAGGTGAACCCTGCAATCTGATACAGCAGGCATCTGAAGACAGTGACAGTACTGAAGATAGTGGGTATAGTTCTGTTCCCTCTTTTGCTAACTTCAGTATAAATATGGTTTCAAATTCACCCAATGATACCTCCAAGCGCAGATCTCTTAAGAAGGCAAATGGAAAGTCTTCAGTCAGTTTATGAAAGCTGTCCCCCATGGGACACGGCTAGAAAAATGGATCTGAGCAAAGAACTCAGAGAACTTCAAGATCGCTACATCAGGCAGAATGAATTAGAACAGAGCAATCTGCAAAGGCATGCAGAAGAACAGTCTGATGAGCCGATTGAAGCTTTTCCGATCAGACCACCATTGCAGCAGAGGATCCGACAAAGACAAGCTCCCATCAGGGGAAGATCAGGATCATGGCGTGGTCATGGTAGAGGAATCAGTCCTCCTGTATATTCTTCATATGAGCCAGGACAATCCTCTACAGAGTCAGCTTCAAAAGAAGTTTACAGAACCTGGAAAAGATCCAGGATTGAACTGCTAGAGAAAGTACTAGCCAAAGCTACAGAAGAGTACAGCAAGCTCCTAGCAGAAGAAGAAAAAGAGAAGAAAGATTCTGAAGAGAATCTTGAAGAAACATACCAGAACCTAGTAGGAAAGAAAGATCATGCAGAGGTATGTACTTTGAGTTGCACCCAAAATCCTTTTATTGCAATTACAATCTGTATCCCACACATCAAGCCATATGTATTGGATGCCATGATTGATACGGGTGCTGAAATTAGTTTAATCAGACAATATGCTATTCCCACTGATTGTTGGGTCAATACCCACACTAAAATCAAGTTTGATAAAAGGGAAGTTGTCTGTAAATATATGGCAAAGGTTAAGATAGATGTTGAAGGAACTTCCATTGATATAGAGTTCTATCAACATAATATGGAAAACTATGACTGCCTGCTTGGGGTAGATTTTCTGCAAAAATTTCATACATTCAGTATATCCCAAGAGCATATTCTCCTGTTTCAGCCTCCTGTCAAAATCCCTAGGAGATATTCATTTCAGTCCATAGTTCCTTTACCTCAGAAGGTAAAAACTGTTAACAATACTTGGATCCATAAGTCTATATCCAATTGTTCTGTAAGTATAGAAGAGATTGTATTCAAAATAAAACAGAATATATGCAATGATGATCCACATGCATTTGTTAGCAGAAAGAAACATTATTGTTCTTTAGATCTGCAGATGGTTAAAGACAGCAATGGTAATGAGGTTGTGCCCAGATTCAAAGCACACCACAGAGGAATGCCTCCTGTAGAGAGAAAAGAATGCCATGGTGAAATCCAAAAATTATTAAAAGCAGGATTCATACAGGAATCAAATTCTCCATGGTCATGCACTGCCTTTTATGTCAATAAAAGGAGTGAGCAGCTGAGAAACAAGAAAAGATTAGTGGTTGATTACAAACCACTCAACAAGTTTATTGCTACTGTTCAACACCCAATACCTGCCAAGGACGATATCCTCAGAAGAATTAAAGGATCGAAAGTATACAGCAAATTCGATCTTAAAAGCGGATTCTGGCAGATATTCTTTAAAAATGAAGACATGTATAAGACGGCCTTCATTGTGCCAGGTGGACAGTATGAATGGAAGGTGCTTCCATTCGGATTAAAGACAGCCCAAATAGATATGGCCGACCCCCTCTCTCTATAATGGGTAGATAGAGAATATATAGATAGGGATTAGCCATTGGGAAGCCATATAGATAGGCGGGTATGGAATGGACCCATATATAGAATATCTATATAGTGGGATTGGACTACCGGGACGATGAGCTGACCTTCCCCGGTACACAGCCGAGCCATATATAGATTCTATGGCTCATATATATCTATCTATATATCTGATGTGGTTCCCGAGATATATAGATAGGGAACCCGCCCTATATCTCTATAACTTGTAGAGATCTCGTGCCGATTGTAGATATATATAAATATATCTATATAGATCTATATATATACCGAGTTTGGACGTGTATTACAATCTTCATACTGCCAGGGACTCGATTTAATATATATAGACTTGGAGAGGCCCCTATATCTATATGCTCTTCTCTCCGGTTCTCTCTGTGGATAGATATTCTATTCCGCCGATAGTAAGAGTGCATATCTCTCCCGCCCCTACTCTAAGAGGATACTAGTTCGAGATTGTGCCCATAGTGCCCAATATCTATATGCGATGTTTGTTATCAATCGAGGGGGAAGGCGGCTAGGCTATAGAAGTTTAGTTCGCCCCCCGGTCCCCGACTATCTATAGTTATAGAATAGAGAATTCCCTCCCAGATATAGATATCTATATGGGTCGGGGCCCTCCTCAACTATATAGAGAGATTTTAGTTGGCCTTGGCTATGGCTATATATAGATCGAGCAGCCTACGGTGCAATCAATAGGCACGGGGTCGGGGCCTATCTAATCTCTATAGTAGACCCACCCCCGTCCCCCTCATTCTTCAAGGGTGGCCCCCTCCCCCTCATTCTTCGGGGGGGCCCCCTCTCTATAGTTCTTTTTGCCAGTTCTATATCTATCCTCCTTTCCTCCCCTTCAATTCAAACCATATATAGATAGGGGGTTGGGCTCCTCTCTATAGATCTAGGGGATGGAATTGAAAATATTTGTACACAATGTTTGTCAAACAAAACAATGTTTGTACACAATGTTCGGTTTGTACACAAACGCAATGTTTGTACACAATGTTTGCACACAATGTTTGTCAAACAAAACAATGTTTGTCAAACAATGTTTGTACTCTCTATAGTTCTGGGGAGGTTGAATATAGAGAGAGGGGGGATCTCCCCCGTTAGGGGGAGGAGGGCGACTATCTATAGTCGTAGTCGTAGTCGGGCCGGCCGGGCCCGTATATAGAGATATAGAGGGCCCCGACGAAGGAGCCCTATATAGATTAGGTCATAGATATGGCGACAGCGCCGAAACTCAGACAGAGCCAACGCCAACCACTCGGGCTATCGAGCCTAGATATCTCTCTATATGGGGCGCTCGGACGAGAGACAGATAGATATATATATATGAACGAAACGCCCACTTCTCCACCGCCCCCTCGGCATAATGTATGGGCCGACGCAGCTCCCCTTCTATCGGCCCGGGCAGTGAGCGACAGCAAACTAGAGTGCCCTGCCAGTTACTTGAAGACTCTCTCGATTCCCAGCTAATAGCTAATACCAGTATAGAGCTGCTGTATAGAGTGCCATTATTCATTTATTGTTTCGGCACGGACTCCGCCAATCCAATACATCCTGGATGCTGCCATATCTATATATAGCCAATCAAGACTCCCATCGTACGATACGACATTACAGTGGCATCTTGCAATCGGCGAATACACAAACAAAGATATCTCCCGCTCCCACCTGGCACTAGGACTATCCGGACTATACTCCCATCGGTACTCTGACCCGGCCCCCTCTCTACTCTATCTATATTAGTTGGTTGTCTATGCTCTCGTCCGCTAGGACGAGAAGGCCGAGGAGACTACCGGTTGAGCGCATGGCTATATAGAGTTCCCGGCCGGCCCAACCCCCTATATCTGAATTCCTTTGTTGATCGAGGGGCTCTCCTTCATCCCAAGACCCCATTCCCTCAGACTATATTACATACGTGATATAGATATATGAGCTCAAGGACAGGACTTCATTTCGTCGAGTCAGAGATGAGATTGTTTGCTAATTTAATTGTCGAGTTGGGGCTTGGTCCGGAGCCATGCACTAACATTCTTCCGGTGGGCTTACTGGATTCCATAGTTCCTTGTCACCACACCATTCATCCGGAGTGCCGCGGAATATCACTACACCCTTCCCTTATGTAGTGATATAACGATGCCCTCCCCTTATGTCGTGTCGTAGTAGTAACCCCGGAACCGCCCCCATTATCTCATCGAGTGCCTCGGGGCCGACTTCAGTGACCATATATAGATAAGATATATATCACTCGGCGCCCTTATATCTGTATGGGGGGGCCGGTTCTATTCTATAGATAGAGGGAGTTAGTCGGTCGATTCCGACTTCAGTGCGGAAGAGTTGGTATGAGCCCTATCTAGAATTCTGAACTATGGAGGGCTCGACCGCCTATACCTATACCTATACCTATACCGCGCTCGGCCAATACTATTCTATAATCCTCTATTCTCTAATCGGGCCCCCGGGCACCCTATCTATATATGGGCATGGGCACCCCCCCCCCCCCCTCCTAGTTCAGATTAGATATATGGCACCCCCACTATCTTCCTGGTGAGCCGAGCGGAAGAGAGCCGGTGATCCATATCATCTCATCCATATGGGGTCCCGTCCCTTTATCTCTCTATATGGCGAGACGGGATATACAACCCAACCGATGACTGGTTGTATCTTGGATAGAATGGATGCATCCATGCACCCCTATAGATCTATCTGCCCGGGGGCCGACTTCAGTATTCAGGGCCCCCTATCTATATATGGCATTGACCAGGCGACTTCAGCCGGGTAGGGGATTGACCTCTCTCTATATGGCCCCCTATAGAGAATAGAGATTAGATGGGCGGAGTTATGTCCTGTAGTTCAGGGCCATAGTGAGGTGGGTCACCCGAAATCACCCCCGCGCCCTGAATGAGACTATGGGGGCCCCTATCTATATGGCCTCGAGTTGGTGGCCCCTATCTCTATCTGTATCTCTCTCTCTCTATCTCTCGATCTATCTATATCTCTCTCTCTCTCTATCTCTCGATCTATCTATATCTCTCTCTCTCTCTATCTATATCTATATCATATCTCTCTCTCTATCTCTCTCTATATCTCTCTCTCTATCTGAACTCTATATATGCTCGACCTGGAGTTGGGAGTGCCCTATATAGAGAACTAGACCAGTCTGGATATGGAATATACATATTCACGGGGGCCTATAAATGGGTATGCACTCGATCTATATAGCCCTATTGGAAGGGGGGAGGCCGAGGCGTCGGGTTCCTCTTTCTCTTTCTCTATGCGCGACAGCACTCGACGCCCTATAGTTCTGTTCTATATGGCCCTCTCCCGCCCCGGCGGTCCCCTATCTAGATATGGGGCTAGATATGGGTGGGGCCCCCCTCTCTCTATATGATATGGGGGCAGTCGTATCTCGGTGCTCCGTCCGGTGTTTCGGTCAGTTGCCCTATAGATCTATATGGCCATCAGTTGCCCTATAGATCTATATGGCCATCAGTTGCTCGAGAGATCAGTTGCTCGAAAGACCCCCCTCCCTGAACTCTCTTATCTATCTGGCAGTTGCTCGAAAGACCCCCCTCCCTCTAGAGAGATCTATATAGATGTTATAGATAGGGCGCCCATATCATATATCTAGAGTCCTCGGTAGCTTTCTCGACCAGATCCAGATAGTTCAGGATAGGGCACTATATCCAGTTGTATCACGTATATGATATGATATGATATGATATAATACAGATACGCCCCTGTCGTTGGTCCCTATATCTATAGGGGCCGGCCAAACAAACAGAAGCGGGTGAGTCCCCAACCCAACTAGATATTGGATCGGGCCAATCGGGCCGAAGGCTCAGGCTCGTGCCGAAGGCTCGGGCTCTATAACGAGTTTCGGGTCTAGTGGCCCATCTATCTATCTATATGCGGCTCTATAACCAGTTACTGGAATAGCCCGGTTGAACTAGAACTGGCAGGCCGGAAAGAGAGATATAGGGCCTCAATCTGGTTGGGCTTCGACTAGTTGGGCTACCTTATGCCCCGAGGGGGCCCCCATAGGGGCCCTATAGAGATATAGATCTCTCTGGGGGGAGGGGCGACTAGCCAGATAGATATAGAGGCCTCGCCAGATAGATAAGATAGTTCGGGGCCCAGATCTAGTCTCTATAGATGGGGCCATCTCTCTATACTAGCCATCTCTCTATAGAGAGGGGGCGGGGAGGCCGAGCCCCCCTCCCTATTCTATCTTCTCTATATGGGTCCTGAGATAGTGGGCTGCCCTGAGATAGTGTAGTGGGGATGAGATAGTGGGGAGCGGCTGAGATCGGCTGAGATCAGCTGAGATCAGCTGGGGTCATAGCTGCGACCAACCAATCTTGTCAATCCTGTCACGTTGAGATCATGGCTGGTCAATCTTGTTACGTTGGCTGCGACCAACCAATCTTGTCACGTCGAGATCATAGCTGATAGTGGGGAGCGGCTGAGATCATAGCACGCACCCCTTTCTTCATTGGCGAGATATAATAGAGAGGGGCGCGTCGTCCCCATTCCCTTTCTTCATTGACCTCATCTTCTTACCCCGGCTGGCTATGGCTACTTCGGATAGTCGAGTCGGCGGATAGTCGAGTCGGAGCAAAAAACGGGCCTTGCTCTCTCCCCTTTCCAAATCACTCGCTCTCGTGACGACTCCGAATGGTAAGTCCCGACCGCTCACAGTAGTAGTACCGATAGAGAAGATCATGAAAAGGGCGATAAGAGCGGTACTCGAATCCATTTACGATCCCGAGTTTCTGGACACATCGCACTTCCGCCCGGGTCGAGGCTGCCACTCGGCCCTAATACGGATTAGAAAAGAGTGGGGCTATTCAAATTGGTTCTTGGAATTCGGCATCAGCAAGTGTTTCCACACCATCGACCGACATCGACTCATCCCAATCCTGAAGGAAGAGATCGATGGGGGGGCGGGAAAGAATAGTTTGTTCTTTCGCCTCATCGGACCCCCTCCCTATAGATCTGGTACTCGACCGCCATCTAACTATATGCTCGACCCGGCGCGCAGATTTTTCTTTTCTCCCATATATCTAGGGGGAGCCCGCCCCCCTCTAGATATATGGGATAGGGATATGGATATAGCCGCCACTCGACCCCCCCCAGATCGTCATAGGGCCCCCCCCCTCCCCCCTCTATATAGAGTTGAGAATTCTAGAGAGGGGGGTCGAGGGCGGCCCCCTCCGAGGGGGCCCATATATAGAGAGGGGGGCTCCCGCTCCCTATATAGAGATATGGCGAGAGATCGAGGAGGCCTATCTAGATCTGGGGGAGGGGACTCTCTATTGTCAGGAGGCTCTCGACCGGTAGGGAGAGGAGCCCCCCTCCCTCTATATCTTCTCTATGGGGGACCCTCGACCGATAGGGAGAGAGGGATAGGTAGCCGCCCTTCCTCCGTCCTACTATCGGCCCTACTGGGCAACATCTACCTACACAAGCTCGATCAGGAGATAGAGAGGATCCAACAGAAGCACGCCCCCTATCTATATATACCGATTGTTCGGATCACCAAATTGGTTCCTGATGACCATCCCGATGACCAATATGCACTCAACCTCGACCGGGAACTCAACCGACCATATAGTTCTAAAGGGGCCCCCCTATCTAGATCTAGAGGGGCGGGAGAGGGGTTCGCTCCCCCATATCTAGATAGGCCTCCTCGTCCCCGAGGGGCCAGATCTATCTATAGGGTGCCCCCCTCTAGATCTATGGGCCCCCTCGGAGGGGGCCGCCCTCGACCCGAGGGGGGAATTAGGATTTGCTACGCGCGATATGCCGACGACTTCCTACTGGGAATCGTGGGTACCGTAGAGCTCCCGAGAGGAATCCAGAAACGTATCACCCACTTCCTACAATCCGGCCTGAACGGCTCTGCGGGATTCACAACCATAGCTGCACGGAGTACGGTAGAATTCCCCGGTACGGTCATTCGGGCGACTCGGGCCCGAGGGACCAGAGATAAGATAGGGGGGGGCCCATATAGAAATGGGGGGGTTGGGCCGCGAGAGCTGGAGAAGCGTCGGAGGGCGAAGCACCGTATCCATCTCACAGCTTCCCACCTACGCTCCGCCATCCATTCCAAGTTGGAGGACCTAGGGAGGAGTATCCCGATCCAACAGCTTTGTCGTCGCAGCGAGCAGCTCACCCTATCTATATATGGTGCGCTCGACCCCCCTCTATCTCTATCTCGAGTCGGGCATCGATCGACGTCAGGCCCCCATAGAATAAGATCTATAGGGAGTACCCCAGATCTGGATAGGCCCCCCCAACCCCCATATCGTCATAGGGGAGGCGGCCCCTCTAGATATATGGGCCCCCTCTCTCCCAACTCTATAGAGGGGGGGGGCCGCCCCCCCGCCTCTATATATATAGCTGGAGAGAATTCTCCCCCCTCGGGGGAGATAGGGCCCAACCGAGAGATGGCCCTCCCCCCTTTCTCTATATCTCGGCTCGGGGAGAGATGGCCCTCTATAGAGAGAGATGGCCGAGAGATGGCCCCCTCCCCCCCCTCTCTATTATATCTCGGCTCTAGATCTTATGATCAGATCTGGGCGGGCGGGCGGGCGGGCGCCGAGAGGGCGCCAACTAGATATAGCCGCCCCCATAGAATAAGATCTATAGGGAGGGGGGCTCCTCTCCCCCGAGGGGCATATAGATCTATAGGGGGTCCGAAGGACCCCCTAGAAACCCCTATCTATAATTCTCAACTCTATATGGAGGGGGGAGGGGGGGGGCCCTCTCCCTCTCTAATATCTGGGTATGGGTATGGGGGAGAGCGCCAATTGAACTCTATAATCCATACTACGCTCACACCTCGATCTATCGATCGAGTGCTCTCCCGATGGTCGAGCGCCCCCCCATATCTAGATAGGGCCCCCCCCCTAGATCTCTCTGGGGGGGTGCCTCGATCTCCTCGGCCCCGAGGGGGCCGAGGCCCTTTCGTCGATCGAGAGCCCCTATCTGAACTCTGGTGCCCCCCCCTCTCTCTATATGGCCCTCGGCCCCCCTATCTATATATGGGCATAACTCTAGAGAGTCCCGTCGCCATATCCATCTATACTCACTCTATATGGGAGATAGGGGGCCCCCATATATGGATAGGGCCCAACCGAGAGACGGCCCCCCCCCCTTTCTCTATATCTCGGTTCGGGGAGAGATGGCCCTATAGAGAAAGAGATGGCCGAGAGATGGCCCCATCTATCTGCCCATCTAGATCTATATGCGGGCGAGCGGGCGCCTATAGATCTAGAGGGGAGCATACTCTAGAGAGTCTCCCTCGTCCCCGAGGGGCCATATCTATCTCTAGGGTGCCCCCCTCTAGATCTATGGGATCTAGATATAGCCGCGGCCGAGTGCCGACTCTAGATAGTCCCCCTCGACCCCCCTCTATCCCCCCTTCTATCCCCCGAGGGGGGGCCCTATCTAGATCTGGGGGGGGGGCCCTATCTAGATCTGGGGGGGGTCGAGTGGCGGGTCGGCGGGCCCATGCCCATATAGAGAGAGGGAGAGGGCGCCGCTGGCCAGGGGGCCCTATCGGTCGATCTCCTTCACGAAGTGCAGTGAGCGGCAGCGAACTAACAGCGGGCAAATCGGCCCGTCAGGAATCCAGCAAAACCCAGATCAAGGCGCCTGTGAGAAAGATACTCCAAAGGCTTCGGGATCGAGGTATCATTAGCCGGAGAAGAGCCTGGCCGACCCACGTGGCCTGCTTGACGAACGTCGGCGACGAAGACATCGTCAATCGGTTCGCGGGCGTCGCGATAAGTCTCCCGTCCCACTATAGGTGCCGCGACAACTTCTATCAAGTCCGAACGATTGTCGACTACCAGATCCGCTGGTCCGCTATATCCACCCCTGCCCACAAGCACAAATCCTCGGCGCGGAAGATCATCCCGGAGTACTCGAGAGACTTACACATAGTCAATGGTGGTAAGACCCTTGCCGAGTCCCCCAACAGCATAGAGCTTAGAAAGCTTGGACCCCTTACAAGTGAAGATCTGGACTATCTAGACACGGAGCACGCGTACAAGACCTTCTCTCAGGTGTACATACGATACGCATGAAGCGATCCGCGTCCGCCACCCACCCCCCACCCCCCCCCCCACTCCCCCCCCCCCCACCTATAGATCTTATTGGGATTGGCCATTGGTATTGGGTTGGTATTGGTACTATCGGCCGATTGGTATTGGGTTGGGTCGAGGGCGCTCGATCGAGAGATCGAGGACCCTCGACCTAGACCTAAAGGAAAGGTCGAGCCCCTCTCCCTCCTCCCCCCTGCCCCTATAGATAGATAGATAGATAGATGTCTATGGTGAGTAGAGGCGCCGGGAGAGGGCCCCCACCTCTATAGAGATTGGGGTTGGGTTGGCGACTATAGATAGTCGCCCCATATATAGATAGGGCCCCAACCCCATCCAATCTCCAATCTAGAGAGACCTGGGATCTGGGCGGGCGGTCGAGAGCCTAAAGGCCCTTCGTCGGGAGAGTGCCGACTCTAGATAGTCGCCCTCGCGCCGACCCCCCCCCCACCCCTCTCCCTCTATATGGATAGGGGATAGGGAGGCCGAGGGCATTTATGCTCTCGTCCGACGTCAGGTCGCCCATCCTATATAGTTGCCCTCGACCGGTAGGGCTGGGAGAGATAGAGAATTCTCTCTATACGCAGGGGACCGCCCGCCCAGATCATAAGAGAGAGAGCCGAGATATAATAGAGAGGGGGGGGGGGAGGGGGATGGGGCCATCTATATATAGGGGTTGGGGCCCTATCTATATATGGGGCGACTATATAACTCTATCTAGTCGGTATAGATAGGGGACCTGAAGAAAGGATCTATATACTCTATAGAGAAACCCCCATAATAGATAGGGGCCTACTCTCTACTATCTACTATATACTCTATCTATATAGCGGATAGCTGGGGGCCCCTATCTATATAGGCCGACGGGACTCTCTATAGTTATGCTCAGGAGGATCTATATAGAACTGGGGCATATAGCCCTCGGCCTCCCAAGCATAGCATAAATGCCGTCGGCGCCCTCGGCCCCATATATAGATTCTCTAGGGGCCCTCCAGAGAGAAGATAGAGAGATAGATAGGGTAGGGGAGATAGGGGCGGGGGGAGTGTGCCTCTCCCAGCTATATCTAGTAGGCCCCCCCTCTCTATATGGGGGAGAGAGGGGGCCCCTCTCTCTATATGGGCATAACCATAGCATATCTCAGATCTCTATATAGCCGCCCCGGCCCCAATCCCCCTATAGATAGATGGCCCCGCTCTCCACCTATCTAGAAAGTGCCTCTCCACCTCACCCCACCTCTATAAGGGGTGGGGGGGGGGGGTGGGGGGGGGGGAGGGGGGGGGGGGCGGGCGCCTATATGGATATAGGGGTGCCAACGAAACTAGACTCTATATAGCCCTATCGCTCACCCCGACTATGGAGAGTCATAGTCGCCCTCGACCCAAAAGAGAGAGAGAGCGATCTCGCAGCGAGATCATCTATCTGGGATCTAGTAACCCGTAAGAATAAACTACGAATATCCATCCCCTACGGGAATCGAACCCGTGTCTTCGACATGAAAAGACGATGTCCTAACCACTAGACGAAAGGGACCCCCCTAAGGCAAGTGAATGATGGACTCGCCGAAGAGAGAAGAATCATGTATGCCGAAGAGAGGAGAGAAGAATCATCATATCCGAGGGCCCCTATCCAGATATGGGGGTACTCGACGACCGGTAAGTGTAGGTGTGTTCCATCATAGAACAACTCGAGCTTGAGAGGCCGTGCCGCCAGCCCCCCCCCGCCCAGATCCCCCCCCCCCCCACCCCGAACTATCTTATCTTATCCCCCCCTCTCTATATCTTTTCTTTGGGGGGGGGGCGGGAGAGGAGGCGCCCTATCTATTATCTGGGGGCGGCTATAGATATAGAATAGGCGACCCGATGGAGTTCTATATATAGGGGGCCCGCCCCAGATATATCTAGATAGGGGTCGGCCGGGTGGCAGTTCGGATGGCCTATAGAATAGAGAGTTCAGGGCCATCCATCTACCATCATCCATTCTATCCGCCATTCTCTATATATATACGTGATACAACCAGTCATCATAGAGATATATGGTCACGTATGGAATGGATGGTCTATTAATTATTACGATAGATATATAGGGGTCGGAGGGATCTAATCTAGAGTAGCCCCCCTCTCTCCCCCAAGGGGGGTGTAGAGAATTCTCCCGGGCCTACCGCCATATAGATATAGAGGGGTGCGATAGTCAGATAGCAGATCTATATATAGGCAGTCGAGTGCCAACTGTAGATAGTCAGATAGCGGACTCTATAGGCAGTCGAGTGCCCCCCCTTATAGATATATGGGCGCCCTCCATAGATTAGATATATAGGGTCCCCCATAGAAATATAGGGCTCCTCTCCCGCCGGGTCCCCCCGCCCCCTCCTCTCCCCATATATATATAAGGGGGGAGTACAGAGGGGGGACCCTCGGCCCCTATCTGCCCGAGGGGGGGGGGAGTAAACAGAAGGAATCCGTGACTAAATGGGGACGGGGGGGGGGGGGGGGAGTACTGGAAAGGAACCCTGGGCCCCTATCTGCCCGGAGGAACCCGTGCCCTAATTCTTTATAGGGCTGTCCGGCCAGTTGGGAGACGGAGACGGGGACGGGGACGGAGACTATTAGTAGGGGTAGGGTAGGCGTAATCTCAGGCGGGCGTGCACATAAGGAGGTTGGGGGGAGTGCGCACCTCTGAATGCTTTATAAGAGAGTGCCGGCACGGCTGGGGGCACGTCGGGTAGGGGGGGGGGTAGGTGAAGAGGCAGATGATCGGCCGTCCCCAAAGGTCTGAGGGGGCCCGGCCCCTATAGATATAGATCTATTAGAGATCTGGGGCCCGATATGGGTGGGAGGGTATCATGGGCTGGGAGTGGGGAGCGGTGAGGGGTCTGGCCGATCAGGGGTAACCGGATCGGCCGATGGGCTGGGGTAGGGGGGGGCAGGAATGGGTTAAATCGGTATAACCGTATAGTCCATATAGGTCGATCGGCCTATCGGGGGTAGGGTAGAGGGAGGTAGATCCGGTATCCATCCCTATCTCGGGCCCAGGGGGAGTGTAGGTTGATTGATCCGGGCCTATCTAGACAGGGGGAGTGCCCCATATCTCATATAGAATAGAGGGCCCCCGGGCAATTTAGAGGGGCTATATCTGGAGGGGGAGTATTCCGGTAGTCCCGGGGTCCCGGCATCCAAGATCTATATAGAGGGCGTCAGTCGAGTGCCCCCACCCCCAGCCCTTCCTATCTTATCCTATAGTTCTAGTTATAGATAGGGGCGGTATAGTTCTAGTTATAGATAGGGGCGGTCGTATCACGTAGAGAATAGATGGATCTAGATGGATGTGTACCGATCCGGCCATCGGGTCGCCTATTCTATTCCATTCTATTCTCTATAGCCGCCCCAGAGAAATAAAGGGCAGGGCCCCCCTAGATCCTATAGTTCGGGATGGGGGCACCATATATTGTATACAGGGTGCCGAGTAAGCCCATCTAGACTATATAGAGCCCTGCCCTATCGGAGGCCCGAGTGCCAACTCCAACTCTAGATTATTGAGCGGCCGGTCGCCCCCTCTCTATCTATATGGCAATGATAGGGGCCCTTAAAATTTCTAGGGGCCCCGGTAATCCCATATAGAGAGTATAGTGGGGGGTGGGGAATGATTGATATACTCGCTCGACGAATGGATACAGAAGCTGCCCTCCCCCTCGATCTATCGCCCCGGAGCCGACTAGACGCCGGCTCAGTGAGATGAGATTAGCCATATCTAGAGTGTGGGGCTCCTCCTCGATTCCCCTCTAGACTCTATAGGGCCCGATTAGATTATCTCCCGAATCATCAAAGTACACGAGCATTGCATTGATGAGCAGAGGAAGCGCCCATCTCTCTGCCCATCTATCTAGATGCCTATATATATAGATAGGGGACGGTAGCGAACCATTGAACCGCCTAGGCCTAGAATTTCTCTACCGGGGCACCGCAGCAGTTCTATCTCTATAGGGCCGGGCCGGTCTAGATGGGGTGGGGGTTGGTTCCGAAGCGTCCGAAGCGGTGCGGTGATTCAATGGGTTTATTCCGGTGATTCAATCAGAGCTCATTCCGGCGGCCCCATATCGTCATAGGGAGATAGGGCCATCAAAGCGACCACGGGCCAATATCTAGATTTCGGGGCGGGGGGTGGATGGGTTTTAGTTTTCTTAGTGGACCACGAGCTATGGGGTCGAGTCCCCCCCCCCCTCCAGATAGAGAATTCTAGATAGGGGCCCCCCTATATATATATATATATATAGAACTGGGAGTTCAGGGCCCCAGGGGTCGCCATATATCTAATCTAATCTAATCTAATCTAATCTAATCTGAACTAGGAGGGGGGGTTGGGGCCTCTCGTTTAGTCTCTGGAATAGAGAGGTGGGTCGCCAATGATATAGCTAGAGGGGCCCTCCATCTAGATTAGATTCTGGGGGGAGGGATATCTAGCTAATCGGGGGCGGGGCGCCGGTGCCTATCCGACAGCTATATATTGGGGAGGGGGGGACGGCCGGGACGAGAGGGGAGGCCCCCCCATCTAGAGAGAAGAGGGCACACGGGCGAGACGGTCGGACATCTATAGAGTAGAGGGGGACACGGCCCGCTTGATTGTTGGGACGCTATATAGATTCTATTTCAGATTCGGGGCTTCTGTTCTATAGATAGGGCCGTCGAGGGGACACGAGCCACTTTCCAGTCTATCCTCACCGCCCTATAGAGAGAGAGGGGCGGGCTCCCGAGCCCTTCATCCACATAGAGAGATAGGGGGCCGCCCCCCGCACACCGCCCGCCCATTCGGTTATTCCCCCCGGCGCCGGCCCGGAGGCAGGGACACCCTCGCCATATAGATATGATAAGATAAGATAGGAAGGGGTGGGGGCGGCCCCCGCCCTCCTTCCTTCTCTCCCCGCCCCTATATATCTATCTTCGCCTACCCTCTATTCTCTACTCTACCATCAGCCGATCCAGCTGATCCCGCTTAGATAGATATAGGCCCAGATAGATCTATTAATACGCCGCGCCCTATATATAGATAGGGGCCCTGCCCAACCCAACCGAGATGGTATCGAGCGACCATATAGATCTAATCTGGGATCATTCCGAACTGAAATCGTATAGATAGGGGCCAACTATTCTATTGACGCCCCTATCTATATATCTGCGAGTGGTTTGATAGATCATATCAAACCGGCAGGCCAGGCAAATAGGTCGGGTCGGTCTCCCTCACCAATGCAATGATATTACGTATGTAATATCAACCCATCTAGTTTGCCTATCTCTTCTATCTGAAACCAAACCAATAGCTAGTGCCATAACCAATATGGGTTTGGCCCATCTCCCAATATGCCAACCCCATCCATCCCCCTCCGCCCCCTCTCTATTCTATCTTATCTCGGCTCCCCGATCGGGGGCTCTCTATTATATCCTTATCTTCTATGGTTTGGGAGCCCTATCCCCCTATCTAAATCTCTAGTTCGGGGTGGGGGGGATCTGGCGGCCCCCCTATAGAGAGAATTGGCCCCGGTTGGCCCGGGCCCCATCTAGAGAGATTTGGGATCTGGGACGAGAAATTAAAGATTGGATGGTTTCCAAACTAGATGGTTGTTGGTTGCCCAGATAAGAGATAGGGCCTCTTCAGTTCCAAACCACCCATATATAGATTAGATAGGGGTCGAGGGATATGGATATCTAGATATAGATATCTGCTGATCGGAGACCAGACCTAAAGGGGAAAGGTAAAACCATCTCTGGGAAAGCGGGTTCGCTGTTTGTGAAACACCGATGCGAGAACTAGGAGGTATAGGAGATAGTGAGTAGCGGAGTGTTGAGTGGGTCAGGTGCTCCCTGCCACCTTTTAGGACTTAAGCTTGTGTGGCAGATGGGCAATCAATATAGTCGAGATATAGAGAGAGATATAGATATAGAGTGAAGATAGAGATATAGAGATAGATATAGAGAGAGATAGAGAGAGAGAGACTGAAGAGTGAGTCGAGATATAGAGAGAGAATGCATAGGGGTCCTCACGCCGACATCTATAGTTAGACTATACTCGGGAGGCCGAGGATCCTATTCTATATATAGCCGCCATATGGATGGGTCATTTCTCAATTCCTTTTCTTCGAGGAGGCCACTAGGCCCCTATATCTATATATCTCCAAACGAGGGCTAGAATTTATGTAGATGCGACCAATGGGAGGGAGTGATAGATAGATAGATAGATAGAATATATGCTCGGCCCCCCCTCTCTATATAGATGGGATAGATTCTATATTTGAGGATGGCTATGGGCTAGATTAGAGTTGGCTCTCTGTTCTAGATAAGAAATAAACTATATGGGCGGGGGCAGCATACTATATAAATAGATATACATTTATGCGCTTGAACCCCCCAGATCAGATCTTTTCTCAGGCTAGCCATCTATCTATATAGTCAAGGAGGTAGAGGAACCAACAATTGAGGGAGGCTATATATAGTCTACTCGGTAGTCGACACTCGACTAACCCCATCCCCCATTAGAGGGAAAGGAAGTCGAGGGACACTATCACTATCTATATATAGCGCTGGGACTATTGCTATACTCACTAATCAGCTCGAGTTGAGCTCACCCAGGAGCTCATCGAGTAACTCACCTAGGAACTCACCTAAGAGCTCACCTAACAGACCGCCTTCCCAACTAGCTCACTTTTGAGCTCACTTGGGAGTTCACTGAGCAGCTCAGCTAGGAGCTTAGCTGGGAGCTCATTAAGTAGCTCACCCAAAATCTCATCGACCAGGTCAACTTGAGCTTTCTTGAAAAACTCACCTGGGAGCTCACCTGATAGCTCACCTATAGCTCACCTACAAGCTTTCCAAGTAGCTCAACTTGAGCTCACCTGGGAGTTCTTCAAGTATCTCACCTAGGAGCTCATCAAGTATCTCATGAGAAAACTCGTATGGCAGCTTTCCTGACATCTCACCTTACCAAATCAAATGGGATCTCACCTATCAGCTCACCTTAGCTCGCTAAGGACCTCACCTTACCAACACACCTTGAGATTGTCTGGTAGCTCACCTCAGAGTTCATCGAGTAGCTTGCTAAGTAGCTCACCTAGGAGCTCACCAAGTAGATCACTTAGTAGGTTGACTTGAGCTCTTCTAGGAGCTTGTTAAGTAGATCACCTAAAAACATGCATGGGAGCTCACTTGACAGTTTGGCTTACTAACTCGCATGGGATCTCTTTTTATCAGCTCCCTTATCAGAGTTCATCAAGTATCATGCCAAGTAGCTTGCATGGGAACTCAACTAGTAGCTCACCTGGGAGCTTACCTAATAGCTCATCTAGTAGCTCACTGAGCAGCTCGCTGAGTAGGTTAACTTGAGTTAGCTTGTGAGCTCGCTAAGTAGCTCCCTGGAGACCATCCTGGGAGCTCACCAAGTAGCTTGCTCGGGAGCTCACCTAGTAACTAGCCTAGGAGTTCACCAAATAGCTCGCCAAGTAGCTCACTTGGGACCTCTTTTGGGATCTCACCAATCAGCTCAAGCTGAGCTCGCCTTGCCAACTCACCTTGAGCTCACCTTGTCAACTCACTCTGAGCTCATCTATTAGCTTGCATGTAATCTCACCTCAAATATTACCAACAAGCTCACCTTTGAGCTCACCTGGGAGCTCACTGAGTAGCTCACTTAGAAGCTTGGCTGGGAGCTCAGTAATAGGTCACCCAGGAGCTCATCGAGTAGCTTAACTTGAGCTTTCCTGTAAATTCACATGGGAGCTCACCTGACAGCTCACCTTTGCAGCTCACCTTGAGCTCACCCAGGAGCTCACCAAGTAGCTCAACTTGAGCTCACCTGGAGCTCGTCAAGTAGCTCACCCAAAAACTCACATGGGAGCTCACCTGACAGCTTACCTTCCCAAAATCGCCTGAGAGCTCACCTTGCCAGCTCACCTTGAGCTCATTGAGGTATCTCACCTTAGAAGCTTACCTTGAACTAGCCTTACCAAAAATCTCATCTGGTGAGCTCACCTGGGATAACTCGCTTGAGTTTCTCACCTAAGAGCTTGGCTGGGAGCTCACCTGGGATAACTCACTGAGGGAGCTTGGCCTAAGTAGGTCACTTGGGAGCTCACCTAACAAATTACCTTACCATCTAACCTTGATCTTACCAAGGAGCTCACCGATCAACTTGAATTGAGCTCACCTACAGGAGCTCATCAAGTTGGAGCTCACCTGGGAACTCTCAGCAAGTGGGAGCTCACCTAGGAGCTCACCTAAGAACTCACCTGATGAGCTCACCTTCAGCTTTCCTTGCTGGCTCACCTTTGATCTCAGCTGGTTGAGTTCACCAAGTAGCTCCCCAAGTAGCTCGAGGGAGCTTGCCTAACAACTTGCCTGAGAGCTCACCAAGACAGCTTGTCTTACCAGGTTGACTTGAGCTTGCTTGCCTAACTCACCTATGAGCTCACTTGAGCAGCTCACCTGTAGCCTCACCTCAGAGCTTTCCAATTAGCTCACTTTGAGCTCACCTAGGAGCTCATGCCTGAGTAGCTCACCTAAGGAGCTTAGTCAAGTAGCTCGTAGGAGCTCTTCTTGGACCTCAAGAATCTCTTGATATCACCCAGAGAGCTCATCAAGTAACTTGCTTGGGAGCTCACATCTCATAGCTCTCAAGTAGCCTTGAGAAACTCACATAGGAGCTCACCTATGCTAGCTCGCCTTGAGCTCACTAAGGAGCTCACCTTGCCAACTCACCTTGATCTCATCTGATAGCTCACCTCAGAGTTCGTCGAGTAGCTCAGCCTAAGTAGCTCATTTGGGAGCTCACCTAACAGCTTTCTCTATGAGTAGCTTGACTTAGCTCATCCAAGAGCTCACTTAAGCAGTTCACCTTGCTAGGACCTCACCTTGGAAGCTCACTAAGTAGCTAATTTGGGAGTTTACCAACTCACCTATGAGCTCACCTAGTCATCTCGTCTTATCAGAGTTCATCGAGTAGCTTGCTAAGTAGCTCGCCTGATTAGCTCACCTAACAACTCACCTGGGAGCTCACCGAGAGTAGCTCTCACCTAGTAGGTTGTCAAGCAGCTCACCTAATTGCTTTTGAGCTCACCTGAGTAGCTTGCCTTGAAACTTACAGGGAGCTTTCCTTATCAAGCTCACCTTAGGGAGCTCACCAAGTAGCTCACTTGCCTAGGAGCTTTCCTAGGTAACTCACCTTGGAGCTCCCTAAAAATATTTCCTAGTAGCTCACTTGGGAGCTCTTTTAGGGAGCTCACCAATCAGCTCAAGTTGAGCTCACTCTCAAGTAACTCACCTGGGAGCTCACCTTGAAGCTCACCTTGCCAGCTCACCTTAATAGCTTGCAAACTCACCTTGAGCTCATCTAGTAGCTTGCATATAAGCTCACCTCAAAGATTACCACAAGCTCACCTTTGAGCTCACCTGGGAGCTCACCAAGTAGCTCACCTAGGAGCTCGGCTGGGAGCTCAGCTAACAGCTCACCTCGGGAGCTCATCAAGTAGCTTGACTTGAGCTTACCCAGTAAACTCACCTAGGAGCTCACCTTTCCAGCTCACCTTGCTAGCTCACCTTAAGCTCACCCAGGAGCTCACTGAGTATCTCGAGCTTGCCTGTCTCACCTAGGAGCTCATTGAGAAGATCACCAAAAAACTCACATGGGAGCTCACCTAATAACTCACCTTGCTAACTCACATGGGTGCTCACCTTGAGGAGCTCACCTTGTGAGCTCACCTTGAGCTCATCCTAGGTAGCTCACCTTGCCAGCTCACATCATGAGCTCATCTAGTAGCTTACCTTTCAGAGTTCATCATGTAGCTCACCTAGGAGCTCACCAAGTAGCTCACCTAACAACTCACCTGGGAGCTCACCGAACAACTCATCTTACTAGGTTAACTTGAGCTCACTTGGGAGCTCACCTGAGCAGCTCACTAGGAACTCACCTTAATCATCACTGAGCAGTCACCTTGCCAACTCACCTTGGGAGCTCACCTAGTAGCTCACTAGGAGCTTTCATTGAGTAACTCACCTAGGAGCTTGGGAGCTCACTGAGAAGATCTCACCTTGATGTGAGCTCACCGAAGTAGCTAAGTAGCTTGACTTGAGGACTCATCTCAACTAGGAGCTCACCAGAATAGCTCAATTCTGGGAGCTCACCTAGCAGCTCACTTGGGAGCTCACTAAATGGCTCACAAGTAGCTCACCTAGGAGCTCATCGAGTAGCTCACCTAAGAGCTCTTCTAGCTCAACCTGAGTTTTCCAACTCACCTTGAGCTCGTCTTAGCTCACAACTCACCTTGAACTCACCTTGCTCACCTGACAGCTCACCTTACCAACTCACCTGGTAGCTCACATGTAGCTCACCTCAGAGATTGCTAACAAGCTCACCTTTGAGCTCACTTAAGTAGCTCACCTAGGAGCTCACCTAGGAGCTCGATAAGAAGCTCACCTAGGAGCTTGACCTTGGAAGCTTTCCCAAGAGCTCATCGAGCAGCTCGACTTGAGCTTCTCTTGACAGTAGCTCACCTAGGAGCTCACCTTAGACTCACCTGTCAAACAGCTCAACTTGAGCTCACCCAGGAGCTCACCTTAGAAGCTCACTTGGGAAGCTCACCTATCAGCTCACCTTTTCAAGTAGCTTACCTTGAACTCACCTGGGAGCTTACCTTGATAAGCTCACCTTGAGCTCACTGAGGAGCTCACCTTGCCAACTGACAAAGCTCACCTTGGTAGCTCACCTAGGAGCTCATCGAGTATCTCACCTAGGAGCTCACATTGGGAGCTCACCTAAAGTAGCTCACCTAACAGCTTACCTAGGATCTCACCTTGAGCATATCACTTGAAATTTACCAGAAACTCACATGGGAGTTCACCTGAGTAGCTCCTTGCCATCTCATCTTAAGCTCACCTAGGAGCTCACCAAGCATCTCACTTGAGCTCACCTGGGAGCTCGTCTAAGCAGCTCACCTGAAAAGCTTACAGCTTGGGGCTCACCTGACAGCTTACCCTACCAACTCACCTAGGAGCTCACCTATCATCTCACCTTGCCAGCTCACCTTGAGCTCATTGAGGAGCTCACCTAATAAGCTCACCTCATTTGAGCTTGTCTCACCTTTGTAGCTTCACCTTAGAGCTCACTAGAGCAGCTCACCAAGTAGCTCACCTGGGAGCTCACCAAGTAGCTCACCTAGGAGCTCACTGAGTAGCTCAGTGAGTAGGTTGACTTGAGCTTGCCTGTGAGCTCACTAACTCACCAGGGAGCTCACCTAGGAGCTCACTGAATATCTCACCAAGTACCTCACTTTCTAAGAGCTCACTGATCAGCTTAGTTCAGCTCGTCTAGGAGCTTGTCTAGTAACTCACCTAAAAACTCACCTGGGGCTCACCTGATAGCTCACCTTTCCAAGTCACCTTGAGCTCACCTTAAAAACTCACATTGAGCTTTCCTTACAAACTCACCTTGAGCTCATATGAGTAGCTTGCATGTAATCTCACCTGGGAGCTCACCTAACAAGCTCACCTGGGACCTCACCTGGGAGCTCACCGAGTAGGTTAACCTAGCTTTCTTGTGAGCTCACTGAGAGCTCACCAAGTGACCTTGCCAAGGAGCTCACCAATGAGTAGCTCACTTGGGATCTCAGCTAACATCTCACCCGGGAGCTCACCTGAATAGCTCACCTTGTAGCTCACCTGGAGCTCTTCTAGGAGCTCATCGATCAGCTCGAGTTGAGCTCACCTGGGAGCTCGTCAAGTAACTCACCTGGGAACTCACCTAGGGCTCACTTAGCTCCTTGCCAACTCGCTTGAGCTCACCTTGCCAACTCACCTTGAGCTCACCTTACCAACTTACCTTGAGCTCATCTGAGTAGCTCACATGTAATCTCACCTCATAGATTGTACAAGTTCACATTTGAGTTTAAACCTGGGTAGCTCACCAAGCAGGTTCACCTAGGAACTCAGCTAGGAGCTTGGCAAGCATTAGGGACTCACCAAGGAAGCTCGTCGAGTAGCTCGACTTGGGAGCTTTCCTAGTAACTCACCTGGGAGCTCAGTGATAGTTAACCTTACCAGCTCACCTTGAGAGCTCTTCTAGGAGCTCACCTGATCAGCTTGACTTGAGATCACCTAGGAGCTCATTGAGTAACTCAAGTAGGAAACTCACCTGGGAGCTCACCTTGATAGCTGAAAAATCACATGGGAGCTCAACTAACCTTGCGCTCACCTTACCAACTCACCTTGAGCTCACCTGGTAGCTCACATTGTAAGCTCACCTTGATTGCTCACTAAAGAGCTCACCTTAAGCTCACCTTGAGCTAGCTCATAGTAGCTCAGCTCAGAGTGGGAACTCACCAAGTAGCTCACCTAGGAGCTCACCTAATAGCTCACTCGAGGACCTCACCTAGCTCACCAAGTAGCTTGGGAACACACCTGGGAGCTCCTGGAATAGCTCACCAAGTATCTCACCTTGGGAGCTCTTTTGGGAGTTCACTGATTAGCTTGAGTTGAGCTCACCTGGGAGCTCGTCAAGTAACTCACCTGGGAATTCACCTGGGAGCTCACCTGACAACTCGCCTTGTCAACTCACCTTGAGCTCACCTTGCCAACTCACCTAGAGCTCACCTTGCTAACTCATTTGAGCTCAGCTGGTAGCAACTAAGTAGCCTCATACATTATGACAAGCTCACCTTTGAGTTCATCTCACCTGAGAGCTTTCGTAACAGTTCACCTTGGAGCTCACCTGGGAGCTCACCGAGTAGGTTGCTCGTTGAGAAGCTCGAATGAGCTTACCTGAGTAATTCACCTTGGGGAGCTCCCTAATTGGGAGCTCACCTTAGCAGAGCTCACCTTAGAGCTCACCAAGAGCTCACTAAGTAACTCACCTTGAGCTCGCTCAGGAGCTTCCTAGGTAGCTCACTTGAGCTCACTAACACGCTTGGGAGCTCACCTGAGTAACTCCACCTGGGTAGCTCACTTGAGTAACTCACATGGGAGCTCACCTGATAAGCTCACCTTACTAACTCACCTTGAGGAAATCACCTTGCTGAACTCGCCTTGAGCTCATCTAATAGCTCTCATGTAAGCTCACCTTAGATATTCGTCTAAGCAAAAATCGCCTTTAGCTCACCTGGGAGCTTACCTAAGTAGCTCACCTAGGAGCTCACCTGGGATCTTGCCAAGTACCTCGACTTGAGATTACCTGTAAGCTCACCTAGGAGCTCACCTGACAAATCACCTGGGAGCTCACCTTGAAGCTCACCTTGCAACTCTTGGGAGCTTGATATCTAGAGCTCACCTTGGGACCTCTCCAAGGAGCTCACCTGAAAACTTACCTTGGAGCTCGCTATGATAGCTCACCTCGAACTCACATGAGAGCTTGCCTTGAGCTCCCATAGGAGCTCACCTTGCCAACTCACCTTAAGCTTGTCTAGGTATATTACCTCAAAGTTCCTTAAATAGCTCACCAAGTAGGTTGACCTAGAGCTCACCTAATGAGCTCACTTGTAAGCTCACTCGAGGAGCTCACCTAGGAGCTCATCAAGTAGCTCACCTAAGAACTCACCTCAACCAGCTCTCTTCTAGGAGCTCCCCTTGTAAACTTTCCTTGAGCTCGCCTTGCTAGCTCACCTTAGGAGTTCATCTGGGAGCTCACCGACACCTCAGAGATTGAACTTGAGATCACCCTAGGAGCTCATCAAGTAGCCAAATAGCTCACCTAGGAGCTCGGCTAGGTGCTCGACATTGCAGCTTTACTTGAGCTTACCAAAAACTCACCTTGCCAGCTCACCTGAAAGCTTTCCTTGCCAGCTCACCTTGCTAACTCACCTTGAGCTCATCTGAGTAGCTAGAATTAAGTTCACATAGGAGCTCACCAAGTAACTCACCTGATAACTCACATAGACCAGCTCACCTTTGAGCTCACTTAGGACAGCTCACCTTGAGCTCACTAAGGAGCTCACCTTGCTAGCTCACCTTGAGCTCACCTAGGTAGATCATCGAGTAGCTCAACTTTTGTCAAGCTTCACCAAGTAGCTCACCTGGGAGCTCACCTAATAGTTCACCTAGGAGCTCACCTAACAGCTCACCTTGAGCTCACCGAAGAGCTCACCGAGTAGTTCTACTGTGACCTCACCTGTGAGCTCATCCAAGTAGCTCACTGGGGACCTCACCTTGGGACTGAACAACTCACCAAATAGCTCACCTATAGAGCTCTTCATGAGAGCTCACCTAGCTTGAGTGGATATTACCTTGGAGCTCATAGAGTAACTCACCTTGAGCTCACTTGGGAGTTCATCTAAGAGCTCACCTTGCCAAATCAGCTTGAGCTCACCTGGTCCAACTCACCTTGGAGTCACCTTGCCAACTTGCACCTTGCTCATCTAAGTAGCTTGCAATGTAAGCTCACCTAAGAGATTTCCAACAAGCTTGCCTTTGAGCACCTAGGAGCTCACCAAGTAGCTCACCTAGGAGCTCTCAGCTGGGAGCTCAGAAAAGTAGCTCACCCAGGAGCTCATCGAAGCAGCTCGACTTAAGCTTGCCTTGTAAACTCACCTGGGAGCTCACCTTGATAGCTTGCCTTATCCATCTCACCTTGAGCTTCACCCAGGAGCTCACTGAGTAGCTTGACTTGAGCTCACCCGGGAGCTCGTCAAGTAACTCACCTGAAAACTCACATGGGAGCTCATATGACAACTCACCTTGCCAACTCACATGGGAGATCACCTATCAACTAACCTTGCCAGCTCACCTTGAGCTCACTGAGGAGCTCACCTTGCCAACTCACCTTGAGCTCATTTGGTAGCTCACCTTAGAGTTGATCAAGCATCTCACTAAGTAGCTCACCTAGGAAGATTGCCTAACAGCTTGCTTGGGAGCTCACCTAGTAGCTAGCCTGAGTAGGTTCACCGAGAGCTCACTGTGTAGCTTAACTTGAGCTCACTTGTGACCTCACCGAGGAGCTCATCGGGGACCTCACCTTAGGAGCTCACCAAGTACCTCGCTTAGGAGCTCACCTAGCAGCTTATCCTAACCAGCTCACCAAGTAGCTCACCATGGGAGCTATTCTTCTGGGAGTCTCACCAATCAGCTCGAGTTGAGCTTTCACTCGGGAGCTAGTCAAGTAACTCACCTAGGAACTCACCTGGGAGCTCACCTGATAACTCACCTTACCAACTCACCTTGAGCTCACCTTGCCAACTCACCTTGAGCTCACCTTGCCAGCTCACCTTAAGCTCACCTCAGAATTGTCACACAAAGCTCACATGAGAGCTCGTAAAGCAGCTCACCTAGGAGCTCACCTGGGAGCTCACCGAGTGGCTCACCTAGTAGCTTAGCTTGAGATCAACTTGTACTCACCTAGAGCTCGTCCCAGCAGCACTGAACTGGGAGCTCACCAAGATAACTCACCTTGTCAGCTTGCACTTGATAGCTCACCTAGGAGCTCGCAGAGTAAATCACAACTTGAGCTCACCCAGGAGCTTATCAAGCAGCTCACCTAAAAACTCACAAGGGAGCTCATCAACAACTCACCTTGAACTCACATGGGAGCTCACCTATCAGCTCACCTTGAGCTCATTGAGGAGATCACCTTACTAACTCACCTTGAGCTCATCTAGTAGCTCACCTCAGAGTTGACTTGAGCTCAGCTTGCCAAGTAGCTCACACTAATAGCCTCACCTAGGAGCTCACCGAGTAGCTCGCTGAGTAGGTTAAGCTTCACCTCATTGCTAAGCTCACCTAGAGAGCTGTCCTGAATAGCTCACCAAAATAGCTCACCTGGGAGCTCGCTCACCATGTAGCTCTTTGGAGCTTACCTAGATAAATCGAATGAGCAAGAACTCACCTGAAAATAGTTCACAAGTAGCTCACTTAAGAGCTCTAAACAGCTCACCATGATCAGATTAAACTCAGGGTTGTCATTCAGTAACTCACCTTTGAACTCACCTGATAACTCACCTAAAGCTCACCTTTCTAACTCACCTTAAGCTCATGTGGTAGCTCACATGTAAGCTCACCTCAGAGATTGTCAAACAAGTTTTCCTTTGAGCTCACCTAGGAGCTCACCAAACATCTCACCTAGGAGCTACAGCTGGGAGCTCCCAAGTAGCTTGACCCAAGATCTCGTCGAGTAGCTCGAGGCTTGAGCTTTAAGATGAAACTCACAAAAGGAGCTCACTTGACAGCTCACCTTGACCTCACCTAGGATTTGCTCACCGAGCAATTTCAACTTGAGCTCACTTGGGAGCTCGTCAAGTAGCTCACCTGAAAACTCCCATGGGAGCTCACCTGATAGCTCACCTTACCAAAAAATCACATGGGAGGTAACACATGATTAGGAATGGAGCTCACCTTGAGCTTTATTGAGGAGCTCACCTTTCTTTAACTCACCTCGAGCTCATTTATTAGCTCACCTCATGGGAGTTTGTCGATTAATTCACCAAGTAGCTCACCTAATAGGTAGGTGTAAGCTCACCTAATAGCTCACCTAGGAGATCAGTGCGATTTAGCTCACTAAGTAGGTTGACTTGAGGTTGCTTGTGAGCTCACCAAGTAGCTTACTAATTACCTTTCCTAGGAGCTCTAGGTAGAGTATTTATTAACTGGAGAGGTCATCACCTTAGGGTAGCTTTGGATAGGAAACTAATTAGCTCGCTTAGTGTAAGCTCACCAAGTAACTCAACTGAGGGAGATGTTCTTTTGACTGAGCTGTCATTGATCAGCTGTGAGTTGAGCTCACCTTAGGAGCTCAATTTAAGTAACTCACCTGGGAACTTAGGTGTCTAACAGCTGCCTTACCAAATTACCTTGAGCTCACCTTAACCAACTCACTTGAAAGCTCATCTAGATAGCTGCGCATGTAAGCTCACATCAGAAGATTAGAAGACAAGCTCACCTTTGAGCTCGCATGGGAGCTGACCTAAGGAAGATTAGATGGGAGATCGAAAAGCAACTCACCTAGGAGTCTTGAAGTGGGGTTCAAATTGGATGCTTCCCTAGGAGAGGGGAAAATCACATGGGAGTGAACCTTGCCAGCTCTCCTTAGAAGAAGCTCACCCATGAGGGGAGACCGAGCAGCTCAACCTTTCAGCTGCTTATCCAGTTTAGAGCAAATTTAGATGTCATCATCATCTGCCATAAGAAACTATCAATCATCTGTCCTTATGAAGCTCGCCTTACAGCATACGACAAATGTACAAATGACATGATGATCTCATACTATCAGGGGGGGACAGATTTTCCATTAAGCTATGCTGTAGACCAACTCTTGCCAACATCACCTTGATGATATGCATACGAGAAGGAAACAGCTCATATATACAGGATGTAAAACAAGTACGAACGCATTGAGCCAACCCCATACAATGGTCAAGACAATTGCTAGATTTGATGATAGTGATGGTAATGTGATGTGAATGATAAAAAAATAGAGCACATGCAAGAAACATAACCAAATACTATAAATAACACCAGGAATCAATGCAATACACCATGAATAACCATGCCTTATTAACAAGTAACAAAACACAACCAAATGCAATAAGAAAGAAAGTAAAGAATTAACACACTAGCATGTCAAAATCCACTACAATATGCACAAGCATCAGAATGAATCTATTCTAAGAAAGAAAAGATAAACTATGAAAAATTACACCCAAGACAAAAAACAACTCGTAAAGAAGCAATGTAAAACACTATACAAGCAACAAGAAAAGAAAAAAAACAAGACAATGCAGGTAAATGTTTTTGTAAGATATGTTTTCATAAACCGATTTTCTATTGTTTAGGTTTTTGTGAAACAATTTTATATTGTTTTTGTGTTTTGTGAAACAATTTTCTATTGTTTTTGTGTTTTCTCAAAGCATTGTTCAATTTTTGTTCTATAATGTTTTTATTGTTTTCTCAAAATAATGTTCTATTGTTTTGTTTTTCTCGAAACAATTTTATATTGTTTTTGTGTTTTTAACAGTTTTCCAAAGCTATGTGTAGGTAACCAAGAAAGCATGGATGCCCCCCAGTGTTAGGTGGGGAATATACAAGGGTAGAAGCCATGCGCTTATGAACAAGAAGGTGAATTCGTTGAGTTTCCCCCAACATAAGATGGGAAATAATGAAAGACCACGTCCCTTACAGATGAATAGAAGAAGGAAAAGCTGGATCAAGGCTGGACTAGATGGTGTGCACAAGGAAACTCGAAGGTAGAACCAGGTCAGGACAAAGACAACTACCCTTCTAATACAGAATGCTTGTGAACAACAAATCCTCCCGAGGTGCCTGGAAACTGGTTTTCACCCAAGGACTTGTCCAAAGTGCCACAATTGCATGGTTTTCACTAGTGGATGACCTGTTTTCTCTTTTTCTTTTTCTGATTTTTTTTTTTATATTTTTTTGTATTTTTTTAATTTTTGTGCCATGTTTAAGCATATAACTTCTTAAGATGCATGGCATTCATTAGCTCTCGGAGCTCATCACCATTGGGGTGAGCCAGTTTGTATGCCCCGGTGCCATACTTGGCAACTATGACATAGGGTCCTAACCAGTGTGGTTCAAACTTCCCTTTCTTTTCTCACTCTGCTCTGGTGTTGAACTGGTTCTCCTTCATAACTAAATCACCCACCTCAAACTGGCAAGGGATGATTCTCTTGTTGTAGTTGTAGGAGATTCTGTGTTGATATACCTTCAGGTGATTAAGAGCGTGAATGTGCCTCTCATCCAAGAGCTCTAACTCAGCCAATCTTGCCACTCGATAATCTTCATCCTTATCCAAATAGTCCTGAAGAGAAATTCACAGGGATGGGAGTTTGATCTCTAAAGGGATGATAGATTCTATCCTGAACACTAGGGAATATGGCGTCACACCCGTAGGAGTGCGAATTGATGTTCGGTAGGCCCACAGGGCTGGGTGGATTTGTAGGTGCTAGTTTCGACCAGTTTTGCTAACCATCTTCTCCATTATCCTTACCAAAGTCTTGTTTGTTGCCTCAGCTTGTCCATTACCCTGAGGGTAATATGGCATGGACCATTTCAATCTGATTTGGA
This sequence comes from Taxus chinensis, assembly GCA_019776745.2. Taxonomy (NCBI): domain Eukaryota; kingdom Viridiplantae; phylum Streptophyta; class Pinopsida; order Cupressales; family Taxaceae; genus Taxus; species Taxus chinensis. The sequence continues at coordinate 905,670,015 of CM034151.1, read as the reverse complement.
ACCATTGGCAAAGACCTTTCACAGTTTTGTTCTTAAATGACTTCCCATTATCTGTGACAATGGCTGCAGGGATACCATATCTAGCAAATAATGTGATTCATGATGAATTTAGAAATCTGTGCTCCTGTGACATAGGTTAAAGGGACAGCCTCCACCCATTTTGTAAAGTATTTTGTAGCTGTGATGATATGTGTATGACCATCAGATGAGGTAGGAGTAAGCTTCCCTATTAGATCAAGTCCCCACTTGGAGAATGGCCACAGGGGTAGTGATTGGTTGCAATGGTTGTGATGGAGCATGGATGAAATTTCCATACTTTTGGCAAAGCACACATTTTCTAACATAATTACAACAATCAGTTTCCATGGTGGGCCAATAGTAACCTACTCTTAACAGTTTCTTAGCCAAGACCATTCCATTTGTATGTGCTCCGCATACTCCTTCGTGTACTTCTTTAATTGCCTGGATTGACTCCGTCACATCCAGACAACGTAACAGATTCCATCGTAGCCATGACGATAAATTGTACCTCCTAAAAGGGTGTAATGGGCTATCTGGTGAATCAGGATTTTCTTTTGCAGAATGGGAGATATTGGGAGGGAAAGTACTGTCCTTAAGATAGGTGAAAATGGGTTCGTACCACGGGGAATAGGGACCAACAACCTCACAAGCCAGGCAAGATTCTGACACGTCATACACGGGCTGGTGTAGATTTTCTATGAAAAAATGGCATATCATTGTTCCCTGGTGGAATACGAAGCATAGATCCCACCATTGCCATGGCATCTGCCGATCTATTCTTGCACTCTTGGGATCTGCTCAAAGGTAATGTGCACAAAATACTCCTTTAGAGTTTCCACCAACTTCTTGTAAGGTATGAGCTTGTCATCCTTAACTTTATACTCATCATTAACCTATTTGATGATTAGCTGTGAATCACCTACAACCTTAACATGTTGAATATTCCACTTGATGGCTAGCTTCATCCCTGCAATGAGTGCTTCATATTCCGCAATGTTGTTCGTGTAAGGGAAGGCCAGGCAGAAAGCTTGTGGTATAGGATCACCTGAAGGAGTAATAAGGACCACTCCTGCACCTAAACCATGAAACGTAAAAGATCCATCAAAATGTATCTGTCATACGATAGATTCTTCAATGTAGAGCAAAGATGCATCTGGCAGATCTAGACTCAAAGGTTCTGTGCTTTACAAAGGTGCTTCTGCTAGCTGGTCAGTAAGTACTTGTCCTTTAACTAATTTTTGATGGACAAATTCTATATCAAACTCACTGAGTAGAATGATCTAATTAGCCATTCTACCTGTGAGGGTGGGTTTGGAAAATAAATACTTGAGTGGGTCAACCTTGGATATGAGCTTGGTCTTAGTATTTAGCAGGTAATGGCGAAGTTTCTGAAAGGTAAAAACAATGGCCAAGAAAGCCTTTTCAATCTGAGGATAATTAAGTTCATAGGTGATGAGGGTGTGACTCAGATAGTACACTACTTTCTCTTTATGGCTAAGGTCATATTGGGCGAGCAGTGCACCAATAGCATATTACGTAGTGGAAATATAGAGCAAAAGTGGTTCTTCCGGAGTGGGAGGCATGAGGACAGGTGGATTAGCCAGGTACTGTTTAAGCAAAGAAAAGGCTTGTTGTTGCTCGGGTCCCCAGATGAAAGTGACATCCTTCTTAATAAAATGAGTGAATGAGTGACATTTATCTACAAGTTAGGAGATAAAGTGGTGAATGGCTTGATTTTTCCTTGCAAGCTATGTAGTTTCTTGATATTCTCAGGTGGAGGCATTTCTGTGATGGCAGACACTTTAGCAGGGTCTACCTCAATACCTCATCTTGACACATGATGAAGCCTAATAGTTTCCCAGATAGCACACCGAAGACACACTTCTTTGGATTCAGCCTGACTTTTTATTCACACAGGCATTCAAAGATACACCGTAAAATGATAGGATGATCCTCTCTTGTTTTGGACTTTCCCAGGATGTCATCTACGTAGTCTTCCATGATGTCATGAATCATATCATGAAATATTACTGTCATGGCCCACTGATAAGTTTCTCCCACATTCTTAAGGCCAAATGGCATCACCTGATAACAGAAGGTGCCCCAAGGAGTTGTGAAAGATGTTTTGTGTTGGTCTTCCTCAACGATCTTAATTTGATTATAACCCAAAAATCCATCCATGAGTGATAGCATTTCATACCCTGCGGTTGAGTCAACAATCATGTCAATGTTGGGCAATGGAAAGTCATCTTTAGGGAAAGATTTATTGATGTCCCTAAAATCTATGTAGATTCAGATACCAATAGGTTTCTTCTGGACAGGAACAATGTTTGATATCCATTCAGAATAATCAATTGGCCTGATGAATCCTGATGCAAGCAACCTTTCCAACTCTTCTTTAACTAACAAGGCCACTCTTGGGTGCATCTTTCGAAGCTTCTGTTTGATAGGCTTAGCATCTGCGTGCACAACTAGGTTGTGCATGACCAAAGTTGGATCTAAGTTAGGCATGTCTTTGTAAGACCATGCAAACACATCAATAAACTCTTGCAGTAGCATAGTGAACATCTTTTGTTCTCTGGCCAAGAGTGATGCTCCCAATTTTACTATCTTGGGATCTTCTTCAGTACCAATATTGACATCAATGGTTTCTTCAACTAACAATTTTGATAAATCCTCCATACACGTAGGATCAGGAGGTAGGTTGAGATCTTCATCCAAGGATGTCTCTATGAGATTTTCATCCTTGGCATGGTCACTTTGTTTGTCCTTTGATTTTCTTATTTGTTTTTCAGCCAGTGCCTCAAAGAGGTTTTCACTGTGTGACTTGGACTTTGATTTTTTCTGAGGCTTTTCTTTAGAACTCTTGCCCTCACTTTTCTTTAAATTTTTCTGACTATGAAGTTCAGCCTCCTTTTCGAAGTACACGCATAGGTGTCTAAGTCGATAAAGAAACTCTTCTTGTGATCTCCAATGGGAATTATATCCCTTATGCCCATGAACTCTATAATAGCCTCGTCATTCTTGAATAAATCTAATGGTACGTGATTTTTTTGGTCCCATTCAACAAGGGAAGGGTACACAAGGTCAAGGGTTGGTTTGGTGGGGGTTATGGTTAGGACAATATTGTTCATGAAAAGGTTTGTGGAGGCTAGATCCTCATATAGGGCTACAAAGGGAATCCGTATCACTGTCTAGGTACTTGGAGCTATCCTCATGCTTAGAAAAAGTCACATCTTGATCATTTGGGTGTGCTCCATAAGGGTGAATCCCAATGCCATATCTTTCTATTTTGATAATGTGGATAGAGGGATTGGTTCTATTTGTCCTTGCTCATTCTTCCCACATCCTAGGGCATTTATAGTCCATGGAGTACATCATTCTACTAGATTTTTTATATTCTGGGGTTTGATAACAATATGGATGAGTGTCCTCAGGGACCCAAGTAGTAGGTGGATCAAGCAATTTTTCCTCAGCTAACAAGCCTCCAGGTAGGAATGACCCAATAGTGTGTTTGTCTCTAGGTCTCCTGAAGTGGTAGTTGGGTCGACCTCCTAGTCTTGGGCAATAAGGAGAGGTCAGAAACCAAGAGCGCTTGTTGTACATTATACTCCCCACAACCATATTCTAGAATTTTCATCTCCCATAAATCAAATGGATATGTGGAAGTGGTCATCTCCATGAGTGCAAGACCTAAGAGAATCTAAATCCATCCGGGATTCCATAGCCTCAAACTAAACAGGAATGGCCATATCCATGGAGGGACATGCATATGTACCATTTCCTGCAAAGCTATTGAGATCTCTACAATGAGAAAAGGGCTCTGAGTCTCTTGGTATTGTTACTGTATCTTCCTCATGCTTCAGCTTGATGCATTGATGAAATGTTGATGGAACGACCTGCATTGTATGGATCCATGTTCGGCTTAGAAGAATATTATATGGAAGTTCCAAGTCTAGTACGTGAAACTTCATCTGATGGTAAGTGGGGCCCACCTCTATGGGAAGCGTAATGGTGCCTACTGACTCTCTTTTCACGTTTTTTGTATGTGGTGATAGTGATGATATGGGACTCAAGATATTCCTTCGTATGTCCCAATTGTTTGACTAATTTAAGTGTGCAGATGTTCAATCCAGATCCGTTATCCACAAGCACCCGTTTGATTTTCCTACAGGTGAAAACTACCTCAATGTACAAGGGAAGATTATGTTTAGGATTCTCAGTAGGGACCTCCCTATGGTTGAAAGTGAGATGCTCATTTGGTGCAATATTTGCCACTGCAGCTTAAAAGTACACAAGATCGACTTCTAAAGGCACTCCTGACCCCTAAAGAGTTTGATACAAAATTTCCTTATGCACATTGGATCTCTTGAGAAGATCTAAGATAGAGATCTTACCAGGTGTCCTCTCAAGTTGTTCTAAAAGGTTATATTTACCAATTTATCGGGGTCAACAAAGAGGGTTCTAGAATCACGAGGTGGGCATGCCTTATTACCACAGTGAAGTCCTTTCCCTTAATCTAGATAGTGTTGACACGGTCAGTATAGAGGAATGAATACATTTTATAAGTGAATTGTAATGATTTTTATCTCTCTTGGTATACAAGTAATTAACATGGCTTTATAGGTTTGGGATGACTCTCCCCTATCTAGTTTTGCCTATTCTGAACTTATCATGCTTGGGGGAATGGTTCCTTATAAATCCCCATTTTCTTGTTAGGTGTTTGCATGTGGCCAAGGTTATCCACCTCTATCTCCCCGTTGTCAATGAGGTCTTGAATATAGTGGAGAAGTCACAAACATTTGTCTATTTTATTACCTTTAACGCGATGCATTTCACAGTATTCATGCTCCTTATACCATGAGAAGGTTTAGGAGTGTTTTCATCAAACATGGTTGCATTATATGATAGGTCATCATGTGGGCCACATCCAACTATTTTAGTATGACAGACAATGGTTCATTGAGGGAGGTGAATGTTCGTCACTTTGGTGGTGGTTGAATTGGGCCCTCGGTTAGTTTAAAAGGTTGACTGGTTTGGACCATTTGAACACGTTTGGAATCAATGATTCCATCTCCAACCATGTTTTTGTTTTTGTTAAAGATCTTCGGCTTTTTCAACGGGTTTGACACTTTGGTTGTCTTTAGATTGGGTTTTGAGGGTGCCTTTGGCAATGAGATCCTTTTCTATTTGAATCCCTTTCTCGATAACCTCCTCAAAGGTGTGGACACAATGCATTTGTAGGTGGAAAGCTATATCTAGGTTGAGATTAGGGACAAAAATACTGACCAGCTACTTCTCAGGGAAAGCACAAGGGAAGCGACTAGCTATCCCTCTCCATCATTAGAGGAAGCTGGCGAAGGTCTCATTTGGGCATTATTTTGTGCATTGCACAAGTCTGCCATGGTGATGTCACTCTCTATGTTATATGACAAATGACGCATGAATATTTTCACCAATTATGGCCAGGTGAAAATTGATCCTCATGGTAAGTGCATGTAAACCATCCCAATGCTTGACCTCTAAGAGTCTTAGGAAAAAGGTTGATGAGGTAATTATCAATATAAGAAACCTCTTGAAATGCCATGTAGAAATATTTAACATGATCCCTTGGGTCTCCCTTTCCTTTTTATTTGTCAAACTTTGGCAATATCAAATTTTTTTAGAAAGGGTTGAAGGGTCATTGTATTATCAAAAGGATAGGGCCATAGTTCTTTCGTATTGGTATTTCCTAATACTCCCTATATTTCTTTCTTATATGTTCACAAGCGTTGCTTTTATAGATTGTAATTCTTGTGCGAGTATTTGTTCTCTAGTGGAAGAAGTGGGGACGTGTACACGATGATACCACGTGTCTTGTTCTCCTTAGTTTTCTTGATGGATTTCATGGATCCTAAAATTAGGCGTTGACTTTTGAACATTCTTATTTGTGTCTTTCTATACTTGGAAAGTAAGTAAAGATAGTTGTCAGCTTAGGTTACTGAGTTGTTGTTGGATTGTGACTTGGTTTGTGTCTTCTTCTTCTAAAGGTTCTTCCTCTTCGTATTGTGGAGCTTCTTCCCCTGTCTCATGTTCTATCTTGTTTCTTTGTGGCACTTTGATGAGGTGTATTCTATTCCCTACCACTTTATCATTTTCTACGTAAGAAGTGGAAGCATGCCCTCATGTTAAAATATCTTTCATATTGATAAGGGTGCATTCTTCCTTAGCAGTGTCATTTGTTTGTAGTATTGGTTCCTTCTCAATGGGAAATTTGACCCCTAATTTAACGACCCATGGCCAACACTCTATCTTTGTTTCTAAGAATAAATTCATCTAATAGAGTAGGGTCAAAATCAAAGTCTACGCACGTGGTGACTCTAATTCATTTCCACTATGGTCAACCATTTCTTCTATTTCCTTTTCTACAGAAAATAGTGGTCCTAGATCATGTCCGATAAATGGGTTTGACCCTTTTCTGTTAGAGGTCTCCCAAGTGTGTGCTTTTTGTTCCTCATATGTTTGTTTCTTCAACCCTAGACATGTTTTGGGAGCCATGTTTTCGTGATAAATTTCACTAAGGTAAGTTATAGATTTGTTCAAAATTCAATGACTACCCCTAAGTGAAACACAAGATGTATGTGTTAAGAGTAAATTAACAGTGTGAGAATACCAATGTGATAGAGTGATAAAGTCACCAATGAAACAATCATTTGGTACCTGAAGGAGTAATAAGGACAAATCTTGCACCTGAACCATGAAACGTAAAAGATCCATCAAAATGTATCTGCCATATGACATATTCTTCAATGTAGGAGCAAAGATGTATCTGGCATATCTAGACTTAAAGGTTCTGTGCTTTACAAAGGTGCTTCCACTAGCTAGTCGGCAAGTACTTGTCCTTTAACTAATTTTTGATGGACAAATTCTGTTTATCAAAATCATTGAGTAAAATGATCTAATTAGCCATTCTACCTATGAGGGTGGGTTTGGATAACAAATACTTGAGTGTGTTGACCTTGGATATGAGCTTGGTCTTAGTATTTAGTAGGTAATGGTGAAGTTTTTGAAAGGTAAAAACAACGGCCAAGAAAGCCTTTTCAATCTGAGGATAATTAAGTTCATAGGTGATGAGGATGTGACTCAGATAGTACACTACTTTCTCTTTATGGCTAAGGTCATATTGGGCAAGCAGTGCACCAATAGCATATTGTGTAGTGGAAATATAGAGCAAAAGTGGTTCTCCCGAAGTGGGAGGCATGAGGACAGGTGGATTAGCTAGGTACTGTTTAAGCAAAGAAAAGGCTTGCTGTTGCACAGGTCCCCAGATGAAATCAACATCCTTCTTAATAAAATGATTGAATGAGTGACATTTATCTACAAGCTAGGAGATAAAGTGGTGAATGGCTTGATTTTTCCCTTGCAAGCTATGCAGTTTCTTGATATTCTCAGGTGGAGGCATTTCTGTGATGGCAGACACTTTAGCAGGGTCTACCTCAATACCTCGTCTTGACATGAGGAATCCTAATAGTTTCCCAGATAGCACACTGAAGAAACACTTATTTGGATTCAGCCTGACTTTGTATTCACATCAGGCATTCAAAGATACACGCCCAAAATGATAGGATTATCCTCTCTGTGTCTTGGACTTTCCTAGGATATCATCTACGTAGTCTTCCATGATGTCATGAATCATATCATGAAATATTACTGTCATGGCCCACTGATAAGTTTCTCCCACATTCTTAAGGCCAAATGGCATCACCTGATAACAAAAGGTGCCCCAAGGAGTTGTGAAAGCTATTTTGTGTTGGTCTTCCTTTGCGATCTTAATTTTATTATAACCCAAAAAGCCATCCATGAGTGATAGCATTTCATACCCTGCGGTTGAGTCAACAATCATGTCAATGTTGGGCAATGGAAAGTCATCTTTAGGGAAAGCTTTATTGATGTCCCTAAAATCTATGTAGATTCGGATACCGATAGGTTTCTTCTAGATAGGAACAATGTTTAATATCCATTCAGAATAATCATTTGGCCTAATGAATCCTACTGCAAGCAACCTTTCCAAATCTTCTTTAACTAACAAGGACACTCTTGGGTGCATCTTTCAGAGCTTCTATTTGGTAGGCTTAGCATCTGCATGCACAACTAGGTTGTGCATGACCAAAGTTGGATCGAAGTTAGGAATGTCTTTGTAAGACCATGTGAACACATCAATAAACTCTTGCAGTAGCATAGTGAATGTCTTTTGTTCTTTGGCCGAGAGTGATGATCCCAATTTTACTATCTTGGGATCTTCTTCAGTACCAATATTGACATCAATGGTTTCTTCAACTAACAATTTTGATAAATCCTCCATACACATAGGATCAGGAGGTAGGTTGAGATCTTCATCCAAGGATGTCTCTATGATATTTTCATCCTTGGCGTGGTCACTTTGTTTTTCCTTTGATTTTCTTATTTGTTTTTAAGCCAGTGCCTCAAAGAGGTTTTCACTGTGTGACTTAGACTTTGATTTTTTCTGAGGATTTTATTTAGAACTCCTGCCCTCACTTTTCTTTAAATTTTTCTGACTATGAAGTTCAGCCTCCTTTTCGAAGTACACGCATAGGTGTCTAAGTCGATAAAGAAACTCTTCTTGTGATCTCCAATGGGAATTATATCCCTTATGCCCATGAACTCTATAATAGCCTCGTCATTCTTGAATAAATCTAATGGTACGTGATTTTTTTGGTCCCATTCAACAAGGGAAGGGTACACAAGGTCAAGGGTTGGTTCGGTGGGGGTTATGGTTAGGACAATATTGTTCATGAAAAGGTTTGTGGAGGCTAGATCCTCATATAGGCTACAAAGGGAATCCATATCACTATCTAGGTACTTGGAGCTATCCTCATGCTTAGAAAAAGTCACATCTTGATCATTGGGGTGTGCTCCATAAGGGTGAATCCCAATGCCATATCTTTCTATTTTGAAATGTGGAAGAGGGATTGGTTCTATTTGTCCTTGCTCATTCTTCCGACATCCTAGGCATTTATAGTCCATGGAGTACATCATTCTACTAGATTTTTTATATTCTGGGGTTTGATAACAATATGGATGAGTGTCCTCAGGGGACCCAAGTAGTAGGTGGATCAAGCAATTTTTCCTCAGCTAACAAGCCTCCAGGTAGGAATGACCCAATAGTGTGTTTGTCTCTAGGTCTCCTGAAGTGGTAGTTGGGTCGACCTCTAGTCTTGGGGCAATAAGGAGAGGTCAGAAACCAAGAGCGCTTGTTGTACATTATACTCCCCACAACCATATTCTAGAATTTTCATCTCCCATAAATCAAATGGATATGTGGAAGTGGTCACCCCATGAGTGCAAGACCTAAGAGAATCTAAATCCATCCGGGATTCCATAGCCTAAGACTAAACAGGAATGGCCATATCCATGGAGGGACATGCATATGTACCATTTCGCTGCAAAGCTATTGAGATCTCTACAATGAGAAAAGGGCTCTGAGTCTCCTGGTATTGTTACTGTATCTTCCTCATGCTTCAGCTTGATGCATTGATGAAATGTTGATGGAACGACCTGCATTGTATGGATCCATGTTCGGCTTAGAAGAATATTATATGGAAGTTCCAAGTCTAGTACGTGAAACTTCATCTGATGGTAAGTGGGGCCCACCTCTATGGGAAGCGTAATGGTGCCTACTGACTCTCTTTTCACGTTTTCATATGTGGTGATAGTGATGATATGGGACTCAAGATATTCCTTCGTATGTCCCAATTGTTTGACTAATTTAAGTGTGCAGATGTTCAATCCAGATCCGTTATCCACAAGCACCCATTTGATTTTCCTACAGGATGAAAACTACCTCAATGTACAAGGGAAGATTAGGTTTAGGATTCTCAGTAGGGACCTCCCTATGGTTGAAAGTGAGATGCTCATTTGGTGCAATATTTGCCACTGCAGCTTAAAAGTACACAAGATCGACTTCTAAAGGCACTCCTGACCCCTGAAGAGTTTGATACAAAATTTCCTTATGCACATTGGATCTCTTGAGAAGATCTAAGATAGAGATCTTACCAGGTGTCCTCTCAAGTTGTTCTAAAAGGTTATATTTACCAATTTGTCGGGGTCAACAAAGAGGGTTCCAGAATCATGAGGTGGGCATGCCTTATTACCACAGTGAAGTCCTTTCCCTTAATCTAGATAGTGTTGACACGGTCAGTAGAGGAATGAATACATTTTATAAGTGAATTGTAATGATTTTTATCTCTCTTGGTATACAAGTAATTCATGGCTTTATAGGTTTGGGATGACTCTCCCCTATCTAGTTTTGCCTATTCTGAATTATCATGCTTGGGGAATGGTTCCTTATAAATCCCCATTTGCTTGTTAGGTGTTTGCATGTGGCCAAGGTTATCCACCTCTATCTCCCCGTTGTCAATGAGGTCTTGAATATAGTGGAGAAGTCACAAGCATTTGTCTATTTTATTACCTTTAACGCGATGCATTTCACAGTATTCATGATCCTTATACCATGAAGGTTTAGGAGTGTTTTCATCAAACATGGTTGCATTATATGATAGGTCATCATGTGGGCCACATCCAACTATTTTAGTATGACAGACAATGGTTCATTGAGGGAGGTGAATGTTCGTCACTTTGGTGGTGGTTGAATTGGGCCCTCGGTTAGTTTAAAAGGTTGACTGGTTTGGACCATTTGAACACGTTTGGAATCAATGATTCCATCTCCAACCATGTTTGTTGTTTTTGTTAAAGATCTTCGGCTTTTCAACGGGTTTGACACTTTGGTTGTCTTTAGATTGGGTTTTGAGGGTGCCTTTGGCAATGAGATCTTTTTCTATTTGAATCCCTTTCTCGATAACCTCCTCAAAGGTGCAAGACACAATGCATTTGGAGGTGGAAAGCTATATCTAGGTTGAGATTAGGGACAAAAATACTGACCAGCTACTTCTCAGGGAAAGCACAAGGGAAGCGACTAGCTATCCCTCTCCATCATTAGAGGAAGCTGGCGAAGGTCTCATTTGGGCATTATTTTGTGCATTGCACAAGTCTGCCATGGTGATGTCACTCTCTATGTTATATGACAAATGACGCATGAATATTTTCACCAATTATGGCAAGGTGAAAATTGATTCTCATGGTAAGCATGTAAACCATCCCAATGCTTGACCTCTAAGAGTCTTAGGAAAAAGGTTGATGAGGTAATTATCAATATAAGAAACCTCTTGAAATGCCATGTAGAAATATGTAACATGATCCCTTGGGTCTCCCTTTCCTTGTTATTTGTCAAACTTTGGCATATCAAATTTCTTTAGAAAGGGTTGAAGGGTCATTGTATTATCAAAAGGATAGGGCCATAGTTCTTTGTATTGGTATTTCCTAATACTCCCTATATTTCTTTCTTATATGTTCACAAGCGTTGCTTTCATAGATTGTACTTCTGTGTGCGAGTAATTGTTCTCTAGTGGGAGAAGTGGGGACGTGTACACGATGATACCACGTGTCTTGTTCTCCTTAGTTTTCTTGATGGATTTCATGGATCCTAAAATTAGGACGTTGACTTTTGAACATTCTTATTTGTGTCTTTCTATACTTGGAAAGTAAGTAAAGATAGTTGTCAGCTTAGGTTACTGAGTTGTTGTTGGATTGTGACTTGGTTTGTGTCTTCTTCTTCTAAAGGTTCTGTCCTCTTCGTATTGTGGAGCTTCTTCCCCCTGTCTCATGTTCTATCTTGTTTCTTTGTGGCACTTTGATGAGGTGTATTCTATTCCCTACCACTTTATCATTTTCTACGTAAGAAGTGGAAGCATGCCCTCATGTTAAAATATCTTTCATATTGATAAGGGTGCATTCTTCCTTAGCAGTGTCATTTGTTTGTAGTATGGGTTCCTTCTCAATGGGAAATTTGACCCCTAATTTAATGACCCAGGCTCAACACTCCATCTTTGTTTCTAAGAATAAATTCATCTAATAGAGTAGGGTCAAAATCAAAGTCCGCACGTGGTGACTCTAATTCATTTCCACTATGGTCAACCATTTCTTCTGTTTCCTTTTCTATAGAAAATAGTGGTCCTAGATCATGTCTGATAAATGGGTTTGACCCTTGTCTGTTAGAGGTCTCCCAAGTGTGTGCTTTTTGTTCCTCATATGTTTGTTTCTTCAACCCTAGACATGTTTTGGGAGCCATGTTTTCGTGATAAATTTCACTAAGGTAAGTTATAGATTTGTTCAAAATTCAATGACTACCCCTAAGTGAAACACAAGATGTATGTGTTAAGAGTAAATTAACAGTGTGAGAATACCAATGTGATAGAGTGATAAAGTCACCAATGAAACAATCATTTGGTACCCAAAACTTAATCAAATGAAGTACTTCGTAGACTACGTTTCAAAAATTATTTTGCGTCACAAGATGATCAACAAGATGTTTTCACTTATGCCAAGTTCAAGGAAATGAACAAAATGTAAGTAAATACAAGAAGTCAATGCGATCTCCCAATCAAGATATATGATGAGTGAGCTCGAACTTGATTAAGACCTATATCTCAAAAAGTACCAATTATAATTCGCGAATACACAACAATATCACCAAGATATGTTAACCCACTTTGCTAGAAAGTGAAGTATTGATATCGAGGTGTTATTGATATAACACACACAAATGGTAACACCTAGCACTCTTTGAAATCAAGGTAATAATAGAACCGAAATAAAATCTCAAAGTATAGCTAGGAATAGTTTAAAATGTGTGTAACTTAACCGTACAATATAGGTATTTATGTTGAGTTAAAAAGATATCTCACCTTGGAGTTCATCGACAAAATTTATCCCAACTATATAGTTCTGGGAGATCACCTAATATATCACCTTAGAGTTCATACACAAAATTTATCCCAACTATATAGAAATGAAAAACTTCAAATCAAAGGACCATTGAAAAATGCTTTGTAAAAGGTTCATTTCCGTAAGCAAAATGAATAATCAAATTTCTAAGCTTAATCCCAATGTTAAAAAGATATAGATCAAATTTGTTTTTGATTCTCAAGATCACCAAAAGGTGCAAGAGAAGAGCATAGACATGCTTTGTTCTAAATCGAGGAAGCATGGAAATACAACATTCATCAAAACATTAGACATGTTAGAAAATGACCAGTTTTAAACTAATAGAAAAACCTGAAATTTTTGTAAGTATAAATCCTGAATTTATATTTTCATTGCATAGTTAACTTCAATACCTTTTCAATGTAAAAAAATGGAGTCATTTTGAGTTCGGGAGAAAAATTTATGGCCTTTGGAAGATGGGTTACGCATATGCTCTATGCTCATGGTTATGCACTTGACATGCACTCAAAAAATGTCAAAAAAAAACGTCTCTTAATCTATAAAATGGGCAAAGTTTTCCAACCAATATTAAATTTTTACAACAACCCATCACATAAATATATTAATAGAAGACTCAACACTATCAAACATTAACATACATGCTCAAGAATTTAAAATTTTCAAGAAATTGACAAAACTAGCATGTAGAATGATGAAAAGTAAGCTCTAAAATGAAAACATGATGAAATCTTGAAATTTTCTCACCAAGATTAAATTTTGACAGCAACCCAACACATTAATATGTAAATAGAAGACTCAGCACTATCAAAAACTAACCTACATGCTCAAGAATTTAAAATTTTCAAGAAATTGACAAAACTAGCATGTAGAATGTTGAAAAAGTAAGCTCTAAAAATGAAAACATGGAGAAATCTTGAAATTTTCCCATAAATTTCAATTTTTATAGCACTTCATCTCCTTTATACCTATAAGGAAGACTCAACACATGCAAACTCAACAAAAAAAGTTAAGAAAAACAAGTTAGATCAACCTATGTAAAAGAGGGTTAGTAACCAAAAATGAAACTTAACTACAAAAACTTGAAATTAAGTGTAACAGACAATGGAGTAAGTGCCACCAAGCTTGCCAAATGTGTGCATGTGTTTGTTTTCAAAATAATGCTAATATGAGTAAATAATAACACCTAAATATCCTTAACTTAGCAATAATTGAATAACAAACTAAACACCATCAAGATAAAAATTAAACAAGGGTTAGATGCTAGCATTCATCAATACAAACTTTGAAACTACCAATGCTAAATATCTAAACTCCTCTTTTCTCTAACAAAAAATAAATGAATGGACCTAAGTAAGCTCCATGGCTATCAAAATAGTTTTCCTTAGTATGCCAAGTAACCTAGGAATGAGGGCCTATCAAAGTTGGGCTACAAGACCCCTTTGACACCTTCCATATGACCTAAGAACTTAAGAAAGAGGCTTAACTCTTCAAGATGATGAAATCTCAACAGGGAAAAGTGCAAGCTCTTAGTCTCTTTGCTATATGCTTTACATTTTCTCTCTTAATAAGTTTTAGGTGTAGGTATAAAGGTAGAAGGAGGGATCCTTATATAGCCCAATGGATAAAGGATTCAACACTTTATCCCTTTGCATGTCGGTTCAAGGTAAAACATGATTAGGAATGGATAAGGTTGCTTTATTAAAGGTAACCTTACTTTAGAAGGGTTTAATTTATGCTTAGCAAGTCATGGGAGTTGGGGGGGTGTTTTAATTAATCAAAGGTGATTAACTAATAGGTAGATGTAAGCTTATAGAAGATAATTAGAGGAATATTAATATGATTTAGGCTATTATAAGGGGATTAAATCAATTAAATATTGATTTATTCGTTAAATGAAAGGGAAAACTTATTAATTAATATTAATTAATTAGTTTAGGTAGAAGGGGTGATTTATTAATGGAAGGTCATTAATTAGGGTATTTGTTGGATAGGCAACTTAATTAATTAGCTTAGTGTAATTAATTAATGATGATATGAGAGAAAAGGAGTGCTTTTGACAATATGTCATCGATTTACAAGAAAATTGATAATTAGATGTGATTTAAGTGTTTAAATTGCTTGGGTGTAATTATGGGTGTCTATATTTGCCCCTCAGTTGGGAGCTCAATGAGCAGCTTGCCGGTGACCTTGCATGAGAGCTTGCAAAGATAGCTAGACATGTGGATTTTTACCTAGCAGGTCAAATCAAAGCTTGAAAAATTAGTATAAGTCTAGGTATGCCCACCTAAGATCTCTTCGAGGGGCTCGCTGATCATCTCAAGATGATCGACGATCGAAAAAGGTGAGAGATAGATAGAAGAATGGGAAGAGGCAAGATGCCCCGGTAAGATGGAAGACTCAGGGGTGAGAGGAACTCACATCAGAGCTCACCTTGCCAGCTCCCCTTACAAGGAGGGGAGAGAAGTAGCTTAGCCTCTAGCCAGCTATGTATTGGAACAATTTCAATGTCATCAGCTTGCCAGTAAGAGCTACGTCATCGGTCCTTGTTGAGTAATATAAGCATATGACAACTCACATGGTAGAACAACCTGAAAAGCTCATACTTGCCAATTCATTTTCCATTGCTGAAAACACCTTGAGCTCACATTTCCAACATCACCTTGATGCTAATGCAAGTAGCTCGTATGAAAGCTAAACAAGCTAAACTAACAGAAAAACATAATATAATGTTTTTATTATCAAGCTTCAGTTACGACCTGTGAAAATTAGCGACAAGGGTTGATGATGGTGCCCCAAGCAAGGATACATGCGAGGGGAATAACGAAGGACACTTGGGTTTGATGGAAAAGCAATTTTCACTGCGAAACAGTACCAGGTAACTCGTTGTGCCCTAGAGTACAGACGAAGTAAGTAGCCTAGATTTTGTTGATGGAGGTAGATAAAGTTGATCAGCAAATCAATCACACATGAACAAGTGAGAACTAAAGAGTGACGTTTTGTAGGATGATTTTAAATTTTTAGAAGTTTTCTTAAACATATTTGAATGTTTTTTGATGGATTTTTTCTCTAACATATTTGAATATTTTGGTTGATTTTAAAAGTTTTATGAAACTATGTATAGGAAGATGAGAAAGCGTGGATGCCCCCAAAGATAGATGGGATGTACAAGGGCATAAGGCCACATTTGTACCAGAAAGGTGAAGATGCAAAAATGTCCCAGTGATAAGCGGGAGTATTCAAAGGTAAATCTCTTCACAGGTAGAAGTGGGACCCAAGGCCATTATGGATAGGTTCAACATGATGATGAACATAAACCAATGAAATGCTGGTGGTGTAAGCTTATATAAGCATTTGGAAGAATATTAGTGTGATTCAGGCTATTAGAAAGGGATTAAATCAATTTAATATCGATTTACTAGTTTAAATGAAGGGGAGACTAAATAATTAATAATAATTAATTAATCAATATAGAGAAAGTGATAATTAATGGAAGGTCATTAATTAGGCTATTAGTGGGTAGGCAACTTAATCAATTAGCGTATTGTAATTAATTGACGATAATTAGAGGGAATATGAGTTCTTTTGACGATATGTCATCTATTTGTAGAGAAAAGGAGATAATTAGCGCAATTTGAGTATTTAAATTACTTGGGCATAATTATAGGTGTCTACATTTTCCCCTCTTTGGGTGGCGTAAGTGACGCCACTTCAAAGATAGTAGATGGAAGAAAAATTTTGAAGGGATAGAAGAAAAATTAGTAGGAGGGAGAATGCCCCCTCGAGTGTCAATGGGGTGATGAAAGAAAGTCGATTGACGATCGAAAAAGGTGAGATATAGGTAAAAGGATGGGAGGAGGCAAGATGCCCTGGTGAGAGAGAATAGAGAAGAATAAGGGGTGAAAGGGAAAGTGGTGTAGAAGAAATATGGAAGAGGGGAGAGAAGAGCTTAGCCTCTAACAGTTGATTATGTGGAATAAATTTGATGTCATCATATTGCCATAGGAACTACATCATTGGCCCTTATTAAAAAAAATAAAGCATACGACAAAGGTAGAATGACATGAAAAGCCATACTACGAAAAATTGTCCATTGTTGAAAATACCAACTCCACGTAACATACAAAAATGCAACAATATGAGAAAAAACCAATCCCATCTAATAGGGAAAAACAAGTACGAACGCACATATCTAACCCAACAATGGTCAAGACAATTGTATAAATGTTTTGTTATCAGTGTGGAGAGATCCACAAGTTCACGATTAAAACAAGGGTTAAAAAAATGATGCCCCAAGCAAGGATACAAGGCAATGGGAAATGAAAATGGACATGGGGTCCATGAAAAGCATTTGTACGTAATGAAAATAGCACCAGGCAACCAAAAGTTCCCCAGAGTACAAATGAAGCAAACAGCTAGCTTTTTGAATGGTTTTGAATCCGGTGATCCGCAAGTCATATTAATCAGGAAGATGTGAGATAAAACAACACGATATGGAGAAAATACCATGTGCAAGACACAAGTTTCAGCCGTAAGAAGCAAGTTACCATTTTGTAGGGTGTTTTAGTTTTTAGGAATTATTTGAAACTTTTGTCTTGTTTTTGGGATTTTTTGATATAGTAAATGTTTGTATTTTTTTGTCTTTCGGGACCGTGATAAACAATAAAAAAAGGGAGGAGAAGAAGAAGAAAAAGAAGGGCCTAGGGGCAAAGAAAGTGCCCTAGGTGGAAGAAAGGAGAAAAAAACGACAAATAATGTCCTTGTTTAGTGGAAAAAAATTAAGAAAAAAATAATTATTTGAAAAATAATTTTTTACGAGGGTGTGAAGAGAATAAAAATCGCCAGGGAGCAATAAAAATTGTCCGGGGGAGAAGAAAGGGGTATTGACAAAAAATTCCCCAATACAGTGAAAAATAAGAGAAAAATAATTATTTACAGTAATTAAAAAAAATAATTATTCCATAGTGAACAAGGAGAAAATGGTGAGCTAAAAACGGTGTCCTGGCCATCCGATCGGTGAAAAAAATGGTTAATATACCCCACCAAGGGGGGTAAATCACAACATTCATTCATTTTAACCGCTCAGTTTAGAAAAATTACTGTGAGGCTCTGACACTCAGGAGAGAGATGGTGATCACACGTGATCGTTTTTGAGGCATGTTGTAGATTGTAGATGATAGATCTGTAGACAATATCAAATGTTGTTTTCAAGTGTTATTTTAATGTATATGGATGATATGATATGATTATATTGGTGTGGGGGGGATAGATTTTTGATTATGCGCAACCCCTCTTGCCCCCATTGATGATATGATATGTGATGATTAGCTTAGCATACATGCATGATGTAAAATTAGCATTTTTGTTTATATATGATGTATAAATGATGTTAGATGTGATGATAAGTGATGGTAATGATAACAAAATAGAGAACATGCAAGAAAAGAAACATAGCCAAATGATACAAAGAACACTAGGAATTAATGCAATACACCATGAATCACCATGCCTTATTAACAAGTAACAAAACAAACCAAATGCATTAAGAAAGAAATAATGAATTAAAACACTAGCATGTCGAAACCCACTACAATATGCACAAGCAAGAATGAATATATTCTAAGAAAGAAAAGAGATAAACTATGACAAAGTACACCCAAGCAAAAACAACTCAAAAGTAAGCCCGCAAAAATGGACTTTACAAGCAACAAGCAAAGCAAGGAACACAAGCAATGCAAGTAAAAGTGTTTTTTGTAGATATGTTTTTCATATTTTCATTTTTATGATTTTCTATTTTTTAGGTTTTTGTTTTGTGAAACAATTGTCTATTGTTTTTGTGTTTTTCTCGAAACAATTTTCTATTTTTTTTTTTTTCTCAAAACAATTTCTACTATTTTTTGTGTTTTTTTGAAACAGTTTCCAAAGCTATGTGCAGGTAACCAAGAAAGTGTGGATGCCCCCAGTGATAGATGGGGATGTACAAGGGCATAAGGCCATGTGCGTACCAGAAAGGTGAAGATGCAAAAATTCCCCAACAATTAGGTGGGAGTATTCAAAGGTAAACTCTTCACAGGTAGAAATGGGACCCAAGGCCATTATGGATAGGTTCAACATGATGGTGAACGTAAACCCATGAAGTGCTGGGAAGGGGCAAGGATGCCCCCAGCATAAGTTGGCCTAAAAGCACATGATAGAAAGGAAGGAGAAGATTATTTTTGTGGAAGGGGACAAAGGTTTCCACAAAACATGGAAAACAAGTAATCTTATACACATGGATGTTCTGAACGAAGTAGAGAATAACGATGTGAATGATATGAATGTAGCTTAGAAGCCTCGCGATGAAGAAGTGATTAGCCAAAGGCATAAATCGTGAGATGAGATATGGACTAGAGTAAGAGTCTGAACAAGGTCCAAAAAAGACACTTGGTAACATACTAATCCTGTTTACTCATAGAGATCCAGTGTGTGCACGTGGATTTTATTACCTCTTGAAGTGAAGATTTAATAGACAACAAGTGAAGAGACCCCTAGCCAATGTGTAGGAATGATTTATTTTGATAAGTGATTTTTTGAATGGAGGGTGAAAGGATAGCCGTACATTGCTCCGCTGCCAGCCAAGCATCCATAGCCCCGACAGAGATGTATTTGATTCTAATCACAACATTTCTCTACTGCCAGTCAGGCGTCCATAGCCCTGATAGAGATTATTGGAAATACCCCAAGAGAGAGTTATATATTAATTTGATTTTGCTTTGTAGCTTTTAGCTTTTGAGTTTTGATTGATTTTGATTCTTTTGCTTTCTGAAAACTTATTTCAGCTCTCTTGTTTGACAAGGGGTTAAGAACCACTGATGGCTTGATGGAAGGAGGTGGAAGTGATTGTGATGATGACATTGGATAGTGTCAAACAAATATGTCCAAAATTTCTTCGCAACAAGTTTATTAGATGTTTGAATGTGATAGGATCTCCATGAGGTCAGTCGTTCTTTAATTTACCAAGGTGATAAAAGACCAGGGTCAAACAGATACCATAGAGATAAATGTCACAAAATGTGTGTGAATAAGCTAACCAAAATATCACCGAAGGGATGAAAATGGTAGGAAGACTTGCAGAAGAATAGCAAGGAAGGGAAGAAAGAAATATCCATGTGTACGCAACACCTGATTGCAATGTTTGATCTTTGTACCTTTGATTTTTGTTGTGTTTTCTCAATGTTTTTTTGTATTTTTGAAGTTTTGATTTTTTTTATTTTTAGATTTTTGATATTTTTTTTTGAACAGGTTGTTACTACTAACAAAGTCACTCTGTGTGGTAAGATCCAACAACAATGTTTGTGACTTCCTTGATAAGGGAGACTAAGCATGTTTTGTTTATCAAGAGTCATGTTTTCCCCATCTCGATGATCGTGGTGAGTTCACACTCAACAAAGGACTGTGATTTATCCTGAACATGGATTTTGTATGTGGAGATTGAGTTCCCTATCCAGAGGTTTATGCACTTTGCGCCATACTTGATGGTTACGTTGATGTGCATTCTTGAATCGCGCTTGATTTAGAATTTTGAGATTGTTCAAGTTGTTGGGGGATTTTGAGCTCTTGGAAGTTTTGAAATGAGCTTGATAATGAACCTGTTTGGGTTTCTTATAAGCTGACGTTGTGAATTTTCTGATCCTCGAGAAGGAGAAGAAAGTGAAAATTTACGATTGATGATAGGAATGAGAGAAATGATGGTGGGCTTGCCCCATCATTGGTAGAAGAAATATGTGATGATGATGAAAAGGATTGGTCCAAGAATTGAAGAGGATGGGCTACCAGGATTGAATAGATAGATGGGGCTACTAGGAGGTGGCCCAAGATAGAAGAAATGAAGGGCTACTAGGATGTGGCCCATAGAATAGAAGATGAAGGGCTACTAGGATGTGGCCCAAGAATAGAAGAAGAAGGGCTACTAGGACATGGACCCATAGATGTAAGATGATGGACTACAGGATGTGGCCCAAAATAGAAGATGATGACTACCCGGGGGTGATCCATACCTAGAAGATAAGGGGCTAGTTGGACATGCCCCAAGAATAGAAGATAGTGGGCTACTCGAAAATGTCCCACAAATAGTAGAGGGAGGGCTACTAGAAGGTGACCCCACACCTAGATGAAGATGAAGGGCTACTTGGCATTGACCCCATAAGAGATTTGTGATTGAGGAATTATGATAGACAAAGAGTTATTGGGTGATGAGAAGATAGGCCATGGATCAATGCAAGACCAAGGAGTTTCATCACATAATGAAGAATGTGAAGATGGAAGAATAAGAGAAAACTACCTCAATGTACAAGGGAAGATTATGTTTAGGATTCTCAGTAGGGACCTCCCTATGGTTGAAAGTGAGATGCTCATTTGGTGCAATATTTGCCACTGCAGCTTAAAAGTACACAAGATCGACTTCTAAAGGCACTCCTGACCCCTGAAGAGTTTGATACAAAATTTCCTTATGCACATTGGATCTCTTGAGAAGATCTAAGATAGAGATCTTACCAGGTGTCCTCTCAAGTTGTTCTAAAAGGTTATATTTACCAATTTTCGGGGTCAACAAAGAGGGTTCCAGAATCATGAGGTGGGCATGCCTTATTACCACAGTGAAGTCCTTTCCCTTAATCTAGATAGTGTTGACACGGTCAGTAGAGGAATGAATACATTTTATAAGTGAATTGTAATGATTTTTATCTCTCTTGGTATACAAGTAATTCATGGCTTTATAGGTTTGGGATGACTCTCCCCTATCTAGTTTTGCCTATTCTGAATTATCATGCTTGGGGAATGGTTCCTTATAAATCCCCATTTTCTTGTTAGGTGTTTGCATGTGGCCAAGGTTATCCACCTCTATCTCCCCGTTGTCAATGAGGTCTTGAATATAGTGGAGAAGTCACAAGCATTTGTCTATTTTATTACCTTTAACGCGATGCATTTCACAGTATTCATGATCCTTATACCATGAAGGTTTAGGAGTGTTTTCATAAAATGGTTGCATTATATGATAGGTCATCATGTGGGCCACATCCAACTATTTTAGTATGACAGACAATGGTTCATTGAGGGAGGTGAATGTTCGTCACTTTGGTGGTGGTTGAATTGGGCCCTCGGTTAGTTTAAAAGGTTGACTGGTTTGGACCATTTGAACACGTTTGGAATCAATGATTCCATCTCCAACCATGTTTTTGTTTTTGTTAAAGATCTTCGGCTTTTCAACGGGTTTGACACTTTGGTTGTCTTTAGATTGGGTTTTGAGGGTGCCTTTGGCAATGAGATCTTTTTCTATTTGAATCCCTTTCTCGATAACCTCCTCAAAGGTGTGGACACAATGCATTTGGAGGTGGAAAGCTATATCTAGGTTGAGATTAGGGACAAAAATACTGACCAGCTACTTCTCAGGGAAAGCACAAGGGAAGCGACTAGCTATCCCTCTCCATCATTAGAGGAAGCTGGCGAAGGTCTCATTTGGGCATTATTTTACATTGCACAAGTCTGCCATGGTGATGTCACTCTCTATGTTATATGACAAATGACGCATGAATATTTTCACCAATTATGGCAAGGTGAAAATTGATTCTCATGGTAAGCATGTAAACCATCCCAATGCTTGACCTCTAAGAGTCTTAGGAAAAAGGTTGATGAGGTAATTATCAATATAAGAAACCTCTTGAAATGCCATGTAGAAATATTTAACATGATCCCTTGGGTCTCCCTTTCCTTTTTATTTGTCAAACTTTGGCATATCAAATTTTTTTAGAAAGGGTTGAAGGGTCATTGTATTATCAAAAGGATAGGGCCATAGTTCTTTGTATTGGTATTTCCTAATACTCCCTATATTTCTTTCTTATATGTTCACAAGCGTTGCTTTCATAGATTGTACTTCTTGTGCGAGTAATTGTTCTCTAGTGGGAGAAGTGGGGACGTGTACACGATGATACCACGTGTCTTGTTCTCCTTAGTTTTCTTGATGGATTTCATGGATCCTAAAATTAGGCGTTGACTTTTGAACATTCTTATTTGTGTCTTTCTATACTTGGAAAGTAAGTAAAGATAGTTGTCAGCTTAGGTTACTGAGTTGTTGTTGGATTGTGACTTGGTTTGTGTCTTCTTCTTCTAAAGGTTCTTCCTCTTCGTATTGTGGAGCTTCTTCCCCTGTCTCATGTTCTATCTTGTTTCTTTGTGGCACTTTGATGAGGTGTATTCTATTCCCTACCACTTTATCATTTTCTACGTAAGAAGTGGAAGCATGCCCTCATGTTAAAATATCTTTCATATTGATAAGGGTGCATTCTTCCTTAGCAGTGTCATTTGTTTGTAGTATTGGTTCCTTCTCAATGGGAAATTTGACCCCTAATTTAATGACCCAGGCCAACACTCCATCTTTGTTTCTAAGAATAAATTCATCTAATAGAGTAGGGTCAAAATCAAAGTCCGCACGTGGTGACTCTAATTCATTTCCACTATGGTCAACCATTTCTTCTGTTTCCTTTTCTATAGAAAATAGTGGTCCTAGATCATGTCCGATAAATGGGTTTGACCCTTGTCTGTTAGAGGTCTCCCAAGTGTGTGCTTTTTGTTCCTCATATGTTTGTTTCTTCAACCCTAGACATGTTTTGGGAGCCATGTTTTCGTGATAAATTTCACTAAGGTAAGTTATAGATTTGTTCAAAATTCAATGACTACCCCTAAGTGAAACACAAGATGTATGTGTTAAGAGTAAATTAACAGTGTGAGAATACCAATGTGATAGAGTGATAAAGTCACCAATGAAACAATCATTTGGTACCAAAACTTAATCAAATGAAGTACTTCGTAGACTACGTTTCAAAAATTATTTTGCGTCACAAGATGATCAACAAGATGTTTTCACTTATGCCAAGTTCAAGGAAATGAACAAAATGTAAGTAAATACAAGAAGTCAATGCGATCTCCCAATCAAGATATATGATGAGTGAGCTCGAACTTGATTAAGACCTATATCTCAAAAAGTACCAATTATAATTCGCGAATGACACAACAATATCACCAAGATATGTTAACCCACTTTGCTAGAAAGTGAAGTATTGATATCAAGGTGTTATTGATATAACACACACAAATGGTAACACCTAGCACTCTTTGAAATCAAGGTAATAATAGAACCGAACTAAAAATCTCAAAGCATAGCTAGGAATAGTTAAAAATGTGTGTAACTTAACCATACAATATAGGTATTTATGTCAAGTTAAAAAGATATCTCACCTTGGAGTTCATCGACAAACTTTATCCCAACTATATAGTTCTGGGAGATCACCTGATATCTCACCTTGGAGTTCATACAAAAACATTATCCCAACTATATAGAAATGGAAAACTTCAAATCAAAGGACCATTGAAAAATGCTTTGTAAAAGGTTCATTCCCTTAATTAAAATGAATAATCAAATTTCTAAGTTTAATCCCAAGGTTAAAAATATATAGATCAAATTTGTTTTTGATTCTCAAGATCATCAAAAGGTGTAAGAGAAGAGCATAGACACGCTTTGTTATAAACTGAGGAAGCATGGAAATACAACATTCATCAAAACATTAGACATGTTAGAAAATGACCAGTTTTAAACTAACAGAAAAACCTAAAATTTTTGTAAGTATAAATCCTGAATTTATATTTTCATTGCATAGTTAACTTCAATACCTTTTCAACATAAAAAAATGGAGTCATTTTGAGTTCTAGAGCAAAATTTATGGCCTTTGGAAGATGGGTTACACATATGCTCTTATGCTCATAGTTATGCACTTGACATGCACTCAAAAAATGTAAAAAAAATGTCTCTTAATCTGCAAAATGGGCAAATGTTTCCAACCAATATTAAATTTTGACAACAACCCATCACATCAATATATGAATAGAAGACTCAACACTATCAAACATTAACATACATGCTCAAGAATTTAAAATTTTCAATAAATTGACAAAACTAGCATGTAGAATGATGAAAAAGTAATCTCTAAAAATGAAAACATGATGAAATCTTGAAATTTTCTCACCAAGATTAAATTTTGACAGCAACCCAGCACATTAATATGTAAATAGAAGACTCAACACTATCAAACACTAACCTACATGCTCAAGAATTTAAAATTTTCAAGAAATTGACAAAACTAGCATGTAGAATGTTGAAAAAGTAAGCTCTAAAAATGAAAACATGGAGAAATCTTGAAATTTTCCCATCAATTCCAATTTTGACAGCACTTAACCTCCTTTATACCTATAAGGAAGATTCAACACATGCAAACTCAACAAAACAAGTTACGAAAAACAAGTTAGATCAACCTGTGTAAAAGAGGGTTAGTAACCAAAAATGAAACTTAACTACAAAAACTTGAAATTAAGTGCAACGGACAATGGAGTAAGTCCCACCAAGCTTGCCAAATGTGTGCATGTGTTTGTTTTCAAAATAATTCTAATATTAGTAAAGACTAACACCTAAATATCCTTAACTTAGCAATAATTGAACAACAAACTAAACACCATCAAGATAAAAATTAAACAAGGGTTAGATGTTAGCATTCATCAATACAAACTTTGAAACTAACAATGCTAAATATCTAAACTCCTCTTTTCTCTAACAAAAAATAAATGAATGGACCTAAGTAAGCTCCATGGCTATCAAAATAGTTTTCCTTAGTATGCCAAGTAACCTAGGAATGAGGGCCTATCAAAGTTGGGCTACAAGACCCCTTTGACACCTTCCATATGACCTAAGAACTTAAGAAAGAGGCTTAACTCTTCAAGATGATGAAATCTCAACAGGGAAAAGTGCAAGCTCTTAGTCTCTTTGCTATATGCTTTGCATTTTCTCTCTTAAGAAGTTTAGGTGTAAGTAAAAAGGTAGGTGGAGGGCTCTTTATATAGCCCAAAGGATAAAGGATTCAACACATTCTCATGAATGTGGGATAAAGGTAAAACATGATTAGGAATGGATAAGGTTGCTTTATTAAACGTAACCTTAATTTATAAGGGTTTAATTTATGCTTAGCAAGTCATGGGAGTTGGGGATGTTTTAATTAATCAAAGGTGATTAGATAATAGGTAGATGTAAGCTTATAGAAGATAATTAGAGGAATATTAGTACAATTTAGGCTATTATAAGGGGATTAAATCAATTAAATATTGATTTATTGGTTAAATGGAAGGGAAAGCTAATTAATTAATAATAATTAATTAGTCTAGGTAGAAGGGGTGATTTATTAATGGAAGGTCGTTAATTAGGGTATTTGTTGGATAGGCAACTTAATTAATTATCTTAGTGTAATTAATTAATGATGATATGAGGGAAAATGAGTGCTTTTGATGATATGTCATTGATTTGTGAGAAAATTGATAATTAGAGAAATTTAAGTGTTTAAATTGCTTGGGCATAATTATAGGTGTCTATAAGCTCAGTTGTGAGCTCAATGAGCAGCTTGCCGGTGACCTTGCATGAGAGCTTGCCAAGTAGCTCACTTGGGATTTCACCTAGCAGCTCAAATCAAAGCTTGCTGAATAGCTTGTCTGGTAGCTCACCTAAGATCTCTTCTGGGAGCTCGCTGATCATCTCAAGTTGATCTCACCTAAAGCTCATCGAGTAACTCACCTTGAGAACTCATAGCTCGTCCAGGAGCTTGTCAAGAAACTCACCTGAAAACTCACATCAGAGCTCACCTTGCCAGCTCCCCTTACAAACAGCTCACCAAGTAGCTTGCCTGAGAGCTCTTTTGGGATCTCAATGATCAGCTCAAGTTGAGCTCTCCTGGGAGCTTGTTGAGTAACTCACTTGGTAACTCACATGGGAGCTCACCTGACAGCTCACCTTGCCAATTCACCTTACCAACTCACCTTGAGCTCACCTTTCCAACTCACCTTGAGCTCATCTAGTAGCTCGTATGTAAGCTCACCTAATAGATTATCGACAAGCTCACCTTTGAGCTCACATGGGAGCTTACCAAGCAGCTCACCTAGGAGATCGACTGGGAGCTCAGCAAGTAGCTCACCCAGGAACTCATCAAGTATCTTGACTTGAGGTTGCTTAGAAACTTACCTAGGAGCTCACCTAACATCTTTCCTTGCTAGCTCACCTTGAGCTCACCTAGAGCTCACCGAGTAGCTTGACTTGATCTCACCTGAAAAATCACATGGGAGCTTACCTGATAGCTCACCTTACCAATTCGCATGGGAGCTCCCCTATCAGCTTGCCTTGCAAGCTCACCTTGAGCTCACTAAGGAGATCACCTTACCAAATTACATTGAGCTCATCTAGTATCTCACATCATAGTTCATTGAGAATCTTTCCAAGTAGCTCACCTGGGACCTCAACTAACTGATCACCTGGGAGCTCACTTATGAGCTCACCGAGTAGCTCATCAGGGACCTCACCTGGGAGCTTACCTTGAGCTCACCTTTCCAACTTTCCTTGAGCTCATCTGGTAGCTCACGTCTGAGTTCATCAAGCAGCTTGCCAGTAGCTTTCCTAGTAGCTCACCTGGAAGCTCTTCTGGGAGCTCACTGATTAGCTCAAGTTGAGCTTTCCTAGGAGCTCGTCAAGTAACTTTTCATGGGAAATCACCTAAGAGCTCGGCTGATAGCTCACCTTGCCAACTTGCCTTGAGCTCATATGGTGGCTCACATGTAATCTCACCTTAGATATTTCCAATAAACTCACCTTTGAGCTCACTTGGGAGCTCACCGAGTAGCTCACCTAGGAGATCGGCTGGGAGCTTGACAACAGGTCACCCAAGAGCTCATCAAGCAGCTCGACTTGAGCTTATCCAGAAACTTACATGGGAGCTCACCTGATAACTCACCTTGCCATCTCACCTTAAGCTCACCTAGGAGCTCACCGAGTAGCTCGAATTGAGCTCACCTAGGAGCTCATTAAGAAGATTTCCCTAAAAATCACATGAGAGCTCACTTGATAGCTCAACCGCAAACTCACATGGGAGGTCATCTGATAGGTCACCCAAAAAATCACATGGGAGCTCACTTATTAGCTCACCTTTCCAGCTCACCTTAAGTTCACTGAGGAGCTCACCTTTCTAACTCACCTTGAGCTTATTTGGTAGCTCACCTCAGAGTTCTTCAAATAGCTTGCCAAGTAGATCTCCTGGGAGCTCGCTTAACAGCTCACTTGGGAGCTCGCTTAACAACTCACTTGGGAGCTCACCTAACAGTTCACTTGGGAGCTCATCGAGCATCTCGCTGAGTAGGTTGACTTGAGCTCACTTGTGAGCTCACTGAGTAGCTCACCGGGACCTTGACTTAGAGTGCACCAAGTAGCTCACTTGGGAGCTTTCCTAGCAGCTCACCTTGGAGCTCACTGAACAACTTGCCAAGTAGCTCACCTAAGAGATCTTCTGGGAGCTCACCAATCAACTTGAGTTGAGATCACCTAGTAGCTTGCATGTATGCTCACCTCAGAGATTTTTGACAAGCTCACCTTTGAGCTTGCCTTAGAGCTAACCAATTAACTCACCTAGGATCTCGGCTGGGAGCTTAGCAAGCAGCTTACCCAAGAGCTCCTCGAATACCTCAACTTGAGCTTTCCTGAATACTCCCCTAGGAGCTCACTTGATATCTCACCTTGCCAAATCACCTTGAGCTTGCAATGGAGCTTGCAAGTAGCTTGAATCGAGCTCGCATGGGAGCTCGTCAAGTAGCTCACCAAAAAATTCACATGGGAGCTCACCTAACAGCTCACAAAGAAACTCACGCAAGAGCTTGCCTATAACCTTTCCTTGCCAGCTCACCTTGAACTCACTTAGGAGATCACCTTGCCAACTCACATTGAGCTTTTCTGGTAGGTCACCTTAGAGTTCATTGAGTAGCTCCCCAATTAGCTCACCTAGGAACTCACCTAGGATCTCACCAAGTAGCTCGTCGAGTAGGTTGACTTGAGCTTACTTATGAGCTCACTTGTGAGCTCGCCGAGCAGCTCACATGGGACCTCACATGGTAGCTCACCAAGTAGCTCACTTGGGAGCTCGACTAGCAGCTTGCCTAGAAGCTTATTGAATAGCTTGTTAAGTAGCTCACCTAGGAGCTCTTCTGGGAGCTCACCGATCATCTCAAGTTGATCTCACCGAGAAGCTCATCGAGTAACTCACCTGGGAAAAATAGCTCGTCTAGAATCTCGTCATACAACTCACCTAAAAACTCACATGGGAGCTCACCTTGCCATATCACCTTGAGCTCATTGAAGAGATCACCTTGCCAACTCACCTTGAGCTCATCTGGTAGCTCACCTCAGAGTTCATCGAGTAGCTAGCCAAGTAGCTCACCTAGGAGGTTACCTAACAACTCACCTAGGAGGTCACCTAACAACTCACTTGTGAGCTCCCCAGGGACCTCACTTGGGAGATTGCCAAGTACCTCATTTGGGAGCTCACCTTGCAACTCACCTGGGAGATCACTAAACAAATCACTAAGTAGCTCACCTAGGAGCTCTTCTGGGAGCTTACCGATCAGCTGGAGTTGAGCTCACCTAAGAGCTTATCGAGTAACTCACCTGGGAACTCACTTGGGAGCTCACTTGATAGCTTGCCTTGCCAACTCACCTTGAACTCATCTGGTAGCTTGCATATAAGCTCACCTAAGACATTACCAAAAAGGTCACCTTTGAGATCACCTAAGATCCCACCAAGCAGCTCACCTAGGAGCTCAGCTGCGAGCTTGGCAAGCAGCTCATCTAGGTGCTTGTCGAGTATCTTGACACTAGCTTACATGGAAACTCACCTAAGAGCTCACCATGCCAACTCACCTTGAGCTCACCCAGGAGCTTTCTGAGTAGCTTTACTTGAGCTCGTTAAGTAGCTCACCCAAAAACTCACATGGGAGCTCACCTGACAGCTCACCTTACCAACTGAAATGGGATTTTTCCTTACCATCTCACCTTGAGCTCACTGAGGAACCCAACTTGCCAAATTTCATTAAGCTCATCTAGTAGCTCACCTCTAAGTTCATCGAGCAGCTCACCAAGTAGCTCACCTGGGAGCTCAACAAGCAGCTCGCCAGGGACCTCATCTGGGAGCTCACCTGGGAGCTCGTTGAACAACTCTCAAATTACCTCAACAGGGAGTTCTTCTAGGAGCTTGACGATCAGCTCAAGTTGAGCTCAACTGGGAGCTTATCGATTAACTCACTTGGGAACTTTCCTGGGAGCTTTCCTGACAGTTCACCTTGCCAACTTACTTTGAGCTCACCTTGTCAACTCTCCTTGAGCTCATTTGGTAACTCAGATTTAAGCTCACCTTAGAGATTACTGACAAGCTCACCTTTGAGCTCAAATGGGAGCTCACTGAGTGGCTCACCTAGGAGCTCGGCAAGTAGCTCACCCAGGATCTTGTTGAGTAGTTTGAATTGAGCTTACTTGGAAACTCACCTGGGAGCTCATGTGGCAATTCACCCAAGAGCTCACTAAGCAGCTCGACTTGAGCTCACCTGGGAGCTCGTCAAGCAGCTCACCTGAAAAATCACATCGGAGCTCACCTATAAGGTCACCTTATCAGCTCACCTCAGAGTTTTTTGATTAGCTCGCCAAGTAGCTCACATGGGAGCTCATAGAGCAGCTCACTGAGTAGGTTGACTTGACCTCACATTTGAGCTCACTTGTGAGCTCACTGGTTATCTATCCAGGGACCTCACATGGGAGATAACCATGTAGATCACTTGGGAGCTCCCCTAGCAGCTCATCTGGGAGCTTACACAATAGCTCACCATGTAGCTTGCTTGGGAGATCTTTTGGGTGCTCACCGATCAGCTCAAGTTGAGCTCACCCAGGAGCTCATTGAGTAACTCACTTGGAAACTCACTTGGTAGCTCACCTTTCCAACTCACCTTGAGCTCACCTTGCTAACTCTCCTTGAGCTCACCTTGCCAACTCACCTTGAGCTCATCTAGTAGCGCTTATGTAAGTTGGCCTTAGAGATTGCTGACAAGCTCATCTTTTAGCTCGCTTGGGAGCTCACATAGTAGCTCACCTAGGAGCTATGTTGGAAACTTGGTAAGCATCTCACCTGAAAACTTGAATGGGATCTCACTTGATAGCTCACCTTGCCAACTCACATGGGAGCTCACCTATCATCTCACCATGCTAGCTCACATTGAGATCACTAAGGAGCTCACCTTACCAACTCACCTTAAGTGCATCTGGTAGCTTGCCTATGAGTTGGTTGAGTAGCTCGCCTAGGAGCTTGCCTAGTAGCTCACCTAGGATCTCACCTAGCATCTCACCTGGGAGCTCACTGAGTAACTCACTGAGTAGGTTGACTTGAGCTTGCTTGTGATCTCACCGAGCAGCTCACTAAGGAGCTTGACTAAGAGCTCACCAAGTAGTTAACTTTTGAGATTACCTAGTATCTCACCTGGGAGCTTGCCAAATAGCTGGTCAAGTAGCTCACTTGGTAGCTCACCTCAGACATCACCTAATAGCTCGCTTGGGACCTCACCTAATATCTCACCTAGGAACTCACCGAGTAGCTCACCGATTATCTTGACATGAGCTCACTTGTGAGATTAGTGAGTAGCTTGCCAGGGACCTCACCTAGGAGCTCACCAAGTAGCTCACTTGGGAGCTTGCCTAGCAGTTCACCTGGGAGCTTACCAAATAGCTCACCAAGTAGCTCGCCTAGGATCTCTTCTGGGAGATCATTGATTAGCTTGAGTTGAGCTCACCCGAGAGCTTGTCGAGTAACTCACATGGGAAATCACCTGGGATCTCACCTGACAGCTCACCTTGCCAACTCACCTTGAGCTCACCTACCCAACTTGACTTGATCTCACCTTACCAACGCACCTTGAGCTCATTTGGTAGCTCGCATGTAAGCTCACCTAAGAGATTGAAAACAAGCTCACCTGGGAGCTCATAGAGTAGCTCACCTAGGAGCTCAGTTGGGAGCTTGATAAATAGGTCACCTAGGAGATCATCGAGTAGCTCGACTTGAGCTTATCTAGAAATTCACCTAGGAGCTCAACTTATAGCTCACCTTGCCAGCTTGCCTTGAGTTTCCCTAGTATCTGACTGAGATACTTAACTTGAGCTCTCCCGTGAGTTCATCAAGTAGCTTACCCAAAAACTTACATGGGAGCTAACCTAACAGCACACCTTGCCAACTCGTATGGGAGCTTGCCAAGTAGCTTGCCTAGGAACTCTTCTAGGAGCTCAGTAATCAGCTTGAGTTGAGCTCATCGAGTAACTCACCTAGGAGCTCACCTGGGAGCTCACCTAATAGCTCACCTTGCCAACTCACCTAGAGCTCACCTTGCCAACTCACCTTGATCTTGCCTTACCAACTCACCTTGAGATCATCTAGTAGCTCACATGTAAGCTCACCTCAGAGATTACTGACAAGCTCACCTTTGAGCTCACATGCGAGCTCACCAAGTGGCTCACCTAGGAGCCTGACTGGGATCTCAGAAATCAGCTCACCTAGGATCTCGTCAAGTAGCTCAACTTGAGCTTGTACAGAAACTCACCTGGGAGCTCATGTGATAACTTTCCCATGAGCTCATGGAGTAGTTCAACTTAAGCTCACCTGGGATCTCATGAAGCAGCTCACCTAAAAACTCACATGGGAGCTCACCTATAAGGTCACCTTGGTAGCTCACCTTAAGCTCACTGAAGAGCTCACATTACCAACTCACCTTGAGATCATTTGGTAGCTCACCTCAGAGTTCATAAAGAAAATCTCCAAGTAGCTCACCTAGGAGCTCACCTAACATCTCACTTGGGAGCTCACCAAGTAGCTTGCCGAGTAGGTTGACTTGAGATCACTTATGAGCTCACCAATCAGCTCACCAGGGACCTCACCTGGGAGCTCACCAAGTAGCTTACTTGGGAGTTCACCTAGCAGCTTACTTGGGAGCTCATTGAATAGCTCACCAAGTAGCTTACCTTGAGCTCTTTTGGGAGCTCACCGATTAGCTCGAGTTGAGATCATCCAGGAACTCATCAAGTAACTCACCTGGGAGCTCACTTGATAGTGCACCTTACCAACTCAGTTTGAGCTCGCCTTCCCAAATCACCTTGATCTCACCTTACCAACTCACCTTGAGCTTGCCTTTGAACTCACCCAGGAGCTCACCAAGCATTTCACATAGGAGCTCAGCTGGGAGCTCAGAAAGTATCTCACCTAGGAGTTCATCGATCAACTCGACTTGAGCTTGCCCAAAACCTCACTTGGGAGCTCACTTGCTCACAGCTCACTTTGAGCTCACCGAGCATCTCAACTTGAGTTCACCTAGGAGCTCATCAAGTATCTCACCCAAAAACTCACATGGGAGCTCACCTGACAGCTCACCTAGAAACTCGCATGGGAGCTCACCTTGAGCTCACTGAGGATCTCACCTTCCCAACTCACCTTGAGCTCCTCTAGTAACTCACCTCAGATTTTTTCGAGTAGCTCATCAAGAAGTTCACTTGGTAGCTCACTGAGCAGCTCACTTGGTAGCTCACCAAGCAGCTCACCGAGTAGGTTGACTTGAGATCACTTTTGAGCTCACTATTTAGCTTACCGAGTAACTCATCGGGGAGCTCGCTAAGTAGCTCACTTAGGAGCTCACGTAGTAACTCACTAAATAGCTCGAAAAGTATCTCACATGGGAGCTCTTCTAGGAGCTCGCTGATTACCTCGAGTTGAGCTCATGCGGGACCTCATCAAGTAACTCACCTGATAACTTACCTAGGATCTAGCCTGATAGTTCACCTTGCCAACTCACCTTGAGCTCATCTAGTAGCTCACATGTAAGCTCACCTCAGAGATTACCAATAAGCTCACCTTTGAGCTCACCTGGGAGCTCACTAAGTAGCTCACCTAGGAGCTTAGCTGGGAGCTTAGCAAGCAACTCACCTAGGTTCTCATCGAGTAGCTTGAGTTAAGCTTACACAGAAACTCACTTGGGAGTTCACATGACATCTCGCCTTACAAACTTGGCTTGAGCTCACCAAGCAGCTTGAATTGAACTCACCTTGAGCTCGTCAAGCAGCTCACTTGAAAACTCATATGGGAGCTCACCTGATAGCTCACCTTTCCAACTCGCATGGGAGCTCACCTATCAGCTCAACTTTCCAGATCACCTTAAGCTCACTGAGGAGTTCACCTTGTCAACTCACCTTGAGCTCGTTTGGTAGCTCACCTCAGAGTTCATCGAGAAGTTCACCAAATATCTTACTTAATAACTCACCTGGGAACTCACCTAATAGCTTGCTTGGGAGATCATTGAGTAGCCCTTGGAGTAGGTTGACTTGAGCTTTCTTGAGAGCTCATCGAGTATCTCATTAAGTAACTCACCTAGGAACTCAC
The DNA here is from genome assembly GCA_019776745.2 of Taxus chinensis. Lineage (NCBI taxonomy): Eukaryota > Viridiplantae > Streptophyta > Pinopsida > Cupressales > Taxaceae > Taxus > Taxus chinensis. The sequence continues at coordinate 905,635,816 of CM034151.1, read as the reverse complement.
CTTGGAGCTCGCCTGACACCTCACCTTGCCAACTCAACTTGAGCACCTCACCTTGAGCTCACCTTGCCAACTTGCCTTGAGCTAATCTGGTAGCTCACATGTAAGCTCACCTCAGAGATTACCGATAATCTCACCTGGGAGCTCTTTTGGGAGCTCACCAATCAGCTTGAGTTGAGCTCGCCCAGGAGCTCTTCGAGTAACTCACCTAGGAACTCACCTAGGAGCTCACCTAACATCTCACCTTGTTAACTCACCTTGAGCTCACCTTACTAGCTCGACTTGAGCTCATCTGGTAGCTCGCATGTAAGCTCACCTCAGAGATTACCAACAAGCTCACCTTTGATCTCACCTCGGATCTTACTAAGAAACTCACCTAGGAGCTTGACTAGGAGCTCGGTAAGTAGCTTGCCCAGAAACTCATCGAGCAGCTCGACTTGAGCTTTCCCAGAAACTTTCCTGGGAGCTCACCTGATAGCTTGCCTTGCTAGCTCACCTTGAGCTCACCTAGGAGCTCACCAAACATCTTAATTTGAGCTCACCTAGGAACTCGTAAAGTAGATCACCTAAAAACTCACATGGGAGTTCACCTGATATCTATTCTTCCTAACTTGCATGGGACCTTACCTTGCTAGCTCACCTTGAGCTTGCTAAGGAGCTTACCTTGCCAACTCACCTTGAGTTTTTCTGGTAGCTCACATCAGAGTTCATCAAATAGCTCACCAAGTAGCTCGCTTGAGAGCTAGACTAACATCTCACATGGGAGCTCACCTAGGAGCTCACCTAACAGCTCACTTGGGAGCTCACTGAGTAGCTCATCTTATGAGTAAGGTGACTTGAGCTTATTCTTGGAGCTCATTAATAAGCTTGAGTTAAGCTCACCTAGGAGCTCATCGAGTAACTCACCTGGGAAATTAACTAGGAGCTCACTTGACAGCTCACCTTAATAACTCACCTTGAGTTCACCTTACACACTCACCTTAAGCTCACCTTGCCAACTCAACTTTGAGCTCACCTAGGAGCTCACCGAGCAGCTCACCTAGGAGCTTGGCTGGGAGCTTGGAAACTAGCTCACCTTGTCAACTCACCTTGAGCTCACCCAGGAGCTCACTAAATAGCTCGACTTGAGCTCACCCAAGAGCTCATATAGTAGCTTACTTAAAAAATCACATGGGATCTCACCTTACCAACTTACATGGGAGCTCACCTATTAGCTCACCTTTCCAGCTCACCTCAAAATCACTCTAGAGCTCACCTTGCCAACCCACCTTTAGCTTAACTGGTAGCTCACCTCAGAGTTCATCAAGTAGCTCACCAAGTAGCTCGCCTAGGAGCTCACCTAACAGCTCACCTAGGAGCTCACCTAACAGCTCACTTGGGAGCTCTCTAAGAAGCTCACCCAGTAGGTTAACTTGAGCTCACTTGTGAGCTCACCGAGTAGCTCACTAGGACCTCAACTAGGAGCTTGCCAAGTAGCTCGGTTAGGAGCTCACCTAGTAGCTCACCTGGGAGCTCACTAAATAACTCGCCAAGTAGCTCACTTGGGAGCTCTTCTGGGGGCTTTCTGATCAGCTTGAGTTGAGCTCATGTGGGAGCTCATCGAGTAATTCACCTAGGAACTCACCTTGGGAACTTACCTAGGAGCTCACCTGACAGCTCACCCTGCCAACTTGCCTTGAGCTCACCTTGAAACTTACCTTGAGCTTGCCTTGCTAACTCACCTGAGCTCATCTAGTAGCTCGCATGTAAGCTCACCTTAGGAGCTCTGACAAGCTCACTTGAGCTCACTTGGGAGCTCATCAAGTAGCTCACCTATGAGCTTAGCTGGGAGCTCACAAGTAGCTCACTTAGGAGCTTGCCGAATAGCTTGACTTGAGTTTCCCTTGAAACTCACCTGGGAAGGTCACCTGAAAGCTCACCTTACCAGGTCACCTTGAGCTCCCCTAGGAGTTTTCCGAGTAGCTTGAATTGAGCTCACCTGAGGAGCTTGTCAAGTAGCTCACCTGAAAAACTCACATTGGAGCTCGCCTTGATAGCTCACCTTGACAACTCACCTGGGAGCTCACCTATCATCTCAGCTTACCATCTGCTCTCACCTATGAGCTTGCTGACATCTCACCTTTCAACTCACCTTTAGCTCATCTGGTATCTCACCTCGGAGTTCATTAAGTAGCTTTCCTAAAGCTCACCTGGAGCTCACCTAAGTAGCTTGGGAGCTCACCAACAGTTCACCTGGGAGCTCACCGAATAGCTCGTCGAGTTGCAGGGAGGACTTGAGCTTGCCAAGAATCTTACTTGGGAGCTCACCTCGATCGGAGCTCACCTTAAGCTCACTTGAGGAGCTCACCTGGGAGCTCACTTTGGAACTCGATAGCTGAGCCTTAGGAGCTTGCCGAGTAGCTTGACTTGAGTTTCCTTGGAGCTCACCTGGGGAGCTCACCTGAAAGCTCACCTTTCCAATCTCACCTTGGGAGCTCACCTAGTAGTTCACCGAGTAGCTTGACTTGAGCTCACCTGAGTAGCTCTCAAGGAGCTCACCTGAGGAACTCACCATAGGAGCTCGCCTGATAGTAACTCACCCTAGGAACTCACATGGGAGCTCACCTGATAGCTTGCTTACCAGCTCACCTTCAGTGCTCACCTTGCCAACTGACCTTGAGCTCACCTTTCCAACTCACCTTGAGCTCATCTGGTAGCTCACATAGAGTTAAGCTCACCTCAGTAGGTTTCCTAACATGCTCACCTTTGAGCTCACCTTGGGAGCTCACCTGGTAGCTCACCTAAGAGCTCACCTGGGAGCTCAATGAAGGAGCTCACCTAAGTTAGATGCTCACTTGAGCTCGACTTGTGAGCTTACCTGTGAGCTCACCTGAGTAGCTCACCTAGGGAGCTCACCTGGGAGCTCAACAAGTAGCTCACTTAGGAGCTCACCTAGTAGCTCGACTTGAGCTCACCCAAACAAATCTCAAATAGCTCACCTTAAAACTCACATGGGAGCTCACCTTTCAGAGCTCGTTATGCTAGCTCACCTTGAGCTCACTGAGGAGCTCACCTTGCCAACTCACCTTGATCTTGTATGGTAGCTCACCTCAGATTTCATCGAGCAACTCACCTTGGATCTTCAGTAGCTCACCTAGGAGCTCACCTAACAGCTCACCTGGGAGCTCATTGAGTAGCTCACCGAGTAGGTTGACTTGAGCTCACTTGTGAGCTCATCAAGTAGCTCATAGGATGACCTCACCTAGGAGCTCACCAAGTAGCTCACTTGGGAGCTCACCTAGTAGCTCACCTGGGAGCTCACCTAAATAGCTCACCTTGAGGAGCTCACCGATCATCTCGAGTTGAGCACCTGCCTCAGGAGCTCATCTAGTAACTCACATAGGAACTCACCTAGGAGCTTACCTGATAGCTCTCCTTACCAATTCACCTTGAGCTCATCTTGCCAACTCACCTTAAGCCTTGAGCTCATTTGGTAGCTCAGCATGTAATCTCACCTTAGAGCTTTTGATAAGCTCACCTAGAGCTCACCTTTAGAGCTCACAGTAGCTCACCTAGGAGCTCATCTGAGGAGCTCAAAAAGTGAGCTCACCTAGGAACTCACCTAAGAGCTCACCTTGTTAACTTGCATGGGAGCTCACTTGGGAGCTTACCAAGTCAGCTCACCCATGGGAACTCACATGGGAGCTCACCTGATAGCTCACCTTGCCAACTCACCTGGGAGCTCACCTTGTAGCTCACCTTGAGCTTCGTCAAGGATCTCACCTTGTATCTCACCTTGAGCTCACCTAGTAGCTCACTTGGGAGCTCACCTAACAGCTCACTTGGGAGCTCACAAGAAGCTCACTGAAGTAGGTTGACTTGAGCTCACTTGTGAGCTCACTGAAGCAGCTCACTGGGGACCTTTCCTGGGAGCTTACCAAGTAGCTCACTTGGGAGCTAACCTAGTAGCTCACCTGGGAGCTCACTGAATAACTTGCCAAGTAGCTCACCTGGGAGCTCTTTTGGGAGCTTTCTTATCAGCTCAAGTTGAGCTCACCTAGGAGCTCATCAAGTAACTTCACCTAGGGAACTCACCTGGGAGCTCACCTGACAGCTCACCTTGCCAACTCACCTTGAGCTCACCTTGCAAACTTGCCTTGAGCTCACCTTGCCAACTCACCTTGAGCTCATCTAGTAGCTCACATGTAAGCTCACCTTAGAGATTTCCTGACAAGCTCACCTTTGAGCTCACCTGGGAGCTCATCCTGAGTAGCTCACCTAGGAGCTTAGCTGGGAGCTCAACAAGTAGCTCACCTAGGAGCTTGTCGAGCAAGCTCAACTTGAGCTTCCCTGAAAACTCACCTAGGAGCTCACCTGAACAGCTCACCTTTCTAGCTCACCTTGAGCTCACCAAGGAGCTCACCTGAATAGCTCAACTTGAGCTCACCCAAGAGCTCATCAAGTAGCTCACCTAAAAACTCACATGGAGCTCACCTGACAGCTCACCTTGCCAACTCACCTTGGAGCTCACCTATCACCTTGCTAGCTCACCTTGCTCATCTAACTCTTGCCTTAGGAGTCTCACCTTGCCAACTCACCTTGAGCTCATCTGGTAGCTCACCTCAATAGCTCATCTGGGAGCTCAAGTATCTCACTTAGACATGTTTGAGCTCACCTAACAGCTCACCTGGGAGCTCGAACCTAAGTAGCTCACTTGTGAGCTCACCTAGCTCACCAGGGACCTCATGGGAAAGTAGCTCACTTGAGCTCACCTGAACAGCTCACTCGGGAGCTCATTAAGTAGCTCACCTTACAGGTCTTCTTAGAGTTCTCACTATAAGCTTGACTTGAGCTCACCTAGGAGCTCATCAAGTAACTTATGTGGAAACTCATAGTTCATCTGAGGATCTCGCCCTAAGTAACTCACCTGAAAACTCACCTGGGAGCTCACCTTGCCAGCCTACCTTGAGCTCACTGAGGAGCTCACCTTGCCAACTCACCTTGAGCTTGTCTAGTAGCTCACCTTAGAGTTTTTCAAGTAGCTCACCAAGTAGCTCACCTAGGAGCTCACCTAACAGCTCACCTGGGAGCTCATTGAGTAGCTCACCGAGTAGGTTGACTTGAGCTCACTTGTGAGTTCACCGAGTAGCTCACCAGGGACCTCACCTGGGAGCTTGCTTGGGAGCTCACCTAGTAGCTCACCTAGGAGCTCAACTCACCAAGTAGCTCACCTGGGAGCTCTTCTGGGAGCTCACTGATCAGCTCACCTTGAGCTCACCTTGGAGCTCGTCGAGTAACTCACATAGGAACTCACCTAGGAGCTCACCTGACAGCTCTCCTTGCCAACTCACCTTGAGCTCACCTTTCCAACTCACCTTGAGCTCACCTTGAACTCACCTTGAGCTCATCTGGTAGCTTGCATGTGTAATCTCACCTCAGAGCTTGCTGACAAGCTCACCTTTGAGCTCACCTGGGAGCTCACCGATGCTAGCTCACCTAGGAGCTTGGCTAGGAGCTCACCTGGGAGCTCACCCAGAAACTCACCTGAGAGCTCACCTTGAGCTCACCTTGAGCTCACCTAGGAGCTCAACTCAAGCAGCTCACCTTGAGCTCACCTGGGAGCTCACCTGAGCTTGCCTTGCCAACTCACATGGGAGCTCACCTAACAGCTTGCATCTCAGTATGCTCACCTTGAGCTCACTGAGGAGCTCACCTTGAGGATCTCACCTTGAGCTCATCTAGTAGCTCACCTCAGAGTTCACCTCAACAACTCACCTGGGAGCTCACCTAACAGCTCACCTGGAGCTCACCGAGAAGCTTACCAAGTAGGTTGACTTGAGCTCACTTGTGAGCTCACCAAGTAGCTCACCTAGGTCCTCACTAGGAGCTCACCAAGTAGCTCACTTGGGAGATCACCTAGTAGCTCACCTGGGAGCTCACCAAATAGCTCACCAAGTAGCTAGCTTAGGATCTCTTCTGGGAGCTCACTGATAAGCTCAAGTTGAGCTCACCCAGGAGCTCATCAAGTAACTCACCTGGGAACTCACCTGGAGCTCACCTAATAGCTCACCTTGCCAACTCACCTTGAGCTTGCCTTGCCAACTCACCTTGAGCTCACCTTGCCAACTCACCTTGAGCTCATCTGGTAGCTCACATGTAAGCTCACCTCAGAGATTGCTACAAGCTCACCTTTGAGCTCACCTGGGAGCTCACCGAACTCACCTAGGAGCTTGGCTGGGAGCTCTGGTAAAAGCAGCTCACCCAGGAGTTCATCAAGTAGCTCAACTTGAGCTTACCTAGAAACTCACCTAGGAGCTCACCTAAGCTTGCCTTTCTAGCTCACCTTGAGCTCACCCAGGAGCTCACCGAGCAGCTCACTTGAGCTCACCTGGGAGCTCATCAAGTAGCTCACTTGAAAACTCACATGGGAGCTCACCTGACAACTCACCTTGCCAACTCACATGGGAGCTCACCTATCAGCTCACCTTGAGCTCACTGAAGGAGCTCACCTTGCCAACTCACCTTGAGCTCATCTTGGTAGCTCACCTCAGAGTTTCATTGAGTAGCTCAATGTAGCTTACCTAACAGCTCACCTTGGAGCTCACCTAACAGGAGCTCACCTGGTAGCTTGCTCACCTTAGTAGGTTACTTGAGCTCACCTGTGAGCTCACCGAGTAGCTCACCAGGGGACCTCACCTAGGAGCTCACTAAGTAGCTCACTTGGGAGCTCACCTAATAGCTCATGGACCTAGGAGCTCACCAAATAGCTCACCAAGTAGCTCACCTGGGAGCTCTTCTAGGAGCTCACCAATCAACTCAAGTTGAGCTCACCCAGGAGCTCATCGAGTAACTCACCTAGGAACTCACCTAGGAGCTCACCTGATAGCTCACCTTGCCAACTCACCTTGAGCTCACCTTGCCAACTCACCTTGAGCTCACCTTGCCAACTCACCTTGAGCTCATATGGTAGCTCGCATGTAAGCTCACCTAAGAGATTGCTGACAAGCTCACCTTTGAGCTCACCTGGGATCTCACCGAGTAGCTCACCTAGGAGCTTGACTGGGAGCTCAGCAAGTAGCTCACCTAGGAGCTCATCAAGTAGCTCAACTTGAGCTTTCCCAAAAACTCACCTGAAACTCACCTTACAGCTTGCCTTGTTAGCTCATCTTGAGCTCACCTAAGAGCTCGCCAAGTAGCTCACTTGAGCTCACCTGGGAGCTCATCAAGCAGCTCACCTAAAAACTTCATGGGAGCTCACCTTGAGTAGCTCACCTTGCCAACTCACATGGGAGCTCACCTGCTCACATCGCTCACCTTGAGCTCACTTAGCTCACCTTGCCAACTCACCTTGAGCTTGGAAGGTAGCTCACCTTGAGTTTATCAAGCAGCTCGCCAAGTAGCTCACCTGAGCTTTACCTAATAACTCACCTGATATCTCACCTAATAGCTTGCTTGGGAGCTCACTTGAGTAGGTTACACTTGAGCTCACTTGTGAGCTCACGAGCAGCTCACCAGGGACCTCACCTGGGAGCTCACCAAAGTAGCTCACTTGGGAGCTCACCTAGGCTCACCTGGGAGCTCACCGAATAGCTCACCAAGTAGCTCATCAAGGGAGCTCTTCTGGGAGCTCACTGATCAGCTCACCTCAGTTGAGCTCACCTAACTCATCGAGTAACTCACCTAGGAACTCACCTAGGAGCTCACCTGACAGCTCACCTTGCCAACTCACCTTGAGCTCACTTTAGCTCCAACTAGCTCACCTTTGAGCTCACCTGGGAGCTCACCGAGTAGCTCAGCTAGGAGCTCAGCTGGGAGCTAGCTCAGCTCACCTAAGTAGCTCACCTAGGAGCTCGTCAACTTGAGGTTGCCTGAAAAACTCACCTGGGAGCTCACCTGATAGCTCACCTTGCCATCTCACCTTGAAGCTCACCTAAGAGCTCATCAAGTAGCTCAACTTGAGCTCACCTGGGAGCTCATCAAGTAGCTCACATGAAAACTCACATGGGAGCTCACCTGATAGCTCACCTTACCAACTCATATGGGAGCTCACCTATGCTCAAGCTCACCTTGAGCTCACTGAGGAGCTCACCTTGCCAACTCACCTTGAGCTCGTTCTGGTAGCTCACCTCAGAGTTCATCAAGAGCTCACCTTGTAGCTCACCTAGGAGCTCACCTGGGAGCTCACAAGGGAGCTCACCGAGTAAATTGACTTGAGCTCACCTAGGAGCTCACCTAGGAGCTCACCTCAAATGTGCATGGGAGCTCACCTTGACAGCTCACCTTGCCAACTCACCTTGATCTCATCTATCAGCTCCCTATCAGAGTTCATCGAGAAGCTTGCCAAGTAGCTCACTTGGGAACTTGACTAGGACAACTCACCTGGGAGCTCACCTAACAGCTCACCTAGGAGCTCACCGAGTAGCTCACTCAAGTAGGTTGACTTGAGCTCACTTGTGAGCTCACCGAGTAGCTCACCTTGCTGGGGACCTCACTTGGAGCTCACAAGTAGCTCACTTGGGAGCTCACCTAGTAGCTCACCTAGGAGCTCACTAAATAGCTCACTAAGTAGCTCACCTGGGAGCTCTTCTAGGAGCTCACCGATCAGCTCAAGTTGAGCTCACCTAAGAGCTTGTCGAGTAACTCACCTTGGAACTCACCTGGGAGCTCACCTGACGAGCTCACCTTACCAACTCACCTTGAGCTCACCTTGCCAACTCACCTTGAGCTCACCTTCCAACTCACCTTGAGCTCATCTAGTAGCTCACATGTAAGCTCACCTCAAAGATTACCGATAAGCTCACTTTGAGCTCACCTGGGAGCTCACCAAGTAGCTCACCTAGGAGCTCAGCTGGGAGCTCAATTGTCACCCAGGAGCTTGTCCTAGCTTAACTCAGCTTACCCAGAAACTCACCTGGGAGCTCACCTAATAGCTCACCTTAGGAGCTCACCTTGAAGGAGACCCAAGATCACCGAGCAGCTCGAGTTGAGCTCACCCGAGAGCTCATCAAGTAACTCACCTAAAAACTCACATGGGAGCTCACCTAATAGCTCACCTTAAAACTTGAAAACTCACATGGGACTCATGGGAGCTCACCTTTCCAACTCACCTTGAGCTCATCTAGTAGCTCACCTTGCCAATCACCTTGAGCTCACCTGAAGTAGCTTACCTCAAAGCTCACCTTTGAGCTCACCTGGGAGCTCACCTAGTAGCTCACCTAGGAGCTTTTACCTGGGAGCTCACCTTTTGTAGCTCACCACAGGAGCTCACTCGAGTAGATGTTGAGCTCACTTGAGACTCACTTGGCACTGAGAAGCTCACCAAGTACCTTGCCTAAGTATGAGCTTGAAGTGAGTTCCTGGGAGCTCACCTTAACAGCTAGGGATCTCACCTTCATCAGTAACTCACCTAGGAGCTCACCGAGCTAGAACAACTCACTGACTTGAGCTCACCATGGGAGCTCAAGTAGCTTGCCAACTCAAAAGCTCATCATGGGAGATCACCTGAGTAGCTCACCTAGAAACTCACCTGGGAGCTCACCTATCAGCTTGCCTTGGAAGCTCACCTTGAGCTCACTTGAGGAGCTCACCTTGAACTCACCTTGAGCTTGTCTGGTAGCTCACCTCAGAGTTTTGAGCTCACCTCAAGTAGCTCACCTAGGAGCTCACCTAACAGCTCACCTGGGAGCTCACTCGAGTAGCTCACCCTAAGTAGGTTGACTTGAGCTTCACTTGTGAGCTCACTTGATGAGCTCACCGAGTAGCTCACTTGAGGACCTCACATGGGAGCTCACCAAGTAGCTCACTTGGGAGCTCACCTAGCACCTCACCTAGAGCTCACCTAATAGCTTGTTGCAAGTAGCTCACCTAGGAGCTTCTTAGAGCTCACCAATCATCTCACCTTGATCTCACCTAGAAGCTCACCGAGTAACTCACTTAGAGCTCACTTGGGAGCTCGCTCACCTCATCCTAGGAGCTCGTCAAGTAGCTCACCTTGCTCAAAAACTCACATGGGAGCTCACCTTGCTCAGCTCACCTTGAGCTCACTGAGGAGCTCACCTTGCCAACTCACCTTGAGCTCATCTGGTAGCTCACCTCAGAGTTCATCGAAGAGCTCACCAAGTAGCTCACCTGGGAGCTCACCTAAGTAGCTCAAGTTGAGCTCACCTAGGAGCTCACTTGTGAGCTCACTGGGACCTGTCAAGGAGATTGACTTGAGCATCCTGCTTTCACATGGAGCTCACCTAGCAACTCACCTGGGAGCTCACTCTACCTCAGAATGGGAACTCACTAAGTAGCTCACCTGGGAGCTCACCTGAGAGCTCATCTAAGTAGCTCATCAGTAGTTGAGCTCACCTGAGAGCTTGTCAAATGAGAAACTCACCTGGGAACTCACCTAGGAGCTCACATGACATCTCACCTTGGGAACTCACCTTGAGCTCATCAAGTAGCTCACATAAAGCTCACCTTAGAGAGCTCACCTAGCTCACCTTTGAGCTCACCTGGGAGCTCACCTAAGCAACTCACCTAGGAGCTTAGCTAGGAGCTCACCTTGGAGCTCATCAAGTAGCTCAACTTGAGCTTGCACCAAAAACTCACCTGGGAGCTCACCTTAGGAGCTCATCCTTGATCTCACCTAGAGCTTGCAAGTAGGAGCTTACGAGCTCACCTAGGAGCTCGCCTGAGTAGCTCACTTGAGCTTGTCAAGTAGCTCACCCAAAAAACTCACATGGGAGCTCACTGATAGCTCACCTTACTAACTCGCTCGGTGGCTCATCCTAAGAGCTCACCTTGCCAGCTCACCTTGAGCTCACTGAGGAGCCCACCTTACCAACTCACCTTGAGCTCATCTAGCTAGCTCACCTCTGAGTTCATCAAGTAGCTCTCCCTTAGAGCTCACCTCACCTAAGAGCTCAACCTGGAGCTCAAGTAGCTCACTCAGGGAGCACATTGACCGAGCTCACTTGTGAGCTCACTGAGTAGCTCACCTAGGGACCTCACTTGGGAGCTTGGACAAGTAGCTCACCTAGGAGCTCACACGAATAGCTCACAAAGTAGCTTACCTAGGGAGCTCACCTGGGAGCTCACTGAAGTAGCTCACCCTGAGCTCACAAGGAGCTCACCAAGTAGCTCACCTAGGAACTTTCCTGGGAGCTCACCTCAGTAGCTCACCTTGACCAACTCACCTTGAGCTCACCTTGATCCTTCAGCTCACAACTAGCTCACCTTGAGCTCATCTAGTAGCTCACCTTGAGCTCAAGCTCACCTCAGAGCTTACCTTATAAGCTCACCTTAGAGCTTACCTGGGAGCTCACCGAGTAGCTCACCTAGGAGCTTGAGCTTGAGCTCACTTGTAGCTCACCAAGGAGCTCATCGAGCAGCTCACTTGAGCTCACCTGAATCTTTCTTGATTTGCCTGATAGCTCACCTTACCTCACCTTGAGCTCACCAAGTAGCTCACCGAGACCTCAACTTAAGCTCACCCGAGAGCTCATCAAGTAGCTCACCTGAAAAATCACATAGGAGCTCACCTGATAGCTCACCTTGACAACTCACATGGGAACTCACCTATCAGTAACTCACCTTGAACTTTCAGCTCACCTTGAGCTCACTTGAGGAGCTCACCTTGCCAACTCACTTGAGCTCATCTGGTAGCTCACCTTGAGCTCATCAGTAGCTCACCTAACAGCTCACCTGGAGCTCACCTAATAGCTCACCTGGGAGCTCACCTAGGAGCTCACCAAGTAGCTCATCGAGTAAGATGACTTGAGCTCACTTGTGAACTCACTTGTAGCTTGTTAGGGTCCTCACCTGGGAGCTCACTAAGTAGCTCACTTAGGAGAACTCACCTAGCAGCTCACCTAAGAGCTCACCTGACATGCTCTCCTTGCCAAATTTGCCTTATCAGCTTACAACTCACCTTGAGCTCACCTTGCCAGCTCACCTTGAGCTCATCTCAGCTCACAAGTAACTCACCTCAGAGAGCTCACCTAAAAGCTCACCTTGGAGCTCACCTAACAACTAGCTTGAGCTAGTTGCACCTTGAGCTCAGCTTGTAGCTCACCTAGGAGCTCACCTCAGAACTTACCTAAGTAGCTCACCTTTGAGCTCACCTAAGAGCTCACTGAGTAGCTCACCTAGGAGCTCAGTAGGAGCTCAAGAGCAAGGTGCTCATCGAGTCAGCTTGACTTGAGCTTGCTTGTGAGGAAACTCACCTTGGAGCTCACCTTACATAGGTCACCTTTCTAGCTCACCTTGAGCTCACCTAGGAGCTCAAGTAGATCGACTTGAGCTCGTCAAGTAGCTCACCCAAAAACTCACATGGGAGCTCACCTGATAGCTCACCTTACCAACTCAAATGGGAGCTCACCTTGCCAACTCACCTTGAGCTCACTGAGGAGCCCACCTTGCCAACTCACCTTGAGCTCATCTGGTAGCTCACCTCTAAGTTCATCAAGTAGCTCACCAAGTAGCTCACCTGGGAGCTCACCTAACAGCTCAACTGGGAGCTCAATGAGTAGCTCACTGAGTAGGTTGACTTGAGCTCACTTGTGAGCTCACCAAAGTAGCTCAGCTAGGGACCTCACCTAGGAGCTCACCAAGTAGCTCACTTGGGAGCTCACCTAGGAGCTCACCTGGGAGCTCACCGAATAGCTCACAAAGTAGCTCACCAGGGAGCTCTTCTAGGAGCTCAATGATCAGCTTGAGTTGAGCTCACCCGGGGAGCTCGTCAAGTAACTCACCTGGGAACTTTCCTGGGAGCTCACCTGACAGCTCACCTTGCCAACTTGCCTTGAGCTCACCTTGCCAACTTTCCTTGAGCTCACCTTGCCAACTCACCTTGAGCTCATCTGGTAGCTCACATGTAAGCTCACCTCAGAGATTGCCGACAAGCTCACCTTTGAGCTCACCTGGGAGCTCACTGAGTAGCTCACCTAGGAGCTTGTCAGTTGGAGCTCGACAAGTAGCTCACCTAGGAGCTCATCGAGTAGCTCGACTTGAGCTTCCCTGGAAACTTTCCTGGGAGCTCACCTTGATAGCTCACCTTACCAGCTCACCTTGAGCTTGCACCAGGAGCTCACCGAGCACCTCAACTTAAGCTCACTCGAGAGCTCATCAAGTAGCTCACCTGAAAAACTCACATAGGAGCTCACCTGATAGCTCACCCTGACAACTCACATGGGAACTCACCTATCAGCTCACCTTGCTAGCTCACCTTGAGCTCATTGAGGAGCTCACCTTGCCAACTCACCTTGAGCTCATCTGGTAGCTCACCTCAGAGTTCATCGAGTAGCTCACCTAATAGCTCACCTGGGAGCTCACCTAACAGCTCACCTGGGAGCTCACCTAACAGCTCACCTGGGAGCTCACCAAGTAGCTCATCGAGTAAGATGACTTGAGCTCACTTGTGAGCTCACCTGGGAGTAGCTTGGGGTCCTCACCTAGGAGCTCACAAGTAGCTCACTTAGGAGCTCACCTAGCAGCTCACCTGGGAGCTCACCTGAGCTCACCTTGCCAACTCACCTTGAGCTCACCTTGCCAACTCACCTTGAGCTCATCTGGTAGCTCACATGTAAGCTCACCTTAGAGATTGCTGAAGTAAGCTCACCTTTGAGCTCACCCAGGAGTTCGTCGAGCATCTCGACTTGAGCTTTCCTGAAAACTCACCTAGGAGCTCACCTTGCCTAGCTCACCTTGCTAGCTCACCTTTAGCTCACTGAGGAGCTCCCTAATAGCTCACCTTGGAGCTCACCTTGCTAGCTCACCTTGTAGGAGCTCACCAAGTAGCTCACTCAGAAACTCACATGGGAGCTCACCTGATAACTCACCTTGCCAACTCACATGGGAGCTCACCTATTAGCTCACCTTGAGCTCACTAAGGAGCTCACCTTGCCAACTCACCTTGAGCTCATGTTGGTAGCTCACCTTAGAGTTCATCAAGTAGCTCACCTAAAGCTCACCTGGGAGCTCACCTAATAGAGCTCACCTTGGAGCTCACCTAGTAGGTTGACCTTGAGCTCTCCTTGAACTCACCTTGTGAGCTCACCTTGAGTAGCTCACTAGGGAGCTCACCTAGGGAGCTTGCTAAGTAGCTCACCTTTGGAGCTCACCTGGGAGCTCACCGAATAGCTCACCTTGTAGCTCACCTGGGAGCTCTTACTGGGAGTAGCTCTCACTCAACTTGAGTTGAGCTCACCTTGGAGCTCATCAAGTAACTCACCTGGGAGCTCACCTAGCTCACCTTGCACTTCACCTTGGAGCTCACCAAGTAACTCACCTTGAGCTCACCTTGCCAAACTCACCTTGCTCATCAGCTCACCTTGCCAACTCACCTTGAGCTCATCTAGTAGCTCACATGTAAGCTCACCTCAAGAGATTAATTGACAAGCTCACCTTTGAGCTCACCTGGGAGCTCACCTGTAGCTCACCTAGGAACTCACTGGGAGCTCAGCAAGTAACAGCTCACCCAGGAGCTCAGTAGCATCTTGAGCTCACTTGAGTATTTCCTAGAAACTCACCTAGGAGCTCACCTGAGCTCACCTTGGGAGCTCACCTTGAACTCACCTTGGAGCTCATCAAGTAGCTCAACTTGAGCTCACCTAGGAGCTAGGTAGCTCACCCAGCAAAGTTGAGCTCACCTGGGAGCTCACCTGAGTAGCTCACCTTGGAACTCACCTAGGGAGCTCGCCTTATCAACTCACCTTACTCAACTCACCTTGAGCTCACCTGAGGTAAGCTCACCTTGCAGAATTGCTGACACCTTGAAGCTCACCTTTGAGCTCACCTAGGAGATCAGCTAGGGAGCTCATCAAGTTGAGCTTGAGCTAGGAGCTCTCTTGAGCTTGGCAAAAACTCACCTGGGAGCTCACCTGAGTAGCTCACCTTGCCAGCTTGCCTAGGAGCTTTCACAGGGAGCTCACCGAGTAGCTCACCTTGAGCTCACCTGGGAGCTCACCAAGGAGCTCATGTGGGAAACTCACATGGGAGCTCACCTTATCAAATCAGATGGGAGCTCACCTATTAAACTCACCTTGCCACTCACCTTGAGCTCACTGAGGAGCTCACCTTGCCAACTCACCTTGAGCTCATCTGATAGCTCACCTCAGAGTCATCGAGTAGCTCACTAAGTAGCTCACCTAGGGAGCTCACCTAACAGCTCACTTGGGAGCTCACCGAAGTAGCTCTGAAGTAGGTTGACTTGATCTCACTTGTGAGCTCACTGAGTGAGCTCACTAGGGACCTCACCTAGGGAGCTCACCTAGTAGCTCACTTGGGAGCTCACCTAGCAGCTCACCTAGGAGCTCAATAAATAGCTCACCTAAGTAGCTCACCTAGGAGCTCTTCTGGGAGCTCACTCAAGTTAGATCACTTGAGCTCACCTGAGAGCTCATCTAGTAACTCACCTAGGAACTCACCTAACTTGCCTTGAGCTCACCTTGAAACCTTGAGCTCACCTTACCAACTCACCTTGAGCTCATCTGGTAGCTCACATGTAAGCTCACCTCAGAGATTGCTAACAAGCTCACCTTTGAGCTCACTTGTGAGCTCACCGAGTAGCTCACCTAGGAGATTGCTAGGAGCTCGGTAAGTAGCTCACCCAGGAGCTCACTTGAGCAGCTCAACTTGAGCTTACCTAGAAACTCACCTGGGAGCTCACCTGACAGCTCACCTTGAGCTCACCTAGGAGCTCACCTTGCCAACTCACTTGAGCTCACCCAGGAGCTCGTCAAGTAGCTCACCTAGAAACTCACATGGGAGCTCACTTGACAGCTCACCTTGCCAACTCACATGGAAGCTCACCTATCAACTCACCTTACTAGCTTGCCTTGAGCTCACTGAGGAGCTCACCTTGAGCTCAACTCACCTTGAGCTCATCTGGTAGCTCACCTTAGAGTTCATCGAGTAGCTTGCCAAGTAGCTCACCTAGAAGCTCACCTAATAGCTCACCTAGGAGCTCACCTAATAGCTCACCTGAGAGCTTGCCTAACAACTCACCTGGGAGCTCACCTGAACTTGTAGCTCACCTTGAGTAGGTTTCACTTGGGAGCTCACTTGTGAGCTTGTCATCGAGGACCTCAGCTCACATGCTGAATAGCTCACCAAGTAGCTCACCTAAGAGCTCATTCTAGGAGCTCACTGATTAGCTCGAGTTGAGCTCACTTGGAGCTCATCGAGTAACTCACCTGGGAGCTCACTTGGAGCTCACCTGACAGCTCACCTTACCAACTCACCTAGAGCTCACCTTGCCAACTCACCTTGAGCTCACCTTACCAACTCACCTTGAGCTCATCTGGTAGCTCACATGTAAGATCACCTTAGAGATTACCGACAAGCTCACCTTTGAGCTCACATGGGAGCTCACGAGTAGCTCACCTAGGAGCTCAGCTGGGAGCTTGACAAGTAGCTCACCTCAGGAGCTCATCTGAGTAGCTTTGAGCTTTCCTTGAACTCACCTAGGGAGCTCATGACAGAGTAAGCTCACCCAGGAGCTCACTGAGTAGCTCACTTTGAGCTCACCTGGGAGCTCATTCAAGTAGCTCACCTAAAAACTCACATGGAAGCTCACCTTATAAGCTCACCTTGCCAGCTCACCTTGAGCTCACTGAGGAGCTCACCTTACCAGCTCACCTCTAGAGCTCACCTTGGTAGCTCACCTTGAGTTCACCTAGGAGCTCACCTGAGTAGCTCACCTGGGAGCTCACTAAGGAGCTCACCTGGGAGCACACAGAGTAACTCACTGAGTAGGTTGACTCACCTCTGAGCTCACTTGTGAGCTCATCAAGTAGCTCACCTCAGGAGCCTTGCATGGGAGCTCACCTGTAGCTTACCTGGGAGCTCACCTAGCAGCTCACCTAGGAAGCTCACACTATAGCTCACCGAGTAGCTCACTTGGAGCTCACTTGAGTAGCTCACCGAGTCAGCTCACCCAAGTTGAGCTCACTTGGAGCTCACCTAGTAGCTCACTTGGGAACTCACCTGGGAGCTCACCTGATAGCTCACCTTGCCAACTCACCTTGAGCTCACCTTACCAACTCACCTTGAGCTCACCTTGCCAACTCACCTTGAGCTCATCTGGTAGCTCGTATGTAAGTTCACCTCAGAGATTGCTGAGCTCACCTTTGAGCTCACCTGGGAGTTCATAAGCAACTCACCTAGAGCTTTAGAACTCGACAAAGAAGCTCACCTAGGAGCTCATAGACAGCTTGCCTTGAGCTCACCTTGGAGCTCACCTCAGCATCTCACCTGAGTTGAGCTCACCTTGAGCTCACTTCTGAGCTCACCAAGTAGCTCACCCAGAAACTCACATGGGAGCTCACCTTGATAGCTCACCTTGGAGCTCACTGGGAGCTCACCTTATCATCTCACCTTGAGCTTTTGGTAGCTCACTCTTACCTGAGCATTCATCGAGTAGCTCACCAAGTAGCTCACTTGGGAGCTCACCTAACAGCTCACTTGGGAGCTCACCTAACAACTCACTTGGGAGCTCAAGCTCACCAAGTAGGTTGACTTGAGCTCACTTGGAGCTCACATGGGAAGCAATCATCATGATAGCTTGCACATAGAAACTCACCTAGGAGCTCACCTAGTAGCTCACCTAGAAATGGGAGCTCACCTATGAGCTCACCTGAGAGCTCACCTTCCCAACTCACCTTGGAGCTCACCTTAGCTCACCTTGAGCTCACCTTTGAGCTCACCTAGGAGCTCACCAAGTAGCTTGACCTTGAGCTCACTTGGAGCTCACCAAGTAGCTTACCAAGGAGCTCACCTAAGTAGCCAAGTACCTCACTTGGAGCTTGCCTAACAACTCACCTTGGGAGCTCACCTGACAGCTCACCTTGTAGCTCACCTGGGAGATCACCTAGTAAGCTCACTAAGTAGCTCAACCTGAGCTCACTTGGGAGCTTGTCGATCAACTCACTTGAGAACTCACTTGGGAGCTCACCTGATAGATCACCTTACCAACTCACCTGGGAGCTCACCTTGAGCTCACCTTGAGCTCACTGAGTAGCTCACCTTCCCAACTCACCTTGAGCTCATCTGGTAGCTCACCTCAACATAGTTCACCTTAGTAGCTCACTGAAGTAGCTCACCTTGGAGCTCACCTGGAGCTCACCGAGTAGCTCACCTAGGTTGACTCATCTGAGCTCACCTTAAGCAGCTCACCTAGGGAGCTTACATGCATCTCACCTTGCCAACTCACCTGGGAGCTCACCTAAGCAGCTCACACTAGCTCAAAGTTCTCAAGATAGCTTTCCTGAGTAACTCACTTGCCACCTTGACAAATAATAGCTCACCTAGGAGCTCACCTTGCCAGTAGCACCTTGAGCTCACCCAGGAGCTCACCTTGAGTAACTTGACTTGAGCTCATCCTAGTAGCTCACCCAAAGTTTGCTCACATGAGGGAGCTCACCTAATAGCTAACTTACCTAGCTCATCTGGGAGCTCACATAACTCACATGGGAAGCTCACCTTGTAGCTTACCGAGGAGCTCACCTTTGAGCTTGCCTTGAGCTCACCTTAAGCTCACCTAGGAGCTTATCGAGTAATCTCACCTTTGCAAGTAAATCACCTTAGGAGCTCACCTCAAGCTAGCTCAACTTGAGCTTGAAAAGCTCAAGCTTGCCTTATCTCACCTCACATGGAGCTCACATATCAGCTCATCAAGTATTCACCTTAAGCTCACACTTGAGGATCTCACCTTGCAACTCACCTTGAGCTCACCTCAGGATTGCCTCACCTATAGGAGTTTCTCACCTGAGTAGCTCAACCAAGTAGCTCACCTTGAACTCACCTAAGAGCTCACCTGACTAGCTCACCTAACAACTCACCTGGGAGCTCACCTAGTAGCTCACTGAGTTAGGTTGACCTTGAGCTCAGCTAAGTAGCTCACCTTAGCTCGACCTCACCTTGAGAGCTCATCTGGTAGCTCACTTGGGAGCTCACCTAGCAGATTCACCTAAAGCTCACCTAATAGCTTACCAAGTAGCTCACCTAAGATCTCTTCTGGGAGCTCACTGAGGAGCTTGGCAAGTTGATGACCTAGCTAACTTGAGTAACTCACCTAGGAGCTCATCCTTGGAAGCTCACCTGATAAGCTCACCTCACCTTGAGCTAACCTTGCCAACTCACCTTGAGCTCACCTTGCCAAACTCACCTTGAGCTCATCGGAGCTAGTAGCTCACCTATGTAAGCTCACCTCAGAGATTTATTGATAAGCTCACCTTTGAGCTCACCCAGGAGTTCGTCATACTGAAGCGTGAGCCTACATGGAAACTTCAGCTGGGAGCTCAGCTGACAGCTTGCCTTGAGCTCATCGAGCCTAGGAGCTCCCAACAGCTCTGCTCAGAAACTCAAGTGGGAGCTCACCTAATAGCTCACCTTGAGCTCACCTTGGAGCTCACCTAGGAGAAAATCACCATGAGAGTAGCTGACAACTCACCTTAGCTAACTCACCTGGGAGCTCACTCAAATAAGCTCACCTTGAGCTCACATGGGAGCTCACCTTACCAACTCACCTTGAGCTCGACATGGTAGCTCACCTATCAGAGTTCACCTTCAAGTAGCTCACCTAAGTAGCTCACTGGGAGGAGCTCACCTTGCTAACTCACCTTGAGCTTTTCTTAGTAGCTCACATAAGAGCTCATCGAGCAGCTCACCAAGTAAGCTCACCTGGGAGCTCACTAACATGCTCACCTTAGGAGCTCGCATCCTAGGAGCTCACCTGGGAGCTCACCTAAGTAGCTCATTGAGTAGCTTGCCACTTAGCTTCACTTATGAGCTCACTGAGTAGCTCACCTAGGAGCTCACTTAGAAGCTCACCTTGAGTTCACCTCAGTAGCTCACGAGTAAGGTCAGCTTGGAGCTCACCTGAATAGCTCACCTAGATAGTTCACCTAGGAGCTCTCGCCTAGGGAGCTCACCAAGTAACTCACCTGGGAGCTCACCTGAGCTCACCGATACCAACTCACCTTGAGCTCACCTTACCAACTCACCTTGAGTTCATTAAGGAGCCCAGCTTGCCAACTCACCTTGGAGCTCATTTGGTAGCTCACCTGTAAGTTCACCTAAGAGATTACACCAAGCTTACCTTTGAGCTCACCTGGGATCTCACCAAGTAGCTCACCTAGGAACTTAGCTAGGAGCTCAACTTAAGTAGCTCACCCAGGAGCTCCCATGAGTAGCTCGACTTGAGTTAGCTCACCTAAAAACTCACCTAGGAGCTCACCTGAATAGCTCTCACCTTAAGCTCACATAGGGAGCTCACCTTGTTAAGTCACCTTCAACCCATTTAGTAGCTTGCAATGGGAGCTCGTCATTGAATAGCTCACCTTGAAAATAGCTCACCTGGGAGCTCACCTGGTAGCTCACCTATGAAAGCTCACCTGGGAGCTCACTGAGTAAGCTCACCTGAGTGAGCTTGCCTTGAGCTCACTGAGTAGCTCACCTTGCCAACTCACCTTGAGCTCGACAAGTAGCTTGCACCTTAGAGAAGCTCACCTTTCGAGTAGCTGCCTTGAGCTTGCCCAGAAACTCACCTGGGAGCTCATCTAATAGCTCACCTGATAAGCTCACCTTGAGCTCACCTCATAGAGTAGAGCTCGCTTTGAGCTAGCTTAGCTCACTTGTGAGGCATCATGGGGAGCTCATGGCATGGGAGCTCACCAAGCAGCTCACTATTGGAGCTCACCTTGAGTAGCTCACCTTGAGCTCATCCTGGTAGCTCCCTTGTCAAGTCAGCTCACCTCTGCCAGCTTTCCTTGAGCTCACCTTGAGCAAGCTCACTCAAATTGATGTCTCGAATTAAGCTCACCTGGGAGCTCATCAAGAAGCTCACCTAGCTCACATAGGAGCTCAGAAAGTAGCTTTCCTGATTAGCTCACCTAGGTAGCTTGCCTTGAGCTTGACTAAGTAGCTCACATGGGAGCTCACCTCATGAGCTCACCTTGTAGCTCACACAAGTAGCTTGCATCGAGTAGCTCATTACTTGAAGCTCACATGGGAGCTCACCAAGAGGTTCAAAACTCGCATGGGAGCTCACCTGACAGCTCACCCCAGTAAGCTCATCTTAGGAGACTCACTTGGGAGACTCACTTGGGAGCTCACCTTGCCAACTCACCTTAGGAGCTCACCTTGCAACTCACCTTGAGCTCATCTGGTAGCTCACATGTAAGCTCACCTCAAAGATTGCTGACAAGTTCACCTTTGAGCTCACCTCAGGAGCTCACAGTAGCTCACCTCGGAGACTTGACCTTGCTCAACTCACATGTAGGAGCTCATTGAGTAGCTCAACTTGGTAGCTCACCTAGAGCTTGCACCTTAGGGAGCTTACCTTGGCACAGCTCACCTTTAGCTCACCTAGGAGCTCACCGAGTAACTCGACTTGAGCTCACCCAGGAGCTCATCGCGTAACTCACTTAAAAACTCACATGGGAGCTCACCTGATATGAGCTCACCTTGCTCAACTCACATGGGATCTCACCTATCAGCTCACCTTGCCAGCTCACTGGCCTTGCAGGAGCTCACCTTTACCAACTCACCTTGCCAACTCATCTGGTAGCTCATTTGAAAGTTCGCATGTGAGTATCACCAAGTAGCTCACCTTTGAGCTCACCTAGTATCTCACCAAGTAGCTCACTTAGGAGCTCAGCCTAAGTAGCTCACCTAGGAGCTCATCCGAGGAGCTTTCTACCGAGTAGCATCTTGACTTGGGAGCTCACTTAGTGAGCTCACCTGAGGAACTCACCTGATAGCTCACCAAGTAGCTCACCTAGGAATCTCGCCTGGGAGCTCTGTTGGATCTCACCAAACAGCTCAAGTTGAGCTCACTTGGGAGCTCATCTAGTAGCTCACTAATCAGCTCGAAAGCTCACCTTGGAGCTCACCTGATAGCTCACCCTTTCCAACTGACCTAGGATCTCACCTTGAGCTCACCTTGCCAACTCACCTCAGAGATCATCTAGTAGCTCACCTTACCAGCTCACCTTAGAGCTCAGAAGGTTTAGCATCACCTTCGTCGAGTAACTCACATTTTGAGATCACTAGGTGTGATCACCTAAGAGCTCGCAACTGGCCTTGAGCTCACCTTACCAAATAAGGTCACCTGGGATCTCACCTAGAAGCTAGCTTGGGACTCAGCAAGTAGCTTTCACCTAAGAGCTAGTCGACTCAGCCTGACTTGAGCCCATCTCTGAAATGCTTCACCTAAGAGCTCACCTTACCAGCTCAACTTGAGCTCACCTGAGAGCTTGTCAAGTAGCTCACCCTGTAAAAAATCACATGAAGAGCTCACCTATCTAAGCTCACCTTGCCAGCTCACCTTGAGCTCACTAAGGAGCTCACCTTGCCAACTCACCTTGATTTCATATGGTATCTCACCTTAGAGTTCATTGAGTAGCTCACCAAGTAGCTCACCTGGGAGCTAAACTAACTAGATCACATGGGAGCTCTCTGAGTAGCTCGCCTAGTAGGTTGAACTTGAACTCACTTTTTGAGCTCACTTGTGAGCTCACTCGAGTAGCTCACTTGGGACCTCACATGAGTAGCTCACCAAGTAGCTTGCTTAGGATCTCACCTAGGAGCTCACCTAGGAGCTCAGATCAATAGCTCGCCAAGTAGCTCACCTGGGATATCTTCTGGGAGCTCACCAATCAGCTGGAGTTAAGCTCGCTGTGGGAGCTCATCAATTAACTCACCTATAGAACTCATCTGGGAGGTTACATGTACAACTCTCCTCAACTTGCTGATAAGCTTACCTTTGAGCTCACCTTGAGCTGATCTGAGTAGCTCACATATAAGATCACCTCAGAGATTACTGACAAGCTCACCTTTGAAGCTCGCTTGAGAGCTCAACGAGTAGCTCACCTAGGAGATTAGGCTAGGAGCTCGGTAAACAGCTCACCTAGGAGCTCGTTGATAGGTCACCTTGAGCTCACCTAGGAGCTCACTGAGAAACTCGACTTGAGCTCACTTGGGAGCTCGTCAAACAGTTTTCTTGAAAACTTGTATGGGAGCTCACTTGACAGCTTACCATACCACACTCATATAGAAGTTTTCCTATTAACTCACCTTGCTAGCTTTCCTTCAAGCTCACTAAGGAGTTCACCTTGCCAACTCACCTTGAGCTCATGTAGTATCTCACCTCAGAGTACATCAAGCAGTTCACTAAGTTAGCTTGCATAGAAGTTCACCTAATAGCTAACCTAGGAGCTCACCTAACATCTTACCTGGGAGCTTGCCTAAAAGCTCACATAATGGGAGCTCACCTAGCAGCTCACTAAGTAGGTTTACCTTAAGCTTCACTTGTGAGCTTGTCGGGGACCTCACTTGGGAGCTTACAAAGTAGCTCACCTAGGAATCTCTTCTAGGAGCTAATCTCACCAAGTAGCTCGAGTTAGGAGCTGTTCCTAGGAGCTCACTGATGAGCTCGAGTTGAGCTTGCGTAGGAGCTCACCTGACTAACTCGCCTGGGAGCTTGCCTTGCCATATCACCTAGAGCTCACCTTGCTAAGTCACCTTGAGCTCACCTTGCTAACTCATCCTTGAGCTCATCTAGTAGCTCGCATGTGACCTCACCTCAGAGATTACATACTCACTTTGAGCTCATCTAGTGAGCTTGCACATGGGAGCTCACCTCAGTGGACTCACCTTGAGGAGCTCACCTAGGATCTTGACCAAGTAGCTCACTTAGGAGCTCGGCTCAAGCAGCTTCAACTGTAAACTTACCCCAGGAGCTCATCGAGTAGCTCAACTTGGGAGCTTACGCCCAAAAAGCTCACCTAGGAGCTTCACTGAGCAGCTCAACTTGAGCTCACCTGGGAGCTTTTCAAGCAGCTCACCCGAAAACTCACATGGAAGAACACATATAAGGTCACCTTGTCATCTTACCTTGCCATCTCGCACTGAGGATCTCACCTTAACAACTTTCACTTTAAGCTCACTCTGGTAGCTCACCTTGCCATCTTGCCTTGAGCTTGTGTCGAGTAGATCGCCAAGTAAGCTCATCTTGGGCAGCTCACCTATCAAATTTCTTGGGAGCACACCTGAAGTATCTCACCGAGTAGGTTAACTTGAAGCTTTTTAAGTAGGTTAAATTGAACTTACTTGTGAGCTCACCAAGCAGCTCGGTGGGGTCCTCACATGGGAGCTCACCACGTAGAACCACTTGGGAAGATTACCTAGTAGCTCGCGTGGGAACTCACACAATAACTTCACTAAGTAGCTCAGCTTTGGATATCTCTTCTGGGAGCTCACTGATTAAGCTCGAGTTGAGCTCACTAGGGAGTTTTTCAAGTAACTCACTTGTAAACTCACATGGGAGCTCACCTGATAACTCACCTTTCCAACTCACCTTGAGCTCACCTTACCAGCTCTCCTTGAGCTCACCTTGCCAACTAGCCTTGAGCTCATGTGGTAGCATGTATCGTAAGTTGTACCTCAAAGATTACTAACAAGTATCATCTTTGAGCTTGCTTGGGAGCTCATAGAGTACCTGACCTAGGAGTTGAGTTGGGAACTTAGCAAACAGCTCACCTGAGAAGCTCACCAAGTACACATGACTTGGGAGCCTCACCCACGGTGCTTAGTCAAGTACAGCTCACCCAAAAAACTGTCAAGCGAGAGCTCGACTTGACATTTCACCTAGACTAACTTGCATGAGAGCTCGCCTGATCATCTCTTTCTTGCAACTCATCCTTGAGCTTGACCCAGTAGCTCACCTTGAGCAGTTTGTCGAGTAGCTCATCAGGTAGCTCGTCTAGGTAGTTTTCCTAAAAACTTACTTGATATCTTACCTGAACAACTCACCCTTGGAGCTCACTGAGTCAGGTTGAATTGAGCTCACTTATCAAGCTCACCTTGAGTAGCTTGCTATGGAGCCTCACCTTGCCAACTTGCCTTGAGCTTGTCTGGTAGCTCACCTAAGAACTCACATGAGGAGCTCACCATGTACAGCTTACCTTGCCAACTCACTTTGATCTCACCTTGCAAACTGTATCACCTTTGTAGCTCACTCTAGGTAGCTTGACCAAGTATCTTAATTGTGAGCTCACCAAGCAGCTCGGCAAGGACCTTACCCAGGGGAGCTCATTGACTAGGTCAACTTGGGAGCTCACCTAATAAAAACACACCTAGGAGTTGGTCGAATAGCTTGCCTGAGCCAGCTAACCTAGGAGCTCTTCCCAGAAGCTCACCAAACAACTCAACTTGAGCTCACCTTGGAGGTCCTCTAATAACTCCATGAAAATGCACATGAGATCTTTCCTGATAGCTCACCTTACCAACTCAGATGGGAGCTCACCTAGCCAACTCACCTTGAGCTCACTAAGGAGCTCACCTTACCAACTCACCTTGAGCTTGTGTGGTAGCTCACCTTTGAGTTCATCTAAGTAGCTCACCAAGTAGCTCACCTGGGAGCTCCCCTAGGAGCTCATCAAGTAGCTCGCTGAGTAGGTTGACTCAAGCTTGCCCGAGAGCTCGTCAAGCAGCTCACCCAAAAACATGCATGGGAAATCTCACATGACAGCTTGCCTTATCAACTTGAGCTCATGGGAGCTCACCTATCACATCCCCTATCAGAGTTCATCGAGTAGCTTACCAAGTAGTTTTCTTAAGAACTTGATATAACAGCTCACCTAGGAGCTCACCTTGCTAACTCTCATGGGAGCTCACCAAGTAGGTTGACTTGAGTTCACTTGTGAGCTCACAAAGTAGCTCACCAGGGACATTTCCTGGGAGCACATCAAGTAGCAACTCACCTCGGAGCTCACTAAATAGCTCACCAAGTATCTCTTCTTGGAACCTTACCTAATCAGCTCAAGTTAAGCTTACCTAGGCAGCTCGTCGAGTAACTCACCTGAGAACTCACATGGGAGCTTACTTGATAGCTCACAAGTTGTCAAATAGGGAACTCACCCTAAAACTTACATAGGAGCTTACTTAACAAATCACCTGGAAACTCCCATGGGAGGTTGCCTAATAGATCACCCAGAAACTCACATGGGAGCTCACTTATCACCTCTTGCCAGTAACTTACCTGGGAGCTCACTGAGGAGCTCACCTTGCCAACTCACCTTGAGCTCATCTGGTAGCTTCACCTTAGAGTTCCTCGAGCAGCTTACCAAGTACCTCACCTGGGAGCTCACCTAATAGCTCACTTGGGAGCTCACCTAACAATGAGCTTACCTAGGAGCTCACCTGAGTAGCTCGCCGAGTAGGTTGACTTGAGTCTCACCGAGTAGCTCACTGGGGAGCTCACCAAGTAGCTCACTTGGGAGCTCACCTAGCAGCTCACTTTGGAGCTCACCGAACTAGCTCACCAAGTAGCTCACCTGAGAGCTCTTCTGGGTGCTCAACTCGATTAGCTTGAGTTGAGCTCACCTAGCTGACTCATTGAGTAACTCACCTGGGAACTCCCCTGGGAGCTCACCTTGCCAACTCACCTTGAGCTCATCTAGTAGCTCACATGTAAGCTCACCTCTCATATTTTTTGACAAGCTCACCTTTTAGCTCACCTGGGAGCTAACCAAGAAGCTCACCTACGTAGCTTGGCTGGGAGCTTAGCAAGTAGCTCACCCATGAGCTCCTAGAGTAGCGTGACTTGACCTTGTCCACAGGAATCTCACCCTAGGAGCTCACTTTATAGCTCACCTTTCCAACTCACCTTGAGCTCACATAGGAGTTGGATGAGCATAGCTCAACTTAAGCTCACTATGGGAGCTCGTCAAGTAGCTCACTCAAAAACTGCGCATGGGAGCTCGCCTAACATCTCAGCCTAGAAATTCATGTGAGAGACTCACCTATTAACTTGCCTTGCTAGCTTACCTTCAGCTCACTTAGGAGATCACCTTAGCTAACTCACCTTGAGCTTGCCTAGTAGCTCACCTCAGAGTTCATCAAGTAGCTCCCCAAGTAGCTCACCTGGGAGATCATCTCGGAGCTTGCAAGTAGCTCATTGAGTAGGTTGACTTGAGCTTTCTTGTGAGCTCACTTGTGAGCTTGTCGAGTAGCTCACCTAGGGGACCTAACATGGGAGCTCACCAAGTAGCTCACCTTGAGAGCTCACCTAGTAGCTCATCAACATAAGAAACTTAACAAGTGTCTCACCTAGGAGATCTTCTAGGAGCTCACTGATCATCTCAAGTTTGATCTCACCCAGAAGCTCATCAAGTAACTCACCTAGGAACTCACAGCTCATCAAGGAGCTCATCAAGTAGCTCACCTAAAAAC
Source organism: Taxus chinensis (assembly GCA_019776745.2). Classification (NCBI taxonomy): domain Eukaryota; kingdom Viridiplantae; phylum Streptophyta; class Pinopsida; order Cupressales; family Taxaceae; genus Taxus; species Taxus chinensis. The sequence goes on along the minus strand of CM034151.1, from coordinate 905,608,618 downwards.
TCGCATGGGAGCTCACCTTATCTAGCTCCCCTTGAGATTTCACTCAGGAGCTCAGCTTACCAACTCACCTTGAGCTCATCTGGTAGATCATCTCAGATTTTGTCGAGTAGCTTGCCAAGTAGCTCACCTGAGGAGCTCACCTAATAGCTCACCTAGGAGCTCGCTTGTGAGCTCACTTGTGAGCTCACTAGGGATCTCACTTGGGAGATCACTAAGTAGCTTGTTTGGGAGCTCACTTAGTAACTCACCTGGGAGCTCACTGAACAACTCACTAAGTAGCTCACCTGGGACCTCTTCTGGGAGCTCACTGATAAGCTCAATTTGAGCTTCGTCTGAGATCTTGTCAAGTAACTCACCTGGGAACTCACCTGGGAGCTCACTTGACAGCTTACCTTGCCAACTCACCTTGAGTTTAGCTTGAAGCTTACATATAAGCTCACCTCAGACATTTACTGATAAGCTCACTTTTACACTCACCTAAGAGCTCACTGAGCAACTCACCTAGTATTTTAGATGGGAGCTTAGCAAGAAGTTGGACCAGGTGCTTGTCGAGTAGCTTGACTTGAGCTTGCATTAAAAATCACCTAGGAGCTTGCCTTAAGCTCACCCAGGATCTCACTGAGTAGCTTGACTTGAGCTCGTTAAGTAGCTCACCTAAAAACTCACATGGGAGCTTTCATGACACCTCACCTTACCAAATCGAATGGTAGCTTACTTTACCAGCTCATCTTGAGCTCACTGCGGAGCTCACCTTACCAACTCACGTTGAGCTCATCTGGTAGCTCACCTCTGAGTTCATCAAGTAGCTCAGCAAGTAGCTCACCTGGGAGCTAACCTAACAACTCACCTGGGAGCTTAATCAGTAGCTCACAAAGTAGATGACTTGAGCTCACTTGTGAGCTAGCCTAAGAGCTCACCTGAAAACTCACATGGGAGGTCACCTGATAGCTAACCTAGAAACTCATGTGGGAGCTCACCTATTAGCTCACCTAGCCAGCTCACCTTAAGCTTGGTGAGGAGCTCACCTTGCCAACTCACCTTGAGCTCATCTAGTAGCTCACCTGAGAGTTGATTGAGTAGCTTGACGAAGTAGCTCACCTGGGAGCTTGCCTAACAACTCACCTAGTAGCTCACCTAATAGCTTACCTAGGAGCTCACCGAGTAGCTCCATGAGTAAGTTGACTTGAGCTCACCGAGTAGCTCATTGGGTACCTCACCTGGGAACTCCTCCAAGTAGCTCACTTGGGAGCTCACCTAGCAGCTCACATTGGAGCTTGCCAAACAGCTCACCTAGTAGCTCACCTGAGAGCTCTTCTAGGAGCTCACTGATCAACTTGAGTTGAGCTTTCCCACGAGCTCGTCAAGTAAATCACCTGGGAACTCACCGAAGAGCTCACCTTAACAACTCACCTTAAGCTCATCTGGTAGCTCATCTTGGTAGTTCATTAAGTAGCTCACCAAGTAGCTCTGCCCTAGAGCTAACCTAACAGCTCACTTATGATCTCGCTAAGGACCTCTCTTGGGAGATTACCAAGTAGATCATTTGGGAGCTCACCTAGCAACTCACCTGGGAGCTCACCGAACAACTCGCTAAGTAGCTCACCTAGGAGCTCTTCTGGGAGCTCACTGATCAGCTTGATTTGAGCTCACCTGAGATCTTGTCAAGTAACTCGCCTGGGAACTCACCTGGGAGATAACCTGACAGCTTGCCTTGCCAACTCACCTTGAGTTTAGTTGGTAGCTCACATATAAGCTCACATCAGGACATTTCTGATAAGCTCACCTTTGCACTCACCTAAGATCTCACTCAGTAGCTTACCTAGTAACTCAAATGGGAGCTTAGCAAGAATTTGGACCAGGTGCTTGTGGAGTAGCTTGACTTGAGCTTGTATGGAAACTCACCTGGGAGCTTGCCTTAAGTTCACCCAGGAGCTCACTGAGCAGCTCAACTTGAGTTCAGTTAAGTAGCTCACCCAAAAACTTACATAGGAGCTTTCCTAGACAGCTCACCTTACAAAATCGAATCGGAGCTCACCTTGCCAGCTCACCTTATCAAATGGGAGCTCACCTTACTAGCTCACCTTGTTAACTCACCTTGAGTTCGTCTTGTAGCTCACCTCTGAGTTCATCAAGTAGCTCACCAAGTAGCTCACCTGCAAGCTCACCTAACAGCTCACCTGGGAGTTCAATGAGTAGCTAACCAAGTAGGTTGACTTGAGCTCGCTTGTGAGCTAGCGTAACAGCTCACCTAGAAACTCGCACGGGAGGTTGCCTGATATCTCACCTAGAAACTCATTTGGGAGCTCACCTAGCAAGCTCACCTTAAGCTCATTGAGGAGCTCACCTTGCCAACTCACCTTGAGCTCATCTGGTAGCTCACTTGAGAGTTCGTCCAGTAGCTTACCAAGTAGCTCACTTGGGAGCTCACCTAACAGTTCACCTGGGAGCCTCACCTAACAGCTCACCTGGAAGCTCACCAAGTAGCTCCATGAGTAGGTTGACTTGAGCTCACTTGTGAGCTCATTGGGTAGCTCATTGGGTACCTCACCTGGGAACTCTCCAAGTAGCTCACTTGGGAGCTCACCTAGCAGCTCGCATTGGAGCTTTCCGAATAGCTCGCTAAGTAGCTCACCTGAGAGCTCTTCTGGGAGCTCACCGATCAGCTTGAGTTGATCTTGCCTCGGGAGCTTGTCAAGTAAATCACCTCAGAACATCACTGAAGAGATCACCTTACCAACTCACCTTGGTAGCTCATCGTTGAGTATCTCACCTCGATAGTTTGTTGAGCAGCTTGCCAAGTAGCTCACCTAACAACTCACTTGTGAGCTCGCTAGGGACCTCGCTTGTGAGATCACCAAGTAGCTTGTTTGGGAGCTCACCTAGCAACTCAGCTAGGAGCTCAATGAACAACTCAATAAGTAGCTCACCTAGGAGCTCTTCTGGGAGCTCGCCAATGAGTTCAAGTTTAGCTCACTTGAGAGCTTGTCGAGTAACTCACCTGGGAACTCACCTAGGAGCTCACCTAATAGCTTGCCTGTTGCCAACTCACCTTGAGCTCAGCTGGTAGCTCACATATAAGCTCACCTCAGACATTTCTAACAAGGTCACCTTTGAGCTCACCTAAGAGCCCACCAAGCAGCTCACCTAGGAGCTCGACAAGTAGCTCACCCACGTGCTCGTAAAGCAGCTTGACTTGAGCTTGCCTCAGATTTTGTCAAGTAGCTCACAATGTAGCTTTCCTGGGAGCTCATCTATCAACTCACCTAGGAACTAACCGATTATCTCACCAAGTAGGTTGACTTGAGCTCACGTGTGAGATCACCGAGCAGCACACCGGGGACCTCACCTGAGAGCTCACTAAATAGATCACTTAGGATATCACCTAATAGATCACCTAGGAGCTCGCTGAATAGCTCACTAAGTAGCTCACTTGGGAGCTCTTATGGGAGCTCACCGATTAACTTGAGTTGAGCTCACCTGGGATCTTGTTGAGTAACTCACTTGGGAACTGACTTGGGAGCTCACCTGATAGCTCACCTTACCAACTCACCTTGATCTCACCTTGCCAACTCACCTTGAGCTCACCTTACCAACTCACTTGGAGTTCATATGGTAGCTTGCACATAAGCTCACCTAAGAGATTGCTAATAAGCTAGCCTTTGAGCTCACCTAGGATCTCACCAAGTAGCTCACCTAGGAGCTTGACTGGTTGCTCGGAAAGCATTTCATCGAGGAGCTCGTCAGGTAGCTCAATTTCAGATTTCCTAGAAACTCACCTGGGAACTCACCTTATATCTCACCTTGCTAGCTCATCTTGAGCTCGCATAGGAGCTTGCCAAGCAGCTTGACTTGAGCTCACTTGGGCGCTCGTCAAGTAGCTCACCCAAAAACTTGCATGGGAGCTCACTTAATAGCTCACCTTGCCAACTCGCATGGCATCTCACCTATCAGCTCACCTTGTTAGCTTACCTTGAGCTTACTGAGGATCTCACCTTGCCAACTCCCATTGAGCTTGGAAGGTATCTCACCAAGTACCTCACTTGGGAGCTTACCTAATAACTCATCTGAGATCTCACCTAACAGGTTACCTCGGAGCTCACTGAGTAGGTTGAATAGAGATCACTTGTGAGCTCACTCATGATCTCATTGAGCAGCTCACCAGGGACCTCACCTAGGAGATCACTAAGTAGCTTGCTTGGGAGATCACCTAACAGCTCATTGAACAGCTCACCATGTAGATCACCAATTAGCTCAACTTGAGATCACTAATCAGCTCAAGTTGAGCTCACCTAGGAGCTAGCTGAGTAACTCACCTGGGAAATCACCTAGGAGCTCACTTAACAGCTCACCTTACCAACTCACCTTGAGCTCACCTTTACAACTTCCTCACCTTTGAGCTCACCTGGGAGCTCACCGAGTAGCTCAGCTAGGATCTCAGCTGGGGAGCTCAGTAAGTAGCTCACCAAAGAGCTCGCCGACTAGGTCGACTTGAGCTTACCCAAAAAACTCATCTAGGATCTCACCTGATAGCTCACCTTATTAGCTTACCTTGAGCTCACCCAAGAGCTAGCTATGTAGCTCAACTTGAGCTCACCTAGGAGCTCGTCAAGTAGCTCGACCGGGAGCTCATTAAGCAACTCGCATGAAAACTCACATTGGATCTCACTTGACAGCTCACCTTACCAACTCAGATGGGAACTCACCTATCAGCTCACCTTACCAGCTCACCTTGAGCTTACTGAGGAGCTCACCTTTCCAACTCTCCTTGACCTCATCTGGTATCTCACCTTGGAGTTCATCGAGTAGCTCGCCATGTACCTCATCTAGGAGTTCATCGAGTAGGTTGACTTGAGCTTACCTGGGAGCTCGTCAACTATTGTTACTTCCTCTTGAGAATTCAAGTGTTGATATATGATTTCTTCTGTATAAGGATGTGTTCCTTTGATTTTGAAGTCATGCTTGATATGGATTGTATCTTCTTTTCTCTTGAATATCTTTGACTGAGTCAGGATATGCTTGGACTCTTTTATTTCTTTCATTTTTAGTACCTGATTTCTATTTGAATTCGGGAGGAATTATGGATTTAACCATCTTTATGACTTAGCCTTGGATTAGTTGTATTGATCTAAGAGATGTTTTAAGTTTATTCAGGATGAACAAAAAAAATTATCGACCTTACGAAAGTTGCAAGGTCTAAATGAGTTGAATGGGAAATTCCAAATTTAAACTCAGGTTGATCATGTTAAATGAATTTGGTTCCCGATATCGTAATATCAGGAAGGCTTAGACCTTAAGCCAGGTAAGAAATTCTGGTTTATACTACAATCTTATTATCAATGTCGGATAGAATCCATTATGGGAATGTTATACCCTGCTTGGGTCTAATACTGATCGGTCCTACTTGTGGGACCTAGACTGGATTCGTTAAGGTTAATAACCTTAACCTAAACTAGAACCTATTGGTTGAATTACTGCTAATATAACCTATATCTAACTATAATCATAATGCTCCTAAGGTTAGCTACACCTAGCACTATGTAAGTAAGACTAATGTCTTACCTTATGATCTAACCTATGTTCTAACCTATCTTAACTAATGATAATGGATAGAAGGGGGACCTATAAAGGGGCGTGAGTAATGGGCGGTGGTTTCCATGGTATTAAATGAGGTGGATAAGGATGAAGGACTTGGGATTTGGTGGAGGTTGCTAATGGCTATTGTGACCTGATGTGGCAGCATCGCTAAATTTGGAAATGGTTGTTTGTTTTCATTTGTCAATCACCAACTTTGGCAGTCGGTGGAAATGGAGAATAGGTGGGAATGTAGGAGTTAATGCCATTGATGAACTTCGGTTCCCGAGTGCAGATTGCTTAGGAAGGCATGTAAATGGAAAATTGGTTGGTATTTTTGTTTTCCATGTGTTCCATTTTTCTCTCTGCTTGATGATTGGTTCTTCGAACCAGTCTACTTTGTGTTGCATGGCAACCTTGAGAATATCTAACTCTTTTCTCTATCGGGAAAAGTTTTTAAGGCATGAAGGTAAAAATTTATTGTTGTTTAATCTATCATAGAGGAAGAAGAGAAGGTGCGGGAACTTTCAAATGTCTTCTTCATATTTTTTTTTAAGCGACACTATCAGGCATGATAGGCCCTAACTTTTAAAATATTTCTTTACTTCAAATGATTTCATTAAAACAACTCTCTTCAGGTGATTTTAGTACAGTTGGTTTGAAGAAATGTATTGGTTCTTCTTTTCCTATGGATTTTGGATCTTGGGTTATTCAAAGACTTTGTTGAAATGTTTACTGTATTTATTATTCTTTTTGAATTCATTTCGACTGAAGACCCGGCTGTGCTATTATTGTTGTTGAATCCTGTTGAATCTTGCCGTGAATTTTTAAAGTTTCTTCTATTTAGAATGCTTGCTGTGTTTATTTTTACTTGAATGCAACTTCTATGAAGTCCTAACTGTGTTTTCAATTTTGGTTAGACACCATCAAAATTTTGCAAGGATTGATAATGCAAATGACTCCGTTGGAGTCCTTGAAACGTATCTTACGTTTTTGACTTCTGTAGAAGCTTTGTTGTGAATACTATTTGGTATTGAATCAGTTGGAGCCTTTGAGTTTTCGTATGAATTCAACTTCAATCTAAACCCTGGTTGTGAGTACTAGTTGGTTATGACTCTGTTAGAGTCCTTACAGTATTCCCATTTGAACATGACTTCTGATGAAGTCCATGATGTGTTGCGTGATGGCTCGATTTCTGATCTAAGTCCTCACTGTGCATGCATATTGAATAGACTCTTTCTAAATATTGTTGTGTTTATATTCAGTTTGATTCTATGGAATTAAGTGCTGGGTTTTCATTACAAACTTTACCCTGTTTGAGTCCCTACTCTATTTTTCGTATCAGCTCAACTTCAGATGAAACTTTGATGAATTATTGATATGGAGTTGACTTATGTGAAATCCTTGTTGTGGTTATTATTTCTTGAATTCGGCTTCTTATATAAGTCCTTTTTGTATCATCGTAGAGATTAGAGTCAGTTGAATGTTGCTGTGTATGTATGTGTTTAGACTCAATGGAAATGTTGTTGTATTTGCTTTGGAAAACGTCCTTTGTTTATAGTGTTATCTAGTCTCGTATTTGACTGAGATAAAGAGTTCCTAGCTATTCCATGTCAGGGGATGGTGTAGGGTATTTTTGTGTTTGATGAAGGATATGGAAAGATTTGTTGAGTCTATTATGTTTGGATTATTTACTGCTTCTTTGTCGCGAGAGCTCTTGTATTGCTTAAGGGCTACATGTGATTTTTATTATGGAATTTAGATGAAACTATAGATTCTTCTTGTAATTTTTACTATTTAGTTGCATGTGTATATGTAATTGCATTATTCTAGAGGATTCGGTACAGTCCAGAACATGATTGATATGGGAATCTGATTGTCTTTGTTTCTTTTCCTATGCTGTAAAGTATATGTTGATGTATAATAGGAGGAATAAGAAAATACTCTCTCCTAGTCTGGAAACTTTGTGTGCTTTCTTCTTGTATCCTTATGTGATCTCTACGGTAAGGGCATTACAAGAATAGACTGTGGTATTGTATGGAGATACTGGTACAAAATTTGTGTTGTTGTATAAGTAGGTATACTTGCCAATACCATTGAATTATGTTATGATTATAAAAGAATCCCGTCAGTAGAGTATGTGGAATGTATAAACTGCCTTTGTGGAATGGGTAAAAACATATTTGTTTCACACGTGAACTATTAGGAAATTCATTTGTGTTGTTGAATGGAATAATTTGTTGGATTATTTATTTCCTAGTGATTCAGATGGATGGTTGTTTGGATACATTTGTTCTTCTTAGTCTCTAATATCTATGATGAATCATCTGAAAAGTATTTAGGATCAATTGGTAACTATAATATGAGTTATGCATTAAAAGTCATGTTTGAATTACAAAAAGAGAATTAGTCTGATTTATGTTTACATGTTTGAAGAAATGATTTCATTTAAACAGGGTGTTTAACGAGAACAATTGGTGGATTGCAATTATTTTAATAATTAGTGCTTATCATGCTCAGTTCACCGAACTGACCCGTGTTGACAATTTTTGCAGATGGTTGTCATAAGTGGTAAAGGCACATAGATCTAATATGATGATTAGATTGTTTAATTTGGTTTTATGATGAATTCCAACTTGATTCTCTAAATGTACTGCATGAAGAAAGTTGTTCTTTTGCGGTTGTGTATTGTACCAAATATGTTGAATGCATAAATTGTAATTGATTAGCTTAGAAATGAATGAAATGAGGGGATTCTTACTTATGTGGCTGCATTTGTATCTTTATGGATTGAAATTCTTCGGTTCGAATGTTTTTAAGTGCATTTTTATTATTTTATATCTTGGAGATATTTGGGATTCTCTAAGTAAGCCTTGTAAAGATTATGTGACTGGATACTTGTAAATGATTGGTAGTTCTATTATGTTCTATATAAGGTTAAATTTTAAATTATCCCACTGTTCTTCGAGAAGCTAAGGTTAAAATAAACCTTAACAGGAAACTGAACATGAAGAGTAATTTAATACTCCCTAACCTTGATCTAAGTCAAGAAAACGTATTAAATGATTTTAAATCACTATATCTTCATACTAATAAGAAAGATATATTTCATCTTTGAGAATTGATATAAACCTAAAAGGGTATGGTTAGGAACATTATGAGAAGACTTAGGGCTACTGCTCAATTTCATTGATTAAGATAATTGTGAATCAATGAACTCCTTGATGAGATCTCAAATCTTATTAATCTTCTCACTATGAAATGGGTCTTAAATAGGAAAGGAAACTCAAAGGTGAGGAACCCAGGGGTTGGGAAAAGACTACCCTAAAAGGAGCGTCTTAAAGTATAACTTTAACTCAACGTATGTAACACCTTAAAGTTAAGTAGATATTTTTGAGGTGGTTTTGAAGGATGATGGCACAAGTCAACTGCAGGGTTGTACCTTTGAGAAGATTAGGATCTTCTCGAAGATACAACAATGCAGGTGACTTATGGCGACACCCTTTACATTGATCGTTAAGATTTACACCTTAAACTCGAACAAGTTTTTACTCGAGATCTGGTTAGGAACATGGTCATGTTATGAGGCTGCCCTTAGGGATTCAAGGTACCTTGACACATAGGGTTAACTAGGTTTGATCTAGTATGTCAGCTTATCCCTAGTCCTCGAAAGCATCCTTATAACATTGTCATGTTATTAATCCGTTCCTGATTGAATGACTTAGGATAGGGATGGCTGACAAAAGTTAGTATAGGAAATTCTATATAACATCATAGTGCGGTGGAGGATGTATTCCAGATTGATGAGTATGCCGTCAAGGAATATGAGACATGAACAATATGTTTCAAAACTTTTGCCAAAGTATCGCAAGCTACTGATTGCATTGTCCTATGTCACCTAGTCTAAGGGATGAGATGCCGATGAATAATGGTAACAATTATTCAGATAGGTTCCTTAGATAGAGCATTCTGAAATCCCAGATTAGGGAAGAGAAATGCAAGAGTGATGTGTTTTAATAAAAACACCAACTCTATGAAACTCATGAATAGATCAGTAGATCACCAAGTCATGGAATGAATAGATCAATGGTACACCGAGTCATTATATCTGCATATGGTTATCTGTTATAAGAATGGTTGTTTTGATTTGTGAGTTCTAAATTATGTATTTAGAACTAGGAAACATTTATCAAAAAAAATAAAATTACTTGTTCTAAATGTACTAAATTGGGAACATTACATCTTGGTATCAGAGCTGAAGGTTGCAACTCTTGGACCTATTGTGTCCATAATCTGATAAAAAGTTGAATTTTCTTGTAACAAAAAATGGTTAGAATAAGGGGGAACCTTGCGAATAATGCTCCACCTGAAGGAGGGGCAGCAACAACCCAAAAACTTGATGAGATCCTTGCTGCCCTATTAGACACAAGAGATCATTTGGATGTACTTGAAAAGCAAGTAATGGGAAATGAGGAGGATGATGAAGCTGGTAACAAAAATCAACAACCTCCTGAGGACAACCTCGATATGGGTGTTGATAATAACGCTAGAAATGCACCTATCCAACCAGAAAACAAAAAGGCTAGGTTGGCAGCAGAACTCACTAATGATATAAAAAGGATAAGCCCACCTAAATATGATGGAACCACATTAGGAGATGGAGCTGAGAATTTTATCAGTGAAATGGAGAAGTACTTTGCAATAAGAAACTTTTTGGAGGAAACCAATGCTATTTGGGGAGCCTATCAATTTTCCCACAAAGCATCTTCATGGTGAGACAGCCATAATGTTGAGCTAAATATTAATGAGACCAATATCACTTGGGATCAATTTAAGGGATATTTTAGGAAACTTTGTCTACCACAACTTATCTATGATTAGAAAATGACAGAATTCTAGAACTTAGCTCAAGGGAAGATAATGGTAACTGAATACTAGGAGCAGTTTACAAAACTCCTTAAGTATGTACCATAGTATCAAACTGATGAGAAGTTCAGAATACAAAAATTTATCATGGGACTAAATCCCATGATAGGAGGAGAGGTTGATGTTCACAGCCCAACCACTATGGAAGGAGTTGTTGAAAAGGCCATAAGGCAAGAACATAAATTAAAGGCTATTTCTGCTCATAAAGAGGAAGTGCAGAAGAAGATTGTAAACCCTTCTTCAACTTCACTTGCACCCAAGAGGGGGCCATGGAAAAAGTTTGGAAACAAAAGTAAGTTTCCAAGGGATAATGGTAAGAAAACGATAGCGAATAAGCCTACTGGAAATGTAAGGGATAGTTTTTCCAAAAATAATAACAATGGGCAGAAGCCCTATGAAGGACAACGTGATGATTTTAAGGCTGGAAATAATTTTGAGCCTAAAAAGGGACCTGTAGGAGGCTGCTATAATTGTGGCAAAGACCACTACGCAAATCAGTTCCCTTTGAAGAAGGATGATCGTAATCAATAGCATAAGATACATGTTGCCGTAGCAAACAAGCAATCTGAAAAGCAAGTGACAGCTATAGAAGTTCTGGGTAAGTTATTTGCATACCTGTCACTATTCTTTTTGATACAGGAGCTACTGAATGTTTTATTTCTAGTAAACTTGCATCTAAACTTAAAAGAAAAGCTGGAAAAATGGATAAATCTTGGACTGTGCAGTATGGTAATAACTCTATTCATACAGTGAGTATGTGTCTTTTTGGTGCAGTCCTTGACTTACCTAAATCTTCCATGGAAGTTGACCTCTATGTTACACCTTTGGGATCTTATGACACTGTCATCAGTGTCAATTGGTTAGCTGACCATAAAGCAAAAGTAGATTGCTTTGAAAAGAATATAAGATGTTTAGATGATTGGTTGGAAACAAAAGAGATTCAAGGGGTGAAACAGGAAATTTCAGTTAGAAAAATGTCAGCTATGTAGCTTAAAAAGGCTAAAAACAAAGGATGTACCTTATATGTAGTAAAGATATCTGATTTTTTAGAAGAAGATAGTGATTCCATGAAATGATTTCCTCCATTGCAAAGTTTCAAGGATTTTTTTCTAGAATAATTACCAGGTTTACCACCCAAAATGGAATTTGATTTCACTATTGAAATCAAACTAGGAACGGAACCTATTTCCAAGGCACCTTATCAGATGACTACTACAGAGTTAGTCAAGCTTAAGGCACAATTGCAAGAAATTTTATCTAAGGGTTTGATTAGACCAAGTGTTTCACCTTAGGGAGCACCAGTAATATTTGTAAAAAAGAAGGATGGAACACTTAGGTTGTGTATTGACTATCAGATGTTAAACAAAGCAACAATCACGAATAGATACCCACTTCCAATGATTGATGATCTATTTGATCAGATGCGTGGGGCAGCAGTTTATTTCAAGATAGATCTTTGATCTGGTTATCATCAATTAATGATTAGAGAAGAAGATATTCATAAAATAGCTTTCCGAACCAGGTATGGACATTATGAATTCATGGTTCTACACTTTGGATTAACTAATGCACCCACAGCTTTTATGAACTTAATGAATAATATCTTTCAAGAATATTTGGAAAAGTTTGTACTTGTATTCTTGGATGATATTCTCATTTATTCTAAAAGTGTTGACGAGCACAATGAGCATTTGAATATAGTTTTGGAAAATTTGAGAAAAAGAAAGTTATACGGTAAGTTATCCAAATGTTCTTTCTTTGATATAGAAGTTCACTATTTGGGTCATGTAATTAGTAAAGAAGGAATTGCTGTGGATCCTTAAAAAATAGTGGCAATAATTGAGTGGCCTGGACCAAAGAATGTGCATGAAGTAAGAAGCTTCATTTGTCTTGCAGGTTATTATAGAAAATTTGTTAAGGATTTTTGTAAAGTGGCTGCACCAATAAATTCATTGCAGAAGAAGGATAAGAAATTTATTTGGAATGATAAGTGCGAAACTACTTTCAAAAGTTTGAAAAGCAAGTTGACTTCAGCACCTATATTAGCTATACCAGACCCTAACATGAGCTTTACTGTTGTAACGGATGCTTCTGGGGAAGGCCTTAGTGGTGTTTTGTTACAAAATGATCAAGTCATAGCATATGAAAGTAGAAAACTTAAGTTACATGAGCTGAATTATGCCCCTCATGATTTAGAGCTTACTGTCATTGTTCATGCACTTCAAGTCTAGAGACACTATTTACTTGGGAAACCTTTTGAGTTAAAAACTGATCACTTAGGAATGAAATATATTTTCACTCATCCTAATCTAAATGCCAAATAGAGAAGGTGGTTAGATTTTTTATCCCAATATGATTTTGATATTAGCTACATCAAAGGGAAAGAGAATAGAGTAGCAGATGCTCTGAGTCGTAGGAAGCACATTTCTTCTCTTATAACATTAAGAACTCAGTTTAAAGATGAGGTAAAAAGTTCCTCAGAATCTAATATATACTTTTAGCAAGAAAAAATAGCACTTATTGCAGAACCTAATGATGAAAGGTATAAAGGTTTTCATTTTGATAAGGAAGGAATCTTACGTTATGAAAACAGGGTATACGTACCTTTGCTAAATGATTTGAGAAAGAAGTTGTTAGTTGAATTTCATAATTCACCTTTCTCTGGACACCCGGGTATCAAAAAAATGCTTGCTGATCTAAAACAACAATACTTTTATTTTGTGACTGATCTAAAACAACAATAATTTTATTTTGATTTTGTGACTCATTGTCTTGAATGTCAGTGGGTTAAGGTAGAACACATGCACCCTGCTAGACTATTATATCCCCATAGCATACCGTAGTACAAATGGAAAGTAATAAGCATGGACTTTATACAAGGGTTACATATGTCCAGGAATAAACATGATGTTATCCTGGTAGTTTTAGATAAACTAACTAAGGTAGCTCATTTCATCACTGGAAATCTAAAGGATGATTCACTAGTGTTGGCCAAAAGATTTTTGCATGAAATTTTCAGGTTACATGGTGTACCAGAATTGATTATATCTGACAAGGATCCTAGAATGACATCAAGATTTTGGAAAATTCTTAATACAGCTCTTGGAACGAAACTAAACTTCAGTTCTGCATATCATCCAGAAACGGATGGACAAACAAAGAGAGTAAATCAAGTGTTGGAAGATATGTTGTGAATGTATTGCATGGATCAACAGTATAAATGGGAAGAGTATCTTCCATTAGTTGAGTTCACATACAACAACACTTATCACTCATCTCTTAAAATGGAACCTTTTGAAGAACTTTATGGAAGAAAGTGCATAACCCCTGTTAGTTGGGATAATATTGAGGATAGAGTGGTAATTGGGCCAGAAATCCTCACTGAAATGGAACAGCAAGTAAAGTTGATTCGTGAACGATTAAAGGAAGCAACAGATAGGCAGAAGAGCTATCCTGACCTTAATCAGGTTGATCAAAGGTTTGAACTTGGTGAGAAGGTTTTTCTTCATGTTAAACCTAGAAAGAGTTCTATAACTTTTGGCAAGGCTGCCAAGTTGTCACCTCGTTACGTGGGACCTTTCGCTATTGTCGAAATAATCAATCCTATAGCTTATCAATTAGCATTACCACCTGGTTTGTCTCGCATGCATGATGTTTTCCATATTTCTTTGCTTAAGAAATATGTTTTAGATTTGTCACATGTTTTAAATTGGAATTCCTTGTAGGTCCAAGACCTAGGAATAATCATGGTTAAACCCACACGAGTGCTAGAAACTCGCCAATTGCATTTGAGAAATCATGAAATATAGCAATGTAAGGTCCAGTGGGACCAGTTTAATGAAGAAAGTGCAACTTGGGAAAATCTGGAAGAGATGAAAATTGCTTTTCCCTTTCTTTTTGAACAGAATGAAATCTGTTGACAAAACATTTTTATGAACTTATATTTTTCATGTCTTTATGAAAGCCATATTGAGGAAAACATTATTCAGCTTGAATAAAATGTATCGTGACATTGATTTCTGGAACTATTCAAGTTAGAAATTGTCTCATTGTATTGTGAACTAATAAATTGATTGACCTGAAGGTAAATCAAAATATGTAATCATCGGGACGATGAATATTTTAGGAGGGAAGCATGTAACACCCTGAACTATTGTTACTTCCTCCTGAGAATTCAAGTGTTGATATATGATTTCTTCTGTATAAGGATGTGTTCCTTTGATTGTGAAGTCATTCTTGATATGGATTGTATCTCGTTTGCTCTTGAAGATCTTTGATTGAGTCAGGATATGCTTGGAATCTTTTATTTCTTTCATTTTTAGTACCTGAGTTCTATTTGAATTCGGGAGGAATTATGGATTTAACCGTCTTTATGACTCAGACTTGGATTAGTTGTATTGATCCAAGAGATGTTTTAAGTTTATTCAGGATGAACAAAAAAAATTATCGACCTTACGAATGCTGCAACGTCTGAATGAGTTGAATGGGAAATTCTAGATTTTAACTCAGGTTGATCGTGTTAAATGAATTTATTATTGTTTAATCTATCGTGGAGGAAGAAGAGAAGGTGCGGAAACTTTCAAAGGTCTTATTTGGATTTTTTAAAGTGACACTATCAGGCATGATAGGCCCTAACTTTTAAAATCTTTCTTTACTTCAAATGCTTTCATTAAAACAACTCTATTCAGGTGATTTTAGTACAGTTGGTTTGAAGCAATGTATTGGTTCTTCTTTTCCTATGGATTGGGGATCTTGGGTTATACGAAGACTTTGTTGAAATGTTTACTGTATTTATTCTTCTTTTTGGATTCATTTCGACTGAAGACCCGGCTGTGCTATTATTGTTGTTGAATCCTGTTGAATCTTGCTGTGAATGCTTGAATTTTCTTCTATTTCGAATGCTTACTGTGTTTATTTTTACTTGAACGCGACTTCTATGAAGTACTAACTATGTTTTCAATTTTGGTTAGACACCGTCAAAAGTTTTCAAGGATTGATAATGTAAATGACTCTGTTGGATTCCTTGAAACGTATATTACGTTTTTGACTTCTGTAGAAGCTTTGTTGTGAATACTATTTGGTATTGACTCAGTTGGAGTCTTTGAGTTGTTGTTGTATGAATTCAACTTCAATATAAACCCTGGTTGTGAGTACTGGTTGGTTATGACTCTGTTAGAGTCCTTACAGTATTCCCATTTGAACACGACTTCTGATGAAGTCCATGATGTGTTGCATGTTGGCTCGATTTCTGATCTAAGTCCTCGCTGTGCATGCATATTGAATAGACTCTTTCTAAATATTGTTGTGTTTATATTCAGTTTGATTATATGGAATTAAGTGTTGTTTTTTCATTACAAACTTGACCCTGTTTGAGTCCCTGCTCTATTTTTCGTATCAGCTCGACTTCAGATGAAACTTTGATGAATTATTGATATGGAGTCGACTTATGTGAAATCCTTGTTGTGGTTATTATTTATTGAATTTGGCTTCTGATATAAGTCCTTGCTGTATCATCGTAGAGATTAGACTTAGTTGAATGTTGCTGTGTATGTATGTGTTTAGAATCAGTGGAGATGTCATTGTATTTGCTTTGGAAAATGTCGTTTATTTGTAGTGTTATCTAGTCTCGTATTTTACTGAGATAAAGAGTTCCTAGCTGTGCCATGTCAGGCGATGGCGTAGGGTATTTTCATGTTTGATGAAGGATATGGAAAGATTTGTTGAGTCTATTATGTTTGGATTATTTACTACTACTTTTTCGTGAGAGCTCTTGTATTTCTTAAGGGCTACAGGTGATTTTTATTATGGAATTTAGATGAAACTATAGATTCTTCTAGTAATTTCAACTATTTAGTCGCATGTGTATATGTAATTGTGTTATTCTATAGGATTCAGTATAGTCTAGAACATGATTGATATGGGAATTTGACTGTCTCTATTTCTTTTCCTATGCTGTAAAGTATATGTTGATGTATAATAGGAGGAATAAGAAAATACTCTCTCCTAGTCTAGAAACTTTGTGTGCTTTCTTCTTGTATCCTTATGTGATCTCTACAGTAAGGGCATAACAAGAATAGACTGTGGTATTGTATGGAGAGACTGGTACAAAATGTGTGTTGTTCTATAAGTAGGTATACTTGTCAATACCATTAAAATATGTTATGATTATAAAATAATCCCGTCAGTTGAGTATGCGGAATGTATAAACTGCCTTTGTGGAATGGGTAAAAACATATTTGTTGGATACATGAACTGTTACGAAATTCATTTGTGTTGTTGAATGGAATAATTTGTTGGATTATTGCTATCCTAGTGATTTAGATGGATGGTTGTTTGGATACATTTGTTCTTCTTAGTCTCTAATATATATGATGAATCATCTGAAAAGTATTCAGGATAAATTGGTAACTGTAATATGAGTTATGCATTAAAAGTCATGTTTGAATTACAGAAAGAGCATTAGTCTGATTTATGTTTACATGTTTGAAGAAATGATTTCATTTAAATAGGGTGTTTAATGAGAACAATTGGTAGATTGCAATTGTTTTAAGAATTAGTGCTTATCATGCTCAGTTCACCAAACTGACCCGTGTTGACAATTTTTGCAGATGGTTGTCATAAGTGGTAAAGGCACGCAGATCTAATATGATGATCAGATTGTTTAATTTGGTTTTATGATGAATTTCAAATTGATTCTCTAAATGTACTACACAAAGAATGTTGTTCTTTTGCGGTTGTGTATTGTACCAAATATGTTGAATGCATAAATTGTAATTGATTAGCTTAGAAATGAATGAAATGAGGGGATTGTTACTTATGTGGCTGCATTTGTATCTTTATGGATTAAAATTCTTCGGTTCGAATGTTTTTAAGTGCATTTTTATTATTTTATATCTTGGAGATATTTGGGATTCTCTAAGTAAGCCTTGTAAATATTATGTGGTCTGGATACTTGTAAATGATTGGTAGTTCTGTTATGTTCTATATAAGGTTAAATTTGAAATTAGCCCACTTTTCTTCGAGAAGCTAAGGTTAAAATAAACCTTAACAGGAAGCTGAACAGGCTAAGAGTAATTTATTACTCCCTAACCTTGATCTAAGTCAAGACAACGTATTAAATGATTTTAAATCACTATATCTTCATACTAATAACAAAGATATATTTCAGCTTTGAGAACTGATATAAACCTAAAAGGGTATGGTTAGTAACCTTATGAGAAGACTTAGGGCTACTGCCCAATTTCGTTGATTAAGATAATTGTGAATCAATGAACTCCTTGATGAGATCTCAAATATTATTAATATTCTCACTGTTAAATAGGTCTTAAATAGGAAAGGCAACTCAAAGGTAAGGAACCCAGGGGTTGGGAAAAGACTACCCTAAAAGGAGCGTCTTAAAGTATAACTTTAACTCAACATTATGTAACACCTTAAAGTTAAGTAGATATTTTCGAGGTGGTTTTTGAAGGATGATGGTACAAGTCAACTGTAGGGTTGTACCTTTGAGAAGATTAGGATCTTCTCGAAGATACAACAATGCAGGTGACCTTATGACGACACCCTTTGCATTGATCGTTAATATTTACACCTTATACTCGAACAAGTTTTTACTCTGGGATCTAATTAGGAACGTGGTCACATTATAAGGCTGCCCTAGGAGACTCGGGGTATTTTGACACACTAGGTTTAACTTAGGGTTGAGCTCAGTATGTCAGCGTATCCCTAGTCCTTGGGGGCATCCCTATAACATTGTCATCTCACTAATCCATTCCTGAGTGAATGACTTGGGACAGGGATGGCTGACATAAGTCAGTTTAGGACATTCTATATAACATCAGAGTGGGGTGGAGGACGTATTCCAGATTGACGAGTATGCCGTCAAGGAATATTAGACATGAACAATATGTTTCAAAACTTTGGCCAGAGTATTGCAAGCTACTTATTGCGTTGTCCTATGTCACCTAGTATAAGGGATGAGATGCCGATGAACAATGGTAACAATTATTCAGATAGGTTCCTTGGACAGAGCATTCTAAAATCCCATATTAGGGAAGAGAACCGCAAGAGTGATGTGTTTAAATAAAAACACCAACTCTGTGAAACTCATGAATAGATCAGTAGATCACCGAGTCATGGAATGAATAGATTGGTGGTGCACCGAGTCATTACAACTACATATGGTTATCTGTTATAAGAATGGTTATTTTGATTTGTGAGTTCTAAATTATGTATTTAGAACTAGGAAGCATTTATCAAAAAAAAAATTACTTGTTCTAAATGTACTAAATTGGGAATGTTACAAAGTACCTCACCTGGGAGCTCACCGAGTAGGTTGACTTGAGCTTACCTGGGAGCTCGTCAAGAGGCACACCTGAAGACATGTATGGGAGCTCACCTGAAAACTTGCCTTTCCTACTTACATGGGAGCTCCCCTATCAGAGTTCATCGAGTGGACCTGTTCCAAGTAGCTCGCATGGGAACTTGACTAATAACTCACCTGGGAGCTAGCTTAACAGCTCAACGAGTAGCTCATCGGGGACCTCGCCTGGGTGCTCACCAATAATTTTTCTCGAGAGATCACCTAGTAGCTCAACGAATAGCTCACCAAGTAGCTCACCTGGGAGCTCAGGTGAGTTTCTGATCAAATCAAGTTGAGTTTACCTGAGAGCTCATCGAGTAACTCACTTGGGAGCTCGCCTGACAGCTCACCTCGCCAACTCACCTTGAGCTCATCTAATAGCTCACATGTAATCTCATCTCAAATATTACTTGACAAGCTCACCTTTCAGATTCACTTGGGAGTTCATCAAGTGGCTCACCTAGGAGCTTGGTTGGGAGCTCGGTAACAAGCCAGCTAGAGGCTCGTCGATTAGCTTGACTTAAGCTTGACCAGAAATTCGATCTGGGAGCTCACCTGATAGTTCACCTTGCCAAATTGCCTTAAGCTCACATAGGAGCTCACTAAGTGAGCTCGACTTGAGCTTTCCCAGGAGCTCATCGAGTAACTCACCTGGGAATTCACGTGGGAGCTCACCTGATAGCTCACCTTGCCAACTCCCCTTGAGCTCACCTTGCCAACTCACCTTGAGCTCATCTGGTAGCTCGCATGTAAGCTCACCTCAGAGATTGCTGACAAGCTCACCTTTGAGTTCACCTCTGAGCTAACTGAGAAGCTCACCTAGGAGGCCGACTAGGAGCTTGGCAAGCAGCTCACCTAGAAGCTCCTCAAGCAGCTCTACTTGAGCATCGCAAAAAAATCACCTAGGAGCTCACCTGATAGCTCACCTTACAAGCTCACCTTGAAATCACACAGGAGCTCATCGAGTAGCTAGACTTGAGCTCACATGGGATCTCGTCAAGTAGCTCACCTGAAAACTTGCATGGGAACTCACCTGACTGCTCACCCTAGAAACTCATGTGGGAGCTCGCCTATTAACTTGCCTTGCCAGCTCGCCATAAAATCACTTAGGAGATCACCTTGCCAACTCACCTTGAGCTTATCTGGTAGCTCACCTCAGATTTCATTGAGCAGCTCCCCAAGTAGCTCACCTAGGAGCTCACCTAAAAGCTTGCCTAAGGTGAGTTAGCTTGCACCGAGTAGCTCATTGGGAGTACACAAGGCACGAGTTGGTCGCCTTACTTGAAGCTTGCTTAGTGAGCTCACCAAGTACCTCACTAGGGACCTCACATGGGAGCTCACCTCACCAAATCACCTTGAGCTCATCTGGCTCAACTCATCTTCCTCAGAGCTCATCAAGTAGCTCACCAAGTAGCTCACCTGGGAGCTCACCTAACAGCTCACCTAGGATCTCACCTAACAGCTCACTTGTGAGCTTGCTAGGGAGATTTCCAAGTAGCTTGTTTGGGAGCTTACCTAGTAACTCGCTTGGGAGCTTGCTAAACAACCTCACTAAGTAGCTCACCTTTGAGCTCTTCTAGGAGCTCAGAAATCAACTCAAGTTGAGCTCACCTGAGATTTGTGCCAAGTAACTCACCAAGGAGCTCACTTTGGAGCTCACCTAATAGCTAGGCTTGCCAACTCGCCTTGAGCTCAGCTAGTAGCTTGTATATAAGCTCACCTCAGGAAATTACCAAAAATCTCACCTTTGAGCTCACCTAAGAGCCCACCGAGCAGCTCGCCTAGAAGATTAGCTGGGAGATTAGAAAGTAGCTCACCTAGGTTCTCATCGAGTAGCTTGACTTGAGCTTGCATGGAAACTCACCTGGGAGCTTGCTGTGTAAGCTCACCTTGAGCTTTCCCAGGAGCTAACTGAGTAGCTTGACTTGACCTCGTCAAGTAGCTCACTCAAAAACTCACATGGGAGCTTACCTGATAGCTCATCTTACTAACGCAAATGGTAGCTCACCCTTTCAGCTTGCCTTGAGCTCAGTAAGGAGCCTTCCTTGCCAACTCACCTTGAGCTTTCCTAGGAGCTCAACCAAGTAGCTCACTTGTGGAGCTCACTGAATAGCTCAGCTACTTTCCGAAGTTTGGAAAGTCTCACCAGGGAGCTCTTCTTGGAGCTCAACGATCAACTTGAGTTGAGCTCACCCAAGGTGATCTCGTTGTATAAATCACATGGGAAATTTCTTGGGAGCTCACCTAGCAGCTCACCTTACCAAATTTCCTTGAGCTCACTTTACCATTTTACCTTGGGATTACCTTGCAAAATCTCCTTGAGCTCATCTGGTAGCTCGCATGTAAGCTCACCTCAGAGATTACCGATAAGCTTACGTTTATGCTCACTTAGGAGCTTAAGGAGTAGCTCACCTAGGAGCTTGACTGGGAGCTCAGACAAGTAGCTCACCAGCATCTCATCGAGCAGCTCAACTTGAGCTTCCCTGGAAAATTGTCTAGGAGCTCAGCTGATAGGTCACCTTACTATCTTCCCTTGAGCTCACCCAACAGCTTGCCGAGAGCTCAACTTAATATCGCCTAATAGCTCATCAAGTAGCTCACCAAAAAAACTCGCATAGGAGCTCACTTGATAGCTCACCTTGCTAAATACTCACAAGGGAACTCACCTATCAGCTTGCCTTGCTAGCTCACCTTGATCTTGCTGAGGAGATCACCTTTCCAACTCACCTTGAGCTTTTCTAGTATCTCACCTCAAAGTTCATCGAAATATCTCACCTAATAGCTTACTTGGGAGCTCAACTAACAGCTAACTTGGGAGCTCAGCTAGCAGCTCACTTGGGAGCTCACTAAGTAGCTCATTAAGTAAGATGATTTGAGCTCACTTGTGAGCTAGTTGAGTAGCTCACTGGGGTCATAAATCGGGAACTCAACTAAGTATCTCACTTAGGAGATTACCTAGCAAGCTCACTTAGGAGCTCGCCTGACAGCTCACCTTACCAACTACACCTTAAGCTCACCTTGCCTACTCACCTTAAATTTACCAACTCACCTTGAGCTCATCTGGTAGCTCACATGTAAGCTCACCTTAGAGATTGTTGAAAAGTTCACCTTTGAGCTCACCAATGAGTTCGTTGAGCATCTTGACTTGAGCTTGTCCCAGAAAGCTCACCTAGGAGCTCACCTGAGTTCAGCTCACCTTCTCAGCTAACCTTGAGCTCGCCCATGAGATCACCCAGTAGCTCACTCGGAAAATAACCTAGGAGCTCCCCTTGCTACCTCACCTTGAGGTCACCTAAGAGCTCACCCAGTAGCTCATTCGGAAACTCATGTGGGACAACTCGCCTTGCCAACTCACATGGGAGCTCACCTATCAGCTTGCCTTGAGCTCACTGAGGAACTCACCTTGCTAACTTGTCTTAAGCTCATCTGGTAGCTCACCTTGGAGTTTGTCAAGTAGCTCACCTAACATCTCACATGGTAGCTCACCTAATAGCTCAAATGGGAGCTCACCTAATAGCTCACCTTAGAACTCATCGAGTAGCTCACCAAGGACCTCACCTAGGAGCTTACTAAGTAGCTCGATTGGGAGGTGGCTGAGTAGCTCACATGGGAGCTCACCGAATAGCTTGCAATGTATCTCACCTAGGAGCTCTTCTAGGAGCTCACCGATCAACTCAAGTTGAGCTTACCCTGAGCTTATCGAGTAACTCACTTAGGAACTCACCTGGAAGCTTTAACTCGAGTTGAGATTACCTAGGATCTCATCGAGTAACTCACCTGGGAGCTCACCTGACAGCTCACCTTGCCAACTTGCCTTGAGCTAGCCTTGCCAACTCACCTTGAGCTCACCTTACCAACTCACTTGGAGCTCATTTGGTAGCTCGCATGTAAGCTCACCTAAGAGATATCTGACAAGTTTTCCTTTGAGCTCACCTGGTATCTTACCAAGTAGCTCACCTAGGAGCTCAGCTAGGAGCTTGGCAAGCAGCTCATCTACAATGATTTTAGAGAATCTCGACTTGATATTTACCATAAACTCACCTATGAAGTCACCTAAAAGCTCACCTTACTAGCTCACCATGAATTCACTGAGGAGCTCAGTGAGTAGCTCGACTTGAGCTCACTCAGGAGCTCGATCAAGATAGCTCACCCAAAAAATTGCATGGGAGCTCTCCTAATAGCTCACCTTACCAACTCGCATGGGAGCTCACCTATCGCTTTCCTTTCTACCTCACCTTCAGCTCAGTGAGGAGCTCACCTTACCAGCTCACCTTGAGCTCAGAAGGTAGCTCACCTAAGAGTTTGTAGAGCATCTCGAGTTGAGTTCGCGTAGGACATCATCGAGTAACTCACCTGGGAGCTCACCTGACAGCTCACCTTGCCAAATCACCTTGAGCTCACCTTGCCAAATGGATCACGTTTGAGCTCACCTTAGAGCTCACCTAGTAGCTCACCTTGGAGCTAGGATGGGAGCTCAGGAAGTAGCTCACCCACAAGCTCATTGACCAGCTTGACTTGAGCTTTTCCAAAAACTCACTTGAGGAGCTCACTTGACAATCTTCCTTGCTAGCTTTCCTTGAGCATGCCCAAGAGCTCATCGAGTAGCTCAACTTGAGGTCACCAAGGAGCTCGTCAAATAGCTCATCTGAAAACTCACATGGGAGCTCACCTTATCAAATCGGATGGGAGCTCACCTATCAGCTCACCTTGCTAGCTCACCTTGAGCTCACTAAGGAGATCACCTTACCAACTCACCTTGATCTCGTCTAGTAGCTCACCTCGGATTTCATTAAGTAATTCACAAAGTAGCTTTCCAGGGAGCTCAATTAGAAGCTCACCTAGGAGCTCACCGAGTAGCTCATCGAATAGGTTGACTTAATCTCACTTGTTAGCTCACGTGTGAGCTCACTGAGTAGCTCACCTAGGAGCTTTCCAAGTAGCTCACTTGGGATCTCACCTAGTAGCTTTCATGGGAGCTCACCGAATAGCTCGCAACGTATCTCACCTAGGATCTCTTCTGGGAGCTCACCAATTAGATCAAGTTGAGCTCACCTGGGAGCTCATCAATTAAATCACTTAGGAACTCCCCTAGGAGGTCACCTGAAATCTCACCTTGCCAACTCACCTTGAGCTCATCTAGTAGCTCACATGTGAGCTCACCTTAGAGATTACTCTCAAGCTCATATTTGAGCTCACTTGTTAGCTCACCGAGTATCTCACCTATGTGATCTAGGATGGCAAGCAACTCACACAGGAGCTCATTGAGCAGCTCGACTTGAGCTTGCCTAGAAACTCACCTAGGAGCTCACCTGACAGCTCACCTTGAACTCACCCAGGAGCTTACTGAGTAACTCAACTTGAGCTCACCTGGGAGCTCGTCAAGTAACTCACCTTAAAACTCACATGGAAGCTCACCTGACAGCTTGCCTTTCTAACTCACACAGAAGCTCACCTATCAACTTGCTTTGCTAGCTTGCCTTGAGCTCAATGAGGAGCTCACCTTGCCAACTCACCTTGAGCTTTTCTGGTAGCTCACCTTAGAGTTTTTCGAGTAGCTTACCAAGTAGCTCACTTAGAAGCTCACCTAATAGCTCACCTGGGAGCTTACCTGACAGCTTTCCTAGGAGCTTGCCTAACAACTCACCTGGGAGCTCAATGAGTAGCTCACCGAGTAGGTTTACTTAAGCAAGCTTATGAGCTCATCGGGGACCTCACTTGGGAGCTCACCAAGTAGCTCATTTGGGAGCTTACCTAGTAGCTCACCTGGGAGCTCACCAAACATCTCACTAAGTAGCTTGCCTAGAATCTCACTGACCAGCTCAAGTTGAGCTTCCTTGGGAGCTCGTCAAGTAACTTCCATGGGAGCTCACCTGATAGCTCACCTTACCAACTCACCTAGAGCTCACCTTGCCAAGTCACCTTGAGCTCACCTTGCCAACTCACCTTTAGCTCATCTGGTAGCTCGTATGTAAGCTCACCTTGGAGATTACTGATAAGCTCACATTTCAGCTCACATGGGAGCTCACTGAGTGGCTCACCTAAGGGCTCAGCAAGTAGCTCACTTAGGAGCTCATCGAGTAGTTCAACTTGATCTTGACTAGAAAATCACCTGGGAGCTTTCGTGAGATCTCACCCAGGAGCTCATCGAGTAGCTCGACTTGAGCTCACCTAGGATCTTGTCAAGTAGCTCACCTAAAAACTCACATGAGAGCTCACCTATAAGGTCACCTTGCTAGCTCACCTTGAGCTCACTGAGGAGCTCACCTTACCAACTCACCTTGAGCTCATCTGGTAGCTCACCTTGGAGTTCATCGAGTAGCTCACCAAGTAGCTCACCTGGGAGCTCACCTAATAGCTCACCTGGGAGCTCACAGAGAAGCTCACCAAGTAGGTGGAATTGACCTCACTTTTGAGCTCACTTGTGAGCTCACCGAGTATCTCACTGGGGACCTCACATGGGAGATCACCATATAGATTGCTTAAGAGCTCACCTAGCAGCTCATCTAGGAACTCATGGAATCTTCGCTAAGTAACTCACTGAGGAACTCACTTGGGAGCTCACCTGATAGCTCACCTTTCCAACTCACCTTGAGTTCACCTTACCAACTCTCCTTGAGCTCGGATTGCTAACTAGCCTTAAGCTCATCTGGTAGCACACATATAAGTTGACCTAAGAGATTACTGACAAGCTCACCTTTGAGCTCATTTGGGAGCTCAAGGAGTAGTTCACCTAGGAGTTGGGCTGGGAACTTAGCAAGTAGCTTACCTAGTAGCTCGTAGGGTAGTTAGACTTGAGCTTTCCTAGGAGCTCGTCAAGTAGCGTACCTGAAAAATTGAATGGGAGCTCACCTGATAGATCACCTTGCCAACTCACATGGCAGATCACCTTGCCCACTCACCTTGAGCTCACTGAGGAACTCACCTTGAGCGCATCTGGTAGCTCACATATGAGTTCATCGAGCAGCATGCCAAGAAGCTCACCTGGTATCTCACCTAACAGCTCACTGAGTAGGTTGACTTAAACTCACTTGTGAGCTCACCGAGTAGCTCACCAACGACCTTGAACTAGGAGCTCACCAAGTAGTTCACTTTTGAATTCACCTAGGAGCTCACCTGGGAGCTTGTTGAATAGCTCACAAAGTAGCTCCCTGGTAGCTCACCTCGTAGCTCACCTAATAGCTCTCCTGGGAGCTCACCTAATATCTCACCTGGGAACTCACTGAGCAGTTCACCAAGTAGGTTGACATGAGCTCACTTGTGAGCTCGCTGGGGACCTCACCTAGGAGCTCACTAAGTAGCTCACTTCAGAGCTCACCTAGGAGTTCACCTGGGAGATCACCGAATAGCTCACCAAGTAGCTCGCCAAGGAGCTCTTCTGGGAGCTCACTGATCAGCTCAAGTTGAGCTCACCTGGGAGCTCATCGAGTAACTCACCTGAGAACTCACCTGGGAGCTCACCTGATAGCTCACCTAACCAATTCAACTTGAGTTCACCTTACCAACTCACCTTGAGCTCACCTTGCCAACTCACCTTAAGCTCATCATGGTAGCTCGTATGTAAGCTCACTTCATAGATTACTGATAAGCTCACCTTTTAGCTCACATGGGAGCTTACTGAGTAGTTAACCTAGGAGCTCAAATGTGAGCTTGGCAAGCAACTCACCTAGGAACTCATCAAGTAGCTCAACTTGAGCTTGCCTAGAAATTCACTTAGGAGCTCACCTGACAGCTCGCCTTACCAACTCACCTTGAGCACACCTAGGATCTCACCAATTAGCTCAACTTGAGCTCACCTGGGAGCTCATCAAGTAGCTCACCTAAAAACTCCCATGGGATCTCACCTGAAAGCTCACCTTGCCAACTCACATGGGAGCTCCCTTATCAGCTCACCTTGCCAGTTTGCCTTGAGCTCACTGAGGAGCTCACCTTGCCAACTCACCTTGAGCTCATCTTGTAGCTCACATCAGATTTTTTTGAGTAGCTCACTAAGTAGCTCACCTGGGAGCTTGACTAACAGCTCACCTAGGAGCTCACCTTACAGCTTTCCTGGGAGTGAATTAAGTAACTTACCAAGTAGGTTGACTTGAGCTCTCTTATGAGCTCATCGAGCACCTCATTAGGGACCTCACCTAGGAGCTCACCAGGTAGCTCACTTAGGAGCTCACCAATTAGCTTTCCTAGGAGGTAGCCTAATAGCTTTCCTTAGAGGCTTTCTGGGAGCTCACCAATCAACTTGAGTTGAGCTCACCCCAGAGCTCGTCAAGTAACTCACCTAGGAACTCAACTAGGAGGTCACCTGATAGCTCACCTTATCAACTCACCTTGAGATCACCTTTCCAACTCAACTTAACCTCACCTTCCCAACTTACCTTGAGCTCACCTAAAGGTTCACCTTGCCAGCTCACCTTGACCTCACCCAGGAGCTCACCTAATAGCTCGAATTGAGCTCTCCTAGGAGCTCAGCAAGTAGCTCACCCGAAAACTCACATGGGAGCTCAACTTACAAACCTACATGGGAGCTTTTCTATCAGTTCACCTTGCTAGCTCACCTTAAGCTCACTAAGGAGATCACCTTTCCAACCCACCTTAGAGCTTGTCTTGTAGCTCACCTCAGATTTCGTCGAGTAGCTCACCAAGTAGCTCACCTTGGAGCTCACCTAACAACTCATCTGGGAGCTCCACTAACAGTTCACTTGGGAGCTCACGAAGAAGCTCACTGAGTAGGTTGACTTGAGCTCACTTGTTAAGCAGCTCACTACGGACCTCACCTGGGAGCTTGCCAAGTAGCTTGCTTAGGAGCTCACCTAGTGGCTCCTTGGAACTCACCGAATAACTCACCAAGTAGCTCACCTAGGTGCTCTTCTAGGAGCTCACCGATTAGCTCAAGTTAAGCTCTCATGGGAGCTCATTGAGTTACTCACATGGTAACTCACCTTACTAACTTGCCTGGGAGCTTGCCTAATAGCTCACCTTGCCAACTTACCTTGAGCTCACCTTGCAAACTTACCTTGAGCTCACCTTGCCAAATCACCTTGAGCTCATTCGGTACCTCACATGTAAACTCACCTCAAAGATTACCGACAAGCTCACCTTTGAGCTCACCTAGGAGCTCATCAAGTAGCTCACCTAGGAGCTTAGCAAACAAGAAGCTCACCCAGGAGCTTGTTAAGAAGCTTA
The DNA here is from genome assembly GCA_019776745.2 of Taxus chinensis. Classification (NCBI taxonomy): domain Eukaryota; kingdom Viridiplantae; phylum Streptophyta; class Pinopsida; order Cupressales; family Taxaceae; genus Taxus; species Taxus chinensis. Next base: position 905,580,585 of record CM034151.1, on the reverse strand, counting down.
ACTTGAGCTTCCCTAGAAACTCACCTAGGAGCTCACCTTACAAACTCACCTTGAGCTTGCCAAGGAGCTCACCGAGTAGCTAGAATTGAGCTCGATAGAGAACTCGTCAAGTAGCTCAACTGAAAACTCAGATAGGAGCTCACCTGATAGCTCACCTTACCATCTAACCTTGAGGTTGCTGAGGAGTTCACCTTGCTAACTCACCTTGACCTGGTCTGGTATCTTACCTCAGAGTTTGTCGAACAGCTCTTCTAACAGCTCACCTGGGAGTTCACCTAACAGCTCATCTAGGAGCTCACCTAATAGCTCACCTAGGAGCTCACCAAATAGCTCATCGAGTAATATGACTTGATCTCACTTGTAAGCTCACTCCTGAGCTCGCAGAGGACCTTGCCTAAGAGCTCAGCAAGTAGCTCACTTGGGAGCTCACATAGTAGCTCCCCTGGGAGCTCTGTAAATAGCTCACCTATAAGGTCTTCTGGGAGTTCACCGATAAGCTCGAGTTGAGCTCACCTAGGAGCTCGATTGAGTAACTTCTTGTGGAAACTCACAGTTCATCTGGGAGCTCGTCAAGTAGTTCACCTGAAAAATTACATGGGAGCTCACCTTACTAGCCTGTCTTGAGCTCACTAAGGAGCTCACCTTACCAACTCACCTTGAGCTTGTCTGGTAGATCGCATCACATTTTTTTGAGCATCTCACCAAGTAGCTCTTCTGGGAGCTCACCTAACATCTCACCTGGGAGCTCATTAAGCAGCTTGCACTGAGTAGGTTGACTTGAGCTCACTTGTGAGTTCACCGAGCAACTCGTCGGGGACCTCACCTGGGAGCTAACCAAGTAGCTCACTTGGGAGCTCACCTAGCAACTCACCTTGGTGCTCACCAAATAGCTTACCAAGTATCTTGCTTGGGAGATCTTCTAGGAGCTCACCAATCTTATTGAGTTGAGCTCACCTAGGAGCTCATCAAGTAACTTACTTAGGAACTCACCTCAGAGCTCACCTGACAGCTCTCCTTGCCAACTCACCTTGAGCTCATCTCGTAGCTTACATGTAAGCTCACCTTAGATATTACTGACAATATCCCCCTTGAGCTCACCTGGGAGCTCACTGAGCATTTCACCTAGGAGCTTGATTGAGAGCTAAGCATGCAGCTTTCCCAAGAGCTCATCGAGTATTTTAACTTGAGCTTTCCCAAAAACTCACATGGGAGCTCACCTTGAACTCACCCAAGAGCTTGCTGACCACCTTGACTTGAGCACGCCTAGGAGCTCATCAAGCAACTCACCCAAAAACTCACATGGGAGCTCGCCTAACAGCTTACCTTTCCATCTTGCATGGGATCTCACCTTCCCATCTCACCTTAAGCTCACTAAGGAGCTCACCTTTCCATCTCACCTTGAGCTCATTTGGTAGATCACCTCAGACTTCATCGAGTAGCTCACCTAGTAGCTCAACTAGGAGCTCACCAAGAAGCTTTCCAAGTAGGTTGACTTGAGCTCACTTGTGAGATTACCGAGTAGCTCGCTGGGGTCCTCACCTAGGAGCTCACCAATTAACTCACTTGGGAGATCACCTAGCAGCTCACCTGGGAGCTCATCTAATATCTTGCCAAGTAGCTAGCTTAGGAGCTCTTCTAGGAGCTTACTGATAAGCTCAAGTTGAGCTCACCTGAGAGCTCGTCAAGTAACTCACCTGGGAGCTCACCTGACAGCTTGCCTTGCCAACTCACCTTGAGCTCATCTGATAGCTCACATTCAAGCTTAGCTAGGAGCTCAGCAAGCAACTCACCTAAGAGTTCATCAAGTAGCTCAACTTGAGCTTGCCCAAAAACTCAGCTAGGAGCTTACCTGAGAGCTCACCTTGAGCTCACCTGAAAACTCACATGGGAGCTTTCTTGAAAACTCACCTTGCCAACTTACATGGGATCTAACCTATCAACTTGCCTTGAGCACAATGAGGAGCTCACCTTACCAACTCACCTTGAGCTTCTCTGGTATCTCACCTATGAGTTCTTCAATTATCTTGCCATGTAGCTTGCCGAATAACTTTCCTAACAGCTCACCTAGGAGCTCACCGAGCAGCTTACCAAGTAGGTTGACTTGAGCTCTTGTCTGAGCTAGCCGAGTAGCTCACTAGGGACATCGCCATGGAGCTCGCTAAGTAGCTCACTTGGGAGCTCACCTAATAGCTTGCTTCAGAGCAAAAAAAAAAGTTCACCACGTATCTCACATAGGAGCTCTTCTTGGAGCTCACTGATCAACTCGAGTTGAGATCACCTAGGAGATCGTTGAGTAACTCACCTAGGGGCTCGCCTGCCAGCTCACCTTGCCAACTCATCTTGAGCTTGTCTTGCAAACTCACCTTGAGCTCACATATAAGGTCTCCTAAGAGATTTCCAACAAGCTCACCTCAGAGCTTTCCTAGGATCTCCCTTAGCAGATTACCTAGGAACTCGACTGGGAGCTCAACAAGTAGCTCACCCAAGAGCTCATTAAGTAGCTCAACTTGAGCCTTACCAGAAACTCACCAGGGAACTCACCTTACAGCTCACCTTGTTAACTCATCTTGAGCTCACCCAAGATCTTACCAAATAGCTTGACTTGAGCTCACTAAGGAGCTCGTCAAGCAGCTCATCCAAAACTTACATGGGAGCTCACCTAATAGCTTGCCTTGCTAAGTCACACGGGAGCTCACCTATCAGATCACCTTCGTAACTCACCTTAAGCTTGGAAGGTAGCTCACCTTAGAGTTTTTCGAGCAGCTCATCAAGTAGCTCACATGAAATCTTACCTAATATCTCACTTGATATCTCACCTAACCTCTTTCCTGGAAGCTCATCGAGTAGGTTGACTTGAGCTCACTTGTGAGCTCATCGAGTAGCTCGCTAGGGACCTCAACCAGGAGCTCTTTGAATAACTCACTAAGTAGCTCACCTGAAAGCTTGCCTTGTCTACTCACCTTGAGTTCACCTTGCCAACTGGATCACCTTTGATCTCACCTAGGAGCTCACTAAGTAGCTCAATTAGGAGCTCAGCTGGGAGCTCAGTAAATAGCTCACCCAGGAGCTTGTCGACCAGGTCAACTTTACCTTGCCTGGAAAAATCACCTAAGAGCTCACCTGATAGCTCACCTTGCCAATTAACCTTGAGCTTTCCTATAACACCCTGAAATGTTGTTACTTCCTCCTAAGAATTCAAGTGTTGATATATGATTTCTTCTGTATAAGTACATGTTCCTTTGGCTTTTGAAGTCATTCTTGATATGTAATGTATCTTCTTTTCTCTTGAAGATCTTTGACTGAGCCAGAATATGCTTGGACTCTTTTGTTTCTTTCATTCTTCAAACTTGAGTTCAATTTGATTTCTGGATGAATTTTGGATTTATCCATCTTTATGACTTAGCCTTGGATCAGTTGCATTGATCCAAGGGATGTTTTAAGCTTATTCAAGATGAACAAAATTTATTGACCTTACGAAAGTTACAAGGTCTGAATGAGTTGAATGATCAATCCTAGATTTTGACTAAGGCTGATCATGAAAAAAAATGGACTTGGTTATGGATATCGTAACATCAGGAAGGCCTAGACCTTAAGCCAGGTAAGATGCTCTTGTGTATACCATAAGCTTAATTTAGTGATGCCAAATGGAATCCTTTACAGGAATGTTTAACCCTGTATGGAATCTAACTTTGAGTGGTCATATTTTGGAGACCTATATTTGATTCGTTAAGGTTAATAACCTTAACCTAAACTATAACCTAATGGTTAAAGTAATTGCTAATCCAACCTAGCCCTAAACTATAAGCTTAATGCTCCTAAGAGTTAACTACACCTAGCACTATGGAAGGCAGACTAATGTCTTAACCCTATGATCTAACCTATCTTCACTAATGATAAGAATGGAGGGGGACCTATGAAGGGTCGTGAGTCATGGGTGGGGGTTTCCATGGCATTTCTGAGGGTGGATAAGGTTGAGGGACTTGGAATGCTGTCAGGTTTGGCAGAGGTTACAAATAGCTAATGTAACCTGATGTGGCAGTATCACCAAGTATGGGAATGGTTGTTTGTTTTCTTTTGGTGATCACCAGTTTTGGTGGTCAGTGGTGATGGAGAATAGGTGGGAGGATGGAATTTAATGCAATTATTTAAATTCGGTTCCCGAGCATAGATTTATTGGGAAGGCATACAAGTGGAATATTGTTTAGTTGTTTGGTTTTCCATGCATTTCATTTTTCACTCTTCTTGAGCACTGTTTCTTCGAACTATTCATCTACTCTATGTTGCATGGCAACTTTGAGAATTTCTAGCTTCCTTCTCTGTCGGGGAAAGTTCATAAGGCATGAAGGTAACAATTTATTTTTGTTTAATCTATCGTGGAAGAAAAAGAGAAGGTACGAGCACATTCAGAGGTCTTCTTCAAAATTTTAAGTGACCTTATTAGGCATGATAGGCCCTAACTTTTAAAAATCTTGCTTTCCTTCAAATGCTTTCATTAGAACAACTCTGTTCAGATGAATTTTTTTGTACAGTTGGCTTGGTTGGAAACAATGTATTGGTTTTCTTCTTCTCTTTTTGATTTGGGAATCCCTGGTTCAACTTCTATTGAAGTCCTTGTTGTGATTACTTTATGGATACGAATTCTTTGAATTCCTTGCAGTGTTTCATATGAATTCAACTTCTGTTGAAGACCTTGCTGTGTTAGCATGTTGGTTAAACTTTTGTTGAATCCTTGCTGAGTATACATATGGATTCGAATTCTGTTGAAATGTTTGCTATGTATACATATCGATTTGACTTCTGTTGAAATGCTTATTGTGTTTACATTTTGGTTTGACTCTGTTGAAATGTTTGCTGGGATTACATATGAACATGACTCTATTGAAATCCCTGTTGTGTTTTCATGTTGGTTTGACTTCTATTAAATTCCTTGCTGTGAATACTTAATGGTTATGAATTCTGTTGAATTCCTTGCAGTGTTTTCATATGAATTCGACTTCTGTTGAAGTCCTTGTTGTGTTTGCATGTTGGTTAAAATTTTGTTGAAGTTCTTGTTGTGTATACATATGGATTCGACTCTATTGAAATGTTTTTTGTGATTGCATATGGGATTGACTTCTGTTTATGTTGTTTCCTTGCTTCTTGATTAACTGAGGTAATAAGTTCCAAACTGTACCATGTTAGATGTTGCGTTGGATGATTTCATGTTTGAAGAATGACATGGAAAGAATTGTTGTGTCTAATTTGGTTGGTTTATTGATTATTGCTTGGTCACATGAACTCTTTTATTGCTTGACAGCTTCAGGGAATATATAGTTGAATTGTGATGAAACTGTAGTTCCTTCTTTTGAGCTCGACTAGTATAGTCGCATGCATAAGTAATATCTGGAATTTAAGCCTGTACCTCTGTGAAAAGGGTCTGGATGGTCAATGATTATGGGTTTGGTATGTGATGAAATATTAGAGTAACTATTGTTTTCTTTACAACTTTACCTTGTTAATGGGAATACAGCCCGACTGAGAGAAATCTTGCTTTGAGGAACTCTGATTCTTCATAACGTGTGGGTAATCCTAGGTCTGCATGGATGGAAATCAGGTTTTTTACTTGGAAGGGATGGGATTGTGTTGATTTCACATGTAGTGACCTTGAAATCTATCATTAAAATCAACTAGTAATACTGGAAGTGCTATTTGTTTGGTATCCTTGAATCACAAAAAAAAATTATCCACTGTAACGACTGGAAATAGATAGTATTACTTTTCAGTAAATAATAATAGTGGGTACCCTAACTCGTAGTATAGAATGATTCGAGTCCTAGGTGAAGGGAAGACTGTTTTATTTGGGCCATGATTGAATACTGATATTGTAGGCATATGTATTTCTATTTATAGCAATCTGTGTCTTTTGTTAATGTGTAATTGTAAGACCCTTAGAATCTGAGGGTGACCTTTTTAAAATAGTTCTATCAGATTGGAGCTAATGGTAAACTTGGGTGTTGATTTTCTTGCTCTCTCTTATTCCTCAATTGAAATCAAGATTGAATGTATATGCATTACTCCTGGGAAGTTGGTACAGTCCTGAACCTATTTGGAAGGGAGATTTGAATGCATCTGTTTCCTTCCCCTAAGCTATAAGGTATATGTTGATATATGACTTTTGGAATAAGAAAATATTCTCTCCCTTGTCTGGAAATTATGAGTTCTCTCTTCTGTTGTATCTTTATGTGAACTCTACGATACGGGCATAAGAAGAATAGACTATTAAATTTGTATGGAGAGACTGGTAAGTACTGAATCTTGACCAGGTCTCCTTCTTTATTGATGGTTATATTATCTTGTTTGAGTTTTTTGGTTATCCACTTTTATAAAAATAGCATTGTAGTAGAAGTTGGTATACTTTTCAATATCATTGAAATAATGCTATGAATATAAAGGAATCCCGTCAGTTGAGCTTGTTGGATGTTATAATCTACCTTTTCTTGAATTGTTAAATACACACCTATTGGATACACGAACTAATAGGAATTCATTCTTGAATGGAGTAATTTTTTGAATTATTGCTGTCCTTATTTTTTAGATGGATGGATGTTTTGGATTCATTTTGTTCTTCTTAGTCTCTAATATATATGATGAATCATCTGAAAAATATTTAGGTTTAACTAGTAGCTATAATATGAGTCATGCGTTAAAGTCATATTAGAATTATAGAAAGATGATTAGCCTGATTCATGTTTAAGTATTTGAAGAAATGATCTCATTTAAACAGGTTGTTTAATGAGGACAATTAGTGGAATGCAATTTTTTTATGAATTAGTGCTTATCATGCTCAGTTCACTGAACTGACCTGTGCTAGCAATTTTTACAGATGGACATCGTAACTGGTAAAGGCACATAGATCTGATATGATGCTCAAATTGTTTAATCTGGTTTTTATGATGAATTTCAACTTGATTGTCTCAAATTGTATTATAGGAAGAAAGATATTCTTTCGATGTTGATTATTGTATCAAATGTGCCGAAGTGCATAAGTTGTAAATGTATGGTCTAGAAATGAATGAAATGGGCAGATTTTTACTTATGTGGCTACATTTTTATTTGATGGATTGAACTTCTTAGGTCTGATTGAATGTAAGTGCATTTTTAATATTGTATACCATGGGAGTTATTTGGATTCTCTAAGTAGGCCTTATAAAAATTATGTGACTGAATACTTCGTGAATAAATAGTAATTCTTTTTTGTTATGAATAAGGCTAAATTGGAAATTAATCCACTACCTTTTGATAAGTTAAGGTTAAACTACACCCTAATAGGTAGCTGAAACGGGAAGAGTAATCTATTACTCCCTATCCATGATCTATGTCAAGACAATGTAATTGATGGTTTTAAATCACTATATCTTAATAACAATAAGTAAGATATATTTCAGTCTTGGGAGCTGATATAAACACATATGGGTTTAGTTAGCTTCCTTATGAGAGGACTTAAGGCTGTTGCCCAATTATGTAGAATAATACTATTGGGAACCAATGATCTCCTAGACGAGATTTAAAATCATATTAAACTTCTCTCTGTGAAATTGAAATTAATTGCGTAAGGCAAATCAAAGGTGTGGAACCCAGGGTTTGGGAAAAGACTGCCCAGTTAGGAGAGTCTTAAATTTAATTTCAACTCAAGTAACTCCTTGACGTTATGTACATCTTTTCAAGGCATTTTTGTAGGATTTTGACACATGTCAACCATAGGGTTGTACCTTCGAGAAGATTAGGATCTTCTCGAGGATACAAAAATATAGGTGACCTATGGTGACACCCTTTGCATTGATCATTAAGATTTACACCTTAAACTTGAACAAGTTTTTACTTTGAGACTTGTTAGGACCATGGTCATGTTATGAGGCTGCCCTTGGAGACTCGGGGTACCTTGACACATAGGGTTAACTGTGGTTGACCTAGTATGTCAGCTTACCCTAGTCCTCAAGAGCATCCTTATAACGTGTGTCATGTTATTAATCTGTTCCTAAGTGAATGACTTGGGACAGGGGAGGCTGACAGAAGTCAGTATAATACATTCTATTTAACATCGGAGTTGGGTGAAGGACATATTCTAGATTGACGAGTATGCCGTCAAGGAATACGAGACATGAACAATATTTTTTAAATATTTGGCCAAAGTATCACAAGCTGCTGATTGTTTTGTCCTATGTCACCTAGTTTGAGGGATGTGATGCCGATGAATAATGATAACAATTATTCAGATAGGTTCCTTGGATAGAGCATTAAGAAATCCCAGATTAGGGAAGAGAACCGCAAGAGTGAAGTGTTAAAATAAAAACACCAACTCTATGATACTCATGAATAGATCGGTAGATCACCGAGTCATGGAATGAATAGATCGGTGGTACACCGAGTCATTACAGCTGCATATGGTTATCTGTTATAAGAATGATTGTTATGATCTGTGAGTTATAAATTATGTACTTAGAACTACCAAGCACTTATCAAAAAATAATAATAATAATAATAATAATAATAATTTTCTTGTTCTAATGTACTAAAATGGGAATGTTACATTGCCAAACAGCTCAACTTGACCTCACCTGAGATTTCATCAAGTAGATCATATGAAAACATGCATAGGAGCTTTCCTGACACCTTACCTTACCAACTCGAATGGGAGCTCACCTATCATCTCGCTAAGTATATAACCTTTCTAAATCACCTTGAGCTTGTGTGGTAGCTCACCTTAGAGTTTTTCGAGTAGCTCGCCAAGTAGCTCACCTAGGAGCTCACCTAGGAGCTCACTGAGTAGCTCACTGAGTAGGTTGACTTGATCTCACCTGGGAGCTCCTCAAGTAGCTCACCTGAAAATGTGAATGGGAGCTTACCTTATCAAATCAAATGTGATCTCCCCTATAATCTCCCCTATCAGAGTTCATCAAGAAGCTTACCAAGTAGCTCACTTGGGAACTTGACTAACAACTCACCTAGGAGCTCACATAATAGCTCACCTAGGAGCTCACCGAGCAGCTCGTTGAGTAGGTTGACTTGAGTTTTCTTCTGAGCTCATCGAGTAGCTTGCTAGGGAACTCACCTAGGAGATCAATAAGTATTTCACTCAGGAGCTTACCTACCAGCTCATCGGGGAGCTCACCGAACAGGTCGCTAAGTAGCTCTTCTAGGAGCTCACTGACCAGCTCAGGTTGAGCTCGCTCGGGAGCTCATCGAGTAACTCACCTAGGAACTCAACTGGGAGCTCACCTGACAGCTCAACTTGCAAACTCACCTTGAGCTCACCTTACCAACTCACCTTGAGCTCATCTGGTAGCTTGCATGTAATCTCACATCAGTGATTACCGAAAATATCACCTTTGAACTCACCTGGGAGCTCACCAAGAATCTCACCTAGGACCTCAGTTGGGAGCTCAACAACAGGTCATCTAGGAGCTCATCGAGTAGCTCAAATTGAAATTACCTAGAAACTCACATGGGGGCTCACCTATTATCTCACCTTGCCATCTTTCCTTAATCTCACTGAGGAGCTCACATTGCCAACTTTCATTGAGCTCATCTAGTAGCTTGCCTTAGAGTTTGTCAAGTAGCTTTCTAAGTAGCTTGCCTGGGAGCTCACCAAATAGCTCACCTAGGAGCTCACCTAACAACTCACTTGGGAGCTCATCGAGCAGCTTGCTGAGTAGGTTGACTTGAGCTCACTTGTGAGCTCACCGAGTAGCTCACAGAGGACCTTGCCTTGGAGCTCGCCAAGTAGCTCACTTGGGACCTCACCTAGCAGCTCACCTTGGAGCTTGCCGAACAGCTCACCAAGTAGCTCACCTAAGATATCTTCTAGGAACTCACTGATTAAGTTGAGTTGAGCTCACCTAGGAGCTCGTCAAGTAACTCACCTAGAAACTTTCTTGGGAGCTCACCTGACAGCATGCCTTGCCAACTCCCCTTGAGCTCACCTTACCAACTCACCTTGAGCTCATCTAGTAGCTCACATATAAGCTCACCTCAAATCTTTCTGAAAAGCTCACCTTTGAGCTTGCATGGGAGCTAACTGAGTATCTCACCTAGGAGCTTGGTTGGGAGATCAACAAGAAGCTATCCTCGGATCTCCTCAAGTAGCTTGACTTGAGCTTGCCCATAATCTCACCTAGGAGCTCACCTAAAATCTCACCTTGTCAGCTCACCTTGAGCTCGCACAGGAGCTCGTCAAGTATTTCACCCAAAAACTCACATGAGAGCTCACCTGAAAGCTTGCCAAGAAATTTGCATGGGAGCTCGCCTATCATCTTGCCTTGCTAGCTCACCTTGAGCTTTCTTAGGAGATCACCTTGAAAAATCACCTTGAGCTTGTCTAGTAGCTCACCTTAGAGTTCTTCAAGTAACTCCCCATGTAGCTCACCTAGGAGCTCACCTCAGAGCTCACCAAGTATCTTGTTGAGTAGGTTGACTTGAGCTTTCTTATGAGCATACCGAGTAGCTTTCTAGGGACCTCGCATGGGAGCTCACCAAGTAGCTCACTTGAGAGCTTGCCTAGCATCTTGCTGAATAGCTTGTCAAGTAGCTTGCTAAGGTGCCCTTCTGGGAGCTCACCAATCATCTCAAGTTGATCTCACCTAGAAGCTCATCGAGTAACTCACCTAGGAACTCACAACTCGTCTAGGAGCTAGTCAAGTAGCTCACCCAAAAAATTTCATTAGAGCTCACCTTTCCAGCTCACCTTGAGCTCACTAAAGAGCTCACCTTGCCAACTCACCTTCAGCTCATCTAGTAGCTCACCTAAAACTTTGTCAAGTAGCTCACCTAGGAGCTTACCTAACAACTCACCTGGGAGCTCACCTAATAGCTTACTTGTGAGCTCGCTATGGACCTCACTTGGGAGATCGCTAAGTAGCTCATTTTGGAGCTCACCTAGTAACTCACCTGAGATCTTGTTGAATAAATCACTAAGTAGCTTTTCTGGGAGCTCACCAATCATCTTGAGTTGAGCTTACCTGAGAGCTTGTCAAGTAACTCACCTGGGAGCTCGCTTAATAGCTTGCCTTGCCAAGTCACGTTGAGCTCAGTTGGTAGCTCACATATAATCTCACCTCAAACATTTCTAGCAAGCTTACCTTTGCACTCACCTTAAAGATCACCGAGCAGCTCACCTAGCAGCTCAACAAATAGCTCACCCAGGTGCTTGTCGAGTAGCTTGACTAGAGGTTACACAAAAACTCACCTGGGAGCTCACTTTCCCAACTCTCCTTGAGCTCACCCAGGAGATCTCTGAGTAGCTTTAATTGAGCTCGTCAAGTAGCTCACCCAAAAACTCACATGGGAGCTCACCTGACAGCTTGCCTTACTAACTCGAATGGGAGCTCACCTTGCTAGCTCCCCTTGAGCTCACTGAGCAGCCCACCTTACCAAATCACCTTGAACTCATCTGGTAGCTCACCTCTGAGTTCATTGAGTAGCTCACCAAGTAGGTTTCTTGGGATCTCACCTAACAGCTCACCTGGGATCTCAACGAGTAGCTCACCAAGTAGGTTGACTTGAGCTCAATTGTGATCTCACCTGAAAGCTCACTTGAAAACTCGCATGGGAGGTCACCTCATAGCTTACACAGAAACTCACGTGGGAGCTCATCTATCATCTCACCTTTCCATATCACCTTAAGATCACTAAGGAGATCACCTTGCCAACTCACCTTGAGCTCTTCTGGTAGCTCACCTATGAGTTCATCGAGTAGCTTGCCAAGTAGCTCACCTGGGAGCTCACCGAGTAGCTTGCTAAGTAGGTTGACTTGAGCTCACTTGTGAGATCACCAAGTAGCCTGCCAAGGACCTCACCTGGGAGCTCTCCAAGTAGCTCACTTGGGAGCTCACTTAGCAGCTCACCTTAGAGATCATCGAATAGCTTTCTTGAGAGCTCTTCTAGGAGCTCGTCGATCAGCTTGAGTTGAGATTGCGTAAGATGTAATCAAGTAACTCACCTTAGGACTCACCTGATAGCTCACCTTACTAACTCCCCTTGAGCTCACCTTGCTAACTCACCTTGAGCTCATCTAGTAGCTCACATGTAAGCACATCTCAGAGATTATTGACAAGATCAACTTTGAACTCCCCTGGGAGCTAACCAAGTAGCTCACCTAGGATCTCAGCTAGGAGCTCCTCATGCAGCTCGACATGAGCTGACCTAAAAACCTGCCTCGGAGCTCACCTAACAACTCACCTTGAGCTCGCACAGGATCTCACTGAGTAAATCAACTTGGGATCACACGGGATCTTGTCAAGTATCTTGCCTAAAAACTCACATGGGAGCTCACCTGATAGTTCACCCAGAAACTCACGTGGGAGCTCACCTATCATTTTGCCTTGCCAGCTCTCCTGGAGATCACTTAGGAGATCACCTTACCAAATCACCTTGAGCTTGTCTGTAAGCTCACCTTAGATTTTTTCGAGTAGCTCCCCAAGTAGTTCACCTAGGAGCTCACCTAACAGCTCACCTAGGAGCTCACTGAGTAGCTTGTCAAGTAGGTTAACTTGAGCTTACTTGTGAGCTCACTTGTGAGTTCACTAAGTATCTTGTCAGGGACCTTGCATGGGATCTCACCTAGAATCTCACCATACAGCTTGTCAAGTAGCTCACCTGAGAGCTCTTCAAGGAGGTCACCGATCATCTCAAGTTGAACTCTCTAAGAATCTTGTCAAGTAACTTGCCTGGGAACTCACAACTCATCAAGGAGCTCATCAAGTAGTTCACCTGAAAACTCACATGAGAGCTCGCCTTGTCAGCTCACCTTGAGCTCATTGAAGAGATCAGCTTGCCAACTCACCTTTAGGTCATTTGGTAGCTCACCTCGGAGTTTGTTGAGCAGCTCACCAAGTAGCTCACCCTAGAGCTCTCCTAACAGCTCACTTGTGAGCTCGTCAGGGACCTCGCTTGGGAGATCACCAAGTAGCTTATTTGGGAGCTCACCTAGCAACTCAGCTAGAAGCTCACTAAACAACTCACTAAGTAGCTCACCTGGGAGCTATTCTGGGAGCTCACCTATCAGCTCGAGTTCAACTTACCCAAGAGCTTGTCAAGTAACTCACCTAGGAACTCACTTGGGAGCTCACCTAATAGCTTACCTTACTAGCTTGCCTTGAGCTCAACTAGTAGCTTGCATATAATCTCACCTCAGAAATTTCTGACAAGCTCACCTTTGAGCTTTCCTAAGAGCCCACCAAGTAGCTCACCTAGGATTTTAGCTAGGAGCTTGGCAACCAGCTCACCCAGGTGCTTGTCAAGTAGCTTGAATTGAGCTTGCACAAAAAAATTACCAGGGAGCTCACCTTGCCATTTTGCCTTGAGCTCACACAAGAGCTCACCGAGCAGCTTAACTTGAGCTCATCAAGTATCTTACCCAAAAACTGACATGGGAACTCAATTGAAATCTTGCCTTACCTACTCAAATTGGAGCTCACCTTGCCAACTCACCTTGAGCTCACTAAGGAGCCTACCTTGCCAACTCTCCTTAAGCTCATCTAGTAGGTCACCTCTGATTTTTTCGAGTAGCTCACCAAGTAGCTCACATCTGAGCTCACCTAACATCTCACTTGGGAGCTCAATGAGTAGCTCACCAAGTAGGTTGACTTGAGCTCACTTCTGAGCTTACTAGGGACCTCACCTAGGAGCTCTCCAAGTAGATTGCTTGGGAGCTCACCTAGCAGCTCACCTGGGAGCTCACTGAATAGCTCAAAAAATTAGCTCACCAAGGACCTCTTCTTGGAATTTTACAATCATCTCGAGTTGAGATCACCCGGGATCTCATCAAGTAACTCACCTTGGAACTTTCCTTAGAGCTCACCTGACACCTCACCTTACCAACTTGCCTTGAGCTCATCTTACCAACTTTCCTTGAGCTCACCTTACAAACTCAACTTGAGATCATCAAGTTGAGCTCACCCGAGACCTCATTGATTAACTCACTTGGGAACTTACCTGGGAGCTCACCTCATAGCTCACCTTGCTAACTCACCTTGAGATCACCTTTCCAAATTACCTTGAGCTCACCTTACCAACTTACCTTGAGCTTATCTGGTAACTCGGATGTAAGCTCACCGTAGATATTACCGACAAGCTTACCTTTGACCTCACCTAGGAGATCATCGAGCAGCTCACCTAGGATCTTAGCTAAGAGCTTGACAAGTAACTCACCTTGAGCTCACCCAGGAGCTCACTGAGCACCTCACCCAAGATCTTGTCAAGTATCTTACACAAAAACTCACGTAGGAGCTCATTTGATAGCTCACCCTGACAACTCATGTGAGAAATCACCTATCATCTCACCTTTCCAGCTCACCTTGAGATTATTGAGGAGCTCACCTTGCCAACTCGCCTTGAGCTTGCTGAGGAGCTCACCTTGCCAACTCGTTAATTAAGATGACTTCAGCTCGCTTGTGATCTCGCTGAGTAGCTCACCAAGTAGCTCACTTAGGAGATCACCTAGCAGCCCTACTGGGATCTTTCCTGATAGCTCAGCTTGCCACCTCACCTTGAGATCACCTTACCAACTAACCTTTAGCTCACCTTGGCAACTTTCCTTGATCTCATTTGGTATCTCGCATGTAAGCTCACCTCAGATATTATCGAAAAGCTCACCTTTGAGCTCACCTAGGAGTTTGTCGAGCATCTCAAGTTAAGCTTCCTGAAAACTCACCTAGGAGCTCGCCTGATAACTCACCTTACTAGCTCACCTTGAGCTCGCCCAGGAGCTTTCCCAGTAGCTCACCTTGAAACTAACGTATGAGCTCACCTTGCTAGATTGCCTTGAGCTCACACAGGAGCTCACCTAGTATCTCATTTAGAAACTCACATGGGAGCTCACCTTACAACTTGCCTTGCCAAATCACATAGGAGTTTACCTTGAGCTCGATGAAGAGCTCACCTTTCCAACTCACCTTTAAATTTTCTAGTATCTCACCTTGGAGTTCGTCAAGTAGCTCACCTAATAGCTCACCTGGGAGCTCACCTAACCACACACCTTAGAACTCACTAAGCAGCTCACCGAGTAGGTTTACTTGAGATTACTTGTAAGATTTCCAGGGACCTCACCTGGGAGCTTTCTAAGTAGCTCACTTGGGATCTTGCCAAGTAGCTCACATGGGAGCTCATTGAATAGATTGACAAGTAGGTCACCTGGGATCTCTTCTCAGAGCTCACCGATTAACTCAAGTTAATCTCACCTGGGAGCTCATTAAGTAACTCACTTGGGAACTTACCTAGGAGCTCACCTGATAGCTCACCTTACCAACTCACCTTGAGCTCACCTTGCCAACTCACCTTGAGCTCACCTTACAAACTCACCTAGAGCTCATCTGGTAGCTCGTATGTAAGATCACCTAAGATATTGTTGATAATATCACCTTTGAGCTTACTTGGGATCTCACCGAGCAACTCACCTAGGAGATCGGCTGAGAGCTTGATAAGTAGCTCACTCAGGAGCTCGTCTAGCAGCTCGATTTAAGCTTCCCTCGAAACTTACCTAGGAGGTCACCTGACAGCTCAACTTACCAACTCACCTTGAGCTCACCCAAAAGTTCACCAAGCACCTCAACTTAAGCTCACCTGAGAGCTCGTCAAGTAGCTCAATCAAAAAAACATATGGGAGCTCACCTGATAGCTCACCTTGCCCACTGACATGGGAGCTCACATATTAGGTGACCTTGTCAGCTCACCTTGAGATTGGTGCGGAGCTCACCTTACCAACTCACCTTGAGCTCAGAAAGTAGCTCACCTTAGAGTTTTCTAAGTATCTTGAGTTGAGTTTTCCTAGGATCTCATTGAGTAACTCTCCTAGGAACTCACCTGGGAGCTCACCTGATAGCTCACCTTGCCAGCACACCTTGCCAAATGGCTCACCTTTGAGCTTTCCTGGGAGCTCACCTAGTAGCTCAGCTAGGAGGTAGGCTGGGAGCTTGGCAAGTAGCTCACCTAGGAGCTCATTGACCAGCTCAACTTGAGCTTGCCTCAAAACTCATCTAGGATCTCGTCTAATAGCTCACCTTGCTAGCTTACCTTGAGCTTAGCCAGAAGCTTGCCAAGCAACTCAACTTGAGCTCACCTAGGAGCTTGTCAAATAGCTCATGTGAAAACTCACATGGGAGCTTGCTTTGTTAAATCAAATGGGAGCTCACCTATTATCTCACCTTTCCATCTCACCTTAAGCTCACTGAGGAGCTCACCTTGCCAAATTTCCTTGAACTCGTCTAGTATCTCACCTTTGAGTTCATCAATTAGCTTGCTAAGTAGCTCACCTAGAAGTTTGCCTAACATCTCAATTGGGAGCTCACCTAATAGCTCACTTGGGAGCTTGCCTAAAAGTGCACCAAGTAGCTCACCTCAGAGTTTTTTGAGCAGCTCGCCAAGTAGCTCACCTGGGAGATCACTTAACAGCTCAACTGGGAGCTCACCGAGTAGCTTTCTGATAAGGTTGACTTGATCTCACTTGTTAGCCCGTGAAGTAGCTCACCTGGGAGATCTTATGGGAGCTCACCGATCAAATCAAGTTGAGCTCACCTAGGAGCTCATCGAGTAACTTACCTAGGAGGTCACCTAAAATCTTTCCTTGCCAACTCACCTTGAGTTGATCTAGTAGCTCACATGTAAGCTCACCTTAGAGATTACTAACAAGCTCACCTTTGAGCTCACCTAAGAGATTAGCTAGAAGCTCGGAAAATAGCTCACTAAGGAGCTCGATGATTAGCTTGACTTGAGCTTACATGGAAACTCAGATGGGAGCTTATGTCACAGCTCACCTTGAGCTCACCAAGTAACTTGAATTGATCTCACCCAGGAGCTCATAAAGTAGCTCACCCAAAAACTCACTTCGGAGCTAACCTGACAACTTGCCTTGCCAACTTGCATGGAAGATCACCTATTAACTCACCTTACGAGCTTACCTTGAGCTCACCAAGGAGCTCACCTTGTAACCTCACCTTGAGATCATCTGGTATCTCACCTTATATTTTGTCAAGCTGCTCACCGAGTAGCTCGCCTAGAAACTCACCTAACAACTTACTTAGAATCTCACCTAACAACTTACCTAGGAGCTTTCCTAATAGCTCACCTAGGAGCTCACCGAGTAGTTCCCCAAGTGGGTTTACTTGAGCTCACTTGTGAGCTCATTTGGGACCTCACCTGGGAGCTCACCAAGTAGCTTTCTTGGGAGATCACCTAGCAGCTTACCGAACATCTTGCAAAGTAGCTCACCTAGGATATGTTCTAGGAGCTCACTGATTATTTTGAGTTGAGTTCACCTAGGATCTCATCGAGTAACTTACTTGGGAGCTCACCTGGGAGCTCTCCTGACAACTTACCTTGGTAACTCGCCTAGAGCTCACCTTGCCAACTCACCTTGAGCTCACCTTGTCAACTCGCCTTAAGATCAGCTGGTAGATCACATGTAATCTTAACTTAGAGATTACTGAGAAGCTCACTTTTGAGCTCAAATGGGAGCTTACAGAGTGGCTCACCTAGGAGCTCAATTGGGATCTCAGTAAGTAACTTACTCATGAGCTCGTCGAGCAGCTCGACTTGAGATTACCTAGAAACTCACATGGGAGCTCACGTGATAAATCACTTAGGAGTTCACTGAGTATCTCATCTTGACCTCGCTCGGGAGCTCATCAAGCAGCTCGCATGAAAACTTGGATGAGAGCTCACCTATAAGGTAAATTTCCTAGCTTACCTTGAGATCAATGAGGAGCTCACCTTATCAACTCACCTTGAGCTCATCTGATAGCTCACCTAGGAGTTCATGAAGTAGCTCGTCAAGCAGCTCATGTGAAAACTCACATGGGAGCTTACTTTATCAAATCAGATGGGATCTCACCTATCAGCTCACCTTTCCAGCTCACCTTGAGCTTGATGACGATCTCACCTTGCCAACTCACCTTGAGCTCATCTATTAGCTTACCTTGGAGTTCATCAATCAGCTCGCTAAGTAGCTCACCTATAAGCTCACCTAAGATCTCACTTGGGAGCTCACCTAATAGCTCACCTAGGAGCTTGCCTAACAACTCATCGAGTAGCTCACCTCAGAGTTTGTTGAGAATCTCACCAAGTAGCTCACCTGGGATCTCACTTAAAAACTCACCTGGGAACTCACCGAGTAGCTTGACCAGTAGGTTGACTTGATCTCAGTTGTCAGCCCATGAATTAGCTCACCTGGGAGCTCGGTGATTAGATCGAGTTGAGCTCACTTGGGAGCTCATCGAGTAACTCACCTGGGAGGTCACCTGAAAGATTGCCTTATAAACTCACCTTGATCTGATCTAGTAGCTCACATGTAAACTCACCTCAGAGATTGCTGACAAGCTCACCTTTGAGCTCACCTAGGAGATTGGCTAGAAGCTCAGCAAACAACTCACCCAGGAGCTTGATGAGAATCTCGACTTGAGCTTACACGTAAACTTAGATCGGAGCTTATGTGATAGCTCACCTTGAGCTCACCTTTAACTTGTCAAGTAACTTGACTTGAGCTCACCCAAGAGCTCATTAAGTAGCTCACCCAAAAACTCACTTCAGATCTGACCTGTCAACTCGCCTTTCCAACTCACATGGAAGCTCACATATCAACTCACCTTATTAGTTTGCCTTGAGCTCACTAAGGAGTTCACCTTGCAACCTCATCTTGACATCATCTAGTAGCTCAGCTTTGAGTTTGTCAAGCAACTCACTATGTAGCTAGCATAGAAGCTCACCTAACAGCTCCCTTAGAAGCTCACCTAACAGCTCACCTAGGATCTTTCCTAACAGCTCACCTAGGAGCTCACCGAGTAGCTTCACAATAAGGTTTACTTGAGCTCACTTGTGAGCTCATTGGGGACCTTTCTTGAGAGCTCTCTAAGTAGCTCACTTAGGAGATCACCTAGCAGCTCACCTGGGAGCTCTCCAAACATCTCACAAAGTAGCTCACCTAGGATATGTTCTAAGAGCTCACTGATTAGTTCAAGTTGAGCTCACCTCGGAGCTTGTTGAGTAACTCGCTTGGGAGCTCACCTGGGAACTCTCCTGATAGATTACCTTGGCAACTAACCTAGAGCTCACCTTTCCAACTCACCTTGAGCTCACCTTGTCAACTCACCTTGAGCTCATTTGGTAGCTCGCATGTAAGCTCACCTTAGAGATTACTGAGAAGCTCACTTTTGAGCTCAAATGGGAGCTCACAGAGTGCCTCACCTAGGAGCTTAGCTAGAGCTTAGCAAGTAGCTCACCTAGTAGCTAATCAAGTAGCTCAACTTGAGATTACCTGGAAACTCACATGGGAGCTCACATGACAGATCACCAAGAGCTCAAATTGACCTCACTTGGGATCTCGTCAATAAGCTCACACGAAAAACTTGCATGGGAGCTCACGTATAAGGTAACCATGCCATCTCACCTTGAGTTCGATGAGGAGCTCACCTTGTTAACTCACCTTGAGCTCATCTAATATATCACCTTAGAGTTCATCAAATAGCTCACCATGTAGCTCACTTGAGAGCTCACTTAACAGCTCACCTTGGAGCTCATAGAGTAGCTCACTGAGTAGGTTGAGTTGACCTCACTTTTTATCTTTCTTGTGAGCTCACTGAGTAGCTCGCTGGGGGCCTCACATGGGAGATCACCATGTAGAACACTTGGTAGCTTTCCTAGCCACTCACCTGGGAGCTCGTGAAATAACTATCCAAGTAGCTCACTTGGGACATCTTCTAGGAGCTCACTGATTAGGTCAAGTTGAGCTCACCCAGGAGCTCATTGAGTAACTCACTTGGGAACCTTGAACTCATCTTGCCAACTCTCCTTGAGCTAAACTTTCCAACTCACCTTGAGGTCATTTGGTAGCACACATGTAAGTTGACCTTAGAGATTGCTAACAAGCTCACCTTTGAGCTCACTTGGGAGCTCATGGAGTAGCTCACCTAGGAGCTGGGCTTGGACCTTAGTAAGTAGCTTTCGTAGGAGCTCGTAGAGTAGCTCAAATTTATCTTACCTAGGAGCTTGTCAAGTGACTTGCTTGAAAACTTAACTGGGAGCTTTCCTGATAGCTCAGCTTGCCAACTCACATGGGAGCTCACCTATCAGCTTGCCTTGCCAACTTGCCTTGAGCTCATTGAGGAGCTCACCTTACCAACTCACCTTGAGTGCATCTAGTAGCTCACCTATGAGCTCATCGAGTAACTTACCAAGTAGCTCACCTGGGACCTTACCTAACACTTCATTTGGGAGCTCACCTAGTAGCTCACTTGGGAGCTCACTAAGTAACTCACCGAGTAGGTTGACTTGAGCTTGCTTGTGAGCTCACCACGTAACTCGCCAGGGACCTTAACTGGGAGCTCACCAAGTAGTTCACTTTTGAGATCTCCTAGCAGCTCACCTGGGAGTTTTCCAAATAGCTCACCATGTATCTCACCCAGTAGCTCACCTTAGATCTCACCTAATAGATTTCCTAGGAGCTCACCTAATAGCTCACTTGGGAACTCACTAATTAGCTCATCGATTAGGTTGACATGAGCTAACTTGTGAGCTTGCCGAGCAGCTCACTGAGGACCTATCCTGGGAGCTCACCAAGTAGCTCACTTAGGAGCTCACCTAGCAGCTCACTTGGGATCTCGCCAAATAGCTCACCAGGTACCTCACCTGGGAGCTCTTTTGGGGAATCACCGATCAGCTCGAGTTGAGCTCACCTGGGAGCTCATCGAGTAACTCACCTGGGAGCTCGCATGATAGCTCAACTTGATAATTCACCTTGAGCTCGCTTAGGGGATCACCTTGCTAGATCACCTTGAACTTATCTGGTAGCTCAATTCAATTTTGGTTGAGTAGCTTGCCAAGTAGCTCATGTGGAATCTCACCTAACAGCTCACCTAGGATCTCACTGAGAATCTCTTCGAGTACGTTTACTTAAGCTTGCTTGTGAGCTCACTAGGTTCCTCACATGGGAGCTCACCAAGTAGTTCACTTGGTAGCTCACCTAGCATCTCACCTAGAAGCTCACTAAATAGCTTGTTAAGTAGCTTGCCTATGAGCTCTTATGGGAGCTTGCTGATCATCTGAAGTTGATCTCACCCAGAAGCCCCTCAAGTAACTTACCTGGGAACTCACAGCTCGTCTAGGAGCTCGTCAAGAAGCTCACCTAAAAACTCACATGTGAGCTTACCTTGCAAGCTTGTCTTAACCTCACTGAGGAGTTCACCTTTCCAACTCACATTGAGCTCATTTGGTAGCTCACCTAAGAGTTTATTGAGTAGCTCACCTGGGAGCTCACCTAACAACTCACTTGTGAGCTCACCAGGGACCTCGCTGGGAGCTCACCTAACAACTCACCTTGAGCTCACTAACGAGCTCACCTTACCAACTCACCTTGAGCTCATCTAGTATCTCACCTCGTAGTTCATTGAGTAGCTCACCTTACAGCTTGCCTGGGAGCTCACCTAGTAGCTCACCTACGAGTTAACCTAAAAGCTCACCTAAGGGCTCATTAATCAGCTCATTGAGTAAGATGACTTGAGCTCGCTTGTGAGCTCACCGATCAGCTCGTGGGGGTCCTCACCTAGGATCTCACCAAGTAGCTCACTTATGAGATCACCTAACAGATCACCTAGGAGCTCACTTGATAGCTCACCTTGCCAACTCACCTTGAGCTCACCTTGCCAACTTACCTTTAGCTCACCATCCCAACTCGCCTTGACCTCATATGGTAGCTTGCATGTAAGCTTACCTTAGATATTTCTGAAAAGCTCTCCTTTGAGCTCACCCAGGAGTTCATCGAGCATCTCGACTTGATATTTCTCAAAAACGCAACTAGGAGCTTACCTGACAGCTCACCTTGAGCTCATCTATGGGATTTCCTAGTAGCTCACTCAAAAACTAACCTAGAAGCTTGCCTTGCTAGCTCACCTTGAGCTTGCCCAGTAGCTCTCTTAGAAACTCACATGAAAGATCACCTAAAAAATCATCTTGCCAACTCGCATGGGATATTTCCTATCATCTCACCTTAAGCTCAGTAAGGAGCTCACCTTACCAACTTGCCTTGAGCTCATCTGGTAGCTCACCTCAAAGTTCATTTAGTAGTTCACATAGGATCTCACCTAATATCTCACCTTGGACCTCAATGAGCATCTCATTGAGTAGGTTGACTTGGTCTCACATGTGATCTTGCTGAGTAGCTCACCGGGGACCTCACCTAGGAGCTTTCTAAGTAGCTCACTTGAGAGCTCACCTAGTACCTCGCCTGGGAGCTCACTAAATAGTTTGCCAAGTAGCTTACCTATGAGCTCTTCTGGGAGCTCACTAATTAGCTCGAGTTGAGCTCACCTGGGAGTTCATCAAGTAACTCATCTGGGAACTCACCTAGAGCTTCAACTCGAGTTAAGCTCACCCGAGAGCTCATCGAGTAACTCACCTAGGAACTCACTTGACAGCTCACCTTGCCAACTCACCTTGAGCTCGCCTTACCAACTCACGTAAATCTCACCTTGCCAACTCACCTATAACTCTTTTGGTAGTTTTCATGTAAGCTCACCTAAGAGATTGCTGAAAATCTCACCTTTGAGCTCACCTGGGATCTCACTGAGAAGCTCACCTAGGATCTCGGCTGGGAGCTCAACAAGTAGCTCACGCAAGAGCTCGTTGAGCAGCTCGACTTGAGATTCCTTAGAAACTTACCTCAGAGCTTTCCTGACAGCTCATGTTACCAGCTCACCTTGAGCTCACCTAGGAGCTCACTAAGCACCTTGACTTAAGCTCACCTAAGAGATCTTCAAGTAGCTCACCTAAAAACTTGCATAGGAGCTCACCTGATAGCTCACCCTAACAAATCACATGGGAACTCACCTATCAGCTTGCCTTGTCAGCTCAACTTGAGCTCATTAAGGAGCTCACCTTTCTAACTCACCTTGAACTTATCTATTAGCTCACCTAAGAGTTCACCAAGTAGCTCACCTAACAGCTTGCCTGGGAGCTCACCTAATAGCTCACCTAGGAGTTTTCCTAAAATCTCACTTGGGAGCTCACTAAGCAACTATTTGAGTAAGATGAATTGAGCTCAATTGTGAGCTCATCAAACAGCTCACTGGGGTCCTCATCTGGGAGCTTGCCAAGTAGCTCACTTAGGAGATCACCTAGCAGCTCACCTGGGAACTCACCTGATTAGCTCAACTTGCTAACTCACCTTGAGCTCACCTTGTAAACTTACCTTGATGTCATCATGAAAACTCACATGGGAGCCCTCCTGATAGCTCACCTTGCCAACTCACATGGGAGCTTACCTATCAGCTCACCTTACCAACTCAGCTTGAGCTCGGTGAGGAGATCACCTTGCCAACTCACCTTAAGCTTGTCTGGTAGCTCAACTAGGAGTTCATCGAGTAGCTCATAAATTATTTCACTTAGAAGCTCCCCTAAAAGCTCACCTGGGAGCTCACCTAACATCTCACCCATGAGCTTGCCTAATAGCTCACTTGGGATCTCACCGAGCTCAGGTTTATTTGAACTCGTTGGGGAGCTCACCTAGGAGCTCGCTAATTAGGTCAAGTTTAAAGTAGCTCACCTGGGAGCTCACCTTGGAGCTCACCTTCCTGAGAGCTTGCATTTCCAACTCAACTAGAGCTCACCTTGCCAACTCACCTTGAGCTCATCTGGTAGCTCTCATGTAAGCTCACCTCAGAGATTACCTGACAAACCTTTGAGCTCACATGGGATCTCACTGAGTGGCTCACCTAGAATCTCATCTGGGAGCTCAAAAAGTAACTCACCTAGGATCTTTTTGAACATTTCAACTTGTGCTTACCTGGAAACTCACCTGGGAGCTCACGCGACAACTCACCCAAGAGCTCACTAAGTAGGTTGACTTGAGCTCACCTGGGAGCTCATTAAGTAGCTCACCTGAAAACTCACATGGGAGCTCACCTATAAGGTCACCTTGCTAGCTCACCTTGTGCTCGCTGAGGAGCTCACCTTGGCAACTCACCTTGAGTTTGTTTGGTTTCTCACCTCAGAGTTTTTTGAGTAGCTCACCAACTAGCACACCTAGGAGCTCACATAACAACTCAAATGGGAGCCCATGGAGTAGCTCACCAAGTAGGTTGAATTTACCTCACTTTTTAGCTCACTTGTGATCTCACCAAGTAGCTCACTAAGGACCTCACATGTGATCTCACCACATATATCACTTGGGAGCTCTCCTAACAGCTCACCTAAGAACTCATGGAATAGCTCGCCAAGTATCTCACTTCGGAGATCTTCTGGGAGCTCACTGATCAGCTCGAGTTGAGCTCACCTAAGAGCTCATTGAGTAACTCACTTTGGAACTCACCTGGGAGCTTACTTGACATCACACCTTTCCAACTTTCCTTGAGCTCACCTTGCCAACTCTCCTTGAGCTCACCTTGCTAACTACCCTTGAGCTCATCTGGTAGCGTGCATGTAAGTTGACCTCAGAGATTGCTGACAAGCTCACCTTTGAGCTCACTTGGGAGCTCATGGAGTATCCCACCTAGGACCTGGGCTGGGAACTCGGTAAGTCAGCTCACTCAGGAGATCATAGAGCCAGCTCGACTTGAGCTTTCCTAGGAGCTCGTCAAGCAGTTCACCCAAAAAATTTAATGGGATCTCACCTGATAGTTCACCTTCCTAAATCACATTGGATCTCACCTTGCTCACCTTTCCAGCTAACCTTAAGCTCACTGAGGAGCTCACCTAGCATCTCACTTGGGAGCTCGCCTAGCAGTTCACTGAGTAGGTTGAACTTGAGCTTGCTTGTGAGCTCACCAAGTAGCTCACTAAGGAATTCGACTGGGAGCTAGCCAAGTAGTTCACTTTTGAGATTTCCTAGCATCTCACCTGATAGCTGACTGAATAGCTCACCAAGTAGCTCATTTGGGAACTCACCAAATAGCTTGAATTTTGCTTACATGGAAACTCACCTAGGAGCTCACCTTGACCTTCACCATGAGCTCACTGAGTATCTTGACTTGAGCTCATCAAGTAGCTCACCCAAAAAATCACATGGGATCTAACCTGACAGCTTACCTTACCAACTAAAATGGGAGCTCACATTGCCAGCTCACCTTGAGCTCACTGAGGAGCCCACTTTGCCAACTCACCTTGATCTCATCTTGTAGCTCACCTCTAAGTTTTTCGAGCAGCTCGCCTCTAAGTATGTCGAGCAACTCACCAAGTAGCTCGTTTGGGAGCTCACCAAATAGCTCGCAAAGTAGCTCACTAGGGAGATCTTCTGGGAGCTCAACGATCAGCTCAAGTTGAGCTCACCTGGGAGCTCGTTGAGTAACTCACCTGGGAAATTTCCTAGGAGCTCACCTGACAGTTCACCTTTCCAACTTACCTTGAGCTCACCTTGCCAACATGCCTTGAGCTCACCTTCCAACTCGTGTTGAGCTCATCTAATAGCTTGTATGTAAGCTCACCTTAGAGATTTTTGACAAGCTCACCTTTGAGCTCAAATGGGAGCTCACCGAGTGGCTCACCTAGGAGCTCAACTGGAAGCTTGGCAAGTAGCTCACCTAGGTGCTCGTCGAGTAGCTCAACTTGATCTTACCCAGAAACTCACCTAGGAGCTCATGTGACATCTCACCCAGGAGCTCATCGAGAAGCTCAACTTGAGCTCACCCAAGAGCTTGTAAAGTACCTCACTTGAAAATGTGTATGGGAGCTCACCTATAAGGTCACCTAGGCAACTCACCTTGAGATTGCTGAGGAGCTCACCTTCCTAACTTTCCTTGAGCTCTTCTGGTAGCTCACCTCAGAGTTTGTCAAGTAGCTCACCATATAGCTAACCTGGTAGCTTGCGTAACAGCTCACCTCAAAGCTCATGGAGTAGCTCGCCGAGTAGGTTGACTTGACCTTGATTTTGAGGTCGCTTGTGAGCTCATCGAGTAGCTCACTAGCGACCTCATTGAGTAATTCACTTGTGAACTCACATGGGAACTCACTTGATAGTTCACCTTTCCAACAGGCCTTGAGCTCACCTTGCCAACTCTCCTTGAGCTCGTGTTACCAACTCACCTTGAGCTCATCTAGTAGTACGCATGTAAGTTGACTTTAGAGATTACTGACAAGCTCACCTTTGAGCTCGTTCACAAGCTCATGGAGTAGCTCACCTAGGAACTGTGTCAGGAACTCAACAAACAAATTACCTAGGATCTCGTAGAGTAGCTCGACTTGACCTTGCCTGGGAGCTCGTCAAGTAGCTCACCCTTAAACTCGAATGGGAGCTCACCTGAAACCTCAAGATTACTGAGAAGCTCACCTTACAAACTCACATTGAGTGCATTTGGTAGCTCACCTATGAGTTCGTCAAGCAGCTTGCCAAGTAGCTCACCTGGGAGCTCACCTAGCAGCTCACCTGGGAGCTTGCACTAGCAGCTCGCCAAGTAGCTCACCTGGGAGCTCACCTAGCAGCTCACCTTGGAGCTCACCAAGTAGGTTGACTTGAGCTCACTTTTGAGCTCACCAAGCAGCTTGCCAGGAACCTCAACTGGGAGCTCACCAAGTAGTTCACTTTTGAGATCACCTAGCAAGCTCAGCTAGGAGCTCACCAAATAGCTCACCAAGTAGCTCACCTGGTAGCTCACCTCAGACCTCCCCTAATAGCTCACTTAGGAACTCATCGAGTAGCTCCTCGAGTAGGTTGACATGAGCTCACTTGTGAGCTCACCAAGAAGCTCACCGGGGACCTCACCAGTGAGCTCACCAAGTAGCTCACTTGGGAGCTCACCTAGCAGTTCACCTGGGAGCTCACCAAACATCTCACCAAGTAGCTCTCCTAGGAGATCTTCTTAGAGCTCGCTGATCAGCTTGAGTTGAGCTCACCTGGGAGCTAGTCAAGTAACTCACCTGGGAACTTACCTAGGAGCTCAGCTGACAGCTTACCTTGCCAATTCACCTTGAGTTCACCTTAGCAACTTACCTTGAGCTTGCCTTACCAACTAGCCTTGAGCTCATCTGGGAGCTCACCAAGTAGTTCACCTTTGAGCTCACCTACCTAGGAGCTTAACTGGGAGCTCGGAAAATAGCTCACCTAGGAACTCATCGAGTAGCTCAACTTGAGCTTTTCTAGCTCACTGAGTAGCTCACCTAGGAGCTCGACTGGGAGCTTGGAAAACAACTCACCTAGGAACTCATCGAGTAGCTCAACTTAAGCTTGTCTAGAAACTCACCTAGGATATTAAATCACCTTGCCAGCTCATCTTGGAGATCATCTAACAGCTTACCTTGCTAGGTCACCTTGAGCTCACACAAAATCTTACCGAGTAGCTTAACTTGATCTCACCTAGGAGCTCATTAAGTAGCTCACCTGAAAAACTCACATGGGAGCTCACCTGATAGCTCACCTTGCCAACTCACATGATAGCTCCCCTATCAGTTTACCTTGCACAGCTTGCCTTGAGCTCACTGAGGAGCTCACCTTGCGAACTCACCTTAAGCTCATCTGGTAGCTCACATCGTAATTCATCGAGCAGCTGGCCAAGTAGCTTACTTGGGAGCTCGACTAACAGCTCACCTAGGAGCTCACCTAATAGCTCACCTAGGAGCTCACCGAGCAGCTTGCAGAGTAAGTTGACTTGAGCTCACTTATGAGCTCACCAAGCAGCTCATCAGGGACCTTACCTGGGAGCTCACCAAGTAGCTTGGTTGGGAGCTCACCTAGTAGCTTGCCTAGGAGCTCACCAAATAGCTCACCAAGTAGCTCACATGGGAACTATTCTAGGAGCTTGGCGATCATCTTGAGTTGAGCTCACCTGATAGCTCATCGAGTAACTCACCTGGGAACTCAAGTAAGAGCTCACTTAATAGCTCACCTTACCAACTCACCTTGATTTTACCTTACCAACACACCTTAAGCTCACCTTTCCAACTTGACTTGAGCTAATCTGGTAGCTCAAATGTAATCTCACCTCAGAGATTACCGAACAAGCTCACCTGGGAGCTCACCGAGTAGCTCACCTAGGAGCTCAGCTGGGAGCTTGGAAAATAGCTCACCCAGGAGCTCACCTAACAGCTTGCCTTACTAACTCACCTTGAGCTCACCTTGCGGACTCACCATGAGCTTACCTTGCCAACTTGCATTGAGCTCATCTGGTAGATCACATGTAAGCTCACCTCAGAGATTATCGATAAGCTCACCTGGGAGCTCATCGAGCAGCTCACCTAGGAGCTTGGCTAGGAGCTCGGTAAGCAGCTCCACTTGAGTTTTATCAAGAAACTCACCTCAGAGATCACCTAATATCTCACCTTGTCGGCTCACCTTGAGCTCACCCAAGCACTCACCGAGCAGCTCACCCAGAAACTTGCCTTATAGCTCACCTAGAAACTCACATGGGAGCTCACCTTGCTAGCTCCCCTTGAGCTCGCTAAGGAGATCACCTTGCTAACTCACCTTGATATTTTCTAGTAGCTCACCTCAGAGTTCATTGAGCAGCTCGCTAAGTAGCTTGCTTGGGAGCTCACCGAGAAGCTCTCTTAGTAGGTTGACTTGATCTCACTTGTGAGCTCACTTGTGAGTTTGCAAAGCAGCTTGCCAGGGACCTTGCCTAGGATCTCACCAAGTAGCTTTCTTGGAACCTCACCAAGTAGCTCACCTATAAGCTCACCAAACAACTCACCAAGTAGCTCACTTGGGAGCTCTTCTGGGAGCTCAACGATCAGATTGAGTTGAGCTCACCTGGGAGCTCATCGAGTAACTCACCTGGGAACACACCTGGGAGCTCACCTGATAGCTCACCTTGCCAACTCACCTTGAGCTCACCTATCCAACTTGACTTGATCTCACCTTACCAACTCACCTTGAGCTCATCTGGTAGCTCACATGTAAGCTCACCTCAGAGATTACCAACAAGCTCACCTTTGAGCTTACCTAGGAGCTAACAAAGTATCTCACCTAGGAGCTCGTCGAGCAGCTCAACTTGAGCTTTCCTAGAAACTTGCGTGGGAGCTCACCTTACAGCTTGCCTTACCAACTTTCCTTAAGCTTACCCAGGAGCTCGGTGAGTAACTCAACTTTATCTCACCCATGAGTTCGTCATGTAGCTTGCCTAAAAACTTGCATAGGAGCTCGCCTGACAACACGCCTTGCTAACTCTTATAGGAGCTCACCTTGCTAGCTTGTATTGAGCTTGTTGAGGAGCTCACATTTCTAACTCACCTTGAGCTCATATAGTAGCTCACCTGGGACCTCACCTGGGAGCTTGCCAAGTAGCTCACTTGGGAGCTCACCACCGAGTAGTAGCTTACATGGGAGCTCACCGAATAGCTCACCAAGTAGCTCACCTTGAGCTCTTCTAGCAGCTTACCGATTACCTTGAGTTGAGCTCACCCCAGAGCTCATCGAGTAACTCACATGGGAGCTTGCTTCACAGCTCACCTTGCCAACTCAATTTGAGCTCACCTTCCCAAATTACCTTGAGCTTGCCTTACCAACTACCTTGAGCTCTCCATTGAGCTCAATTGGGAACTCACCAAGCATCTCACCTAGGAGCTTGGCTGTGAGCTCAGTAAGTAGCTCACCCAGGAGCTCGTCGAGTAGCTCGACTTGAGCTTTTCAAGAAACTCACCTGGGAGCTCACCTGACATCTCACCTTACCAGCTCACTTTGAGCTCACCTAGGAGCTCGCCGAAGCAGCTCGACTTGAGCTCACCCGGGAGATCCACAAGTAGCTCACCTAAGAACTTGCATGGGATCTCACCTGACAGCTCACCCAGAAACTCACATGGGAGCTCACCTATCAGCTCACCTTGAGCTTAGTGAGGATCTCACCTTCCCAACTTGCCTTGACCTCATCTGGTAGCTCACCTCAGATTTTATCTTGAGTAGCTCATCAAGTAGCTCACATGGGAGCTCACCGAGTAGGTTGACTTGAGCTCCCTAGTGAGCTTTAAGTAACTCACTGAGGACCTCACCTGGGAGCTCACCTAGCAGCTCACCTGGGAGCTCACCTAGAACATCTCACAAAGTAGCTCACCTAAGAACTCTTCTTTGAGCTCGTCGATTACCTTGAGTTGAGCTCACCCGGGAGCTTGTCAAGTGACTCACCTGGTAACTCGATTGGGAGCTAGGCTGATAACTCACCTTGCCAAAATCGACCTTGCCAGCTCACCTTGCTTACTCACCTTGAGCTCATCTGGTAGCTCACATAGAAGCTTACCTCAGATATTGAATATAAGCTCACCTTTGTGCTCACCTAGGAGCTCACTGAGCAACTCACCTAGGAGCTCAGCTGGGAGCTTGGCAAGCAACTCACCCAGGAGCTCATCGAGCAACTCAAGTTAAGATTTCCCAGAAACTCACTTAGGAGCTCACATGACATCTCACCTTACCAACTCACCTTGATCTTACCAAGTAGCTTTGAATTGAAACTCACCTTGAGCTCATCAAGCAGCTCACTCAAAAACTCACATGGTAGCTCACCTGACAGCTCACCTTGCCAACTCACATGGGAGCTCACCTATCAGCTTAGCTTACCAGCTCACCTTGAGCTTGCTAAGGAGTTCACCTTGACAAATCATGTTGAGCTTATCTTGTAGCTCACCTCAGAGTTCATTGAGTAGCTCACCAAGTAGCTCACCTAACAGCTCATTTGGGAGATCACCAAGTAGCTCTCCAAGTAGGTTGACTTGATCTTGCTTGTGAGCTCTCTAAGTAGTTCGTCGAGTATCTCACTTGGAAATTCACCTTGGAGCTCACCTAACAGCTCACCTTACTCACCTAGCTCTTGCTAGCTCACCTTCACCTTGCCAACTCACCTTAAGCTAATCCGATAGCTCACATGTAAGCTCACCTAAGAGATTGCCAATAAGCTCACCTAGGACCTCTTCTGTAAGCTCGCTGATCAGCTCAAGTTGAGTTCTCCTAGGAGATCTTCAAGTAACTCACCTAGGAACTCACCTAAGCTCACCTAACC
The DNA here is from genome assembly GCA_019776745.2 of Taxus chinensis. Taxonomy (NCBI): domain Eukaryota; kingdom Viridiplantae; phylum Streptophyta; class Pinopsida; order Cupressales; family Taxaceae; genus Taxus; species Taxus chinensis. The sequence continues at coordinate 905,549,656 of CM034151.1, read as the reverse complement.
CACCTTATCAACTTGCATTGAGCTCACCTTGCCAGCTCCCCTTGAGCTTGATCTGGTAGCTCACATGTAAGCTCACCTCAGAGATTACCGATAAGCTCACCTTTGAGCTCACCTGGGAGCTCACCTAGGAGCTTAGGGGAGCTTGGAAAGTAGCTCACCCAGGAACTCGTCAAGTGGGAGCTCACCTGATAGCTCACCTTGTCAATTCACCTTGAGTTCACCTTACCAACTCACCTTGATCTCACCTTTCCAACTCACCTTGAGCTCATCTAGTAGCTCTTATGTAAGCTCACCTTAGAGATTATCGACAAGCTCACCTTTGAGCTCAGTTGGGAGCTTACCAAGCAACTCACCTAGGAGCTCAGTTGGGAGCTTAGCAAGCAGCTCACCCAGGAACTCATCGAGCATCTTACCTTTAGCTTTCCCGAAAAACTCACCTGGGAGCTCACCTGAAAGCTCACCTTAAAACCATATCACCTTGAGCTCACCTTGGAGCTCACCAAGTAGCTTGACTCACCTTGAGCTTACCTAGGAGCTCACCTCAAGTAGCTCACCCAAAAACTCACATGGGAACTCACCTTACAGCTCACCTAGGAGCTCAATGAGCTCACCTTGCCAGTCACCTTGATCTTGTTGAGGAGTTCAACTTGCCAACTCGCCTTGAGCTCATCTAGGTAGCTCACATCATAGTTTGGAGTAACTCACCAAGTAGCTTGTCCTAGGAGCTCTCTAAGTAGCTCACCTGGGAGCTAACAGCTCACCTGGGAGCTCACTGAGTAGCTCAACTGATTAAGTTGACTTGAGCTCACTTATGAGCTCATCGAGTAACTCATCGGGGAACTCACCTAGGACTCTTTCCAAGTCACTTTGAGCTTGCCTTTCAGCTCACCTAGAGCTCACCTTGGGAGCTCACTAAACAGCTCACCAAGTAGCTCACCTATAAGCTATTTTGGGAGCTCGTGATCAAACTCACAGTTGAGCTCACCCGGGAGCTCATTGAGTAACTCACCTAGGAACTTAGCTAGAGAGCTCACTTGACAGCTCTCCTTACCAACTCACCTTGCAGCTCACCTTGCTCAACTCACCTTAAGCTCACCTTGCCAGCTCACCTAGAGCTCATTTGGTAGCTCACATCTAATCTCATTGAGATTCACCTAGGAGCTCACCTTTGTAGCTCACCCAAATAGCTCACATGAGAGCTCACCTAGGAGCTTGCCTGGCCAGCTCAAAAAGTATCTCACCTTGAGCTCACTGAGGATCTCACCTTTCCATCTCACCTTGAGCTCACCCAGTAGCTCACCGAATAGTTCTTGACTTGAGCTCAACCACAGGAGCTCATCAAGTAGCTCATCGAAAAACTCACATGGGAGGTTCACCTTACCTCACTTGCATGGGAGCTCACCTGATCAGCTCACCTTGGGTCTCACCTTAAGCTCACTCAGGAGCTCACCTTGCCAACCCACCTTGAGCTCATCTAGTAGCTCACCGAACAGTTCATCAAGTAGCTCAGCTTAGTAGCTCTTCTGGGAGCTCACTGATAACCTAAAGTTGAGCTTACCTGGGAGCTCACCAAGTAACTCACCTGGGAGCTCACCGAGAAGCTCACTTAAGTAGGTTGAGTTGAACTCACTTGTGAGCTCACCGAGCCAACTCACTTGAGAGTTTGCCTCACCTTGCCAATTCACCTTATGCTCATTTGTGTAGCTCACATGTAAGCTCACCTTGGAGATTCGCCTTGCCAACTCGACTTTGAGCTCACCTGGGAGCTCACCTAACACTCACCTTTTGAGCTTGGCTAGGAGCTCATCAAGTAACTCACCCAGGAGAAAAGTCACCTTGAGCTTTCTAGGAGCTCACCTCAGGAGCTCACCAGACAGCTCAACTTTTTGAGCTCACCTTGAGCTCGCCAAGTAGCTCACCTAGCAGCTCGACTTGAGTTCACCCAAGAGCTCATCTGAGTAGCTCACCCTTAAGCTCACCTGGGAGCTTACCTGACAAGTAGCTAACCCATTAGAGCTCACCTATCAGCTCACCTTGAGCTCACCATGATAACTCACCTTGGGAGCTCACCTATCATCTTTCCTTGAGCTCACCTTGAGCTCATTCAAGAGCTCACCTCAGAGTAGCTTGACATGTAAGCTCACCTCAGAGCTTGTTAACAACTCACCTGAAAAACTTGCCTATTAGGGTCTCACCTGAACAGCTCACCATGGGAGCTTGGCATGGGATGACTCACCTAGCAGCTCACCCAAGAGTGCGTCAAGCAGCTCACTTGAGCTTTCTAGGAGCTCACCTGGGAGCTTTCCTTAGACAGCTCATCTGGTAGTTCACCTTGAGTTCATCGAGTAGTTCACCTAAGCAGCTCGACTTGAGCTCACCCAGGAGCTCATCGAGTAGCTCACCCAGAAAGCTCACTGGGAGCTCACGTGAAACTCAGCTTACCAAATCACATTGGACTCTCACCTATCATCTTACCTTGAGCTCACTGAGTAGCTCACCTTGGACCTCGACCTTGGAGAATGTCTAGTAGCTCACCTTAGGAGCTCACCGAGTAGCTCACCATGTAGCTCACCTAACAGCTTCCTGGGAGCTCACCTGAATAGCTCACTTGATAGCTTGACTTGAGCTCACCAAGAGCTCACTGAGTAACTCAATGGGGACCTCACCTACGAGCTCGTTAAGTAGCTCTCCTAAACAACTCACCTAATAGCTCTCCTTAGGAGCTCACCGAATAGCTTGCCAAGTAGCTCACCTGAGCTCTTCTGGGAGCTCACTCAAGTAACTCACCTTGAGCTCACCCGGGAGCTCACTTAACGAGTAACTCACCTTGGACCTTGACTCACCTTGATAACTCACCTTGAGCTCATCTTGCCATAGCTCACATGTAAGCTCACCTCAGATATTGCTTGACAAACTCACCTTTGAGCTCACCTGAGAGCTCACCAACAAGCTCACCTAGGAGCTTGGCTTGGAGCTTGGTAAGACAGCTCACCAAGGAGCTTTTGAGCATCTTGACTTGAGCTTTCCCAGAAACTCACCTGGGAGCTCACCTGATAGCTCACCTTTCTAGCTAGTCTTGAGCTCACCCAGGAGCTCTCCAAGAAGCTCAACTTGAGCTCACCTGAGGAGCTCGTCAAGTAGCTCACCTAAAAACTCACATGGGAGCTCACCTGAAATCTCACCTTGCTAACTTGCATGGGAGCTCACCTATCAGCTCACCTTGAGCTCACCTTAAGCTCACTGAGGAGCTCACCTTGCCAACTCACCTTGAGCTCATCTGGTAGCTTGCCTCAAAGTTTTTCAAGTAGCTCCATGTAGCTTGCCTAACACTCATGTGGAGCTCACCTAACAGCTTGCCTAGGATGCTCACCTGAGCAACTTACCAAGTAGGTTGACTTGAGCTCAGATGTGAGCTCACAAGTAGCTCATCCAGGGACCTCACCTCCGAGCTAAGTAGCTCACTTGGGAGCTCACCTAATAGCTCACCTAGGAGCTCACCGAATAGCTCACCAAGTAGCTCACCTAGGAGCTCTTCTAGGAGCTCACCGATCAACTCAGTTAAGCTCACTGGGGAGCTTGTCGAAGTAACTCAACTAGGAAATCACCTGGGAGCTCACCTGATAGCTCACCTTGCCAACTCACCTTAAGCTCACCTTGCCAACTCACCTTGAGCTCACCTTACCAACTCACCTGGAGCTCACCAAGCAGCTCAGCTAGGAGCTCAGCTTGGAGCTTGGTAAGTAACTCACCTAGGAGCTCGTCAACCAGGTCGACTTGAGCTTGCCTGAAAAAATCTCACCTAAGAGCTCGCCTTGATAGCTCACCTTGTGCTCACCCAAGAAGCTCACCAAGTAGCTCAACTTGAGCTCACCTGGGAGCTTCATCAAATAGCCTCACTCAGGAGCTCATCAAGTAGCTCACGTGAAAACTCACATGGGAGCTCGCCTGGACAGCTCACCTTACCAACTTAGATGGGAGCTCACCTATCAGCTCACCTTTCCAACTCACCTTGAGCTCACTAAGGAGCTCACCTTGCCAACTCACCTTGACCTTGTCTGGTATCTCACCTCAGAGTTTTTCTCAGAGCTCGCCGAGTAGCTCACCTGGGAGCTCACTGAGTAGCTCGCCAGTAGGTTGACTTGAGCTCACCTGGGAGCTCATCAAGTAGCTCACCCAAAAACATGCATGGGAGCTCACCTGACAGCTTGCCTTGCCAACTCACATGGGAGCTCCCCTATTATCTCCCTTATCAGAGTTCATCGAGCAGCTTGCCAAGTAGCTCACATGGGAACTTGACTAACAGCTCACCTGGGAGCTCACCTAACAAATCACCTAGGAGCTCACCGAGTAGCTCTCCAAGTAGGTTGACTTAAGCTCACTTGTGAGCTTGCCATGAGTAGCTCACCAGGGACCTTACCTAGGATCTCAGCCAAGAGCTCACTCGAAGTAGCTCTCCTAGCAGATCACCTGGGAGCTCACCAAACAGCTTGCCAAGTAGCTCACCTAAGAGCTCTTCAGGGAGCTCACTGATCAACTCAAGTTGAGCTCACCTGGGAGCTCATTGAGTAACTCACTTGGGAACTCACCTGATAGCTCACCTTGACAGCTCACCTTGCCTAACTCACCTTGAGCTCATCTAGTAGCTCTATGTAAACTCACCTCAAAGATTACCTTGACAAGCTCACCTTTGAGCTAGCTCAGGGAGCTCAAAGAGTAGCTCACTTAGGAGCTTTGTTTGGAGCTCAAAATAAGTCACCTAGGAGCTTGTCAAGCAGCTCACTTGAGCTTGCCTGAAAACTCACCTGGGAGCTCACCTGATAGCTCACCTTACCAGCTCACCTTAAGCTCACCTAGGAGCTCACTGAGCAGCTTCGACTTGAGCTTGCCCCAGAGCTCATCGAGTAACTCACCTAGGAACTCACTTGGGAGTTCACCTGACAGCTCACCTTACCAACTCACCTTGAGCTCACCTTACCATCTCACCTTGAGCTCATCTCGTAGCTCACATGTAAGCTCACCTCAGAGATTGCTGAAAAGCTCACCTTTGAGCTTGCCTGGGAGCTAAGCCAGTAGCTCACCTAGGAGCTTAGCTAGGATCTCAGACAAGATAGCTTGCCTAGAGATCCTCATAGGAGCTCGACTTGAGCTTCGCTCAAAACTCACCTGGGATCACATGACAGTTGTCCTTACCAGCTCACCTTGAGCTTGCATTACCAGCTCACCTTAAAGCTTACCATGAGCTCACTAAGGAGCTCCTTACCAACTCACTTTAAGCTCATCTGGTAGGTCACCTCTGACTGGTAGCTCACCAAGTAGCTTCCATTGTAGCTCACCTAACAGCTCACCTGGAGCTCAACCGAGTAGCTCACCAATAGGTTGACTTGAGCTCACTTGTGAGCTCACTGAACAGCTCACCAGGGACCTCACCTGAGAGCTCTCCAAGTAGTTCACTTGGGAGCTCAGCTTGGAGCTCACCAAATAGCTCGTAACCTCACCTAGGTCTCACTAGAGAGCTCTTATGGGAGCTCACCGATTAGCTCGTAGTTGAGCTCACCCAGGAGCTCATCGAGTAACTCACCTGGAACTTTCCTGGGAGCTCACCTGATAGCTCACCTTGCCAACTTACCTTGACTCATTACCAACTTGCCTTGAGCTTACCTTGCCAACTCTTGAGCTCATCTAGTAGCTTGCATGTAAGCTCACCTCAGAGATTGTTGACAAGCTCACCTTTGAGCTCACCTAGGAGCTCACCGAGTAGCTCACCTAGGAGCTTAGCTGGGAGCTTAAGCTTGTCAAGAAGCTCACCCAGGAGCTCAAGTAGCTCAACTTGAGCTTCCTTGAAACTCACTTGGGAGCTCACCTTACCAGCTCACCTTGAGCTCACCCAGGAGCTCACCGAGTACCTCGACTTAAGCTTGCTCGAGAGCTCGTCAAGTAGCTCACCTGAAAAACTCACATAGGATCTTTGCCTGATAGCTCACCTAGAAATCACATGGGAACTTCACCTATAGATCTCTCCTTGTCTAGCTCACCTTGAGCTCACTGAGGAGACTCACCTTGCCAACTCACCTTGAGCTCATCTGGTAGCTCTCCTCGGAGCTCATCTGAGTAGCTCTCATCAGAGTAGCTCATATAAGTAGCTCACCTGGGAGCTCACCTAATAGCTAACCTTGGAGCTTACAACTAGGAGCTCACTAAGTAGCTCATTGAGTAATATGACTTGAGCTCGCTTTTGACCTCACTGAGTAGCTCGTCAGGTCCTTACCTGGGAGCTCGTCAAGCATCTCACTAAGGAGATAACCTAGTAGCTCACCTGGGAGCTCACCTGATAGCTCACCTTGCCAACTCACCTTGAGCTCACCTTGCCAACTTACCTTGAGCTCACCTTGCCAACTCACCTTGAGATCATCTGGTAGCTCACATGTAAGCTCACCTTAGAGATTGTTGATAATCTCACCTTTGAGCTTTCCCAGGAGTTCGTCAAGCATCTCGACTTGAGCTTTCCCAAAAACTCACCTAGGAGCTCACCTGACAGCTCACCTTGAGCTCACTTGAAGGAGATCAGCCGGAAACAACCTAGCTTGCTTGCTAGCTCACCTTGAGCTAGTAGCTCACCTTGCATAGCTCACCTAGCAGCTCACCTTAAAAACTCACATGGGAGCTCACCTTGAGCTCACTAAGGATCTCACATTGCTAACTCACCTTGAGCTCATCTGGTAGCTCACCTCAGATTTCATCGAGTAGTTCACTTAACAGCTCACCTAGGAGCTCGCCTGAAGAGCTCACCAAGTAGGTTGACTTGGGCTTGCGTGTGAGCTCACTAAGACAGCTCACTGGGGACCTCACCTGGGAGCTTGCTAAGTATCTCGCTTAGGAGCTCACCTAGTAGCTCACTTAGGGAGCTCACCAAATAGCTCACCAAGTAGCTCATCTACGGAGCTCTTATGGGAGCTCACCGATCAACTCTAGTTAAGCTCCCAAGAGATCAAGTAACTCACCTGGGAAGTTTCCTAGGAGCTTCAACTTGAGTTGAGCTCACCCAGGAGCTCATCAAGTAACTCACTTGGGAAATCACTTGGGAGCTCACCTTGATAGCTCACCTTGCCAACTCACCTTGAGATCACCTTACCAAATCACCTTGATCTCACCCTTGTGAACTCACCTATAGCTCATTTGGTAGCTCACATGTAAGCTCACCTAAGAGATTGCTGATAATCTCACCTTTGAGATTACCTGGGATCTCATCAAGCACCTAACCTAGGAGCTCAGCTGGGAGCTCAACAAGCAGCTCGTCTAGAAGCTTCTTGAGCAGCTTGACTTGAAATTTCCTAGAAACTCACCTAAGAACTCACCTGACAGCTCACCTTGCCAACTCACCTTGAACTCACCCAGGAGCTCAGCCTTGCAGCTCACCTAGAGCTCACCTGAGAGTTTGTCAAATAGCTCACCTAAAAATTCACATGGGAGCTTGCACTGACAGCTCACCTTAGCAACTCGCATGGGAGCTCACCTTGATAGCTCACCTTGAGCTTGATGAGGAGCTCACCTTGCCAACTCACCTTGAGCTCAGAAGGTATCTCACCTCAGAGTTTGTCGAGTAGCTCAAGTTAAGTTCACCTAGGAGCTTGTTGAGTAACTTGCCTGCGAACTCACCTAGGAGCTCACCTGAAAGCTCACCTTGCCAACTCACATTGAGCTCACCTTACCAAATGGTTCACTTTTGAGCTCACCTGGGAGCTTACCTAGTAGCTCACCTAGGAGCTCAGGCTAGGAGCTCACCAAGTAGCTCACCCAGGAGCTCATTAACCTCAGCTTAACTTGAGCTTGCCCAAGTTGAGATCACCTAGGAGCTCACCTGATAGCTCACCTTGCCAGCTTGCCTTGAGCTTGCCCAGGAGCTCACTGAGATAACTCAACTTGAGCTCACCTGGGAGCTCTTCTAGCAGCTCATGTGAAAACTCACATTGAGCTCACCTTATCAAATCAGATTGGAGCTCACCTATCAGCTTGCCTTGAGCTCACTTAAGGAGCTCATGTTTCCAAATCACCTTAAGACTCATCTGGTAGCTCACCTCAGAGTTTTTAAGTAGATCACGAAGTAGCTCACCTGGGAGCTCACCTAACAACTCACTTAGGAGCTCACCAAGTAGATTGCTTGAGCTTGACTTAATATCACTTGTTATTTCACTTGTGAGCTCACCGAGCAACTCACCTGGGAGCTCACCAGGTAGCTCACTTGGGAGCTCACCTAGCAACTCACCTAGGAGCTCGTCAAACAGCTCAAGAAGTAGCTCACCTAGGAGCTTTTCTAGGAGCTCACCGATCAGATCGAGTTGAGCTCACCTAGAATCTCATCGAGTAACTCACCTGGGAACTCCCCTAGGAGTTCACCAGAAAGCTCACCTTGCCAACTCACCTTGAGATCATCTGAGGAGCTCACATGTAAGTCACCTTGAGATTACTGGTAAACTCACCTTTGAGATCACTTTTGAGCTCACCGATTAGCTCACCTATGAGATCAGTTAGGAGCTCGGAAAGCAGCTCACCCAGGAGCTCATTGAGTAGCTCCACTTGAGTTTACCCAAAAACTCACTTGGGAGCTCACCTGACAGCTCACCCACCTAGAGCTCACCGAGTAACTCACTTGAGCTCACCTGGGAGCTCATCAAAAAGCTCACCCAAAAACTCACATGGGAGCTCACCTGATAGCTCACCTTGCCAACTCACATGGAAGCTCACCTTACTAGCTTACCTTGAGCTTGCTGAGGAACTAACCTTGCCAACTCACGTTGAGCTTGTCTAGTAGTTCACCTCAAATTTCATCGAGTAGCTCACCAAGTAGCTTGCCTAGATGCTCACCTAATAGCTCACCTAGCTCACAGAGATCACCTGGGAGCTTTCCTAACAGCTAACCTGAGAGCTCATTAAGTAGGTTTACTTGAGCTTGCTTGTGAACTCATCAGGGACCTCACCTGGGAGCATGCCAAGTAGCTCACTTGGGAGCTTCCCTAGTAGCTCACTTGGGAGCTTACCAAACATCTCACCAACTAGCTCACCAAGGAGCTCTTCTAGGAGCTCACTGATCAGCTCATCGAGTAACTCACTTGGGAGCTAGCCTGAAAGCTCACCTTGTCAACTCACCTAAAGCTCACCTTGCCAACTCACCTTGAGCTCACCTTCCCAACTCACCTTGAACTCATCTAGTAGCTCACATATAAGCTAACCTCAGAGATTACCAACAAGATCACCTTTGAGCTCACATGGGAGCTCACCGAGTGGCTCACCTAGCAGCTCAACTAGGAGCTTCGGTAAGAAGATTTCCTAGGAGCTTGTCAAGCAGCTCCACTTCAAATTTCTCAGAAACTCACTTGGGAGCTCACCATGATAGCTCTCCCAGAAGCTCACCAAGTAGCTTGACTTGAGCTCACCTAGGAGCTCATCAAGCAGCTCACCTAAAAACTCACATGGGAGCTCACCTCTATGGTGACCATTCCAGCTCACCTTGAGCTCACTGAGGATCTCACCTTGCTAAATCACCATGAGCTTTTCTTGTAGCTCACCTTAGAGTTCATCGAGTATCTCACCAAGTAGCTCACCTATGAATTCACCTAACAGCTCACCTGGGAGCTCACGAAGCAGCTCATCAAGTAGGTTGACTTGACCTTACTTTTGAGCTCACTTATGAGCTCTCCGAGTAGCTCATTTGGGACCTCGCATGAGAGCTTGCCACATAGAATGCTTAGGAGCTCACCTAGTAGCTTTCCTAGGAACTCGCGGAATAGCTCACCAAGCAGCTCATTTGGGAGATCTTCTAGGAGCTTGCCGATCAACTCGAGTTGAGCTCGCTTAGGAGCTTGTCAAGTAACTCACTTGGGAACTCACCCTAGATTTCACCTGACAACTCACCTTTCCAAATCACCTTGAGCTCACCTTGTCAACTCTCCTTGAGCTCTCCTTACCAACTATCCTTGAGCTCATCTGGTAGCGCACATATAAGTTAACCTTAGAGATAGCTGACAAGCTCACCTTTGAGCTCACTTGGTAGCTCATAGAGTAGCTCAACTAAGAGCTAGGCTAGGATATCAGCAAACAGCTCACCCAGGAGCTTGTAGGGAAACTCAACTTGAGATTTTTCAAGAGCTCGTCAAGTAGCTAATCTAAAAACTTGAATGGGAGCTCGCCTGATAAATCACGTTGCCATCTCACATGGGAGCTCAACTTTCCATCTCTCCTTGAGCTCACTGAGGAGGTCACCTTACCAAATAACCTTGAGTGCATCTGGTAGCTCACCTATGAGTTCGTGAAGTAGCTCGCTTGGGAGCTCGCCGAGTAGGTTGACTTGAGCTCGCTTGTGAGCTTGCTGAGTAGATCACTAGGGACCTCGACTAGGAGCTTGCTAAGTAGTTCACTTTTGAGATCTCCTAGCAGATCACCTGGGAGGTCACCAAATAGCTCACCAAGTAGCTCACATGGTAGCTCACCTCGGAGCTCACCTAATAGCTCACCTTGGAGCTCACCTAATAGCTCACTTGGGAACTCACCGAGCAGCTCACCGAGTAGGTTGACATGAGCTCATGGAGTAGCTCACCTAAAATATAGGATGGGAACTCGGTAAGTAGCTCACCTAGGAGCTTGTAGGGAAGCTTGACTTGAGCTTACCCAGGAGCTCGTCAAGTAGCCCACCTGAAAACTTGAATAGGAGATCACCTGACAGCTTGCCTTTCTAACTCACATGGGAGCTCACCTTGCCAGCTCACCTTGAGCTCACTAAGGAGCTCACCTTGCCAAATCACCTTGAGTGCATCTGGTACCTCACCTATGAGTTTGTCAAGAAGCTCACCAAGTAACTCACCTAGGAGCTCACTGAGTAGGTTGACTTGAGCTTGCTTGTGAGCTCACTGAGTAGCTCACTAGGGACATCAACTATAAGCTTACTAAGTAGTTCACTTTTGAGATCACCTAGCAGATCACCTGGGAGCTCACCAAATAGCTCACCAAGTAGCTCACCTAGTAGCTCACCTCGGAGCTTACCTAATAGCTCACCTAGGAGCACCTAATAGCTCACTTGGGAACTCACCGAGTAGCTCACGAGTAGGTTGACATTAGCTCATGGAGTAGCTCACCTAGGAGCTAGGCTGGGAACTCAGTAAGTAGCTCACCTAGGAGCTTGTATAGTAGCTCAACTTGAGCTTACCTGGGAGCTCGTCAAGTAGCTCACCTAAAAACTTGAATAGGAGCTCACCTGACAGCTTCACCTTGCTAACTCACATGGGAGCTCACCTTGCTAGCTCACCTTGAGCTCACTAAGGAGCTCACCTTGCCAACTCACCTTGAGTGCATCTGATAGCTCACCTATGAGTTCATTGAGTAGCTCACCAAGTACCTCACCTGGGAGCTCACCTAGTAGCTCACCTGGGAGCTCACCTAGTAGCTTGCTGAGTAGGTTAACTTGAGCTCACTTGTGAGCTCACTGAGTAGCTCACTAGGGACCTCAACTGGGAGCTCACCAAGTAGTTATCTTTTGAGATCACCTAGTAGCTCACCTGGGAGCTCACCAAATAGCTCACCAAGTAGACCTGGTAGCTCACCTCAGAGCTCACCTAATAGCTCACCTCAGAGCTCACCTAATAGCTCACCTGGGAACTCACCGAGTAGCTCACCAAGTAGCTCACTTGGGAGGTCACTTAGCAGTTTTCCTTAGAGCTCACTAAATAGCTCACCAAGTAGCTTAGGGAGCTCTTCTGGGAGCTCACTGATCAGCTCGAGTTGAGCTCACCCAGGAGCTCATCGAGTAACTCACCTGGGAGCTCTTCTAAAGGCTCACCTTGCAATTTCACCTTGAGTTCACCATACCAAATCACCTTAAGCTTACCTTATGATAACTCACCTTGAGATCATATGGTAGCTCATATGTAAGCTCATGTTGAGCTTGCTAAGGAGCTCACCTTACCAACTCACCTTGAGCTCATCTAGTATCTCACCTCAGAGTTCATCAAGTAGCTCACCTAATAGCTTGCCTAGGAGCTCACCGAATAGCTCGTTGAGTAAGATGACTTGAGCCCACTTGTGAGCTCTCTGAGCAGCTTATCAGGGGCCTCACTTGGGAGCTCGATAAGTAGCTCACTTGGGAGCTCACCTAATAGCTCACTTGGGAGCTCTGTGAGTAGCTCGCCAAGTAGCTCACTTGGGAGGTCTTCTGGGAGTTCATCGATAGATCAAGTTGAGCTTACCCAAGAGCTCATCGAGTAACTCGCTTGGAAACAAGTAGTTCATCCAAGAGCTTTTCAAGTAGCTCACCTGAAAAATCATATGGGAGATCACCTTGCCAACCTGCCTTGAGCTCATTAAGGAGCTCACCTTGCCAACTCACCTTGAGCTTGTCTGGTAGCTCACCTCAAGGTTTGTTGAGTAGTTCACCAAGTAGCTCGCCTAAGAACTCACCTTACAGCTCACCTAGGAGCTCATTGAGCAGCTCGCCGAGTAGGTTGACTTGAGCTCACTTGTGAGTTCACCGAGCAGCTCGCTGGGGACCTCCCCTGGGAGCTTAACAAGTAGCTCCCTTGGGAGCTCACCTGGGAGCTTGTCGAACAGCTCTCTAAGTAGCTTACCTGGGAGCTCTTCTGGGAGCTCACTGAACTACTCAAGTTAAGTTCACCTAAGGAGCTCATCGAGTAACTCACATAGGAACTCACCTTGCCTTGGACTCCTTTCCAACTCACTTTGAGCTTTCCTTTCAAACTCACCTTGAGCTTACCTTGCCAACTCACCTTGAGCTCATCTGGTAGCTTACATATAAGCTCACCTCAGAGATTGCTGACAAACTCACCTTTGAGCTCACTTGGGAGCTCACCGAGTAGCTCACTTAGGAGCTTAGCTGAGAGCTCAGCTTGCAGCTTACCCAAAAGCTATTCGAGCAGCTCAACTTGAGCTTTCCTAGAAACTCACCTAGGAGCTCACCTTTCCAGCTCACCTTGAGCTCACCTAGGAGCTTGCCGAGCACCTCTAATTGAGTTCACCTAGGAGCTCATCAAGTAGCTCACCCAAATACTCACATGGGAGCTCACCTAATAGCTTGCCTTGCCATCTCGCATGGGATCTCACCTTGAGCTCACTGAGGATCTCACCTTTCCATCTCACCTTGAGCTCGTCTAGTAGCTCACCTAATAGTTCATTGAGTAACTCACCTAACAACTTGCATGGGAGCTCACCTAGGAGCTCATCGAGAAGCTTGCCGAGTAGGTTAACTTGACCTCACTTGTGAGCTCACCGAGCAGCTCTATGGGGTCCTCACCTGGGAGCTCACCAAGTAGCTCATTTCGGAGATCACCTAGCAGCTCACCTGGGAGCTCACCGAACAGCTTGCCAAGTAGCTAGCTTAGGAGCTCTTCTGGGAGCTCACTGATAACCTCAAGTTGAGCTCACCCAGGAGCTTGTCAAGTAACTCACCTGGGAACTCACCTGTGAGCTTGCTTAACAACTCAATTTGTAAAATCACCTTGAGCTCACCTTGCCAACTCACCTTGAGCTCACCTTGCCATTTCACCTTAAGCTCATTTGGTAGCTCACATGTAAGCTCACATTTGAGATTGTTGACAAGCTCGACCTTTGAGCTCATCTGGGAGCTCACCGAACACCTCACCTAGGAGCTTGGCTAGGTGCTCGATAAGTAGCTCACCCAGGAGTTTGTCAAGTAGCTCAACTTGAGCTTTCTAGGAAAATCACCTCAGAGCTCACCTAGACAGCTCACCTTTTTAGCTCACCTTGAGCTCACCAAGTAGCTCACCTAGCAGCTTCAACTTGATTTCACCCAAGAGCTCATCAAGTAGCTCACCCAAAAACTCACATGGGAGCTTGCCTAACAACTCACCTTGCTAACTCACATTAGGAGCTCACCTATCAGCTCACCTTGAGCTCACTGAGTAATCTCACCTTGCCAACTCACCTTGAGCTCACCTTGCCAACTCCCCTTGAGCTCAACTTGCCAATTCACCTTGAGCTCATTTGGTAGCTCACATGTAAGCTCACCTCAGAGATTATTGACAAGCTCACTTTGAGCTTGCCTGTGGGAGCTCATTGAACACCTCACCTAGGAGCTTGGCTGGGTGCTCGGCAAGTAGCTCACCTAGGAGAGTCATCAAGTAGCTCAACTTGAGCTTTCTAGGAAAATCACCTGGGAGCTTTCCAGACAGCTCACCTTTCTAGCTCACCTTGAGCTCACCTAAATAGCTCACCGAGCAGCTCGACTTGAGCTCACCCAGGAGCTTGTCAAGTAGCTCACCCAAAAACTTGAATGGGAGCTTACGTGATAACTCACCTTGCCAACTCACATTGGATCACCTATCAATTGGATCTTGAGCTCTTGATAAGCTCACCTGCCCTTAAGATGTCTAGTATCTCACCTTGAGCTCATCGAGTAGCTCACCATGTAGCTCACCTAACAGCTTCCTGGGAGCTCACCGAATATCTCACCAAGTAGTTTGACTTGAGCTCATGTGTGAGATCACCTGAGCAGCTCAATGGGGACCTCACCTAGGAGCTCACCTAAGTAGCTCTCTTAGGAGCTCACCTAATAGCTCTCCTAGGAGCTCACCAAATAGCTTGCCAAGTAGCTCACCTAGGAGCTCTTCTAGGAGCTCACTCATCAACTCAAGTTGAGCTCACCCGAGAGCTCATCGAGTAACTCACCTTGGAACTCACCAAGATAAATCACCTTGAGCTCACCTTGCCAACTCACCTGGAGATCTATGGTAGCTTGCACGTAAGCTCACCTAAGATCTAGGAGCTTGGTGATTACCAACAAGCTCACCTAGGATCTCAACTGGGAGCTCAGTAAACAGCTCACCAAGGAGCTCGTTGAGCATCTCGACTTGAGCTTTCCCGAAATCTCACCTGGGAACTCACCTTATAGCTCACCTTTTTAGCTAGTCTTGAGCTCACCCAGGATCGTGAGCTCACCAAGAAGCTTGACTTGAGCTCACCTGGGAGCTCGTCAAGTAGCTCACCCAAAAAATTACATAGGGGCTCGCCTGACAGCTCACCTTGCTAACTTGCATGGGAGCTCACCTATCAGCTCACCTTACCAGCTCACCTTAAGCTCACTGAGGAGCTCACCTTGCCAACTCACCTTGAGCTCAGAAGGTATCTCACCTCAAAGTTTTTCAAGTAGCTCACTGAAGTAGCTCACCTGGGAGCTTACCTAATAGCTCATCCTGATATGTCACCTAACAGCTTACCTAGGACCTCACTGAGTAGATTGACTTCAGCTCACTTGTGAGCTCATCAAGTAGCTCACTAGGGACCTCACCTGGGAGCTCATCTAAGTAGCTCACCTAGGAGCTCTTCTAAGAGCTCACCGATCAGCCTGAGTAACTCTCCTAGGAACTCACCTGGGAGCTTGCCTTGACTATCTCACCTTGCCAACTCACCTTAAGCTCACCTTGCCAACTGGCTCACCTTTGAGCTCACCTGGGAGCTAACTGAGTAGCTCAGCTAGGAGCTTAGCTTGGATCTTGGTAAACAACTCACCTAGGAGCTCGTCAACCAGGTCAACTTGAGCTTGCCAGAAAATCTCACCTGGGAGCTCACCTGACTCGCCTTGCTAGCTAACCTTGTGCTCACCCAGGAGCTCGCACCAATAGCTCAACTTGAGCTCACCCAAGAGCTCATCAAATAGCTCACTTAGGAGCTCGTCAAGTAGCTCACGCAAAACTCATATGGGAGCTCACCTGACAGCTCACCTTACTAACTCAGATGGGATCTCACCTGTCAGCTCACCTAGCCAACTTGCCTTGACCCCACTAAGGAGATCACCTTGCCAACTCACCTTGAGCTTGGTTCTGGTATCTCACCTCAGAGATCATCGAGAAGCTCACCAAGTAGCTCACCTAGAGCTCACTGAGTAGCTCACCGAGTAGGTTAACATGAGCTCACCTGAGAGCTCATCAAGCAGCTCACCTGACAGCTTGCCTTACAACTCACATGGGAGCTCCACTATCATCTCCCCTTATCAGAGTTCAACGAGCAGATTTTTAATTAGCTCACTTGGGAACTTGACTAACAGCTCACCTGGGAGCTCACCTAACAACTTTCCTAGGAGCTCACCGAGTAGCTCTCTGAGTAGGTTGACTTGAGCTCACTTGTGAGCTTGCCAAGTAGCTCACTAGGGACCTCACCTGGTAGCTCACCAAGTAGCTCACTCAAGCTCACCTAGTAGCTCACCTGGAGCTCACTAAATAGATAGCCAAGTAGCTCACATAAGAGCTCTTCTGGGAGCTCACCGATCAACTCAAGTTGAGCTTGTCTGGGAGCTCACCAAGTAACTCACTTGAAAACTCACCTGGGAGATCACCTGACAGCTCACCTTCCTAACTCACTTTGAGCTCACCTTGCCAACTCACCTTGATCTCACCTTGCTAACTCGTCTTGAGCTCATCTGGTACCTCACATGTAATCTCACCTCAGAGACTGCTGACAAGCTCACCTTTGAGCTCACTTGGGAGCTCACTGAGTAGCTCACCTCTGAGCTTGGTATGGGAGCTCAACAACAGGTCACCCAGGAGCTCGTTGAGTAGCTAGACTTGAGCTTACCCAGAAACTCACCTGGGAGATCACCTGATAGCTCACCTTACCAGTTCACCTTAAGCTCACCCAGGAGCTAACTGAGCAGCTCGACTTGAGCTCTCCCAGGAGATCGTCAAGTAGCTCACCCTAAAACTCGCATGGGAGCTTGCCTAATAGCTCACCTAGAAACTCACAGGGGATATCACCTGATAGCTCACCCAGAAACTCACATAGGAGCTCACCTATCAACTCACCTTATCAGTTCACCTTAAGCTCATTGAGGAGCTCACCTTGCCAACTCACATTGAACTCACCTAGTAGCTCACCTAAGAGTTCATCGAGAAGCCTTATAAGTAGCTTACCTTGGGAGCTCACCTAACAGCTCACCTAGGAGCTCACCTAATAGCTCACCTAGGAGCTCACCGAGTAGCTTGTCGATTAGGTTGACTTGAGCTCACTTGTGAGCTCACCGAGTAGCTCACTTGGGACCTCACCTGGGAGCTCACCATGTAGCTCACTTGGGAGCTCACCTTGGAGCTCAGCCAAAGTAGCTTGCTGAGAGCTCTTCTGGGAGCTCACCTGATTAGCTCAACTTGAGCTCACCCAGGAGCTTGTTGAGTAACTCACCTAGGAACTCACCTCACAACTCATCTTGCCAACTGACCTTGAGCTCATCTGGTAGCTCGCATGTAAGCTCACCTCAGAGATTCGCTGACAAGCTCACCTTTGAGCTCACCTAGGAGCTAACTCTTGTAGCTCACATAGGATCTCAGCTTACCAAGTAGCTTACCTAGGAGCTCCTCGAGTAGCTCAGCTTGAGCTTGCTTGAAAACTCACTTGGGAGATCACCTGATCAGCTCACCTTGAGCTCACCTTGAGCTTGCATAGGAGCTCACCGAGTAGCTCGACTTGAGCTCACATGGGAGCTCGTCAAGTAGCTCATTGAAAACCTCACATGGGAGCTCTCTTGACAACTCACCCAGAAACTCACTTGGGACCTCACCTATCAGCTTTCCTTTTCAGCTCACCTTGAGCTCACTTACGAGATCACCTTGCCAACTCAACTTTAGCTTGTCTAGTAGCTCACCTCAGAGTTCATCTGAGTAGCTCCCCAAGTACCTCACCTAGGAGCTCACCTAATAGCTCACCTTGGAGCTCACTAAGTAGCTCCTCGAGTGGGTTGAATTGAGCTTGCTTATGAGCTCACTTGTGAACTCACTAAGCAACTCACCGGGGACCTCGCATGGGAGCTCACAAAGTAGCTTGGGAGCTCACTTGGGAGCTCACCTTGTCAGCTCACCTTGAGCTCATCTGGTAGCTTGTAATCTCAAGTTGAGATTACCTAGAACCTTTGATCTGGGAGCTCACCTAGGAACTCAGCTGGGAGCTTGGAAAGTAGCTTGGAGCTCATCAAGTGGGAGCTCACCTGAGTAACTCACCTTGGAACTCACCTTGAGTTGAGCTTACCAAGCTCACCTTGAGCTCACCTTGCCAACTCACCTTGAGCTCATCTAGTAGCTCACATGTAAGCTCACCTCAGAGATTAGCTCACAAGCTCACCTAGGAGCTCACCTGGGAGCTTACCTAAACAGCTCACCAAGGAGCTCATTAGGGCAGCTCGACTTGAGCTTTCCCAGAATCACCCGTAGGAACTCATTGATAGCTCACCTTTAGCTTGTCCTTGAACTCACCCAGGAGCTCATGAGCTCACCAAGTAGCTCACCTTGAGCTCACCTAGAGAGCTTACGCAAGAAGCTTGAATTGAGCTTACCCAGAAGCTCGTCAAGTAACTCACCTGGCTAACTCACATGGGAGCTCACCTGATCAGCTCACCTTACTAACTCACCTTAAGCTCACTGAGGAGCTCACCTTACCAGCTCACCTTGAGCTTGCTAAGGTATCTCACTTGCAAACTTTCCTTGAGCTCATGAGTAGCTCACATAGGAGCTCATCAAGTAACTCACCAAGTAGCTTTCCTAATAAATAATAGCTGCTCACCTAATCAGCTTACCTGGGAGCTCACTGAGTAACTCACCTTGGAGTTCACTTGTGAGCTCACTTAAGAGCTCACTAGGATCTCATCCTAGGAGCTCACTTGAGCTCACCAAGTAGCTCACTTCACATGGAGCTCACCTAACATAACTCACCTTGGGAGGTCAACTCAAATGGGAGCTTTCCTTACTCACTAAGGAGCCTACCTTGCCAACTAGCCTCACCTCATCTGGTAGCTCACCTTTGAGTTCTTCGAGTAGCTCACTAAGTAGCTTGCCTAGGATCTCACCTAATAGGTCACTGGGACCTCAACAGCTTGTCACTACAGTAGGTTGACTTGAGCTTGCTTGTGAGCTCGTCAGGGACCTCACCTGGGAGCTCACCTTGCTAGCTCACCTTGTGCTCCCTTGGGAGCTTGCTAAATAGCTCACCAAAGTAGCTCACTCGACAATCATATTGAGTTCATCAAGCACCTCACTCAGGAGTTTCACCTGGGAGCTCACCTGATAGCTGGGAGCTTCCTAAATTTCCTTGAGCTCACCTTTCTAACTTGCCTTGAGCTCACCTTGCCAACTCACCTTGAGCTCATCTAGTAGCTAGCATGTAAGCTCACCTTAGAGATTGCCGATAATCTCACCTTTGAGCTAAAATTGGAGCTCACCGAGTGGCTCACCTAGGAGCTCAACTGGAAGCTCACTCATCCAGTAGCTCACTTGAGCTTACCTGAAAACTCACATGGGAGCTCACATGATAGCTCACCAAGGAGCTCGTTAAGCAGCTCACCTAGGAGCTCAAAAACTCACATGGGAGCTCACCTATAAGGTCACCTTGTCAGCTCACCTTGAGCTCTCTGAGGAGCTCACCTTGCTAACTTACCTTGAGCTTGTTAGGTAGCTCACCTCGAAGTTCACCTGGGAGCTCACCAAGTAGCTCATCTAGGAGCTCACCTAATAGCTCACCTGGGAGCTCATAGAGTAGCTCTCCAAGTAGGTTGACTTGACCTTGGTTTTAACTTGCTTGTGAGCTCACCGAATAGCTCACTGGGGACCTCACATGGGAGCTTGACATGTAGATCACTTGGGAGCTCACCTAGCAGCTCACCTGGGAGCTTGCGGAATAGCTCGCCAAGTAGCTCACTTGGGAGATCTTCTGGGAGCTTGCTGATTAGCTCAAGTTGAGCTCACTTGGGAGCTCATTGAGTAACTTTGAAAACTTGGGAACACAATTAGGAGCTTTCCTTTCTAACTCACCTTGAGCTCACCTTGCCAACTCTCCTTGATGCTCACCTTGCTAACTCACCTTGAGATCATCTGGTAGCTCACATGTAAGTTGACCTCAGAGATTGCTGACAAGCTCAACTTTTAGCTCTCTTGGGAGCTCATGGAGTAGCCCACCTAGGAGCTGGGCTGGGAACTTGGCAAGCAGCTCACCCAGGAGCTCATAGAGAAACTTGACTTGAGCTTTCCCAGGAGCTCTCAAGTACCTTGAGTGCATCTGGTAGCTCACCTATGAGTTCATCGAGTAGCTCGCCAAGTAGCTCATATGGGAGCTCACCTAGATGCTCACCTAGGAGCTCACCTGGGAGCTCACTGAAAACTCACTGAGTAGGTTAACTTGAGCTTGCCTGTGAGCTCACCGAGCATCTCACCAGGGACCTCAACTGGGAGCTCACCAAGTATTTCACTTTTGAGATCTCACCTAGCAGCTCACCTGGGAGCTTCACAAATAGTTCACTAAGTGCCTCACCTAGGAGCTCATCGAGTAGCTCACCTAGTAGCTCACCTCGAGCAGCTCATTTAAGCTTCCCTAGAATATTACCTGGGAGGTCACCTGATAGCTCAACTTACCAACTCACCTTGAGCTCACCCAAAAGCTCACCAAGCACCTCAACTTAAGCTCACCCGAGAGCTCATCAAGTAGCTCAACTTGAAAACTCATATGGGAGCTCACCTGATAGCTCAGCTTACTCACTCACATGGGAGCTCACCTATTAGGTCACCTTGCCAACTCACCTTGGAGCTTGGTGAGGAGCTCACCTTACCAACTCACCTTGAGCTCAGAAGGTAGCTCACCTCAGAGTTTGTTGAGTAGCTTGAGTTGAGTTTGCTTAGAAGCTTGTTGAGTAACTCTCCTGGAAACTCACCTGGGAGATCACTTGAAAGCTCACCTTGCCAACTCACCTTGAGCTCACCTTACCAAATGGCTCACCTTTGAGCTTTCCTGGGAGCTCACCTAGCAGCTCACCTAGGAGCTAGGCTGGGAGCTTAGCAAGTAGCTCACCCAGGAGCTCGTCGACTAGCTCAACTTGAGCTTGCCTAAAAACTCATCTAGGAGCTCACCTGATAGCTCACCTTGCCAGCTTGCCTTGAGCTTTCCTAGGAGCTTTCCAAGCAACTCGACTTGAGCTCACCTGGGAGCTCATCAAGTAGCTCATGTGAAAACTCACATGGGAGCTTGCTTTGTCAAATCAGATGGGAGCTCACCCATCAGCTCACCTTGCCAGCTTTGAGCCCTGAGGAGCTCACCTTGCCAACTCACCTTGAGCTCGTATGGTAGCTCACCTTGGAGTTCATCAATCAGCTCACTAAATAGCTCACCTAGAAGCTCACCTAACAGCTCACTTGGGAGCTCACCTAATAGCTCACCTGGGAGCTTGCCTAATAGCTCACCGAGTAGCTCACTCAGAGTTTGTTGAGTAGCTCACCAAGTAGCTCACCTGGGAGCTTGCTTAACATCTCACCAGTGGCTTTCTGAGTAGGTTGACTTGATCTCACTTGTCAGCCCATGAAGTAGCTCACCTGGGAGCTCTTTTGGGAGCTTGGCAATCAGATCAAGTTGAGCTCACTTGGGAGCTCATCGAGTAACTCACCTAGGAGGTCATCTAAAAGCTTGCCTTGTCACCTTGACTCACATTGAGCTGATCTAGTAGCTCACATGTAAGCTCACCTCAGAGATTGCTGACAAGCTCACCTTTGAGCTCACCTAGGAGATTGGCTAGAAGCTCGGCAAGTAGCTCACCCAGGAGCTCGATGAGTAGCTCAACTTGAGCTTACACAGAAAACTCAGATGGGAGCTTACCTGACAGCTCACCTTGAGCTCACCTTGAGCTCACTAAGTAACTTGACTTGAGCTCACCCAGGAGCTCATAAAGTAGCTCACCTAAAAACTCACTTTGGAGCTAACCTGACAACTCACATGGAAGCTAGCCTATTAACTCACCTTGCTAGCTTGCCTTGAGCTCACTAAGGAGCTCACCTTGCAATCTCAACTTGAGATCATCTGGTAGCTCACCTCAGAGTTCATCAAGAAGCTCACCAAGTAGCTCACCTAGAAGCTCACCTAACAGCTCACTTAGAAGCTTGCCTAACAGCTCACCTAGGAGCTTTCCTAACAGCTCACGTGGGAGCTCACCGAGTAGCTCCCCAAGTAGGTTTACTTGAGCTCACATGTGAGCTCATTGGGGACCTCACCTAGGAGCTCTCCAAGTAGCTCACTTGGGAGATCACCTAGTAGCTTGCTTGGGAGGTCACCGAACAGCTCGTAAAGTAGCTCACCTAGGAGATGTTCTAGGAGCTCACTGATCATTTTGAGTTGAGCTCACCTAGGAGCTCATCGAGTAACTCACTTGGGAGCTCACCTGGGAGCTCTCCTAACAACTCACCTTGGAAACTCGCCTAGAGCTCACCTTGCTAACTCACCTTGAGCTCACCTTGTTAACTCACCTTGAGCTCATCTGGTAGCTTGCATGTAAGCTCACCTTAGAGATTACCGAGAAGCTCACTTTTGAGCTCAAAAGGGAGCTCATAGAGTGGTTCACCTAGGATCTCAACTGGTATCTCAGCAAGAAACTAACCTAGGAGCTCGTCGAGCAAATCGACTTGAGATTACCTAGAAACTCACATGGGAGCTCACGTGACAGATCACCTAGGAGCTCACCAAGTAGCTTGACTTGACCTCACCCGAGAGCTCGTCAAGCATCTCACACAAAAACTTGCATGGGAGCTCACCTATATTTAACCTTATCAGCTCACCTTGAGTTCGATGAGGAGATCACCTTGCAAACTCACCTTGAGCTCATCTGATAGATCACCTTGGAGTTTATTGAGTAGCTCATCAAGTAGCTCATGTGAAAAATGCACATGGGAGGTTGCTTTGTAAATTTAGATGGGAGCTCACTGAGGAGCTCACCTTGCCAAATCACCTTGAGCTTATCTGGTAGCTCACCTTGGAGTTCATCAATCAGCTCACTAAGTAGCTCACCTAGAAGCTCACCTAACAGCTCACTTGGGAGATCACCTAATAGCTCACCTGGGAGCTTGCCTAACAGATCACCAAGTAGCTCACCTCGAAGTTTTTTTATCATCTTTCCAAGTAGCTCACCTAGGAGCTCACTTAACAACTCACCTGGGAGCTCACCGAGTAGCTTACCAAGTAGGTTGACTTGATCTCACTTCTCTACCCGTGAAGTAGCTCACCTTGTAGCTCTTCTGGGAGCTCGGTGATCAGATCAAGTTGAGCTCACCTAGGAGGTCATCGAGTAACTCACATGGGAGGTCACCTAAAAGACCTTTCCTTACAGACTCACCTTGAGCTGATCTAGTAGCTCACATGTAAGCTCACCTCAGAGATTGTTGACAAGCTCATCTTTGAGCTCACCTAGGAGATTGGCTAGAAGCTCAGCAAGCAACTCACCCAGGAGCTCATTAGTAGCTCACTTGAGCTTACATGGAAACTTAGATGGGAGCTTACGTGACATCTCACCTTTAGCTCACCTTGAGCTCACCAAGTAACTCAACTTGAGCTCACCCAGGAGCTCGTTAAGTAGCTCACCTGAAAAACTCACTTCGGAGCTAACCTGACAACTCACCTTACCAACTCACTTGGAAGCTCACCTATGCTAGCTCACCTTGAGCTTGGAGCTCACTAAGGAGCTCACCTTGAGATCATCTGGTATCTTTCCTCAGAGTTTGTCAAGATAGCTCACCAAGTAGCTCACCTAGAAGCTCACCTAAGAGCTCATCGAGTAATCTCACCTAACAGCTCACTTAGAAGCTCACCTAACAACTCACCTATGGAGCTTTCCTAACAGCTCACCTAGGAGCTCACCGAGTAGCTCCCCAAGTAGGTTTACTTAAGCTCACTTTTGAGCTCATTAGGGACCTCACCTAAGAGCTCGCCAAGTAGCTCGCTTAAGAGATCACCTAGTAGCTTGCCTGGGAGCTCACCGAATAGCTCACAAAGTAGCTCACCTAGGAGATGTTCTAGGATCTCACTGATCAGTTCAAGTTGAGCTCACCTAGGAGCTCATTGAGTAACTCACTTGGGAGCTCACCTGAGAGCTCTCCTGATAGCTTGCCTTGGAAACTCACCTAGAGCTCACCTTGCCAACTCACCTTGAGCTCACCTTGTCAACTCACCTTGAGCTCATCTAGTAGCTCGAATGTAAGCTCACCTTAGAGATTACTGAGAAGCTCACTTTTTAGCTCAAATGGGAGCTCACAGAGTGGCTCACCTAGGATCTCAGCTGGGAGCTCGGTAAGAAGCTCACCCAGGAGCTCATCAAGTAGCTCGACTTGAGATTACCTAGAAACTCACATGGGAGCTCATGTGACAGATCACCCAGGAGCTCACATGAAAACTCACATGGGAGCTCACCTATAAGGTAACCTTGCTGGAGCTCACCTTGAGTTCAATCAGGATTTCACCTTGCCAACTCACCTTGAGCTCATCTGATAGCTCACCTCGGAGTTCATCGAGTAGCTTGTCAAGTAGCTCACCTGGGAGCTCACCTAATAGCTCAACTAGGAGCTTACAGAGTAGCTCACTAAGTAGGTTGACTTGACCTCACTTTTGAGCTTGTCTTGTGAGCTCACCTGAGAGCTCACCTGGGGACCTCCCATGGGAGATCACCATGTAGATAACTTGGGAGCTTTCCTACCCACTCGCCTGGGATTCACGAAACTCAAAGTAGCACGCTTGGGAGATCTTCTTGGAGCTTGCCGATTAGGTCGAGTTGAGCTCACCCAGGAGCTCATCAAGTAACTCACTTGGGAACCTTGAGCTCACCTAGCCAACTCTCCTTGAGCTCACCTTGAAAACTCACCTTGAGGTCATCTGGTAGCTCACATGTAAGTTCACCTCAGAGATTGCTAACAAGCTCACCTTTGAGCTCACTTGGAGATCTCACAGAGGAGCTCACCTAGGAGTTAGCTTGGAACTTGGTAAGCAGCTTTCCTAGGAGCTCATAGAGTAGCTCAATTGATCTTGCTTGGGAGCTCATCAAGCCAGCTCACTTGAAAGCTCACCTGGGAGCTCGCCTTCAACTTGCCAACTCACCTGGCAGCTCACCAAGTAGCTCACTTGGGAGCTCACCTAGTAGCTCACCTGGGATCTCACCAAACAGCTCACCAAATAGCTCACCTGGGAGCTCTTTTGGGAGCTCACCGATTAGCTCAAGTTGAGCTCACCTAGGAGCTCATCGAGTAACTCACTTAGGAGCTCATATGATAGCTCACCTTGCCAACTCACCTTGAGCTCGCTTAGGAGCTCACCTTACCAACTCACCTTGAGCTTGTCTAGTAAGCTCAACTCAGTTTTCGTTGAGTAGCTCACCTAGTAGCTCATTGGGAGCTCACCTAACATCTCACCTAGGAGCTCATCGAGCTCACATTGAGTAGGTTGGGAGCTTACTTGTGAGCTCACCTTGTTCCTCACCTGGGAGCTCACCAAGTAGCTCACTTGGGAGATCACCCTAGTAGCTTGCCTAGAGTAGCTCACTGAATAGCTCACTTAAGCTAACCTGGAGCTCGACTGGGAGCTTTCCAGTTGATCTTAATTTGATTTCACCTTGCTAGCTTGCCTTGAGTAACTCACATGGGAGCTCACCTTGCACATCTCGTCATCCTTTCCTCAGAGTTCATTCAAGCAGCTCACCAAGTAGCTCACCTAGAAGCTCGCCTAATAGCTCACTTAGAAGCTCACCTAACAGCTCACCTACGAGCTTTCCTAACCTCACCTAGGAGCTCACTGAGTAGCTCACCTGAAGTAGGTTTACTTAAGCTCACTTTTGAGCTCATTGGGGACCTCACCTAAGAGCTCGCCAAGTAGCTCGCTTGGGAGATCACCTAGCAGCTCACCTGGGAGCTCACCGAATAGCTCACCAAGTAGCTCACCTGGGAGATGTTCTAGGAGCTCACTGATCAGCTCAAGTTGAGCTCATCCTAGGAGCTCATTGAGTAACTCACTTGGGAGCTCACCTGAGAGCTCACCTGATAGCTTGCCTTGCTCAACTCACCTAGAGCTCACCTTGCCAACTCACCTTGAGCTCACCTTGTCAACTCACCTTGAGCTCATCTAGTAGCTCAATGTAAGCTCACCTTAGAGCTCACCTAAGAGCTCACAGATTAGCTCAACTAGGAGCTCATAGAGTGGCTCACTTGACTTAGCTGGGAGCTCAGTAAGAAGCTCACCCAGGAGCTCATCGAGTAGCTCACCTTGACCATTACCTGGAAACTCACCTAGGAGCTCACCTTGAGCTCAGATCACCCAAGTAGCTCACATGAAAAACTCACATGGGAGCTCACCTATCAAGGTAACCTTGCTAGCTTGGACCTTAAGTTTGATGAGGATTTCACCTTGGAACTCACCTTGAGCTCATCTGGTAGCTCACCTCAGAGTTCATCGAGTAGCTCGTCTTAAGTACCTCACCTAGGAGCTCACCTAATAGCTCAACTAGGAGCTTAAGTAGAGTAGCTCACTGAAGTAGGTTGAGAGCTCACTTTTGAGCTTACCCATGTGAGCTCACTGAGTAGCTCACCTGGGGACCTCGCCATGGGAGATCACCCTGAGATCACTTGGGAGCTTTCCTACCCACTCGCCTGGGAGCTCACCTAAGTAGCTCACCTGGGAGCTCTTCTTGGAGCTTGCCGATTAGGTCAAGTTGAGCTCACCTAGGAGCTCATCGAGTAACTCACCTTAGGAACACCTGGAACTCACCTGGCTCACCTACTCTTGTTAAATAACTTGAGCTCACCTTGAGCTCACCTTGAGCTCATCTAACTAGCTCACATGTAAGTTGACCTCAGAGATTACTAACAAGCTCACCTTTGAGCTCACTTGGGAGCTCACAGAAGTAGCTCACCTAGGAGCTCACTTGGAGCTCAACAAGCAGCTTTCCTAGGAGCTCATCTGAGTAGCTCGAATTGACTTGGGAGCTCGTCAAGCCACTCACTTGAAAACATGAATGGGAGCTCACCTAAAGCTCACCTTGCCAACTCACCTGGCAGCTCACCAAGTAGCTCACTTGGGAGCTCACCTAGGAGCTCACCTGGGAGCTTGCTCACTAAGTAGCTCACCTGGGATCTCTTTTGGGAGCTCACCGATTAGCTCGAGTTGAGCTCACCTGGAGCTCATTGAGTAACTCACCTTGGGAGCTCATATGATAGCTCACCTTGCCAATTCACCTTGAGCTCGCTTAGGAGATCACCTTACCAACTCACCTTGAGCTTGTCTGGTAGCTCAACTCAGTTTTCGTTGAGTAGCTCACCAAGTAGCTCACCTGGGAGCTCACCTAACAACTCACCTAGGAGCTCACCGAGCAGCTCATCTGAGTAGGTTAACTTGAGCTTGCTTGTGAGCTCACCAGGTTCCTCACATGGGAGCTCACCAAGTAGCTCACTTGGGAGCTCAACTAGCAGCTCACCTAGAAGCTCACCAAATAGCTTGTTAAGTAGCTTACCTAGGAGCTCTTCTGGGAGCTTTCCAATCATCTTAAGTTGATCTCACCCAAAATCTCATCGAGTAACTCACCTGGGAACTCACAGCTCATCTAGGAGCTCATCAAGAAGCTCACCTCATATGGGAGCTCACCTTGCCAGCTCACCTTCACCTTGAGCTCACCTTTCCAACTCACCTTGAGCTCATCTAGTAGCTCACCTCAGAGTTCATTAAGCAGCTCACCTGGGAGCTCACCTAATAACTCACTTGTGAGCTCGCCAGGGACCTCGCTTGGGAGATTGCAAAGTAGCTCACTTGGGAGCTCACCTAGCAACTTACCTGGGAGCTCACTGAATAACTTGCACTAAGTAGTTCACCTGGGAGCTCTTCTAGGAGCTCACCAATCAGCTCAAGTTGAGCTCACCTGAGAGCTTATCGAGTAACTCACCTAGGAACTCACCTAGGAGCTCACCTGATAGCTTGCCTTGCCAACTCACCTTGAGCTCAATATGGTAGCTCACATATAAGCTCACCTCAGACATTATCAACAAGCTCACCTTTGAGCTTACCTAAGAGCCCACAGAGTAGCTCACCTAGGAGCTCAGTTGGGAGCTTGGCAAGCAGCTCACCCAGGTTGCTCATCGAGCAGCTTGACTTGAGCTTACATGGAAACTCACCTAGGAGCTCACCTTGCCAACTCACCTTGAGCTCACCCAGGAGCTCACCGAGCTTGACTTGACCTTAAATGAAACTTGAGCTCACCTCAAGTAGCTCACCCAAAAACTCACATGGGAGCTCACCTGATGAGCTCACCTTACCAACTCAAATGGGAGCTCACCTTGCCAACTCACCTTGAGCTCACTGAGGAGCCACCTTGCCAACTCACCTTGAGCTCATCTGGTAGCTCACCTTAAGTTTGTCGAGTAGCCTCACCAAGTAGCTCACCTGGGAGCTCAACAGCTCACCTAGGAGCTCACCAAGCAGCTCACTGAGTAGGTTGACTTGAGCTCACTTGTGAGCTCACTGAGTAGCTCACCAGGGACCTCACCTGGGAGCCAAGTAGCTCACCAAGTAGCTCACTTAGGAGCTCACTGAATAGCTTGCAAAGTAGCTCACCTAGGGAGCTCTTCTAGGAGCTTGATGATCACCTCGAGTTGAGCTCACCCGAGGAGCTCGTCGAGTAACTCACTTGGGAACTTTCCTGGGAGCTCACCTAACATCTCACCTTGCCAACTTGCCTTGAGTTCACCTTGCCAACTTGCCTTGAGCTCACCTTACCAACTTACCTTGAGCTCATCTTGTAGCTCACATGTAATCTCACCTCAGAGATTGCCAACAAGCTCACCTTTGAGCTTTCTTGGGAGCTCACCGAGGAGCTCACCTAGGAGCTCAACTTGGAGGTCGACAAGTAGCTCACCTAGGAGCTCACTGAGCAACTCGACTTGAGCTTCCCTAGAAACTTGCCTAGGAGCTCACCTGATAGCTCACCTTACCAGCTTTCCTTGAGCTCACCCAGGAGCTCACCCAAGCACCTTGACTTAAGCTCACCTAAAAACTCACATAGGAGCTCACCTGATAGCTCACCTTGACAACTCACATGGGAACTCACCTATCAGCTTGCCTTTTAAGCTCACCTTGAGCTCACTGACAAGCTCACCTTGCCAACTCACCTTGAGCTCATCTAGTAGCTCACCTCAGAGTTCATCGAGTAGCTCACCTAACAGCTCACCTGGGAGCTCACCTAATAGCTCACCTGTGAGTTCATCTAAAAGCTCACCTGGGAGCTCATCAAGCAGCTCATTGAGTAAGATGACTTGAGCTCACTTGTGAGCTCACCGATCAACTCACCAGGGTCCTGGGAGCTCACCAAGTAGCTCACTTTGGAGATCACCTAACAGCTCACTTGGGAGCTCACCTGATAACTCACCTTGCTAACTCACCTTGAGCTCACCTTGACTCAACTTGCCTTGAGCTCACCATCCCAACTCACCTTGAGCTCATATGGTAGCTCGCATGTAATCTCACCTTAGAGATTGCTGGACAAGCTCACCTTTGAGCTCACCCAGGAGTTCATCAAGCATCTCACTTGAGATTTCCTGGAAAATCACCTAGCTCAAACTTGCCTTGACATCTCACCTTGAGCTCATCCAGGAGCTTGCCTTAGCAGCTTACTCAAAAACTAACCTAGCAGCTCGCCTTGCTAGCTCACCTTGAGCTGGAGCTTGCCCAGTAGCTCACTCAGAAACTCACATGAGGAGCTCACCTGACAACTCACCTTGCCAACTTACATGGGAGCTCACCATATCAGCTCACCTTAAGCTCACTGAGGAGCTCACCTTGCCAACTCACCTTGAGCTCATCTAGTAGCTCACCTCGGAAGTTTGTTGAGTACTTCACATGGGAGCTCACCTAACAGCTCACCTTGGAGCTCACCAGCAGCTCATTGAGTAGGTTGACTTGAGCTCATGTGTGAGCTCACTGAATAGCTCACCGGGGACCTCAAGTAGGAGCTTGCTAAGTAGCTCACTTGAGAGCTCACCTAGTAGCTCACCTGGGAGCTCACTGAATAGCTTGTCAAGTAGCTCACCTAGGAGCTCTTCTGGGAGCTCACCGATCAGCTCGAGTTGAGCTCACCTAGGAGCTCATCAAGTAACTCACCTGGGAACTCACCTGGGAGTCTTCAACTCGAGTTGAGCTCACCCAGGAGCTCATCGAGTAACTCACCTAGAAACTCACCTGAGCTCACCTTCATCTTGAGAGCTCACCTTGCCAACTCACCTAGAACTCTTTTGGTAGCTCTCACGTAAGCTCACCTAAGAGATTTCTGACAAGCTCACCTTTGAGCTCACCTGGGATCTCACTAAGTAGCTCACCTAGGAGCTCGGTCAGAGCTCGACAAGTAGCTCACGCAAGAGCTCGTTGAGTAGCTCGAATTGAGCTTCCTTGGAAACTTGCCTCGGATCTCACCTGACAGCTCACCTTACCAGCTCACCTTGAGCTCACCTAGGAGCTCGCTGAGCACCTTGACTTAAGCTCACCCGAGAGTTCATCAAGTAGCTCTCCTGAAAACTTGCATAGGAGCTCACCTGATAGCTCACACATGGGAACTCACCTATCAGCTTTCCTTATCAACTCACTTGAGCTCACTGAGGAGCTCACCTTTCTAACTTACCTTGAGCTCATCTAGTAGCTCACCTCAGAGTTCATCAAGCATCTCACCTAACAGCTTGTCTGGGAGCTCACCTAACAGCTCACCTGGGAGTTTATCTAAAAGCTCACTTGGGAGCTCACTAAGCAGCTCTTTGAGTAAGATGACTTGATCTCACTTGTGAGCTCATCGAGTAGCTCACCAGGGTCCTCACCAGGGAGCTCACCAAGTAGCTCACTTAGAAGATCACCTAGCAGCTCACTTGGGAGCTCACCTAATAGCTCACCTTGCTAACTCGCCTTGAGCTCACCTTGCAAACTCACCTTGAGCTCACCTTGCCAACTCACATGGGAGCTCACCTGATAGCTCACCTTGCCAACTCACATGGGAGCTTACCTATCAGCTAGCCTTGCCAACTCACCTTGAGCTTGGTGAGGAGCTCACCTTGCCAACTCACCTTAAGCTCATCTGGTAGCTCACCTCAGAGTTCATCGAGTAGCTCATAAAGTAGTTAACTTAGAAGCTCCCCTAACAGCTCACTTGGGAGCTCACCTAACATCTCACCTGGAGCTTGCCTAACAGCTCACCTTGGGAGCTCACCGAGTAGCTCATCGAGTAGGTTTACTTGAGCTCACTTGTGAGCTCATCGGGGAGCTCACCTAGGAGCTTTCCTTGAGCCAAGTAGCTCACCAAGTAGCTTGTTTGGAGCTCTCTGAACATCTCACCAAGTAGCTCACCTAGGAGCTCTTCTAGGAGCTCACTGATCAGCTCGAGTTGAGCTCACCTAGGAGCTCATCGAGTAACTCACCTTGGGAGCTCACCTGACAGCTCACATTACCAACTCAACTAGAGCCAACTCACCTTGCTAACTCACCTTGAGCTCATCTGGTAGCTCGCATGTAAGCTCACCTCAGAGATTACCGATAAGCTCACCTTTGAGCTCACATGG
The DNA here is from genome assembly GCA_019776745.2 of Taxus chinensis. Classification (NCBI taxonomy): domain Eukaryota; kingdom Viridiplantae; phylum Streptophyta; class Pinopsida; order Cupressales; family Taxaceae; genus Taxus; species Taxus chinensis. The sequence goes on along the minus strand of CM034151.1, from coordinate 905,518,292 downwards.
GAGCTCACTGAGTGGCTCACCTAGGAGCTCAGCTGGGAGCTTGACAAGTAACTTGCCTAGGAGCTCATCAAAAAGCTCAACTTGAGCTTACCTTGGAAACTCACCTGGGAGCTCACATGATAGCTCACCCAGGAGCTCACTAAGTAGCTTGACTTGAGCTCACCTGGGAGCTTGTCAAGTAGCTCACCTGAAAAGCTCACATGGGAGCTCACCTATAAGGTCACCTTGCTAGCTCACCTTGAGCTCACTGAGGAGCTCACCTTGAAACTCACCTTGAGCTCATTTGGTAGCTCACCTTGGAGTTTTTCAGTAGCTCACCAACTAGCTCACCTGGGAGCTCACCTAATAGCTCACCTGGAGCTCACAGAGTAGCTCACCAAGTAGGTTGACTTGACCTCACTTTTGAGCTCACTTATGAGCTCACCGAGTAGCTTGTTGGGACCTCACCTATGTGAGCTCACCACGTATATCACTTGGGAGCTCTCCTAACAGCTCACCTGGGAACTCATGGAATAACTCACCAAGTAGCTCACTTGGGAGATCTTCTTGGAGCTCACCGATCAGCTTGAGTTGAGCTCACCTAGGAGCTCATCGAGTAACTCACTTAGGAACTCACTAGGGAGCTCACCTGATAGCTCACCTTTACAACTTACCTTGAGCTCACCTTGCAAACTCTCCTTGAGCTCATTTGCAACTCACCTTGAGCTCATTGGTAGCTCACATGTAAGCTCACCTCAGAGATTGTAGAGTAAGCTCGACTTTGAGCTTGCACTTGGAGCTCACAAGTAGCTCACCTAGGAGCTCGAATGGCTAGGAACTTGACAAGCAACTCACCCAGGAGATCACCGGCCAACTCGACTTGAGCTTACCTATAGCTCATCAAGCTTCACCTGAATGGGAGCTCACCTGACAGTTCACCTTGCCAAGCTCACCTGGTAGCTCACCTTTCTAGCTCACCTTAAGCTCACTGAGGAGCTCACCTTGCCAACTCACCTTGAGTGCATCTAGTAGCTTGCCTATGAGTTCACCAAGCAGCTCGCCAAGGAGCTCACCTGGGAGCTCACCTATAGCTTGGGAGCTCACCTAGCAGCTCACCAAGTAGGTTAACTTGAGCTCACTTGTGAGCTCACTGAGTAGCTTACCAAGGACCTCGATTAGGAGCTCACCAAGTAGTTCACTTTTGAGATCACCTAGCAGCTCACCTATGAGCTCACCAAATAGCTTGCCAAGTAGCTCACCTTGAGCTCACCTAATAGCTCACCTAAGGAGCTCACCTAATAGCTCACATGGGAACTCACCGAGCAGCTTGAATTTTGCTTGCATGGAAACTCACCTAGGAGCTCACCTTGAGCTCTCCCAAGAGCTCACCAAGTAGCTCACCTTGCCTCATCAAATAGCTCAACCCAAAAAGCTCACCTGGGAGCTCACCTGACAGCTCACCTTACCAACTAGGATGGGATCTCACCTTGCCAGCTCACCTTGGAGCTCACTGAGGAGCTCACCTTGCCAACTCACCTTGAGCTCACCTTGTAGCTCACCTCTGAGTTCAGCTCATCCAGTAGCTCACCAAGTAGCTCACTTGGGAGCTCACCGAATAACTCACCTTGTAGCTCACCTGGGAGCTCTTCTGGAGCTCGATGATCAGCTCGAGTTGAGCTCACCTGGGAGCTCATCAAGTAACTCACTTGGGAACTCACCTAGGAGCTCACCTGATAGTTCACCTTACCAACTCACCTTGAGCTCACCTTGAGCAACTTTGACTTGAGCTCACCTTCCAGCTCATTTTGAGCTCATCTAATAGCTCACATGTAAGCTCACCTTAGATGTCACAAGCTTGCCTTTGAACTCACATGGGAGCTCACCTAGTGGCTCACCTTGGAGCTCAGCTCGACTAGAAGCTTACCAAGTAGCTCACCTTGGAGCTCACCGAGTAGCTCACCTGAGCTTACCTTAGAAACTCACCTAGTAGCTCACTTGACCATCTCACCTAGAAGCTCACCGAGAAGCTCAACTTGAGCTCACCTGGGAGCTCATCAAGTAGCTCACCTGAAAAATCACATGGGAGCTCACCTATAAGGTCACCTTGGCAACTCACCTTGAGATCACTGAGGAGCTCACCTTGTGAACTTGCCTTGAGATCATCTGGTAGCTCACCTCAGAGTTCACAAGTAGCTTGCCATGTAGCTCACCTGGGAGCTCACCTAGCAGCTCACCTTAGTAGCTCACCTAGGAGCTCGCCGAGTAGCTTGACTTGACCTCACTTTTGAGGTCACTTGTGAGCTCACCTAGTAGCTCACTTGGGGACCTCACCAACAATTCACTTGGGAACTCACCTGGGAGCTCAACTTGACTTTATCTCACCTTTCCAACTCAAGTTTAGCTCACCTTACAACTCTCCTTGAGCTCACCTTACCAACTCACCTTGCAGCCATAAACTTACATAGGAGTTCACTCACCAAGCTCATCTGGTAGCTTACATGTAAGTTGACCTTAGAGATTGTTGACAAGCTCACCTTTGAGCTCACCTTGGGAGCTCATGGAGTAGCTCACCTAGGAGCTCAGGTTGGGAACTCAACAAGTAGCTCACCTAGGAGCTCACCTAGTAGCTCGACTTGAGCTTTCCTGGGAGCTCACCAAGTAGCTCACCCAAAAACTCGAATGGGAGCTTACCTGACAGCTCACCTTGAACTCACATGGGAGCTCACTGTGCTAGCTCACCTTGAGCTCACTGAGAAGCTCACCTTGACAACTCACCTTGAGTCATCTTGTAGCTCACCTATGAGTTCACCTTAGCTCACCAAGTAGCTCACCTGGGAGCTCACCTAACAGCTCACCTAGTAGCTCACCTAGGAGCTCGCCTGGGAGCTCACCTAGCCCTCACCTTGGAGCATTCAACTCACCGAAGTAGGTTGACTTGAGCTCACTTGTGAGCTTTTCAAGCTCAGCTCACCTAGGAACCTCAACTAGGAGCTCACCAAGTAGTTCACTTTTGAGATCACCTAGGAGCTCACCTAGGAGCTCGCCAAATAGCTCACCTGATAGCTCACCTCAGAGCTCACCTAATAGCTCACCTAGGAACTCACCATGAGGAGTAGCTCACCAGTAGGTTGACATGAGCTCACTTGTGAGCTCACCAGAAGCTCACCTTGGGACCTCACTTGGGAGCTCACCAAGTAACTCACTTGGGAGCTCACCTAGTAGTTCACCTGGGAGCTCACCAAACAGCTCACCAAGTAGCTCACCTGGAGCTCACCAAGGGGCTCACTGATCAGCTCGAGTTGAGCTCACCTAGGAGCTCATCGAGTAACTCACCTGGGAACTTTCCTAGGAGCTCACCTAACAGCTCACCTTGAGTTCACTTGAGTTCAGCTCACCTTGAGCTCACCTTACCAACTCAGCCTTGAGCTCATTTGGTAGCTCACCTGGGAGCTCACCTCAAGTAAATCACCTGGTAACTCACCTTTGAGCTCACCTGGGAGCTCACCTGACTCACCTAATAGCTCACCTTGGAGCTTCGGTAAGCAGCTCACCTAGGAAACTTGAGCTCATCAAGTAGCTCAACTTAAGCTTGCCCAGAAACTCACCTGGGAGCTCACCTTGATAGCTTGACCTTGCCAGCTCACCTTGAGCTCACCCAGGAGCTTGCCTAGCAGCTTGACTTGAGCTCACCTAGGAGCTTGTTAAAACAGCTCACCTGAAAACTCACATGGGAGCTCACCTAACAGCTCACCTTGCAAACTCACATGGGAGCTCCCCTATCAGCTTGCCTTACCAGCTCACCTTGAGCTCACTTACGAGCTCACCTTACCAACTCACCTTAAGCTCAGCTCTGGTAGCTCACATCAGATCCTCAAGTAGCTCACCAAGTAGCTCACCTGGGAGCTCAACTAATAGCTCACCTGGGAGCTCACCTAACAGCTCACCTAGGAGCTCACCGAAGCTCACCTTTGACTTGAGCTCACTTATGAGCTCACCAAGTAGCTCATCGGGGACCTTGCCTAGGAGCTCACCAAGTATCTCATTTGGGAGCTCACCTAGCAGCTTGCCTAGGAGCTCACCAAATAGCTCACCAAGTAGCTCACCTAGGAACTATTCTGGGAGCTTGGCGATCAGCTTGAAGTTGAGCTCACCCGATAGCTCATCGAGTAACTGACCTAGGAACTCAAGTAAGAGCTCACTTAACAGCTAACCTTACCAACTCATCTTGAGCTTCACCTTGCCAACTCACCTTAAGCTCACCTTTCCAACTCGACTTGAGCTCATCTGGTAGCTCAAATGTAATCTCACCTTAGAGATTACCGATAAGCTCACCTGGGAGCTCACTGAAGTAGCTCACCTAGGAGCTTGGCTGGGAGCTTGGAAAATAGCTCACCCAGGAGCTCACCTGACAACTCACCTTACCAGCTCACCTTGAGCTCACATTGCGGACTCACCTTGAGCTTACCTTGCCAACTCACATTAAGCTCATCTGGTAGCTCACATGTAAGCTCACCTCAGAGCTTACCGACAAGCTCACCTTTGAGCTCACCTGGGAGCTCATGAGTAGTTTAGCTCCACATGAGTTTGTCAGAAACTCACCTTGGAGATCACCTACTCAGCTGAGCTTACTATCTCAACTTGAGCTCACCCAAGGCTCACCGAGTAGCTCACCAAGAAACTTTCACCTTACAGCTCACCTAGAAACTCACATGGGAGCTCACCTTGCTAGCTCACCTTGAGCTCACTAAGGAGCTCACCTTGTTAACTCACCTTGAGCTTGTCTGGTAGCTCACCTCAGATTTTGTTGAGTAGCTCACCAAGTAGATCACCTGGAGCTCACCAAGGGAGCTCTGAGTAGGTTGACTTGAGCTCACTTGTGAGCTCCCTTATGAGTTCACCGAGTAGCTCACCAGGGACCTCACCTAGGATCTCACCAAGTAGCTCACTTTGGAACCTCACCTAGTAGCTCACCTAGGAAGCTCACCGAATAGCTCACCAAGTAGCTCACTTGGGAGCTCTTCTGGGAGCTCACCGATCAGATTGAGTTGAGCTCACTTGGGAGCTCATTGAGTAACTCACCTGGGAACACACCTGGGAGCTCACCTGACAGCTCACCTTGCTAACTCACCTTGAGCTCACCTATCCAACTTGACTTGATCTTGCCTTACCAACTCACCTTGAGATCATCTGGTAGCTCACATGTAAGCTCACCTCAGAGATTGCTGACAAGCTCACCTTTGAGCTTACCTAGGAGCTAACAGAGTAGCTCACCTAGGATCTCGTCGAGCAAGCTCGACTTGAGCTTTCCCAAGGACTCACGTGGGAGCTCACCTTACAACTTGCCTTACCAACTTTCCTTAAGCTTACCTAGGAGCTCGGTGAGTAACTTAACTTTATCTCACCCATGAGTTCGTCAAGCAGCTTACCCGTAAACTTACATAGGAGCTCACCTGACAACACACCTTGCCAACTCTTATAGGAGCTTGCCTTGCTAGCTTGTATTGAGCTTGTTGAGGATCTCACATTTCTAACTCACCTTGAGCTCATATAGTAGCTCACCTGGGACCTCACCTGGGAGCTCACTAAGTAGCTCACTTGGGAGCTCACCTACTAGCTTACATGGGAGCTCACTGAATAGCTCACCAAGTAGCTCACCTTGAGCTCTTCTGGGAGCTTACCGATTAGATTGAGTTGAGCTCACCCTGAAGCTCATCGAGTAACTCACCTGGGAGCTCACTTCACAGCTCACCTTGACAACTCAATTTGAGCTCACCTTCCCAAATCACCTTGAGCTTGCCTTACCAACTCACATGGGAGCTCACAAAGCATCTCACCTAGGAGCTCAGTTGTGAGCTCGGTAAGTAGCTCACCCAGGAGATCATTGAGCAGCTCAACTTGATCTTTTCAAGAAACTCACCTGGGAGCTCACCTGACATCTCACCTTACCAGCTCACTTTGAGCTCGCCTAGGAGCTCACCGAGCAGCTCGACTTGAGCTCACCCAGGAGCTCCTCAAGTAGCTCACCCAAAAACTCACATGGGAGCTCACCTAAAAACTCACATGGGAGCTCACCTACCAGCTCACCTTGAGCTCACTGAGGAGGTCACCTTCCCAACTCACCTTGAGGTCATCTAGTAGCTCACCTCAGAGTTTATCAAGTAGCTCATCAAGTAGCTCACCTGGGAGCTCACCAAGCAGCTCACCAAGTAGGTTGACTTGAGCTCCCTAGTGAGCTTTCTGAGTAACTCACCAGAGACCTCACCTGGGAGCTTACTGAACAGCTCGCAAAGTAGCTCACCTGGGAGCTCTTCTGGGAGCTCACCAATTACCTCGATTTGAGCTCACCTAGGAGCTCATCAAGTAACTCACCTTGTAACTCACCTTGGAGCTCACCTGATAACTCACCTTACCAAATCCTCTTGCTTGAGCTCACCTTGCTTACTCACCTTGAGCTCATCTGGTAGCTCACATTTAAGCTTACCTCAGAGATTTGGGATAAGCTCACCTTTGAGCTCACCTAGGAGCTCACCGAGTAAACTCACCTAGGAGCTCAGCTGGGAGCTCGATAAGAAACTCACCTAGGAACTCATCGAGTAGCTCAAGTTAAGCTTTCCTATAAACTCACTTGGGAGCTCACATGACATCTCACCTTACCAACTCACCTTGAGCTCACCTTTACCAACTCACCTTGGGAGCTCACCTTGACCAAGCCTTGCCAACTTAAGGAGCTCACCTATCAGCTCAACTTACCAACAAGCTCACCTTGAGCTTGCTAAGGAGTTCACCTTGCCAACTCACCTTGAGCTCATCTTTTAGCTCACCTTAGATTTCATTGAGCAGCTCACCAAGTAGCTCACCTGGGAACTCACGTAACAACTCACTGGGAGATCACCGAGTAGCTCACCTGAGTAGGTTGACTTGAGCAGCTCACCTGAGCTCACCAAGCAGCTTGTCAAGTAGCTCACCTTGCTAACTCACCTTGGAGCTCACTGACAGCTCACCTTGCCAACTCACCTTGAGCTCACCTTTAACTCACCTTGAGCTCAGTTGCCAACTCACCTTGAGCTCCCAGCTCACATGTAAGCTCACCTTAAGAGATTACTGATAAGCTCACCTAGGACCCAGGGAGCTCTTCTGCGAGCTCACTGATCAGCTCAAGTTGAGCTCACCTGGGAGCTCATCAAGTAACTCACCTGGGAACTCACCTGGGAGCTCACCTAACAGCCCACCTTGTTAACTTGCACCTTGAGCTCACCTTGCCAGCTCACCTTGAGCTCATCTGGTAGCTCACATGTAAGCTCACCTTAGAGATTACCGATAAGCTCACCTTTGAGCTCACCTGGGAGCTCACCTAGGAGCTCAGCTGGGAGCTTGGAAAGTAGCTCACCCAGGAACTCATCAAGTGGGAGCTCGCTTGACAGCTCACCTTTCCAATTCACCTTGAGTTCACCTTACCAACTCACCTTGATCTCACCTTGCCAACTCAACTTGAGCTCATCTAGTAGCTCTTATGTAAGCTCACCTAAGAGATTATTGACAAGCTCACCTTTGAGCTCACCTGGGAGCTTACCATCTTGGTAGCTCACCTAGGAGCTCAGTTGGGAGCTTAGCAAGTAGCTCACCCAGGAACTCATTGAGCAGCTTACCTTGAGCTTTCCTGAAAACCTCAGAGCTCACATGGGAGCTTGCACATGTACAGCTCACCTTGCCAGCTCACCTTGAGCTCACCCAGGAGCTCACCGAGTAGCTTGACTTGAGCTCACCTAAGAGCTCGTCAAGCAACTCACCAAAAAACTCACATGGGAGCTCACCTGACAGCTCACCTTACTAACTACATGAGAGCTCCTTTATCAGCTCACCTTACCAGCTCACCTTGAGCTTGCTAAGGAGTTTAACTTGCCAACTTGCCTTGAGCTCATCTAGTAGCTCACATTGATAGTTCATCAAGTAACTCACCAAGTAGCTTTCCTAGGAGCTCAAATAATAGCTCACCTAGGAGCTCACCTAACAGCTCACATGGGAGGTTGACTGAGCTCACCGATTAAGTTTACTTGAGCTCACTTATGAGCTCACCGAGCAGCTCACCAAGGACCTCACCTGGGAGCTTACCAAGTAGCTCACTTGGGAGCTCACCTAGTAGCTCACTTGGGAGCTCACTAAACAAACTCATCAAGTAGCTCACCTGGGAGCTATTCTGGGAGCTCGTGATCAGCTCGAGTTGAGCTCACCTGGGAGCTTGTTGAGTAACTCACCTAGGAACTTGACTAGAAGCTCACCTGACAACTCACCTTACCAACTCACCTTGAGCTTCACCTTGCCAACTCACCTTAAGCTCACCTTACCAACTCACCTTGAGCTCATCTGGTAGCTCACATGTAATCTCATCTCAGAGATTACTGACAAGCTCACCTTTGAGCTCACCTAGGAGCTCACCAAGTAGCTCACCTAGGATAGCTCAGTTGGAGCTCACCCAGGAGCTCACCTGATAGCTCACCTTCCCAGCTCACCTTGAGCTCACCCAGGAGCTCACCAAGTAGCTTGACTTGAGCTCACCCAGGAGCTCATCAAGTAGCTCACCAAAAACTCACATGGGAGCTCACCTTACCAACTTGCATAGGAGCTCACCTATTAGCTCACCTTTCCAGCTGACCTTAAGCTCACTCAGGAGCTCACCTTGCCAACCCACCTTGAGCTTGTCTAGAAGCTTTCCTTAGAGTTCATCGAAATAGCTCACCAAGTAGCTCCCTAGGAGCTCACCTAACAGCTTTCCTAGGAGCTCAGCCTAACAGTTCACTTGGGAGCTCACGAGAAGCTCACTGAGTAGGTTGAGTTGAGCTCACTTGTGAGAGCTCACTGAGTAGCTCACTGGGGACCTCACCTGGGAGCTTTTCCAAGTAGCTCTATTAGGAGCTCACCTAGTAGCTCACCTTGGAGGTCACTAAACAACTTGAGCTCAAGTAGCTCACCTGGGAGCTCATTTTGAAAGCTCAATGAGCTCAGCTTGAGCTTCAGCTCACCCAGGAGCTTGTTGAGTAACTCACCTAGGAGCTTGACTACCTGACAGCTCACCTGACATCTCACCTTGAGTTCACCTTGCCAACTCACCTTAAGCTCACCTTGCCAACTCACCTTGAGCTCATCTGGTAGCTCACATGTAATCTCATCTCAGAGATTACTGACAAGCTCACCTTTGAGCTCACCTAGGAGCTCACTGAGTAGCTCACCTAGGAGCTCAGTGGTAGCTCAGAAAACTAGGTCACCTAGGAGCTCAGCTGACAGCTTGCCTTCCCAACTCACTTTGAGCTCACCTAGGAGCTCACCGAGTAGCTTGACTTGAGCTCACCCAGGAGCTCATCAAGTAGCTCACCCAAAAACTCACATGGGAGCTCACCTTACCAAATTTCATGGGAGCTCACCTATCAACTCACCTTAAGCTCACTCAGGAGCTCACCTTTCCAACCCACCTTGAGCTTGTCTAGTAGCTCACCTCAGAGTTTCGTCGAATAGCTCACCAAGTAGCTCCCTGGGAGCTCACCTAGTAGCTCCCCTGGGAGCTCGCATAACATCTTTCCTTGGAGCTAGCTAACAGTTTTCTTAGGAGCTCATCGAGAAGCTCACTGAGTAGGTTGAGTTGAGCTCACTTGTGAGCTCACCAAGCAGCTCACTGGGGACCTCACCTGGGAGCTTGCCAAGTAGCTCTATTAGGAGCTCACCTAGCAGCTCACCTTGGAGGTCACTAAATAGCTTACCAAGTAGCTCACCTGGGAGCTCACCAGCTCAATGATCAGCTTGAGTTCAGCTCACTCAGGGAGCTCATTGAGTAACTCACCTAGCTCAACTTCACTAAAAGCTCACCTGACAACTCACCTTGAGCTCACCTTGCCAACTCACCTTAAGCTCACCTTGCCAACTCACCTTGAGCTCATCTTGTAGCTCGCATGTAATCTCATCTTAGAGATTACTGATAAGCTCACCTTTGATCTCACCTAGGAGCTCACCAAGTAGACTCACCTTGGAGCTTAGCCTAGCTCAAAAAGTAGCTCACCTAGGAGCTCACCTGACAGCTTGCCTTCCCAGCTCACCTTGAGCTCACCCAGGAGCTCACCGAGTAGCTTGACTTGAGCTCACCTAGGAGCTCATCAAGTAGCTCACTTGAAAACTCACATGGGAGCTCACCATAGCTCACTTTCATGGGAACTCACCTATCAGCTCACCTTAAGCTCACTCAGGAGATCACCTTGCCAACCCACCTTGAGCTTGAGTAGCTCACCTTGAGTTCCTAATAGCTCACCAAGTAGCTCCTATGGTATCTCACCTAACAGCTTTCCTGGGAGCTCACCTAATAGCTTTGGGAGCTCAAGAATCTCATTGAGTAGGGAGCTCACCTTGTGAGCTCACCAAGCAGCTCACTAGGGACCTCACCTGAGAGCTTGCTAAGTAGCTCTATTGGGAGCTTGTAGCTCACCTGGGAGCTCACCAAACAAATCACCAAGTAACTCACTTGGGAGCTCACTTCACTTGAGTTGAGCTCATACAAGAGCCTCATCAAGTAGCTCACCTAACTCAGCTCACCTGGTAGAGACAACTCTCCTTGCCAACTAGCTCACCTTGCAAACTTTCCTTGAGCTCACCTCAACTCTTGAGCTCATATTAGGAGTTCATCATATAAGCTCACCTCAGTTGCCGACTCACCCAGGAGCTCACCAAGTAACTCACTGAGCTTCCCTAGAAACTCACCTAGGAGCTCACCTGACAGCTCACCTTGCTAGCTCACCTTGAGCTCACCCAAGAGCTCACCTAGTAGCTCGACTTGAGCTCACCTGAGAGCTCAAGTAACTCACCTAAAAAGCTTGCATAGGTGCTCACAAGGATAGCTCACCTGACAACTCGCATGCAACCTCTTGCTAGCTTGCCTTCAGCTCGCTAAGGATCTCACCTTACCAACTCACCTTAGTCTGGTATCTCAGCTCGACCCTCACCTAACAGCTTGCCTAAGAACTCGTATGGGAGCTAATAGCTCACCTGGGAGGAATAGCTCATCAAGTAAGAGCTCACCTGACAGCTCACCTTGCACAACTCACCTTGAGCTCACCTGGGGAACTCACCTTGAGCTCACCTTGTAACTCACCTTGAGCTCATCTAATAGCTCACATGTAAGCTCACCTCAATAGATTGCCAACAAGCTCACCTTTGAGCTCACCTGGGAGCTAAGCTCAGTTAAGCTCACCTAGGAGCTTGGCTGGGAGCTTGGTCAAGCAGCTCACCCAGGAGTTTGCCATCTCAAGCTCACCCAAGTAGCTCGACTTGAGCTTTCCCAGGATCTCAAAAACTCACCTGGGAGCTCACCTGACTCAGCTCACCTTTCTAGCTCACCTTGAGCTCACCTAGGAGCTCAAAGTAGCTTGACTTGAGCTCACCCAGGAGCTCATTAAGTAGCTCACCTGAAAACTCACATGGGAGCTCACCTAAAAACTCACCTTGCCAACTTGCATGGGAGCTCACCTATCAGCTCTCCTTGAGCTCGCTGAGGAGCTCACCTTCTCAACTCACCTTGAGCTTTTCTAGTAGCTCACCTCAGAGTTCATTGAGTAGCTCACCATGTAGCTTGCCTAATAGCTCATGTGGGAGCTCACCTAATAGCTCACCTGGGAGCTCACCGAGTAGCTTGCCAAGTAGGTTGACTTGAGCTCATGTGAGCTCACCAAGTAGCTCATTGGGGACCTCACCTGGGAGCTCACTAAGTAGCTCACTTGGGAGTTCACCTAATAGCTCACCTAGGAGCTCACCAAATAGCTCACCAAGTAGCTCACCTAGGAGCTCTTCTAGGAGCTCACCGATCAACTCGAGTTAAGCTCACCGGGAGCTCATCGAGTAACTCAACTAAAAACTCACCTGGGAGCTCACCTGATAGCTCACCTTCCAACTCACCTTGAGCTCACCTTGCTAACTCACCTTGAGCTCACCTTGCCAACTCACCTAGAGCTCATCAAGTAGGTCAGCTAGGAACTTGGCTAGGAGCTCGATAAGTAGCTCATCCAGGAGCTCGTTGACCAGGTCGACTTGAGCTTGCCTGAAAAACTCTCCTGGGAGCTCACCTGATAGCTCACCTTGAGCTCACCCAGAAGCTCACTAAGTAGCTCAACTTGAGCTCACCCAGGAGCTTATCAAGTAGCCTACCTGGAGCTCTCGTCAAGAAACTCACATGAAAACTCACATTAGAGCTCACCTGATAGCTCACCTTACTAACTCAGATGGGAACTCACCTATCAGCTCACCTTGCCAGCTCACCTTGAGCTCACTGAGGAGACTCACCTTACCAACTCACCTTGACCTTGTCTGGTAGCTCACCTCAGAGTTTCATTGAAGTAGCTCACCATGTAGCTCACCTGGGAGCTCACTGAGTAGCTCACCGAGTAGGTTGACTTGAGCTCACCAGGGAGCTCGTCAACTAGCTCACCTAAAAATGTGCATGGGAGCTCACCTGACAGCTTGCCTTGCCAACTCACATGGGAGCTCCCCTATTATCTCCCCTATCAGAGTTCATCGAGCATCTTGCCAAGTAGCTCACATGGGAACTTGACTAATAGCTCACCTAGGAGCTTGCCTTACAGCTCACTTAGGAGCTCACCGAGTAGCTCACCGAGTAGGTTGACTTAAGCTCACTTATGAGCTTGACAAGTAGCTCACCAAGGACCTTACCTAGGAGCTCACCAAGAAGCTCACTCGGAGCTCTCCTAGTAGCTCACCTAGGAGCTCACTGAATAGCTCACCAAGTAGCTCACCTGGAGCTCTTCAGGGAGCTCACCGATCAACTCAAGTTGAGCTCACCTGAGGAGCTCATTGAGTAACTCACCTGGAAACTCACCTGGGAGCTCACTTGATAGCTCACCTTGCCAACTCACCTTGAGCTCACCTTGCCAACTCACCTTGAGCTCATCTAGTAGCTCACATGTAATCTCACCTCAAAGATTACCGACAAGCTCACCTTTGAGCTAGCTAGGGAGCTCAAAGAGTAGCTCACCTAGGAGCTTAATTTGGAGCTCAGGTAATAGGTCACCCAGGAGCTCGTCGAGTAGCTCGACTTGAGCTTGCCTGAAAACTCACCTGGGAGCTCACCTGATAGCTCACCTTACCAGCTCACCTTAAGCTCACCTAGGAGCTCACCGAGCAGCTTCGAACTTGAGCTCACCCGGGAGCTCATCGAGTAACTCACCTAGGAACTCACCTGGGAGCTCACCTTAGCTCACCTTACCAACTCACCTTGAACTCACCTTGCCAACTCACCTTGAGCTCATCTGGTAGCTCACATGTAAGCTCACCTCAGAGATTTTCTGATAAGCTCACCTTTGAGTTTCCTTGGGAGCTAACCCAGAGCTCACCTAGGAGCTCAGCTGGGACCTCAGCAAGCAGCTCATCTAGGAGATCCTTGAGCAGCTTGACTTGAGCTTGGCTGAAAACTCACCTGGGAGCTCACATGACAGTTGTCCTTACCAGCTCACCTTGAGCTCACATTGGAGCTCACCTTACTATTTAACCATGAGCTCACTAAGGAGCCTACCTTACCAACTCACCTTGAGCTCATCTGGTAGCTCACCTCTGAGTTTTTCAAGTAGCTCACTAAGTAGCTTGCCTGGGAGCTTGCCTAACAGCTCACCTTAGATTTAGAGAGCAGCTCACCAAGTAGCTCACTTGAGCTCACTTGTGAGCTCACTAACAGCTCACCAGGGACCTCCCCTGGGATCTCTCCAAGTAACTTGAGCTCACTTGGGAGCTCACCTAAACAGCTCGCCAGGAGCTCACCTAATAGCTCACCAAGTAGCTCACTAGGGAGCTCTTCTTGGAGCTCAATGATCAACTCGAAGTTGAGCTCACTGGGAGCTCATCGAGTAACTCACCTGGGAACTTTCTTGGGAGCTCACCTGACAGCTCACCTTGCCAACTTACCTTGAGCTCACCTTACCAACTTTCCTTGAGCTCACCTTACCAACTCACCTTGAGCTCATCTGGTAGCTCACATGTAAGCTCACCTCAGAGATTTCTGACAAGCTCACCTTTGAGCTCACCTGGAAGCTCACCAAGTAGCTCACCTAGGAGCTCACTGGGAGCTTGACAAGCAGCTCACCTAGGAGCTCATTGAGCAGCTCAACTTGAGCTTCCCTAGAAACTTTCCTGGGAGCTCACCTTACTAGCTCACCTTGAGATCACCCAGGAGCTTGCCGAGCACCTCGACTTAAGCTTGCTTGAGAGCTCATCAAGTAGCTTGCACCGAAAACTCACATAGGAGCTCACCTGATAGCTCACCCTAACAACTCACATGGGAACTTTCCTATAAGCTCTCCTTGTCAGCTCACCTTGAGCTTGCTAAGGAACTCACCTTACCAACTCACCTTGAGCTCATCTGGTAGCTCTCCTCAGAGTTCATCGAGTAGCTTGTCTAATAGCTTACCTGGGAGCTCACCTAATAGCTCACCTAGGAGCTCATCTAACAAGTGGGAGCTCACCAAGTAGCTCTTCAAGTAAGATGACTTGAGCTCACTTGTGACCTCACTGAGGCTCACTGGGGTCCTTGCCTAGGAGCTCGCCAAGTAGCTCACTTAGGAGATCACCTAGCAGCTCACCTGGGAGCTCACCTGATAGCTCAACTTGCCAACTCACCTTGAGCTCACCTTACCAACTCACAACTCACCTTGAACTCACCTTGAGATCATCTGGTAGCTCACATGTAAGCTCACCTTAGAGATTGTTGACAATCTCACCTTTGAGCTTGCCCAAGAGTTTTTCGAGCATCTTGACTTGAGCTTGCCTAAAAACTCACCTAGGAGCTCACCTGATAGCTCACCTTGCTAGCTCACCTTGAGCTCACCTAGGAGCTCACCTAGGAGCTCACCTTGGAAACTAACCTAGAGCTCGCCTTGCTAGCTCACCCAGCTCACCTAGCTCACTTAGAAACTCACATGGGAGCTCACCTGACAACTCACCTTGCCAACTCACATGGGAGCTCGCCTATTTGCCTTGAGCTCACTGAGGAGCTCACCTTGCTAACTCACCTTGAGCTCATCTGGTAGCTCACCTCAGAGTTCATCGAGTAGCTCACCTAATAGCTCACCTGGGAGCTCACCTAACAGCTCACCTTAGAGCTCACCAAGTAGGTTGACTTGAGCTCATGTGTGAGCTCACCGAAGTAGCTCACCGAGGACCTCACCTGGGAGCTTGCTAAGTAGCTCACTTGGGAGCTCACCTAGTAGCTCATCCTGGGAGCTCACTAAATAGCTCACCAAGTAGCTCATCTGGGAGCTCTTCTGGGAGCTCACTGATCAACTCTAGTTGAGCTCACCTAGGAGCTCATTGAGTAACTCACCTGGGAAGTTTCCTAGGAGCTTCAACTCAAGTTGAGCTCACCCAGGAGCTCATCGAGTAACTCACCTGGGAAACTCACCTAGGAGCTCTTGATAGCTCACCTTTCCAACTCACCTTGAGGTCACCTTACCAAATCACCTTGAGCTCACCTTGCCAACTCACCTAGAGCTCATTTGGTAGCTCACATGTAAGCTCACCTAAGAGATTACCGATAAGCTCACCTTTGAGCTTGCCTAGGGATCTCATCAAGCACCTCACCTAGGAGCTTACTGGGAGCTCAAAGTAGCTCATCCAGAAGCTTATTGAGAAGCTTGACTTGAGATTTCCTGGAAACTCACCTAGGAACTCACCTGACAGCTCACCTTGCCAGCTCACCTTGAACTCACCCAGGAGCTCGGTGAGCAGCTTGACTAGAGCTCACCCAGGAGCTTGTCAAGTAGCTCACCTAAAACTTCACATGGGAGCTTTCCTGATAGCTCACCTTACCAACTCACATGGGAGCATCACCTTGATAGCTCACCTTGAGCTTGATGAGGAGCTCACCTTGCCAACTCACCTTGAGCTCAGAAGGTAGCTCACCTCAGAGTTTGTCGAGCATCTCGAGTTGAGTTCACCCAGGAGCTCATTGAGTAACTTGCCTGGGAACTCACCTGGGAGCTCACCTTGCCAACTCTCACCTTGAGCTCACCTTACCAAATGGCTCACCTTTGAGCTCACCTGGGAGCTTACCTAGTAGCTCACCTAGGAGCAAGGCTGGGAGCTCAGCAAGTAGCTCACCCAGGAGCTCATCAACCAGCTCGACTTGAGCTTGCCCAAAAACTCACCTGGGAGCTCACCTGATAGCTCACCTTGAGCTTGCCTTAAGCTTACCCAGGAGCTCACCGAGATGCTCAACTTGAGCTCACCCAGGAGCTCTTCTAGTAGCTCATGTGAAAACTCACATGGGAGCTCACCTTATCAAATCAGATGGGAGCTCACCTATCAGTTTTCCTTGCCTTGAGCTCACTGAGGAGCTCATGTTGCCAAATCACCTTGAGCTCATCTGGTAGCTCTGCCTCAGAGTTCTTCAAGTAGCTCACTAAGTAGCTCACCTGGGAGCTCACCTAACAACTCACCTGGGAGCTCACCGAGTAGCTCACTGAATAGGTTGACTTAATCTCACTTGTTATCTCACTTGTGAGCTCACCGAGTAGCTCACCTGGGAGCTCGCCAAGTAGCTCACTTGGGAGCTCACCTAGCAACTCACCTTAGAGCTCATCAAACAGATCTCAAGAAGTAGCTCACCTAGGAGACTTTTCTAGGAGCTCACCGATCAAATCGAGTTGAGCTCACCTAGGATCTCATCAAGTAACTCACCTAGGAACTCCCCTAGGAGTTCACCAGAAAGCTCACCTTGCCAACTCACCTTGAGATCATCTGGTAGCTCACATGTAAGCTCACCTCAGAGATTACTAACAAGCTCACCTTTGAGCTCACTTGTGAGCTCACCGAGTAGCTCACCTATGAGATCAGCTAGGAGCTTGGCAAGCAGCTCACCCAGGAGCTCATTGAGTAGCTCGACTTGAGCTTTCCCAGAAACTCACCTGGGAGCTCACCTGACAGCTCACCTTGAGCTCACCCAGGATCTCACCGAGTAACTCAACTTGAGCTCACCTGAGAGCTCATCAAGTAGCTCACCTGAAAACTCACATGGGAGCTCACCTGACAGCTCACCTTGCTAACTCACATGGAAACTCACCTTGCAGCTCGCCTTAAGCTCGAACTTGAGGAGCTCACCTTGCCAACTCACCTTGAGCTTGTCTGGTAGCTCACCTCAGAGTTTTTCGAGTAGCTCACCAAGTAGCTCACCTAGAAGCTCACCTAACAACTCACTGGGAGCTCACCTAACAGCTCACCTGGGAGCTTGCCTAACAACTCACCTAAGAGCTCATTAAGTAGGTTTACTTGAGCTCACTTGTGAACTCATCAGGGACCTCACCTGGGAGCTTGCCAAGTAGCTCACTTGGGAGCTTACCTAGTAGCTCACCTGGGAGCTCACCGAACATCTCACCAAGTAGCTCACCAAGGAGCTCTTCTAGGAGCTCACTGATTAGCTCATCGAAGTAACTCACTTGGGAGCTCACCTAGGAGCTAGCCTGAACAGCTCACCTTGCCAACTCACCTAAAGCTCACCTTGCCAACTCACCTTGAGCTCACCTTTGCAACTCACCTTGAGCTCATCTGGTAGCTCACATATAAGCTAACCTTAGAGATTACCAACAAGCTCACCTTTGAGCTCACATGGGAGCTCACCGAGTGGCTCACCTAGGAGCTCGACTAGGAGTTTAGTAAGAATCTTTCCTAGGAGCTTGTCAAGTAGCTCAACTTGAGATTACTCAGAAACTCACCTGGGAGCTCACGTGATAGCTCTCCCAGGAGCTCATCGAGTAGCTTGACTTGAGCTCACCCAGGAGCTCATCAAGTAGCTCACCTAAAAACTCACATGGGAGCTCACCTCTAAGGTCACCTTGCCAGCTCACCTTAAGCTCACTAAGGATCTCACCTTGCCAACTCACCATGAGCTCGTCTGGTAGCTCACCTCAGAGTTTCATCGAGTAGCTCACAAGTAGCTCACCTGGGAGCTCACCTAACAGCTCACCTGGGAGCTCACGGAGTAGCTCATCGAGTAGGTTGACTTGACCTTACTTTTGAGCTCACTTGTGAGCTCTCCGAGTAGCTCATCGGGACCTCGCATGGGAGCTCGCCACATAGATTGCTTGGGAGCTCACCTAGGAACTCATGGAATAGCTCACCAAGTAGCTCATTTGGGAGATCTTCTGGGAGCTCACCGATCAGCTCGAGTTGAGCTCACCTGGGAGCTTGTCAAGTAACTCACTTAGGAACTCACCCTGGAGCTCACCTGATAGCTCACCTTTCCAAATCACCTTGAGCTCACCTTGTCAACTCTCCTTGAGCTCTCCTTACCAACTATCCTTGAGCTCATCTAGTAGCACGCATATAAGTTAACCTTAGAGATAGCTGACAAGCTCACCTTTGAGCTCACTTGGGAGCTCACAGAGTAGCTCACCTAGGAGCTAGGCTAGGATATCAGCAAGTAGCTCACCCAGGAGCTCGTAGGGTAACTCGACTTGAGCTTTCCCTGGAGCTCGTCAAGTAGCTAACCTAAAAACTTGAATGGGAGCTCACTTGACAAATCACCTTGCCAACTCACATGGAGCTCACCTTGCTAGCTCACCTTGAGCTCACTGAGGAGCTCACCTTACCAAATCACCTTGAGTGCATCTGGTAGCTCACCTATGAGTTCATCAAGTAGCTCACCAAGGAGCTCACCTGGGAGCTCATCGAGTAGGTTGACTTGAGCTCACTTGTGAGCTCACCGAGCAGCTTGCCAGGGACCTTGACTGGGAGCTTACTAAGTAGTTCACTTTTGAGATCACCTAGCAGCTCACCTGGGAGCTTTCCGAATAGCTCACCAAGTAGCTCACTTGGTAGCTCACCTGGAGCTAGCTCATAGCTTGGAGCTCACCTAATAGCTCTCCTAGGAACTCACTGAGTAGCTCGATGAGTAGGTTGACATGAGCTCACAAAGTAGCTCACCTAGGAGCTGGGTTGGGAACTCACCAAGTAGCTCACCTAGGAGCTTGTAGGGCAGCTCAACTTGAGCTTACCTGGGAGCTCGTCAAGTAGCTCACCTGAAAACTCTAATAGGAGATCACCTGACAGCTTACCTTTCTAACTCACATGGGAGCTTACCTTGCCAGCTTACCTTGAGCTCACTGAGGAGCTCACCTTGCCAACTCACCTTGAGCACATCTGATAGCTCACCTATGAGTTTGTTGAGTAGCTCTCTAAAAAGCTCACTAAGTAGCTCACCGAGCTCACCTAGCTCGCTACCTAAGGACCTCGACTGGGAGCTCACCGAGTATTTCACTTTTGAGATCACCTAGTAACTCACTTGGTAGCTCGACCTGAATAGCTCACCAAGTAGCTCACCTGATAGCTCACCTTAGAGCTCACCTAATAGCTCACCTGGGATCTCACCTAATAGCTCACCTAGGAACTCACCAAGTAGCTCACCAAGTAACTCACTTGGGAGCTTGCTTAGCAGTTTTCTTGGGAGCTCACTGAATAGCTCACTAAGTACCTCTCTAGGGAGATCTCTTCTGAGAGCTCACTGATCAGCTTGAGTTGAGCTCACCTCAGGAGCTCATCAAGTAACTCACCTGGGAACTCACCTGGGAGCTCTCCCTAAAGGCTCACCTTGCAAATTCACCTTGAGTTCACCTTACCAAATCACCTTGAGCTTGCCTTGCCAACTCACCTTGAGCTCATATGGTAGCTCATATGTAAGCTCACCTTGAGCTTGCTAAGGATCTCACCTAACTAACTCACCTTGAGCTTGTCTAGTATCTCACCTCAGAGTTCGTCGAGTAGCTCACCTAACAGCTTACTTGGGAGTTCACCGAATAGCTCATTGAGTAAGATGACTTAAGCCCACTTATGAGCTCTCTGAGTAGCTTGTTGGGGACCTCACCTGGGAGCTCGAAAAGTAGCTCACTTGGGAGCTCACCTAACAACTCTCCTAGGAGCTCTGTGAACAGCTCGCCAAGTAGCTCACTTGGGAGGTCTTCTGGGAGTTCACCGATAAGCTAAAGTTGAGCTTACCCAGGAGCTTGTCGAGTAACTCACGGAGCTCATCAAGTGTTCAAACTCAAGTAGTTCACCTGAAAAACATATGGGAGCTCACCTTGTCACTCCTGCCTTGAGCTCACTAGGAGCTCACCTTGCCAACTCACCTTGAGCTTGTCTTGTAGCTCACCTCAGGGTTTGTTGAGTAGCTCACCAAGTAGCTTTCCTGGGAGCTCACCTAACAACTCACCTAGGAGCTCATTGAGTAGCTCACCGAGTAGGTTGACTTGAGCTCACTTGTGAGTTCACCAAGCAGCTCACTGGGACCTCACCTGGGAGCTCACCAAGTAGCTCCCTTGGGAGCTCACCTAATAGCTCACCTAGGAGCTTGTCGAACAGCTCTCTAAGTAGCTTACCTGGGAGCTCTTTATGGGAGCTCACTGAACTACTCAAGTTGAGCTCACCCAGGAGCTCATCGAGTAACTCACATAGGAACTCACCCTCCCCTATGACTCCTTGCCAACTCACATTGAGCTTGCCTTTTAAACTCACCAAGAGCTCTTTCCTTGCCAACTCACCTTGAGCTCATCTGGTAGCTTACATGTAAGCTCATGTTAGAGATTTCTGACAAGCTCACCTTTGAGCTCACTTGGGAGCTCACCGAGTAGCTCACCTAGGAGCTTAGCTGAGAGCTCAGCATGCAGCTTACCCAGGAGCTCATCGAGTAGCTCAACTTGAGCTTTCCTAGAAACTCACCTGGGAGCTCACCTTGAGCTCACCTAGGATCTTACCGACCACCTCGAATTGAGCTTCACCTGGGAGATCATCAAGTAGCTCACCCAAAAACTCACATGGGAGCTCACCTAAAAGCTTACCTTGTCATCTCCATGGGATCTTTCTCACCTTGAGCTCACTAAGGAGCTCACCTTTCCAGCTCACCTTGAGCTTGTCTAGTAGCTCACCTCATAGTTCATTGAGTAGCTTTCCTAATAGCTCACATGGGAGCTCACCTAACATCTCACCTAGGAGCTCATCGAGAAGCTTACCGAGTATGTTAACTTGAGCTCACTTGTGAGCTCATCGAGTAGCTCTCTGGGGTCCTCACCTGGGAGATCAGTAAGTAGCTCACTTGGGAGATCACCTAGCAGCTCACCTGGGAGCTCACCAAATAGCTTTCCAAGTAGCTAGCTTAGGAGCTCTTCTGGGAGCTCACTGATAAGCTCAAGTTGAGCTCACCCGGGAGCTCATCAAGTAACTCACCTAGGAACTCACCTAGGAGCTCACCTGACAACTCACCTTGCAAACTCACCTTGAGCTCACCTTGCCAACTCACCTTGAGCTCACCTTGCCAATTCACCTTGAGCTCATTTGGTAGCTCACATGTAAGCTCACATTAGAGATTGTTGACAAGCTCACTTTGAGCTCACCTAGGAGCTCACCGAACACCTCACCTGGGATCTTGACTGGGTGCTCAGCAAGTATCTCACCTAGGAGTGCATCAAGTAGCTTGACTTGAGCTTTCTAGGAAAATCACCAGGGAACTCACCAGATAGCTCACCTTTCTAGCTCACCTTGAGCTCACTAAGTAGCTCGCTGAGCTGCTCGACTTGAGCTCACCAGGAGCTCGTCAAGTAGCTCACCCAAAAACTCACATGGGAGCTTGCCTGACAACTTGCCTTGCCAAATTGCATTGGAGCTCACCTATCAGCTCACCTGAGAATCACAAGTAAGATCACCTTGCAACTCACCTTGAACATGTCTAGTAGCTCACCTAGAGTTCATCAAGTAGCTCACCATGTAGCTTGCCTAACAGCTTTCTTGGGAGCTCACCGAGTAACTCGCCAAGTAGTTTGACTTGAGCTCATGTGTGAGATGGCTGAGCAGCTCAATGGGGACCTCACCTGGGAGCTCGTTAAGTAGCTCACTTGGAGCTCACCTAATAGCTCACCTAGGAGCTCACTAAATAGCTTGCCAAGTAGCTCACCTGGGAGCTCTTCTAGGAGCTCACTGATCAACTCGAGTTGAGCTCACCTAGGAGCTCGTCGAGTAACTCACCTGGCAACTCATCTTGCCAAATCACCTTGAGCTCACCTTGCCAACTTACCTGGTGTAGTGCCCACTCTCCTTTGACACTGTTTAGATAACTGATCCTGACACTATTGATCATATTTTGGATATTATTATGTTTTGATGTAGTATGATGTATCAGGGATTATTATGGACACTATTATGTTTTGATTAGTATGATGGTTAGATGTTAGATCTTAGATTAGTATTGATCTGGATGTAGATATTTTGCTTGATGATCATTGATACATTATTGTTATTTTATTGATGAGGATATATTGGTTGACATGGATATCATATTGCTTTTAATTTTAGACATGTGACATTGAGATTTTAAATAGCTCTAGTATAAAGATCTATTGGATGATGATATAGTTGTAATTGAATTTAAAAGATAAATGTTAAATTCTTGATATTGTTGTGATTTAGATTTAATAATTGTATGTTGCTTATATCATTTGGATGTTCTGATATGGCCACGAGGCCGAAGGGGTATTTTGAATTTTGCAGGTTAAAAATCACAACAATGTCGAGGGACTGGAGACTAACCATATTGGAATTCAGTGTGAAATCAACAAGGTCACCATGGCAACTGTGTTGATTTGTGTGTTGTGTTGTGTTAGGATTTCCACTTTTGTGACCATGGGGCATATGTGTGTATGTTTATTATGTGTTCCTTTTTTATTTATTGTTGTGTGTGTTTTATTTTGTAATGTTATTTTCTTTTAATTATTTAAATATGATAGTATTATGTGGGAGTCATATAGTTAAAATTTAATTAAATTAAATGGGATGTGGAATGTGAAATTTAAAATGTTTTTGCCTTGGTTGAAAATGAAATTTGATTTATATATTTTATAACCTTATGGTAATTAAATAAATCTTATGTCAAAAGGTTGTCATAAATAAATGTCATAGAAGTTAATGCATTTTAGAAGAGTGTGTAAGTTACCAAGTATGGGTTGTGTGAGAATTTGTAAGAGGTTGTAAGGCTGATTTTGGAAGGTCAAACACTCCTTCCTCTTTGAAATTCGAATTTGGCCTTGAAGGAAAAATTTGGAGGCTTTTGGGACAATTAAACTTGTCCCACACCTCTCAAAAACCTCCACCAACCATGATTATAATTTTAGAGTCAAAAGTAACTTATTTTATTATGTTTTGACATGATTTTATGAAAGAAGTGATTACACTTGCCTTACAAATTTTAAATGCATTTTCCTTTTGGGTATGGGTTGAGTTTGTGTATGTAAGTAATTTTTTCATTCACATTTATTATGATGTATTTGCATTTGATGTGATTTCATTTTGGGATGAGGAAAAATGATGTGGCATCCCACTTGGAATCCACATCATCCTCCTCAATCCTCTCCTTTAAAATGGAATTTCTTCCTCATTTGGAGGTTGTTGAAACCTTGCCATTTGCTTCTTGGGGTCAAATTTTCTCTTGCATTGGGAGCTTGTTCTTGTGGAAGGAGCTTGGACTGATTTGCATGCTTTGCATTTTCTGTTTTGGGACTGATTTGAGCAACAAGAATCTACTATTTGAAAGCAAATCTCCATTATGGAGAGGTAGGCTCTCATTCCTTTAAATTGTTGTTTTCCCCTTCTTGCATGTAAAATATTGAATGGTATTGTGTTTGCATTCTTTGAGGGATGGGTAGAATGCCTAGGACATGGTGTAAAAAGAGAAGACTATGGGGTTTCAAATGGGGGGGGCATAAGGAAATTGTCATTGGCATTTGTTCTTTGTGGAGGGAGTGTTGGTTTGGGATCCACCTAGGAAAGGAAATAGCTTGCATTTCCTACTTCTTGGGGGGGGGGGTATAAGGGATAAATTTGGGGGGGCATAAGGAGGGGTTGGGAGATATAAGGTTTATGGGATTTGATTGAGTTTATGGTGGTTTGCTTTTGGTGGATGCCCAATTTCAACATGGGAGGCATAAGGAGACCCCCATAGATCTTGCTCTTGTTGGCTTGCTTGCTTGGAGAAGGAGCCTTAGTTTGATTGAAATTACTTGTGGTAGTTAAGAACTACACCTCATTGTTTGTGTTTCTTTGTAATTGTGAAAATATATGCTTGTATGTGAAGAAGCCTTGTTGCCATGTGTTGATGTTCATGATCCATTCCATTATGGTTGGGGCTCGGGGGCCAATGGGGAAAGATGGCTTATCTTATCCCATTGGATGTCTTGGTTGGGTGGAGAGCGTTGCCTTTCCCCCTTCCTTGTTGTGATTAAAATCTAAAGGATGAAGAAATCAGCATGTTGCTGTTTGGAGCTTGGAGAAATCAGTTTGACAGTCATTCCTTTGAGCATTTTTAATGTAACCCCACCCACTTCAAGTGGATGAATGTAATTGATATAGATATGTGAGATGTTTACCTTGTTATTGAAAGATGTAATAAAATTTGAGGAATGTAGAGAAGAATTGTAATTCTCTGTTTTACTTGTAAAGAAATGAAATTGAAATGATATACTTGTATCCTTTTGGAAATTGAAAATTCAATCAACTGGAAGGGAGTTAAATTGTAATGTGTTGTTTGAAATCAATGAAAGAAATATATCCTTCTCCCAATTGCATTGTTGTTCTGGAAATCACATGGCTTGTTATATTATACAAATTCTATTTTAGAAAAGAGAGTACGTATAAAAGAAATGATAGAAGATTTATATTTTTGAAATGAGTTTTGAACTAGAAATCAATCTTTCATATTGAATGTATAATCTAAGGAGCATTGTAATTGTCTGAATTAGAACAATATGCACATTCAGTTGATAAAATTGCAAAATCAGTTTAGAGGAATAAACTCACTATTTTAAAGTTAAAACTGGAAATATACATTTGAATAAATGAACAACTCACATTTATACTTCTTAATTAACTTTAAAATGTCATATGTTACTATGCCAAGACTACACCAAACTCAAATTGACAAAGTAAACTCGAGGAAACAATCCAACAAATTTAAATTTTGAAACAATCCCCTTCCTAGGTCATTTTTCTGTCCCTTGATGGAGAAAAACACAACTTAAATAAATTTATCAAATTGACATACTTAAAACATTCTAATTCTTCCCTAAGTTGATCCCCCATGTCTGATTGGCATGCGGAGTGGAGGAAGGGATTCAATTTTATAAAAATTGTAAGTTTGAAAAACTGCCAGTTTTCAATTTTATAAACCCTGCAGATCTTTTTCTTAAAATTAACCCTCTAAACTTCACCAAATTCCAAAATTTATGATTTTTGTGCAAAGAGGACTCCAAGATATTTTCAGTAAAGTCCTCGTTTTCCTAAAATGGAGCTTCCTATCAAAATTTATGGCCATTTGAAGTTTTACTTCAAAATGGCCATCCCAAAGCAAAAATGAAATAATTCACCCTTATAAAAAAAAAAAAATAAAATTTAACTATAGAAAAATTTCTCAAAAACTCCCATGACCCTGCCACCCTCTCATCCTATCAAAATTCACCACGTGGCACCTTGGAGGTGTGGATCCTTAATAAAAACTTAACCATTTATTTTTTTGTCTTTGGAAAATTTTCACTTTTATCCCCACAACCCCTCAGCCCCACACCAATCACGTGCTGACATGTGGTAGGGAGGAATGAGGATTTAGAATTGAAAACTTAACCTTTTACACTTTTGGAAAAATTTCACTTTTTCTTCCGCCGGCCCGTGGCCAATCACAAAGCGCCACGTGGCCATTTGAGCAAGTGCGGAGGCATGGAGGAAAATTTTCCTTTGGAAAATTGAGACTTTGGTTTTGGGAAAAATTTCAAATTTTTCCCCGTGACCCACTTTCCCACACTAATCACGTGATGACACGTGGCATTTGGGAAAATTTTCCCAATTTTCTCCCTAACCCCGTGGACCTCCAAGGGAAAATTTTCCCCTAAAACTCCGCCCGGCCATAACTTGAGTTTTACAAGGAGTTAGGAGGACTTATTTATATGGTTGGAAAGGTGAGGAAATTTCCTATCCAATGAGCCTAGTTTAGGAAATTTTTGATAAATTTAAGTGTGTGAGAAATATAGTTGAATTTCAGGGCTTGATAGAGAGTAGGCCTGGCGATAAATTTCTCCCTGAACCTTAATAAAACTTGTAACCTCCAAATTGGAACCTAGTAAACTTGTTATAAGATAAAAATGGAAATATTGTGTTTGGTTAATCATAATTTGTTTCTAGAACCTATTTAGTTTCAAACTAGTGTCTTGCAACTTGGTTGTAGACTCTTCCTATAAAAAAAAATTATTCCATAATTTTCCTAATTTGTTTCTTGGTCTCAAGTGGTAGTTGAAGTAGGCATCACACCTGGAGCTCATATGGTAGCTCGCACATAAGCTCACCTAAGAGATTGCCAACAAGCTCACCTAGGAGCTCGACTTGGGAGCTCAGTAAACAACTCACCCAGGAGCTCATCGAGCATCTCACTTGAACTTTCCTGGAAACTCACCTAGGAACTCACCTTATAGCTCACCTTTTTAGCTAGTCTTGAGCTCACCCAGGATCATGAGCTTTCCAAGCAGCTTAACTTGAGCTCACCTGGGAGCTCATCAAGTAGCTCACCTTAAAACTTACATGAAGGCTCACCTGACATCTCACCTTACTAACTCACATGGGAGCTCCCCTATCAGCTCACCTTGCCAGCTCACCTTAAGCTCACTAAGGAGCTCACCTTGCCAACTCACCTTGAGCTCGGAAGGTAGCTCACCTTAGATTTTGTCAAGTAGCTCACCTGGGAGCTTACCTAACAGCTCACCTGATATCTCACCTAATAGCTTGCCCAGGACCTCACCAAGTATATTGACTTGAGCTCACTTGGGACCTCACCTGGGAGCTTACTAAGTAGCTTGCCTAGGATCTCTTCTGGGAGCTCACTGATCATCTTGAGTAACTTTCTTGGGAACTCACCTGGGAGATTTCCTAATAGTTCACCTTTCCAACTCACCTTGAGCTCACCTTTCCAACTTGTTCACCTTTGAGCTCACCTGGTAGCTAACCGAGTAGCTCAGCTAGGAGCTCAGCTTGAAGCTTGGCAAGCAACTCACCCAGGAGCTTGTCAACCAGGTCACTTTAGCTTACCAGTAGCTCAAAGCTCACCTAACAGCTCACCTTGCTAGCTAACCATGTGCTCACCTGGGAGCTTGCAAAATAGCTCAACTTGAGTTCACCTGGGAGTTCGTCAAATAGCTCACTTGGGAGCTCGTCAAGAAGCTCACGCGAAAACTCATATGGGAGCTCACTGAACAGCTCGTCTTACCAACTCGAATGGGATCTCACCTATCACCTCACTTAGCCAACTCACCTTGACCCCACTGAGAGATATCAACTCACCTTGAGCTTGTCTAGTAGATCACCTCAGATTTCATCGAGAAGCTCACCAAGTAGCTCACCTAGGAGCTCACCTGGGAGCTCACCGAATAGCTCGCTAAGTAGGTTGACATGAGCTCACCTGAGAGCTCTTCAAGTAGCTCACCTAAATATGTGCATGGGAGCTCACCTGATAGCTTGCCTTACTAACTCACATGGGAGCTCCACTATCAGCTCTCCCTATTAGAGTTCATCGAGTAGCTTGCCAAGTAGCTCACTTGGGAACTTGACTAATATCTCACCTGGGAGATCACCTAACATCTCACCTAGGAGGTCACTGAGTAGCTCGCTGAGTAGGTTAACTTAAGCTCACTTTGTGAGCTCACCGAGTAGCTCACCGGGGACCTCACTTGGTAGCTCACCAAGTAGCTCGCTCGGGAGCTCACCTAGTAGCTCTTCTGGGAGCTCACTAAATAGATAGCCAAGTAGCTCACATGGGAGCTCTTCTGGGAGCTCACCGATCAGTTCAAGTTGAGCTCATCTGAGCACTCATTGAGTAACTCACCTGGGAAAATTCATCCTAGGAGATTGCTTGATAGCTCACCTTGCCAACTCACCTTGAGCTCACCTTGCTAAGTCATTTTGAGCTCATCTGGTACCTCACATATAATGTCACCTCAGAGATTGCTGACAAGCTCACCTTTGAGCTCACCTGGGAGCTCACTGAGTAGCTCACCTCTGAGCTCAGATGGGAGCTCGACAACAGGTCACCCAAGAGCTCATCAAGCAAATAGACTTTAGCTTACCTAGAAACTCACCTGGGAGCTTTCTTGATAGCTTGCCTTGCTAGTTCACCTTAACCTCACCGAGGAGCTAATTAGTAGCTTGAATTGAGCTCTCCCAGGAGATCATCAACCAGCTCACCCTAAAACTCGCATGGGAGCTCACCTAACAGCTCACCCAGAAACTCGTAGGGGTTTTCACCTGATAGCTCACCCAGAAACTCACATAGGAGCTCACCTATCAACTCACCTTTTCAGTTCCCCTTAAGCTCACTGAGGAGCTCACCTTTCTAACTCACATTGAGCTCATCTAGTAGCTCACATTAGAGTTCATCGAGCAGCCTTCTAAGTAGCTCACCTGGGAGCTCACCTAATAGCTCACCTAGGAGCTCACCTAATAGCTCACCTAGGAGCTCACCGAGTAGCTCATCGATTAGGTTGACTTGAGCTCACTTGTGATTTCACCAAGTAGCTCATCGGGGACCTCACATGGGAGCTCGCCAAGTAGCTCACTTGGGAACTCACCTTGGAGCTCACCAAACAAATCACCAAGTAGCTCACCTTAGAGCTCTTCTGGGAGCTCACTGATCAGCTCAAGTTGAGCTCACCCAGGAGCTCATTGAGTAACTCACCTGAGAACTCACCTCATAACTCACCTTGCTAACTCACCTTGAGCTCATCTGGTATCTTGTAATCTCACTTGCGAACTCACCTTGGAGCTCATCTCACCAAGTAGCTCACATTAGAGCTCTTCTGGGACTCACTGATCATCGAGTTGAGATCACCTGGGAGCTCACCTTGAGTAAGCTCACCTGAGAACTCACCTCAAACTCACCTTGCCAGCTTGAGCTCATCTGGTAGCTCGCATGTAAGCTCACATCTGAGAGCTCACATCTGAGATTGTAGCTCACCTTTGATCTCACCTGCGAGCTAACCAAGTAACTCAACTAGGAGCTCGGATGGCAGCTCAACAAGTAGCTAGGAGATCCTCGAGTAGCTCAACTTGAGCTTGCCTGAAAACTCACCTAGGATCTTTGATAGCTCACCTTGCCAGCTCGCATAGGAGTTCACCGAGTAGGTCAACTTGAGCTCACACGGGAGCTCGTCAAGTAGCTCACCTAAAAATTCACATGGGAGCTCTGTTGACAGCTCACCTAGAAACACACATGGGAGCTCACCTATCAGCTTGCCTTACCAGCTCACCTTGAGCTCACTTAGGAGATCACCTTGCCAACTCAACTTTAGCTTGTCTAGTAGCTCACCTTAGAGTTCATCGAGCAGCTCCCCAAGTACCTCACCTAAGAGCTCACCTAATAACTCACCTTGGAGCTCACTAAGTAGCTTGTCGAGTAGGTTGAATGGCAGCTTACTAATGAGCTCACTTGTGAGCTCAGCTCCGGGGACCTCACATGGGAGCTTGCCTAAAGTAGCTCACTTGGGAGCTCACCTCTTAACTCACCTCGCAACTTGTCAAGTAGCTCAACTAGGAGCTCTTCTGGGAGCTTGGTGATCATCTCAAGTTGATCTTATGTAGAAGCTCATCAAGTAACTCACCTAGGAACTCACAGCTCATCTAGGAGCTCGTCAAGCAGCTCACCCAAAAACTCATATGGGAGCTCACCTTACCATCTCACCTTGAGCTCGTGGAGGAGCTCACCTTACCAACTCACCTTGAGTTCATCTGGTAGCTCACCTTAGAATTCATCGAGGAGCTCACCAAGTAGCTCACCTAGGAGCTCACCTAACATCTCACCTAGGAGCTCACCTAACAGCTCACTTGTGAGCTTGCTAGGGACCTCACTTGGGAGATCGCCAAGTAGCTCATTTGGGAGCTCACCTAGTAACTCACCTACAAACTCACTGAAAAACTCGCTAAGTAGCTCACCTAGGAGCTCTTCTGGGAGCTCACCAATCAGCTCGAGTTAAGCTTACCCAAGAACTTGTTAATTAACTTGCGTGGGAACTCACCTGGGAGCTCACCTGATAGCTTGCCTTACCAATTCACCTTGAGCTCAGCTAGTAGCTTGCATATAAGCTCACCTCAAACATTATCGACAAGCTCATATTTAAGCTTACCTAAGAAACCACCGAGCATCTCACCTAGCAGCTCAGCTGGGAGCTTGGTAAGCAACTTTCGCAGGTGCTCATCAATCAGCTTTACTTGAGCTTGCATGGAAACTCACCTTTGAGCTTCCCCTTGCTAGCTTACCTTGAGCTCACCCAAGAGCTTGCTGAGTAGCTCAACTTGAGCTCATCAAGTAGCTCACCCAAAAACTCACATGGGAGCTCACCATACAGGTCACCTTACCAACTCGAATTAGAGCTTGCCTTGAGCTCACAAATGAGCCTACCTTCCCAACTCACCTCAAGCTCATCTGGTAGCTCACCTTTGAGTTCTTCGAGTAGCTCGCTAAGTAGCTCACCTGGGAGCTTGGGAGCCTAATAGCTCGCCTGGGATCTCAACGAGTAGCTCACCGAGTAGGTTGACTTGAGCTTGATTGTGAGCTCACCAGGGGGACCTCACCTAATAGTAGCTCAGTTAGGAGCTCTCCTGGGAGCTCACTGAATAGTTCACAAAGTAGCTTTCCAGGGAGCTCTTATGGGAGCTCGACGATCATCTCGAGTTGAGCTCACCCGGGAGCTCGTCAAGTAACTCACCTGGGAACTTTCCTGGGAGCTCACCTAATAGCTCACCTTCTGAACTTGCCTTGAGCTCACCTTACCAACTTACCTTGAGCTCCCCTTGCCAACTCACTTTGAGCTCATCTAGTAGCTCACATGTAAGCTCACCTTAGAGATTACCGGTAAGCTCACCTTTGAGCTAAAATTGGAGCTCACCAAGTGGCTCACCTTGGAACTCAACTAGGAGCTCGGTAAGTAGCTCATCGATTATTGAGTAGCTCAACTTTAGCTTACCTGAAAAATCACCTGGGAGCTCACCTGACAGCTTTCACTAAAGAGCTCACTGAGAAGCTTGACTTGAGCTCACTTGGGAGCTCATCAAGCAGCTCACCTGAAAACTCACATGGGAGCTCACCTATAAGCTCACCTTGCCAGCTTGCCTTGAGCTCACCTAAGGAGCTCACCTTGCCAACTCACCTTGAGCTCATTAGGTAGCTCACCTTAGAGTTCACCTGAGAGCTTGCCAAGTAGCTCATCTAGGAGCTCACCTAATAGCTCACCTGGGAGCTCATAGAGCAACTCTCTGAGTAGGTTATTGACCTTTCTTTTAAGCTTGCTTGTGAGCTTTCTGACTAACTCACCAGGGACATCGCATGGGAGCTTGACATGTAGATCACTTGGGAGCTCACCTAGCAGCTCACCTGGGAGCTTCTAGAATAGCTCGCCAAGTAGCTCACTTGGGAGATCTTCTAGGAGCTTTCCGATCATCTCGAGTAGAGCTCACCCAAGAGCTCATTAAGTAACTCACCTGGGAACTCAATTGGGAGCTCACCTTTCTAACTCACCTTGAGTTCACCTTGCCAACTCTCCTTGTTCTCACCTTGCCAACTCACCTTGAGATCATCTGGTAGTGTGTATGTAAGCTCACCTCAGAGATTGCTGACAAGCTCAACTTGTAGCTCGCTTCAGAGTCTCATGGAGTAGCCTACCTAGGAGCTAGGTTGGGAACTTAGCAAGCAGCTCACCTAGGAGCTCATAGAGCAACTTTGACTTGAGCTTTCCCAGGAGCTCGTTTGAACTCACCTTGAGTCATCTGGTAGCTCACCTATGGAGTTCATCGAGAGTTCACCAAGTAGCTTTCCAAGAGCTCTCCTAGCACTCACCTGGGAGCTCTCCTGGGAGCTCATTGAGCAACTTGTTGAGTAGGTTGACTTGAGCTCTTGTGAGCTCACTGAGCAGCTCACTTGTTACCTCAACTTGAGGAGCTCACCAAGTATTTCACTTTTGAGATCTCCTAGCAGCTCACCTGGGAGCTCGCCGAATAGTTCACTAAGTAGATCACCTAGTAGCTCACCTTCGAGCAGCTCACCTTGGAGCTCATTGATCGATCTTCCCTAGAAACTTACCTGGGAGGTCACCTGACAGCTCAACTTACCAACTCACCTTGAGCTCACCCAAAATCTCACCAAGCACCTCAACTTAAGCTCACCTGAGAGCTTGCTCAAGTTGAGCTCAACCAAAAAATTATACCTGGGAGCTCACCTGACAGCTCACCTTGCCCAATCACATGGGAGCTCACCTATTAGGTCACCCTAGGATTTCATCAGCAGCTCACCTTGAGCTTGGTGAGGAGCTCACCTTACCAACTTGCCTTGAGCTTAGAAGGTAGCTCACCTCAGAGTTTTTCAAGTAGCTCAGTTGAGTTACGTTGCCCAGGAGCTCATCGTAGTAACTCACCTGGGAACTCACCTAGGAGATCACCTGATAGCTCACCTTGCCAGCTCACCTTAAGCTCACCTTGCCAAATGGCTCACCTTTGAGATTGCCTGGGATCTCACCTAGTAGCTCACCTAGGAGCTAGGATGGGAGCTTGGCAAGTAGATCACCTAGGATCTTGTCAAGACCAGCTCAACTTGAGCTTGCCTCAAAAGCTCATCTAGGAGCTCACCTAAAGCTTACCTTGCCAGCTTTCCTTGAGCTTTCCCAGGAGCTTTCCAAGAAACTCAACTTGAGCTCACTCGGGAGCTCGTTAAGTAACTCACCTGTGAAAACTCACATGGGAGCTTGCTTTGTCAAATCAGATGGGAGCTCACCTATCAGCTCACCTTACCATCTCACCTTGAGCTCATCTGAGGAGCTCACCTTACCAACTCACCTTGAGCTCATCTGGTAGGTCACCTTGGAGTTCATCAATCAGCTCACCTAAGTAGCTCACCTAGAAGCTCACCTAACAGATCACTTGGGATCTCACCTAATAGCTCACCTGGGAGCTTTCCTAATAGCTCACCTTGCTCACCTCGGAGTTTGTTGAGAAACTCACCAAGTAGCTCACCTAGGAGCTTTCTTAACAACTCACCTTGGGAGCTCACCGAGTATCTTGCCGAGTAGGTTGACTTGATCTCACTTGTGAGCTCGTGAAGTAGCTCACCTGGGAGCTCTTCTGGGAGCTCACTGGTGATCAGATCACCTTCATCTCACCTAGGAGCTCATTAGTAACTCACCTAAGAGCTCACCTGAAAGCTTACCTTGCCAACTCACCTTGAGCTGATCTTTAGGTAGCTCACATGTAGGCTCACACTCAAGATTCACTGACAAGCTCACCTTTGAGCTTACCTAGTAGATTGATCTAGAGCTCGCTTATGAGCTCACCAAGGAGCTCACTGAGTAACTCAATTGAGCTCACATAAGTAGCTCACTTGGGAGCTTACGTGAAAGCTCACCTTGAGCTCACTAAGTAACTTGACTTGAGCTCACCCAGGAGCTCATCAAGTAGCTCACCTAAAAACTCACTTGGAGCTAACCTAAAAGACTCACCTTGCCAACTCACATGGAAGCTCACCTATCAACTCACCTTGACTAGCTTTCATTGAACTTTCCTAAGGAGCTCACCTTTTTAACCTCACCTTGAGCTCACCTGGTAGCTCACCTTGCGAGTCATCTAGTAGCTTGCATGTAAGCTCACCTCAGAGATTTCACCTAATAGCTCACTTAGGAGCTCACCGAGTAGCTCACCTAGGAGCTTAGCTGGGAACTTGCTCAACTGCGAGCTCACCCAAGAGCTCATCAAGTAGCTCGACTTGAGCTTGCTTAGAAACTCACCTGGGAGCTCACCTAATAGCTCACCTTGTAGCTCTCCTAGGGAGCTCACCTAGCAGCTTGACTTAAGCTCACCTGAATATCTCATCAAGTAGCTCACCTAAAAAATCACATAGGAGCTCACTGATCAGTTCTTGAGCTCCTAGGGAGCTCGCCTCGAGTAACTCACTTGGGACTCACCTGATCAGCTCACCTTGCCAACTCACCTTGAGCTCATCTTGCCAACTCACCTCACCTTGAACTCACCTTAAGCTCATCTAGTAGCTCACCTGTAAGCTCACCTTAGAGATTACCGAGTAGCTCACCTTTGAGCTCAAATGGGAGCTCACCTGAGTGGCTCACCTAGGAGCTTATGGGAAGCTCGACTTGTAGCTCACCCAGTGAGCTCACCGAGTAGCTC
This sequence comes from Taxus chinensis, assembly GCA_019776745.2. Classification (NCBI taxonomy): domain Eukaryota; kingdom Viridiplantae; phylum Streptophyta; class Pinopsida; order Cupressales; family Taxaceae; genus Taxus; species Taxus chinensis. The sequence goes on along the minus strand of CM034151.1, from coordinate 905,484,050 downwards.
GACTTGAGATTCACCTGGAAACTCACCATGGGAGCTCACTGTGACAGATCACAGTAGCTCACAGGAGCTTGAATTGACCTCACCTTGGAGCTCAAGTAGCTCACCAACTCACATGGGAGCTCACCTATAAGCTCACCTTGCCAGCTCACCTTGAGTTTGATGAGGAGCTCACCTTGCCAACTCACCTTGAGTTCATTTGATATCTCACCTTGAGTTCATCGAGTAGCTCACCAAGTAGCTCACCTGGGAGCTCACCTAACAAGGTCACCTAGGAGCTCACCTAGTAGCTTACTGAGTAGGTTGACTTGACCTCACTTTTGAGCTTTCTTGTGAGCTCACTAAGAACTCACTGGGGACCTCACCTAGGAGTTTGGCTATGTAGATCACTTGGGAGCTTTCCTAGCCAGCTTTCTTGGGAGCTCATGGAATAGCTTTCCTAAGTAGCTCACTTGGGAGATCTTTTGGGAGCTTCACCTTCAGCTCGAGTTGAGCTCTCCTGGGAGCTCATTGAGTAACTCACTTGGGAACCTTGAGGTCACCTTGCCAACTCTCCTTGAGCTCACCTTGCCAACTCTACCTTGAGGTCATCTAGTAGCACACATGTAAGTTGACCTCAGAGATTGCTAACAAGATCACCTTTGAGCTCACTTGGGAGCTCACAAAGTAGCTCACCTAGGAGCTCACTTGGAACTCAGAAGTAGCTTTCCTAGGAGCTCATAGAGCAGCTCAACTTGAGCTTACCTTGGAGCTCATCAAGCCACTCACTTGAAAACTTGAATGGGAGCTCACCTGACAGCTCACCTGGCCAACTCACATGGGAGCTCACCTACCAACTCACCTTGTCAACTCACCTTAAGCTCACTGAGGAGCTCACCTTACCAACTCACCTTGAGTGCATCTAGTAGCTCACCTATGAGCTCGTCCAGAAGCTCGCCAAGTAGCTCGTAAAGTAGCTCACCTAGGACCTTGCCTAACACCTCATTTAGGATTTCACCGAGCAGCTCACTTGGGAGCTCACTAAGCTCACTGAGTAGGTTGACTTGAGCTCACTTGTGAGCTCACCGAGCAACTTTCCAAGGACCTCAAATGGGAGCTCACCAAGTAGTTCACTTTTGAGATCACCTAGCAGCTCACCTGGGAGTTCACCGAATAGCTCACCATGTAGCTCACCTGGTAGCTCACCTCAGAGCTCACCTAATAGCTTTCCTGGGAGCTCACCTAATAGCTCACTTGGGAACTCATTGAGTAGCTCATCGAGTAGGTTACATGAGCTAACTTGTGAGCTTACCGAGCAGCTCATTGGGGATCTCTCTTTGGAGCTCACCATATAGCTCACTTGGGAGCTCACCTAGTATCTCACCTACTAGCTTACCAAATAGCTCGCCAAGGTAGCTCACTTGGGAGCTCTTTTGGGAGATCATCGATCAACTTGAGTTGAGCTCACCTGGGAGCTCATCGAGTAACTCACCTGGGAGCTCACATGATAGCTCACCTTGACAATTCACCTTGAGCTCACTTAGAGATCACCTTGCCAACTCACCTTGAGCTTGTCTGGTAGCTCAGCTCAGTTTTCAATGAATATCTCACCAAGTAGCTCACGTGGGAGCTCACCTAACAGCTCACCTAGGATCTCATCAGTAGCTCAGTAGGTTGACTTGAGCTTGCTTGTGAGCTCACCAGGTTCCTCGCATGGGAGCTCACCAAGTAACTCACTTGGGAGCTCAACTAGTAGCTCACCTAAAAGCTCACTAAAACAACTTGTTAAGTAGCTTGCCTAGGAGCTCTTTTGGGAGCCAATCATCTGAAGTTAAGCTCACCTATGAAGCTCGCTTGAGTAACTCACCTAGGAACTCACAGCTCATCCAAGTAGAGATCGTTAAGAAGCTCACCTAAAAACTCACATGGAAGCTTTCCTTGAGCTCACTGAGGAGCTCACCTTGCCAACTCACCTTGAGATCATCTGGTAGCTCACCTCAGAGTTTGTTGAGTAGCTCACCTAGGAGCTCACCTAACAAATCACTTGTGAGCTCACCAGGGACCTTGATTGGGAGATCACCAAGTATCTCATTTGGGAGCTCACCTAGCAACTTGCTTGGGAGCTCACCAAATAACTCACTAATTAGCTCACCCGGGAGCTCTTCTAGGAGCTCACCAATCAGCTTGAGTTGAGCTCACCTGAGAGCTTGTTGAGTAACTCACCTGGGAGCTCACCTGATAGCTTGCCTTGCCAAAGCTCACCTTGAGCTCATCTGGTAGCTCACATATAAGCTCACCTCAGACATTTTCAACAAGCTCACCTTTGAGCTTGCCTAAGAGCCCACCGAGCAGCTCACCTAGGAGCTCAGCTTACAAGCTCAACAAGAAGCTCACCTATGTGCTCGTTTACGAGTATCTTGAATTGACCTTACATGGAAACTCATCTAGGAGCTCACCTTGCTAGCTATCCTTGAGCTCATCCAGGAGCTCACGTAGCAGCTCGACTTGAGCTCGTCAAGTAGCTCACCCAAAAACTCACATGAGAGCTCACCTGATAGCTTTCCTTACCAACTCAAATAGGAGCTCACCTTACCAGCTCACCTTGAGCTCACTAAGGATCTACCTTACCAACTCACCTTGAGCTCATCTGGTAGCTCACCTCTAAGTTTTTCAAGCAGCTCGCCAAGTAGCTCACCTAGGAGCTCACCTAACAGCTTCACCTAGGAGCTCAACAAGCATCTCACCTTACCAACTCGTAGGTTAACTTGAGCTCACTTGTGAGCTCGCCGAGCAACTTACTAGGGACCTCACCTAGGAGCTCACCAAGTAGCTCACTTAGGAGCTCTCACGGAATAGCTTACAAAGTAGCTCACCAGGGATCTCTTCTGGGAGCTTGATGATCACCTCAAGTTAAGCTCACCTGATAGCTCGTCGAGTAACTCACTTGGGAACTTTCTTGGGAGCTTGCTTAACATCTCACCTTACTAACTTGCCTTGAGATCACCTTGCCAACTTTCCTTGAGCTCGCCTTAAGCTAACTCACCTTGAGCTCATCTAGTAGCTCACATGTAAGCTCACCTCAGATATTGCCAACAAGCTCACCTTTGAGCTTTCTTGGGAGCTCACTGAGCAGCTCACCTAGGACCTCAACTTGGAGCTTGACAAGTAGCTCACCTAGGAGCTCATTGAGCAGCTCAACATGAGCTTCCCTAGAAAATTACCTAGGTGCTTTCCTAGACAGCTCTCCTTACCATTAGCTCACCTTGAGCTCACCCAGGAGCTTTCCAAGTACCTTGACTTAAGCTCACCTAAAAACTCACATAGGAGCTCACCTGATAGCTCACCCTGACAACTCGCATGGGAACTCACCTATCAGCTTGCCTTGTCAGCTCAGCTTGAGCTCAGCTGATGAGCTCACCTTGCCAACTCACCTTGGAGCTCGTCCAAGTAGTCTCACCTATGACTTAGCTTTTCTAGTAGCTCACCCAATAGCTTGCCTCAGGCAGCTCACCTGATAGCTTTCCTAAAAACTCACCTAGGGAGCTTTCCTGATAGCTCATCTTGCAAGTAGATCACCTTGATCTCACACTAAGTGAGCTCGACTGAGTAAGCTCACTTGAGCTCACCTAGGAGCTCATCAAGTAGCTCACCTTGGAAAACCTCAGCATGGGAGCTCACTTGATAGCTCACCTTACAAACTCACATGTGGGAGCTCACCTATCATCTTGAGCTTACCATCTCACCTTGAGCTCATATTAGGAGCTCACCTTGCCAACTCACCTTGAGCTTGTCTACAAGCTTGCCTTTGAGCTTCACCTCAGGATTTCATCGAGTAGCTCGCTAAGTAGCTCACTTGAGCTTGCCTAGGAATAGCTCACCTAGGAGCTCACCGAGTAGCTCACCTTGAGCTCAGGTTAACTTAAGCTCACTTAGTGAGCTCACTTGTGAGATAGCTAACCATAGTAGCTTGCCTTGGAAGCTCACCAAGTATCTTGCCTAGTAGCTCACCTAGTAGACTCACCTGGAGCTCACCGATAACTCACCTCTCAAATTAGTCACCTAGGAAATCATCTAGGAGCTCACCGATCTCATCTTAGAGCTCACTTAGAGAGCTCACCGAGTAAAACTCGCATGAGCTCACCTAGGTAGCTCACCTCAAATTTTTTTGAGTAGTCCACATGGGAAGCTCACCAAACCAACTCGACCTTGATCTCACCTTGTAGCTCACCTTGAGTAGGTTTCACCTTGAGTAGCTCACTCATGTTGAGCTCACTGAGTAGCTCAAATGGGAGCTCACCTAACAGCTTGCTAAGGAGCTCACCTTTCAGCTCACCTAGCTTGCTAGGGACTCACCTGGGAGCTCACCAAGTATCTCCAACTTGAGATCACCTAAGTAACTCACTTGGGAGCTTTCTGAATAACTCAATATGTAGCTCACCTAGGAGCTCATCCAGTAATCTCACTGAGCTTCAACTTAAGTTGAGCTCACCTGGGAGCTCATCAAGTAACTCACCTAAAAACTCACTTGAGAGCTCACCTTACCAACTCAGCTTGGAGCTCACCTTGCTAACTCACCTTGAGCTCATGCTGAGTAACTCACATGCCAAGCTCACCTCAGAGATTGTCTAACAAGCTCACCTTTGAGTTTATCTGAGAGCTCACTAAGTAGCTCACCTAGGAGCTTACCTAAAATCTTGCCTGGGAGCTCAGCAAGCGAGCTCACCTAACAGCTCACTGAGCTAGCTCGACTTGAGCTTACAGTTGAAAACTTGAGCTCACTTGGGAACTCACCTTGAGCAGCTCACCTTGAGCTCACCTAGGAGCTCACCAAGTAGCTCGACCTGGGAGATCACCTAGCAGCTCGTCAAGTAGCTCACTGAAAAACTCCTGCATAGGAGCTCACCTGACAGCTCACCCTACCAACTTTGAATGGGAGCTCACCGATCAGCTTTCGTTGTCAGCTATCGCCTTGAGCTTGTGTGAGGAGCCTCACCTTTGCCAACTCACCTTGAGCTCATCTGGCATAGCTCACCTCAGAGTTCACCAAGCAACTCACCTAAGTAGCTCACCTTACCAGCTCACCTAATGAGCTCACCTAGGAGTCTCAACATGTAAGCTCACCTGGGAGCTCACTGAAAAGCTCACCTTTGAGTAATTGACTTGAGAGCTCACTTGTGAGCTCACCTAGATTAGCTTTTCGGGGTCCTAACTTGGGAGCTCAGCAAGTAGGTCACCCATGAGCTCGTCCTAGCAACTCAACTTGGGAGCTTGCCCGATAGCTCACCTTTCATATGAGCTCACCTAAGAGCTCACCTTGCTAGCTCACCTTGAGCTCACCTTGCCAACTTGCATGGAAGCTTACCTGATTAGCTTGACTTGCTAGCTCGACCATGGGATCTAACGTCAAGTCAGACTCACCCTGAAAAACTCACGTGAGAGCTTACTTGAGGAGCTCACTTTACCAACTCTCATTAGCAGGTCACCTAATCAGCTCACCTTAGAACTTGTCTGAGGAGCTCACATTGACAACTTCACCTTAGAAGCTCATCTAGTAGCTCACCTCGAAGTTCACCTGAGTAGCTTACCAATGTAGCTTGCCTAATGGGAGCCTCACCTGAGTAGCTTACAGAGTAGGTTGACTTAATGCTCACTTGTGAGCTCGCTTGTGAGATTTCTGAGTAGCTCTCCGGAGGACCTCACCTAGGAGCTCAACAAGTAGCTCACTTGGTAGCTCATCTGAACATAGCTCACCAAGTAGCTTGCACTTGAGAGCTCTTCTAGGAAGCTCACTGATCAGCTCCAGTTGAGCCTCACCAGGGAGATCATCAAGTAACTCACCTGGGAACTCACCTGAGGAGCTTACATTGCCAACTGAACTAGATCTTATCTTACCAACTTGTGTTGAGCTCATCTTATAGCTCACATGTAAGCTCACCTTAGAGATTGCTGATAATCTCACCTAAGAGATTTCATGACAAGCTCACCGAGCAGCTCTCCTAGGATCTTAGCTGGGAGCTTGAGCAAGTAAGCTCATCGAGGAGCTCATCGAATAACTCAACTCGAGCTTTGCCCAAAAACTCACCTGGGAGCTCACCTGATAGCTCACCTTGCCAGCTCACCTTGAGCTCATCAAGGATATCACCAAGTAGTTTGAATCAAGCTCACCTGGGAGCTCATCAAGTAGCTCACCTGAAAACTTACATGGGAGCACACCTATAAGCTCAGCTTACTAGCTTTCCTTGATCTCACTGAGGACCTCACCTTGACAACCTCGTGTTGAGTGCGTATGGTAGCTCAATTTGGAGTTCGTCGTGGAGCTCACCAACTAGCTCACCTAGGAACCTCACCTAACAGCTCACCTAGAAGCTCACTAGAATAGCTTGCTAAGTACGTTAACTTGAGCTCGCTTGTGAGCTCACCAAGCAAATTGCCAAGTACCCTCATTATGGGAGCTCACCATAGCAGCTATCACCTGATGATCTCACCGAACAACTTAGCCAAGTAGCTCACCTGGGAGCTCTTCTATGGGAGCTTGACTGATCAGCTTGAGTTGATTTTACCTTGGAGCTCATCGAGTTACTCACTTGAGATCTCACCTTTAAAACTTGCCTGATGAGCTCACCTTACTAACTCACCTTGAGCTCACCTATGGTAGCTCGCAGTCTAATCTAACCTTAGAGATTACTAACAAGCTACCTTTGAGCTCATCTTGTAGATCTGCACCCAGTAGCTCACCTCAGAAGATTGGCTTAGAGCTTGGCAAGTATCTCGCCTATGAGCTCCCTCGAGTAGTTCCACTTGAGATTGCCTGGAAACTCACTTGGGAGCTTGGGCTGGGATGTTGCCAACTCACCTTGAGCTCACCCAGGAGCTCACCAAGACCAGCTCAACTTGAGCTTTCATCAAGGAGCTCATGAAGACAGCTGACCACTTGAAAACTCACATGGGAGCTCGCATGGTAGCTTCACCTTGCCTAACTCGCATGGGAGCTCACCTTAATCATCTCACCTTGAGCTCGCTGAGGAGCTCACCTTGCCTAACTCACCTTGAGTATCATCTGGTAGCCTCACCTATAGAGTTCATCAAGGAGCTTGCACTAAGTATTTCACCTAGGAGCTCACCTAACAGCTTGCCTAGGAGCTCACTGAGTAGCTCGCCAAGTAGGTTAACTTATGAGCTCACAGAGAAACTCACCAGGGACCTTGACCTAGGAGGTCATCCAAGTAGCTCACTTGGGATCATCACCTAGCAGCTCGCCTGAATGAGGTCGGTAAGTAGCTCACCTGGGAGCTCACCTGATGAGCTCAAGTTGAGCTTGCTCGAGAGCTCATCTAAGTAACTCACCTAGGTGAAATCACCTGAGAGCTCACCTGGGATATCTCACCTTGCCAACTCGCATTCAGCTTGCCTTACCAACTTTCCTTAAGCTCATTTAGGTAACTCACATTTAAGCTCACCTCAGGAGATTATAGATAAGATTACCTTTGACCTTGCCAGGGAGCTCACCGAGTAGCTCACCTAGGAGCTCGACATAGGATCTCAACTAAGTAGCTCACCTTACCAGAGCTCTTCGAGATAGCTTGAGCTTACAGCTTTCCCATAAACTCACCTAGGAGTCTCACCTAAGGAGCTCACCTTGCCAGCTCACCTCAAGAGCTCGCTGAGTAGCTTGAATTGAGCTCACCTCTAGGAGCTCATCAAGTAGATCGCACGAGATAACTCGTCATGGGAGCTCGCCGAATAGCTCGCAAAGTAGCTCACCTTGATAACTCACATGGGAGCTCACCTATCACCTTGCCTTACCAGCTCACTTTGGAGCTCGGTGAAGTAGCTCACCTTGCCAACTCACCTTAGGAGCTCATCTAATAGTTTACCTTAGAGTTAACTTACCTGTAGCTCACATCAAGTAGCTCACCGTGTAGGTTGACTTGAGCTCACCTTTGCAGCTCAAATAGGGACCTCTCCTGAGTATCTCTCCAAGTAGCTCAACTTCAGAGCTCGGCAAGTAGCCGATCAACTCAGGAGCTTGCGCTCACCAGGAGCTCGACTCGAGCTAACTCATTGAGGAACTTAACATGGGAGCTCTCCTGACAACTCACCTTGCCAACTCATCTTGAGCTCACCTTGCCAATCTCTACCTTGTGCTCATCTGAGTAGCTCGTCACGTAATCTCACCTTAGAGATTTCTGACAAGCTCACGTTTGAGCTCTCCTGGGAGCTCATCGAGTAGCTCACCTAGGCAGCTCAGCTGGGAACTTAGCTGGGAGCTCGATGTAGACACCTATAATTACGCCTAAGCACTTTAAATACTTAAATTGTGCTAATTATCCCATTTCTCACAAATCAACCACATATCGTCAAAGGCACTCATTTTCCCTCATATCATCATTAATTAATTACACTAAGCTAATTAATTAAGTTTCCTATCCAACAAATACCCTAATTAACGACCTTCCGTTAATAAATCACCCCTTCTACCTAGACTAATTAATTATTATTAATTAATTAGCTTTCCCATCCATTTAACCAATAAATCAATATTTAATTGATTTAATCCCCTTCTAATAGCCTAAATCACACTAATATTCCTCTAATTGGCTTCTATAAGCTTACACCTACCTATTAATTAATCACCTTTGATTAATTAAAATACCCCCCAACTCCCATGACTTGCTAAACATGTATTAAACCCTTCTAAAGTAAGGTTACCTTTAATAAAGCAACCTTATCCATTCCTAATCATGTTTTACCTTTATCCCACATTCATGAGAATGTGTTGAATCCTTTATCCTTTGGGCTATATAAAGAGCCCTCCACCTACCTTTTTACTTACACCTAAACTTTCTAAGAGAGTAAATGCAAAGCATATAGCAAAGAGACTAAGAGCTTGCACCTTGCCCTTTTGAGAGTTCATCATCTTGAAGAGTTAAGCCTCTTTCTTAAAGTGCTTGGGTCATATGGGAGGTGTCAAAAGGGTCTTGTAGCCCAACTTTGATTAGCCCCCATTCCTAGGTTCTTGGAGCATTAAGGACAACTATTTTGATAGCCATGGAGCTTACTTAGGTCCATTCATTTATTTGTTGTTAGAGAATAGAGGAGTTTAGATATTTAGCATTGTTAGTTTCAAAGTTTGTATTGATGAATGCTAGCATCTAACCCTTGTTTAATTCTTATCATGATGGTGTTTATGCTTTGTTTTAGCTAAATTGTAGAACTATTTTAGGTGGTAGTTCTTGCTTCATTTGATTTAGCATTAAGCAAAATATACATGCACACATTTGGCACGCCCGGTGGGACTTACTCCATTGTCCTTTGCACTTAATTTCAAGTTTTTGTAGTTAAGTTTTATTTTTGGTTACTAACCCTCTTTTACACATGTTGATCTAACTTGTTTTTTTTTAACATGTTTTGTTGAGTTTCCATGTGTTGGGTCTTCCTTGTAGGTATGAAGGAGGTGAAGTGCTGTCAAATTTGGAATTGAGGGGAAAATTTCAAGATTTCTCCATGTTTTCATTTTTAGAGCTTACTTTTTCAACATTCTACATGCTAGTTTTGTCAATTTCTTGAAGATTTTAAATTCTTGAGCATGTAGGTTAGTGTTTGATAGTGCTGAGTCTTCTATTTACATATTAATGTGGTGGGTTGCTGTCAAAATTTAATCTTGGTGAGAAAATTTCAAGATTTCATCATGTTTTCATTTTTTAAGCTTACTTTTTCAACATTTTACATGCTAGTTTTGTCAATTTCTTGAAAATTTTCAATTCTTGAGCATGTAGGTTAGTGTTTGATAGTGCTGAGTCTTATATTTACATATTAATGTGGTGGGTTGCTGTCAAAATTTAATGTTGGTGAGAAAATTTCAAGATTTCATCATGTTTTCATTTTTAGAGCTTACTTTTTCATCATTCTACATGCTAGTTTTGTCAATTTCTTGAAAATCTTAAATTCTTGAGCATGTATGTTAAAGTTTGATAGCGTTGAGTCTTCTATTCATATATTAATGTGATGGGTTGTTGTCAAAATTGAATCTTGGTTGGAAAATTTTTCCCATTTTGCATATTAAGGGACGTTTTTTTTGACATTTTTTAAGTGCATTTCAAGTGCATACCCATGAGCATAAGAGCATATGCGTAACCCATCTTCCGAAGGCCATAACTTTTGCTCCCGACCTCGAAATGACTCCATTTTTTTTGCGTTGGAAAGGTATTGAAGTTAACTATGCAATGAAAACATAAATTCAGGATTTACACTTACAAAAGTTTCAGGTTTTTCTGGTTATTTTAAAACTGGTCATTTTCTAACATGTCTAATGTTTTGATGAATGTTGTATTTCCATGCTTACTCGATTTAGATCAAAGCGTGTGTATGATCTTCTCTTGCACATTTTGGTGATCTTGAGAATCAAAAACAACTTTGATCTATATCTTTTAACATTGGGATTAAACTTGGAAATTTAATTATTCATTTTGCTTAAGGGAATGAACCTTTTACAAAGCATTTTTCAACGGTCCTTTGATTTGAAGTTTTCCATTTCTATATAGTTGGGATAAAAGTTTGTGTATGCTCTTCTCTTGCACCTTAGGGTGATCTTGAGAATCAAAAGCAACTTTAGTCTTCATTTTATAACATTTGGTAAATTGGAAACTTCATCTTTCACTTTTTGGTTTAAGGGAATGAACATTTATCAAAAATTTTGTATGGTTCATTGATTGAAAAGATTTTATTTACTTTTTAGTTGGATTATTTGTTGTGTATGCTCTTCTCTTGCATCCTTGGATGATCTTGAGAATCAAAAGCAACTTTTAATCCTCTTTTAAATAATGTGATTTTCTTGGAGAACTACTAACGCTTGAGTGCAGGACCTAAAAACGCTTGTCAAAGAAAGGAGGAATCAAAACAAAATCAAAAACTACTAATACAGTTGTTATACAGGTTGCCAAAAGGTGTTCAAGCAAACCACACCTAATTAAACAAGATAAAAAGAACAACATATTCAAAACACTGTATTGCAGGTTTCGGAAAAGGGTACGTCCCTCTCCGCTCAACTGGAACATAACCCCTTTGGCATAACGCCTTAAGCTACAACAATGGGGGTGGTTCCAGGAACCCCAAAGTAGTCCACGCAAGAGGGAACCTTGTGGACGAAACGGGAAGTGCTCCGCACTACCTACTTGACTAGTGATTCCTTTGTGAGATAGAGTTACAGGTTGTCCGTTGTGGCGACCCCAGTGATAGTACACGTAGATGCACTAGTTGCCTACTGTTCTTGAAGGGGGTAAAGTAAAGCCGAGATACTCCCAAACTAGTCAGTGCGACTTTTTGGGTAAATCGCGCTCGCTCGTGGCAACTTTGTAACACCTAGGGCAAGAGAACCACCTAGGAGAATATACTTTGGCCAGGAGCCCACTTTGACCACTTTAAAACAGTGTTGGGTTGTGAACCTTCTTTTTGAGAAACGTGTGACGTATTACTTTCGCCTAGTTTTTACTTGCCTTAGGGCGAGGCGAAACTCTGCCGAAGTAAGACTAGCATTTTTTGTCATTTTTTCTTGATTTATTTCCTTCATATTCTTTTGACACTTTGTTGATCAAAAGAGGTGTGATTACCTTTGTGTTTCCATTCGACTGTTTCTCTCACTTTTATGTCCGTTTACACCCATCCATGTTTGCGGTTGGGTTAGTTAAACGTCTAAAGTGAGTGGAGGCGTTTTCACGTCATTTGGTAGCCATTGTGATCTTGATACCCACGTCAAGATCGTCATTGTAGTTAGGCGTGGTTCATCACTGCGGACTTCCATAGAGGAGTTAGCTTGTTTGTCTCGTATCATTACAATTTCGATATTTACGTCTTGTTTCTTGTAAACTCGACATAAATACCTATATTGTACGGTTACGCTGCACACATTCTTAACTATTCCTAGCTATACTTTGAGCTTTTTTTTGTTCGGTTTTATTATTACCTCGATTTCAAAAGGTGCTAGGCACTACCATTTGTGCATGTTATATCAATAACACCTCGATATCAATACTTCACTTTCTTGCAAAGTGGGTTAACATATCTTGGTGATATTGTTGTGTCATTCGCAAATCGTAATTGACACTTTTTGAGATATAGGTCTTAATCAGACTTGAGCTTGCTCATCGTATATCTTGATTGGGAGATCGCATTTAACTTCATGTATTTACTTAGGTTTTGTTCATTCCTTTGAACTTGGCATAAGTGGAGACATCTTGTTAATCATCTGGCGTCGTAAATTACTTTAAAACGTAATCTAGGAGGTACTTCATTTGATTAAGTTTTGATACCAAACGATTGTTTCATTGGTGACTTTATCATTCTATCACATTGGTATTCTCACACTGTTAATTTACTCTTAACACGTACATCTTGTGTTTCACTTAGGGGTAGTCATTGAATTTTGAACAAATCTACAACTTACCTTAGTGAAACTTATCACGAAAACATGGCTCCTAAGACGCGTCTAGGGTTAAAGAAACAAACATATGAGGAACAACAGGCGCAAGCTTGGGAAACCTCTAACAGACAAGGGTCAAACCCATTTATCGGACACGATCTAGGACCACTATTTTCTGCAGAAAAGGAAACAGAAGAGATGGTCGATCATAGTGGAAATGAATTAGAATCACCACACGCAAACTTTGATTTTGACCCCACTCTACTAGATGAGTTTCTCCTTAGAAACAAAGATAGAGTTTTGGCACGGGTCATGGAATTAGGGGCCAAATTGCCCATTGAGAAGGAACCAATACTACAAACAAATGACACTACTAAGGAGGAACACCCCCTTATCAATATGGAAGATATTTTAACAGGCGGACATGCTTCCACTTCTTATGTAGAAAATGATAAAGTGGTAGGGCATAGAATACCCCTCATCAAAGTGCCACGAAGAAACAAGATAGAACATGAGACAGGGGAAGAACCTCCACAATACGAAGAGGAGGAACCTTTAGAAGAAGAAGACACAAACCAAGTCACAATCCAACAACAACTCAGTAAATTAAGCCGACAACTAGCTTTGCTTACTTTCCAAGTACAGAAAGACACAAACAAGAATGTTCAAAAGTCAAAGCCTAAGTTTAGGATCCACGAACTCCATCGAGAAAACCAAGGAGAAGAAGACACAGGGTATCATCATGTACACATCCCCGTTTCTCCCACTAAAGAACAATTGCTCGCACAAGAAGTACAATCTATGAAAGCAATGCTTGCGAGCATACAAGAAAGCAATATAGGGAGTATTAGGAAATACCAATACGAAGAACTATGCCCCTATCCTTTTGACAAGACAATGACCCTTCAACCCTTTCCAAAGAAATTTGATATGCCAAAGTTCGACAAATACAAAGGAAAGGGAGACCCAAGGGATCATGTTAAAGATTTCTACATGGCATGTCAAGAGGTGTCTTATAGTGATAATTACCTCATCAGACTTTTTCCTAAGAGTCTCGGAGGTCAAGCATTAGAATGGTTTACGCGCTTGCCACGAGGATCAATTTTCACCTGGCCAGAATTGGCGGAAAGATTCGTGCGTCATTTCTCATATAACATAGAGAGTGACGTCACCATGGCAGACTTGTGCAGCACAAAACAACGCCCAAATGAGACCTTCGCCAGCTTCCTCCAACGATGGAGAGGGATAGCTAGTCGCTTCCCTTGCGCTTTCCCTGAGAAGCAGCTAGTCAGTATTTTCGTCCCTAATCTCAACCCAGATATAGCTTTCCACCTCCAAATGCATTGTGTCCGCACCTTTGAGGAGGTTATCGAGAAAGGGATTCAAATAGAAAAGGCTCTCATTGCCAAAGGCACCCTCAAAACCCAATCTAAAGACAACCAAAGTGTCAAACCCGCTGAAAAGCCAAAGATCTTTAACAAAAACAAAAACGTGGTGGGAGACGGAATCACTGATTCCAAACGTGTTCAAACGGTCCAAACCAGTCAACCTTTTAAACTGACCAAGGGCCCAATTCAACCACCACCAAAGCGAAGAACATTCACCTCCCTCAATGAGCCGTTGTCTGTCATACTAAAACAGTTGGATGCGGCCCACATGATGACCTATCCTACAACACAACCATTCGATGACAACACTCCTAAACCTTCATGGTATAAGGAGCATGAATACTGCAAAATGCATCGTGTTAAAGGTCATAAAACAGACAAATGTTTGCGACTTCGCCACTATATTCAAGACCTCATTGACAACGGGGAGATAGAGGTGGATAACCCTAGCCACATGCAAACACCTAACAAGAAAATGGGGATTTATAAGGAACCATTCCCCAAGCATGATAAGTCGGAAAAGGAAAAACCGGATCGGGGAGAGTCATCCCAAACCTATAAAGCCACGAATTACTTGTATACCAAGAGAGATAACAATCATTACGATTCACTTATCGGATGTATTCGCTCCCCTACTGACCGTGTCAATACCATCCGGATCAAGGGAAAGGACTGCGCTGCGGGTAACAAGGCGTGCCCGCCTCGTGATTCCAGAACCCTCTCTGTTGACCCCACAAACTGGTAAATATAACCTTTTAGAACAACTTGAGAAGACACCTGCTAAGATCTCGATCTTAGATCTTCTCAAGATATCCAATGTGCATAAGGAAATTTTGTATCAAACTCTTCAGGGGTCGGGAGTGCCTTTAGAAGTTGATCCTGCATACCTTCAAGCCGCGGTGGCAAATATTGCACCCAGTGAGCATCTCACTTTCAACCATAGGGAGGTCCCTACTGAGAATCCTACACATAATCTTCCCTTATACATTGAGGTAGTTGTCACCCGCAGGAAAATCAAACGGGTGCTTGTGGACAATGGATCAGGATTGAATATTTGCACGCTTAAGTTGGTCAAACAATTGGGACATACAGAGGTAGATCTTGAGTCCCATATCATCACTATCACCGCATACGACAACGCGGAAAGAGAGTCAGCAGGCACCATTACGCTGCCAATGGAGGTGGGCCCCACTTGCCATCAGACAAAGTTTCACGTCTTAGACTTGGAACTTCCATATAATATGCTTCTAGGCCGACCATGGATCCATGCCATGCAAGCAGTGCCATCAACATTTCATCAATGCATCAAGCTGAAGCATGAGGGACATACAATAACAATACCAGGAGACTCAGAGCCCTTTGCTCATTGTAGAGCTCTTAATAGCTTTGCACGAAAGGGTACATATGCATGTCCCTCCATAGATATAGCTGTCCCTCTTCATTCTGAGGCCATGGAATCTCGAGTAGATTCAAATTCTCTTCGTTCTTGCACTCATGGGGCATCTACTTCAACATCTCCATTTAATTCATGGGAGATGAAAATTCTGGACTATGGCTGTGGGGAGTATAATGTACAACAAGCGCTCTTGGTTTCAGACCTCTCCTTGTCGCCCAAGACTAGAGGTCGACCCAACTACTGCTTCAGGAGACCTAGAGAGGAACATACTATTGGGTCGTTCCTACCTGGAGGCTTGTTAGCTGAGGAAAAATTACTTGATCCACCTACTACTTGGGTCCCTGAGGACACTCAGCCATCTTGTTATCAAACCCCAGAATATGAAAAATCTAGCAGAATGATGTACTCCATGGGCTACAAAGGCCTAGGATGTGGGAGGAATGAACAAGGACAAAGAGAACCAGTCCCTCTTCCACATTTCAAAACAGAAAGATATGGCATTGGGATTCGCCCTTATGGAGCACACCCCAACGATCAAGATGCGACTTGTTCTGAGCATGAGGATAGCTCCGATTATCTAGACAGCGATACGGATTCCTGTTGTAGCCAATATGAGGATCTGGCCTCCACGAACCTTTTCATGAATAATGTCTGTCCTAACCATCACCCCCAATGAACCAACCCTTGACCTTGTATACCCCTCCCTTGTTGAATGGGACCAACAACGTCACGTGCCACTAGATTTATTCGAGAATGACGAGGCTATTGCAGAGTTCATGGGCATAAGGGATACAATTCCGATTGGAGATCACAAGAAGGGTTTCTTTATCGACTTAGACACCTGCGCCTACTTCGGCGAGGAGGCTGAACTTCGTGGTCAGCAAAATTTAAAGAAAAGCGAGGGCAAGAGTTCTAAAGAAAAGCCTCGGAAAAAATCAAAGTCCAAGTCACACAGTGAAAACCTCTTTGAGGCATTGGCTGACAAACAAATAAGAAAATCAAAGGACAAACAAAGTGACCACACCAGGGATGAAAATCTCGTAGAGACATCCTTGGATGAAGATCTCAACCTACCTCCCGATCCCACGCGTATGGAGGATTTATCAAAATTGTTAGTTGAAGAAACCATTGATGTCAATATTGGTACTGAAGAAGATCCCAAGATAGTAAAATTGGGAGCATCACTCTCAGCCAGAGAACAAAAGACGTTCACTATGCTACTGCGAGAGTTTATTGATGTGTTCGCATGGTCTTACAAAGACATGCCCGGCTTAGATCCAACTTTGGTCGTGCATAACTTGGTTGTGCACGCAGACGCTAAGCCTATCAAACAGAAGCTTCGAAAGATGCACCCAAGAGTGGCCTTGTTAGTTAAAGAAGAGTTGGAAAGGTTGCTTGCAGCAGGATTCATCAGGCCAATTGATTATTCTGAATGGATATCGAACATTGTTCCTGTCCAGAAGAAACCTATTGGTATCCGAATTTGCACAGATTTTAGGGACATCAATAAAGCTTGCCCTAAAGATGACTTTCCGTTGCCCAACATTGACATGATTGTTGACTCAACCGCAGGGTATGAAATGCTATCACTTATGGATGGCTTTTCGGGTTATAATCAAATTAAGATCGCTGAGGAAGACCAACACAAAACAGCTTTCATAACTCCTTGGGGCACCTTCTGTTATCAGGTGATGCCATTCGGCCTTAAGAATGCGGGAGCAACTTATCAGCGGGCCATGACAGTAATATTTCACGATATGATTCATGACATCATGGAAGACTATGTAGACGACATCCTGGGAAAGTCCAAAACAAGAGAGGAACATCCTATCATTTTGCGGCGTATCTTTGAACGCCTACGTGAATACAAAGTCAGGCTAAATCCAAAGAAGTGTGTCTTTGGTGTGCTATCTGGGAAACTATTAGGCTTCATTGTGTCAAGACGAGGTATTGAGGTAGACCCTGCTAAAGTATCTGCCATCACAGAAATGCCTCCACCTGAGAATATCAAGCAACTGCGTAGCTTGCAAGGGAAAATTCAAGCCATTCGCCGCTTTATCTCCCAGCTTGCAGATAAATGTCACTCATTCACTCATTTGCTTAAGAAGGACATCACTTTCATTTGGGGACCTGAGCAACAACAAGCCTTTGCTTTGCTTAAACAGTACCTGGCTAATCCACCTGTCCTCATGCCTCCCACTCCGGGAGAACCACTTTTGCTCTATATTTCCGCTACGCAATATGCTATTGGTGCACTGCTCGCCCAATATGACCTTAGCCATAAAGAGAAAGCAGTGTACTATCTGAGTCGCACCCTCATCGCCTATGAATGTAATTATCCTCAGATTGAGAAGGCTTGCTTGGCTGTTGTTTTTACCTTTCAGAAACTTCGCCATTACCTGCTAAATACTAAGACCAAGCTCATATCCAAGGTCGACCCACTCAAGTATTTGTTGTCCAAACCTGCCCTCACAGGTAGAATGGCTAATTGGATCATTCTACTCAGTGAGTTTGATATAGAATTTGTGCATCAAAAATCAATTAAAGGACAAGTACTTGCTGACCAGCTAGCGGAAGCACCTTTGCAAAGCATAGAACCTTTGAGTCTGGATCTGCCAGATGCATCTTTTCTCTACATTGAAGAATCTATCGTATGGCAGATACATTTTGATGGATCTTTTACGTTTCATGGTTCAGGTGCAGGAGTGGTCCTTATTACTCCTTCAGGTGATCCTATACCACAGGCTTTCCGCCTGGCCTTCCCTTGCACAAACAACATTGCGGAATATGAAGCACTCATTGCAGGGATGAAGCTAGCCATCAAGTGGAATATTCAACATGTGAAGGTTGTAGGTGATTCACAGCTAATCATCAAACAGGTTAATGATGAGTATAAAGTTAAGGATGACAAGCTCATACCTTATAAGAAGTTGGTGGAAACTCTGAAGGAGTATTTTGTGCGCATTACCTTTGAGCAAATCCCAAGAGCGCAGAATAGATCGGCAGATGCTATGGCAACGGTGGGATCTATGCTTCGTATTCCGCCAGGGAACAATGATATGCCATTCTTCGTAGAAAATCTACGCCAGCCCGCGTATGACATGCCAGAATCTTGCTTGGCTTGTGAGGTTGTTGGTCCCCATTCACCATGGTATGAACCCATTTTCACCTATCTTAAGGACAGTACATTCCCTCCCGAAATCTCCCGCTCTGAAAAGCAGAGCCTAATTCGCCAGATAGCCCGTTACACCCTGTTAGGAGGTACACTTTATCGTCGTGGCTACGATGGGAATCTATTACGTTGTCTGGATGTGCCGGAGTCAATCCAGGCAATTAAAGAAGTACACGAAGGAGTATGCGGAGCACATACAAACGGAATGGTCTTGGCTAAGAAACTGTTAAGAGTAGGTTACTATTGGCCCACCATGGAAACTGATTGTTGTAATTATGTTAGAAAATGTGTGCTATGCCAAAAGTATGGAAATTTCATCCATGCTCCATCGCAACCATTGCAACCAATCACTACCCCGTGGCCATTCTCCAAGTGGGGACTTGATCTAATAGGGAAGCTTACTCCTACCTCATCTGATGGTCATACACATATCATCACAGCTACAGAATACTTCACAAAATGGGTGGAGGCTGTCCCTTTAACCTATGTCACAGGAGCACAGATTTCTAAATTCATCATGAATCACATTATTTGCCGATATGGTATCCCTGCAGCCATTGTCACAGATAATGGGAAGTCATTTAAGAACAAAACTGTGAAAGGTCTTTGCCAACGGTTCCAAATCAGATTGAAATGGTCCACGCCATATTACCCTCAGGGTAATGGACAAGCTGAGGCAACAAACAAGACTTTGGTAAGGATAATGGAGAAGATGGTTAGCAAAACTGGTCGAAACTGGCACCTACAAATCCACCCAGCCCTCTGGGCCTACCGAACATCAATTCGCACTCCTACGGGTGCGACGCCATATTCCCTCGTGTTCGGGACAGAATCTATCATCCCTTTAGAGATTGAAATCCCATCCCTGCGAATTTCTCTTCGGGACTATTTGAATAAGGATGAAGATTACCGAGTGGCAAGATTGGCTGAGTTAGAGCTCCTGGATGAGAGGCGCATTCGCGCTCTTAATCACCTGAAAGTATATCAACACAGAATCTCCCGCAACTACAACAAGAGAATCATCCCTCGCCAGTTTGAGGTGGGTGATTTAGTTATGAAGGAGAACCAGTTCAACACCAGAGCAGAGCGAGAAAAGAAAGGGAAGTTCGAACCACACTGGTTAGGACCCTATGTCATAGTTGCCAAGTATGGCACAGGGGCATACAAGTTGGCTCACCCCAATGGTGATGAGCTCCGGGAGCCCATGAATTCCATGCATCTTAAGAAGTTTTATGCCTAAACATGGCATAAGAAAGTCATAAAAATAAAATAAAAAATATATAAAAAAAAAAAAAAAGAGAAAACAGGTCGTCCACTAGTGAAAACCACGCAATTGTGGCACTTTGGACAAGTCCTTGGGTGAAAACTGGTTTCCGGTGCCTCGGGAGGATTCGTTGTTCACAAGCATTCTGTATCAGAAGGGTAGTTGTCTTTGTCCAGGACCTGGTTCTACCTTCGAGTTTCCTTGTGCACACCATCTAGTCCAGCCTTGATCCGGCTTTCCCTTCTTCTATTCGTCTGTAAGGGACGTGGTCTTTCGTTATTTCCCATCTTACGCTGGGGGCAACTCAACGAATTCACCTTCTTGTTCATAAGCGCGTGGCTTTTGCCCTTGTATATTCCCCACCTAACGCTGGGGGCATCCATGCTTTCTTGGTTACCTACACATAGCTTTGGAAAACTGTTGAAAACACAAAAACAATAGAAAATTGTTTCACAAAACACAAAAACAATAGAAAATTGTTTCACAAAACACAAAAACAATAGAAAATTGTTTGAGAAAACATAAAAACAATAGAAAATTGTTTCACCAAACACAAAAACAATAGAAAATTGTTTCACAAAACACAAAAACAATAGAAAATTGTTTCACAAAACACAAAAACAATAGAAAATTGTTTCACAAAACACACAAACAATAGAACATTGTTTTGAGAAAACACAAAAACAATAGAAAATTGTTTCACCAAACACAAAAACAATAGAACATTGTTTTGAGAAAACACAAAAACAATAGAAAATTGTTTCACCAAATACAAAAACAATAGAAAATTGTTTGAGAAAACATAAAAACAATAGAAAATTGTTTCACCAAACACAAAAACAATAGAACATTGTTTTGAGAAAACACAAAAACAATAGAAAATTGTTTCACCAAACACAATAGAAAATTGTTTCACAAAACACAAAAACAATAGTTTCACAAAACACAAAAACAATAGAAAATTGTTTCACAAAACACAAAAACAATAGAAAATTGTTTCACAAAACACAAAAACAATAGAACATTGTTTTGAGAAAACATAAAAACAATAGAAAATTGTTTCACCAAACACAAAAACAATAGAACATTGTTTTGAGAAAACACAAAAAAACAATAGAACATTGTTTCGAGAAAAACACAAAAACAATAGAACATTGTTTCGAGAAAACAACAAAAACAATATATATATATATATCAAAAAAATCTAAAAACAAGGCAAAATTTTTCAAAAAATTTCTAAAAAGTAAAACACCCTACAAAATGGTAACTTGCTTCTTACAGCTGAAACTTGTGTCTTGCGCATGGTATTTTCTCCATATCCTGTTGGTTTGTCTCACATCTTCCCCGATTAATACGACTCGCGGATCACTGGATTCATAACCATTCACAAAAGCTAGTTGCTTGCTTCGTCTGTACTCTGGGGCACTTTTGGTTGCCTGGTACTGTTTCGTTGCGCACAAATGCTTTTCATGGACCCCGTGTCCATTTTCATTTCCCCTTGCATGTATCCTTGCTTGGGGCATCATTTTTAACCCTTGTCGTCAATCACGAACTTGTGGATCTCTTCAGCACTGATAACAAACCATTTGTACAACTGTCTTGACCGTTGTTGGGTTAGATATGTGCGTTCGTACTTGTTTTCCCTGTTATATGAGCTTGTTTCCTTCTCGTATTGCATTGCATTATTGTATGTTGCGTGGAGTTGGTACTTTCAGCAATGGACAATTGTTCGTAGTATGGCTTTTCATGTCATTCTACCTTTGTCGTATGCTTATATTTTTCATAAGGACCGATGATGTAGTTCCTATGGCAATATGATGACATCAAATTTGTTCCAAACAAATAAGCAGCTAGAGGCTAAGCTCTTCTCTCCCCTCATCCATATTTCTTCTACACGACTTCCCTTTCACCCCTAATTCTCCCTCTCCTCGGGGCATCCTGCCTCGTCCCCATTCTTCTGCCTACTTCTCATATTTTTCGATCGTCGATCGGCTTCCTTCATCACCCCATCGACACTCGAGGGGGCATCTCTCCCTCCTACTAATTTTTCTTCTATCTCTTCAAAATCTTTTCTGTCTACTATCTTTGAAGTGGCATCACTTACGCCACCCCAAAGAGGGGCAAATGTAGACACCTATAATTACGCCTAAGCACTTTAAATACTTAAATTGTGCTAATTATCCCATTTCTCGCAAATCAACCACATATCGTCAAAGGCACTCATTTTCCCTCATATCATCATTAATTAATTACACTAAGCTAATTAATTAAGTTGCCTATCCAACAAATACCCTAATTAACGACCTTCCGTTAATAAATCACCCCTTCTACCTAGACTAATTAATTATTATTAATTAATTAGCTTTCCCGTCCATTTAACCAATAAATCAATATTTAATTGATTTAATCCCCTTCTAATAGCCTAAATCACACTAATATTCCTCTAATTGGCTTCTATAAGCTTACACCTACCTATTAATTAATCACCTTTGATTAATTAAAATACCCCCCAACTCCCATGACTTGCTAAACATGTATTAAACCCTTCTAAAGTAAGGTTACCTTTAATAAAGCAACCTTATCCATTCCTAATCATGTTTTACCTTTATCCCACATTCATGAGAATGTGTTGAATCCTTTATCCTTTGGGCTATATAAAGAGCCCTCCACCTACCTTTTTACTTACACCTAAACTTTCTAAGAGAGTAAATGCAAAGCATATAGCAAAGAGACTAAGAGCTTGCACCTTGCCCTTTTGAGAGTTCATCATCTTGAAGAGTTAAGCCTCTTTCTTAAAGTGCTTGGGTCATATGGGAGGTGTCAAAAGGGTCTTGTAGCCCAACTTTGATTAGCCCCCATTCCTAGGTTCTTGGAGCATTAAGGACAACTATTTTGATAGCCATGGAGCTTACTTAGGTCCATTCATTTATTTGTTGTTAGAGAATAGAGGAGTTTAGATATTTAGCATTGTTAGTTTCAAAGTTTGTATTGATGAATGCTAGCATCTAACCCTTGTTTAATTCTTATCATGATGGTGTTTATGCTTTGTTTTAGCTAAATTGTAGAACTATTTTAGGTGGTAGTTCTTGCTTCATTTGATTTAGCATTAAGCAAAATATACATGCACACAATTGCTAAGGAGCTCACCTTGCTAACTTGCCTTAAGCTCATCTGGTAGCTCACCTTATATTTTTTCAAGTAGCTTGCCATGTAGCTAACCTGGGAGCTTTCCTAACAGCTCACCTCAGAGGTCACGGAGTAGCTCGTTGAGTAGGTTGACTTGACCTCACTTTTGAGGTCACTTGTGAGCTCATCAAGTAGCTTACTAGGGACCTCATTGAGTAATTCACTTGGGAAATCACCTGGGAGCTCACTTGATAGCTCACCTTTCTAACTGGCCTTGAGCTCACCTTGCCAACTCTCCTTGAGCTCATGTTGCCAACTCAGCTTGAGCTCATCTAGTAGCACACATGTAAGTTGACCTTAGAGATTGCTGACAAGATCACCTTTGAGCTTGCTTGGGAGCTCATGGAGTAGATCACCTAGGAACTGGGTTGGGAACTCAACAAGTAACTCACCTAGGAGCTCGTAGAGTAGCTCGACTTGACCTTATCTGGGAGCTCGTCGAGTAACTCACCTGACAGCTCACCTTGCCAACTCACCTTGAGCTCACCTTACCAGCTCACCTAGAAATCATTTGGTAGCTCACATGTAAGCTCACCTAAGAGATTGCTGACAAGTTCATCTTTGAGCTCACCTGGGATCTCACTGAGTAGGTCACCTAGGAGCTTAGCTGGGAGCTCGACAAGTAACTCATGTAAGAGCTCATTGAGCAGCTTGACTTGAGCTTCTCTAGAAACTTTCCTTAGAGATCGCTTGATCGCTCACCTTACCAGCTCACCTTGAGATCACCTAGGAGCTCACCCAGCACCTTGACTTAAGCTCACCCGAGAGCTCATCAAGTATCTCACTTGAAAACTTGCATAGGATCTCACTTAATAGCTTGCCCTAACAACTCACATGGGAACTTACCTATCAGCTTGCCTTGTCATCTCAACTTGAGCTCACTGAGGAGCTCACCTTTCTAACTCACCTTGATCTCATCTCATAGCTCACCTTAGAGTTTGTCAAGCAGCTCACCTAACAACTTGGCTGGGAGCTCACCTAATGACTCACCTAGGAGTTTACCTAAAATCTCACTTGGGAGCTCACTAAGAAACTCTTTGAGTAAGATGACTTGAGCTCACTTGTGAGCTCATCAAGTAGCTTGTTGGGGTCCTCGCCTGGGAACTTACCAAGTAGCTCACTTAAGAGATCACCTAGCAGCTCACCTGGGATCCTTGTTAACTCACCTTGAGCTCACCTTATAAACTCACCTTGAGCTCACCTTGCTAACTCACATGGGAGCTTACCTATCAGCTCACCTTACCAACTCACCTTGAGCTTAGTGAGGAGATCACCTTGCCAACTCACCTTAAGCTCATCTAGTAGCTAACCTTAGATTTTTTCGAGTAGCTCGTAGAGTAGTTCACTTAGAAGCTCCCCTAATCACCTGGGAGCTCACCTAACATCTCACCCAGGAGCTTGCCTAACATCTCACCTAGGATCTCACCGAGTAGGTTTACTTGAGCTCACTTGTGAGCTCATCAAAGAGCTCACCTAGGAGCTTTCCAAGTAGCTCACCTAGTAGCTCACCTGGGATCTCTTTGAACATCTCACCAAGTAGCTTACCTAGGAGCTCTTCTAGGAGCTCACTGATTAGCTTGAGTTGAGATCACCTGGGAGCTCATTGAGTAACTCACCTTGGATCTCACCTGATAGCTTACATTGCCAACTCAACTAGAGCTCACCTTGCAAACTCACCTTGAGCTCATCTGGTAGCTCGCATGGAACCTCACCTTAGAGATTAATGACAAGCTCACCTTTGATCTCACATGGGAGCTCATTGAGTGGCTCACCTAGGAGCTCGACTGGGAGCTCAACAAGAAACTTTCCTAGGTGCTCATCGAACAACTCAACTTGATCTTACATGAAAACTCACCTGGGAGCTCGCGTGACAACTCACCCAGGAGCTCACTAAGTAGGTTGAATTGAGCTCGCTTGGGAGCTCGTCAAGTAGCTCACCTGAAAACTCACATGGGAGCTCACCTATAAGTTCACCTTACCAGCTTGGCTTTAGCTTACTAAGGAGCTCACCTTACTAACTCACCTTGAGTTTGTTTGGTAGCTCACCTCAAAGTTTGTCGAGTAGCTCGCCAACTAGCTCACCTGGGAGCTCACATAACAGCTCAAATGGGAGCTCACGGAGTAGCTCACCAAGTAGGTTGACTTGACCTCACTTTTGAGCTCACTTATGAGCTCACGAGTAGCTTTTCAAGGACCTCGTATGTGAGCTCACCACGTATATTGCTTGGGAGCTCTCCTAACAGCTCGCTTGGGAACTCGCAGAATAGCTCACCAAATAGCTCGCTTAGGATATCTTCTGGGAGCTCACCGATCAGCTCGAGTTTAGCTCACCCAGGATCTCGTCGAGTAACTCACTTGGGAACTCACCTAGGAGCTTTCCTGATAGCTCACCTTTCCAACTCACTTTGAGCTCACCTTGCCAACTCTCCTTGAGCTCACCTTGCTAACTACCCTTGAGCTCATCTGGTAGCGTGCATTTAAGTTGACCTTAGAGATGGCTGACAAGCTCACCTTTGAGCTCCCTTGGGAGCTCACAGAGTAGCCCACCTAGGACCTAGGTTGAGAACTCGGCAAGCAGTGCACCTAGGAGATCGTAGGCCAGCTTGACTTGAGCTTTCCTAGGAGCTCATCAAGCAGTTGACCCAAAAAATCGAATGGGACCTCACCTGATAGTTCACCTTCCTAACTCACATGGGAGCTCACCTTGCCAGCTCAACTTAAACTCAATGAGGAGCTCACCTTGCTAACTCATCTTGAGTGCATCTGGTAGCTTACCTATGAGTTCGTTGAGTAGCTTACCAAGGAGCTCACCAAGCATCTCACTTGGGAGCTTGCCTAGCAGTTCACCAAGTAGGTTGAATTGAGCTCTCTTATGACCTCACCAAGTAGATAACCAAGGACCTCGACTGGGAGCTAGCCAAGTAGTTCACTTTTGAGATTTCCTAGCAGCTCGCCTATGAGCTCACCAAGTAGCTCACCTGGGAGCTCACCTCAGAGCTCACCTCAGAGCCCACCTAGTAGCTCACCTGGGAGCTCACCTAATATCTCAGTTGGGAACTCACCGAGTAGCCTGAATTTTTCTTGCATGGAAACACACCTAGGATCTCACCTTGACCTCCCCTAGGAGCTCGCTGAGCAGCTCGACTTGAGCTCATTAAGCAGCTCACCCTAAAACTCACATGGGAGCTCACCTGATAGCTTGCCTTACCAACTAGAATGGGAGCTCACATTGCTAGCTCACCTTTAGCTCACTGAGGAGACCACCTTGCCAACTTACCTTGAACTTTTCTAGTAGCTCATCTTTGAGTTTTTCAAGTAGCTCACCAAACAGCTCATTTGTGAGCTCGCCGAATAGCTCGCAAAGTAGCTCACCAGGGAGCTCTTATGGGAGCTCGATGATAAGCTTGAGTTGAGCTCACCCAGGAGGTCATCGAGTAACTCACCTGGGATCTTTCCTAGGATCTACACCTGATATTTTGTGTTGTTAACTTACCTTGCTCACATCAAAGATTTTCAACAAGCTCACCTTTGAGCTCAAATGGGAGCTCAATGAGTGGCTCACCTAGGAGCTAAACTGGGAGCTTGGCAAGCAGCTCACCCAGGAGCTCGTTGAGTAGCTCAAATTGAGCTTACTTAGAAACTCACCTAGGAGATCATGTGACATATTTCCCAGGAGCTCGCTGAGATCCTCAACTTGAGCTCACCCGAGAGCTCGTCAAGTACCTCACCTGAAAACTCGCATGGGAGCTCACCTATAAGGTCACCTTGGCAACTCTTCTTGAGATCACTGAGGAGCTCACCTTACTAACTTTCCTTGAGCTCATCTGGTAGCTCACCTTGGAGTTTGTTCAATTAGCTCACCACGTAGCTGATGTGGGAGCTTTCCTAACAACTCACCTTGGAGCTCACGCAGTAGCTTGTTGAGTAGGTTGACTTGACCTCACTTTTGAGGTCGCTTGTCAGCTTATCGAGTAGCTTGCTAGGGACCTCATCAAGTAATTCACTTGGGAACTCACCTAGGAGCTCACTTGACAGCTCACCTTTCCAACTGGCCTTGAGCTCACCTTGCCAACTCTCCTTGAGCTTGTGTTGCCAACTCACCTTGAGCTCATTTGGTAGCACGCATATAAGTTAACCTTAGAGATTGCTGACAAGCTCACCTTTGAGCTTTCTTGGGAGCTCATGGAGTAGCTCACCTAGGAACTAGGTTGGGAACTCAACAAACAACTCACCTAGGAGCTCGTAGAGTATCTTGAATTGACCTTATTTGGGAGCTCCTCAAGCAGCTCACCCGAAAACTTGAATGGGAGCTCACCTGAAACCTCACCTTTCCAACTTGCATGGGAGCTCATCATGCCAGTTCAACTTGAGCTTATTGAGAAGCTCACCTTTCCAACTCACGTTGAGTGCATCTGGTAGCTCACCTATCAGTTCTTTGAGCAGCTCACTCACCTAGGAGCTCACCTAGCACCTCACCTGGGAGCTCGCCTAGCTACTCACCTAGCTGCTCACCAAGTAACTCACCTGGGAGCTCACCTGGGAGCTCACCTAGCAGCTCACCTTAGGGAGCTCACCTAGTAGCTCACCTTGGAGCTCACTGAGAGTAGGTTGACATGAGCTCACTTTTGAGCTCACCAAGAAGCTCACCAAGAACCTCAACTGGGAGCTCACCAAGTAGTTCACTTTTGAGATCACCTAGCAGCTCACCTAGGAGCTCGCAAAATAGCTCACCAAGTAGCTCACCTAGTAGCTCACCTCAGAGCTCACCTAATAGCTCACCTTGGAGCTCACTGAGCAGCTCCTTGAGTAGGTTGACATGACCTCACTGTGAGCTCACCAAGAAGCTCGCCGGGGACCTCACCTAGGATCTCACCAAGTAGCTTGCTTGGAAACTCACCTAACAGTTCACCTGGGAGCTCACCAAATAGCTGACAAAGTAGCTCTCCTGGGAGCTCTTCTTAGAGCTCACTGATCAGCTTGAGTTGAGCTCACCTGTGAGCTCATCAAGTAACTCAGCTGGGAACTTGCCTAGGAGCTCACTTGACAGCTCACCTTACCAATTCACCTTATGTTTACCTTAGCAACTCACCTTGAGCTCACCTTACCAACTAGCCTTAAGCTCATCTGGTAGATCATATGTAACCTCACCTCAGAGATTACTGATAAGCTCACCTTTGAGCTCACCTGGGAGCTCGCTGAGCAACTCACCTAGGAGATCGGCAGGGAGCTCAGCAAACAGCTCACTGAGGAACTCATCGAGTAGCTCAACTTGAACTTGCCTAGAAACCCACCTTAGAGCTTGTCTGATAGCTTACCTTGCCAGCTCACCTTGAGCTCACCCAGGAGCTTACCAAGTAGCTTGACTTGAGCTCACCTAGGAGCTCATTAAGCAGCTCATCTGAAAACTCACATGGGAGCTCACTTGATAGCGCACCTTACCAACACACCTGGGAGCTCCGCTATCAGCTTGCCTTACCAGCTTACCTTGAGCTCGATGAGGAGCTCACCTTACCAAATCACCTTAAGCTCATTTGGTAGCTCACATCAGACTTTTTCGAGCAACTCACCAAGTAGCTCACTTGGGAGCTCGACTAACAACTCACCTAGGAGCTCACCTAATAGCTTTCCTAGGAGCTCACCAAGCAGCTCGCGGAGTAGTTTGACTTGAGCTTGCTTATGAGCTCACCAAGTAGCTCATTGGGGACCTTGCATGGGAGATCACCAAGTAGCTCAGTTGGGAGCTCACCTAGAAACTTGCCTACGAGCTCGCCAAACATATCACCAAGTAGCTCACCTGGGAACTATTCTGGGAGCTTGGTGATCAGCTTGAGTTGAGCTCACCCGATAGCTCGTCGAGTAACTCACTTGGGAACTCGAGTAAGAGCTTGCTTAATAGCTCACCTTACCAACTCGTCTTGATTTCACCTTACCAACACATCTTAAGCTTTCCTTTCCAACTCGACTTGAGCTAATCTGTTAGCTCGAATGTAATCTCACCTCAGAGATTACCGGAAAGCTCACCTGGGAGCTCACCGAGCAGCTCACCTAGGAGCTCAGCTAGGATCTTGGAATACAGCTCACCCAGGAGCTCACCTGATAGCTTTCCTTACCAACTCACCTTGAGCTCACCTTCTGGACTTACCATGAGCTTGCCTTGCTAACTCGCATTGAGCTCATCGAGTAGATCACATGTAAGCTCACCTCAGAGATTACCGATAAGCTCACCTTTGACCTCACCTAAGAGGTCATCGAGTAGCTCACCTAGGAGCTTGGCTAGGAGTTCGGAAAGTAGCTAAACTTGAGTTTGTCAAGATACTCACCTCAAATATCACCTACTAGCTCACCTTCCCAACTCGCCTTGAGCTCACCCAAGCACTCACCTAGAAACTTGCCTAATAGCTCACCTAGAAACTCACATGGGAGCTCACCTTTCTAGCTCCCCTTGAGCTCGCTAAGGAGCTCACCTTGCTAACTCACCTTGAGCTTGTCTGGTAGCTCACCTCAGAGTTCGTTGAGCAGCTCACCAAGTAGCTAGCTTGGGAGCTCAACGAGTAGCTCTCTAAGTAGGTTGACTTGAGCTCACTTATGAGATCACTTGTGACTTCACCAAGCAGCTTGCCAGGGACCTCACCTATGATCTCACCAAGTAGCTCACTTGGAACCTTGAAAAGTAGCTCACTTGGAAGCTCACCGAACAACTCATCAAGTAGCTAACTTGGGAGCTCTTCTGGGAGCTCACCGATCAAATTGAGTTGAGCTCACCTAGGAGCTCATCGAGTAACTCACCTAGGAACACACCTAGGAGCTCACCTAATAGCTCACCTTGCCAACTCACCTTGAGCTCACCTATCCAACTTGACTTGATCTCACCTTACCAACTCACCTTGAGCTCATCTGGTAGCTTGCATGTAAGCTCACCTTAGAGGTTGCTGACAAGCTCACCTTTGAGCTTGCCTAGGAGCTAACAATGTAGCTCACCTAGGAGCTTATCAAGTAACTCGACTTGAGATTTCCCAAAAACTTGCATGGGAGCTCACCTTACAGCTTTCCTTACCAAGTTTCCTTAAGCTTACCCAAAATCTTAACAAGTAACTCGATTTTATCTCACACGTGAGTTCGTCAAACAGCTTTCCTGAAAACTTGCATAGGCCAACTCTTATAGGAGCTTGCCTTTCTAGCTTGTATTGAGCTCATTGAGGAGCTAACATTTCTAAATCACCTTGGGCTCATATAGTAGCTCACCAGGGACCTCACCTGGGAGCTTGCCAAGTAGCTCACTTGGGATCTCACCTAGTATCTTACATGGGATCTCACCGAATAGCTCGCCAATTAGCTCACCTTGAGCTCTTCTAGGAGCTTACCAATTAGATCAAGTTGAGCTCACCCCAGAGCTCATCGAGTAACTCACATGGGAGCTCATTTCACAGCTCACCTTGCCAACTTGATTTGAGCTCATCTTCCCAAAAGGCCTTGAGCTTTCCTTACGAACTCACCTTGATCTCACCATTGAGCTCACCTTGGAGCTCACCAAGCAACTCACCTAGGAGCTTGGCTGTGAGCTTGCTAAGCAACTCATCCAGGAGCTTGTTGAGCAGCTCGACTTGAGATTTTCAAGAAACTCACCTGGGACCTCACCTGACATCTCACCTTACCACCTCACTTTGAGCTCACCTAGAAGCTCACCAAGCAGCTCAACTTGAGCTCACCCAAGAGCTCCTCAAGTAGCTCACCCAAAAACTCACATGGGAGCTCACTTGACAGCTCACCCAGAAACTCACACGGGAGCTCACCTATCATCTCACCTTGAGCTTGCAGAGGAGATCACCTTCCTTACTCACCTTGAGCTCATTTGGTAGCTCACCTTGGATTTTATCGAGTAGCTCATCAAGTACCTCACGTGGGAGCTCACAAGTAGCTCACCAAGTAGGTTGACTTGAGCTCCCTAGTGAGCTTTCTGAGTAACTCACCGGGGACCTCGCCTGGTAGCTCACCTAGCAGCTCACCTGGGAGCTCACCAAATAGCTCACAAAGTAGCTCACATGGAAGCTCTTTGATTACCTCAAGTTTAGCTCACCCAGGAGCTCGTCAAGTAACTCGCTTGGTAACTCTCTTGGGAGCTAGCCTGATAACTCACCTTGCCAAATCACCTTGTTAGCTTTCCTTGCTTACTCACCTTGAGCTCACCTGGTAACTCACATGTAAGCTTACCTAGACATTGCCAATAAGATCACCTTTGAGCTCGCCTAGGAGCTCACCGAGTAATTCACCTAGGAGCTCAGTTGGGATCTCAGCAAGCAAATCACCCAGGAGCTCATCGAGCAGCTAAAGTTAAGCTTGCCCAAAAACTCACTTGGGAGCTCACATGACATCTCACCTTACCAAATCACCTTGAGCTCACCAAGAAGCTTGACTTGAACTCACCTTGAGCTCATCAAGTAGTTCACTCAAAAACTCACATGGGAGCTCACTTGACAGCTCACCTTGCCAACTCGCATGGGAGCTCAAGTATCAGCTTAGCTTACCAGCTCACCTTAAGCTTGCTGAGGAGTTCACCTATCCAACTCACCTTGAGCTCATCTTGTAGCTCACCTCATAGTTCATCAACCATCTCACCAAGTAGCTCACCTGGGAACTCATATAACAGCTCGCTTGGGAGATCACCGAGTAGCTCTTTGAGTAGGTTGACTTTAGCTTGCTTGTGAGCTCGCTTAGCAGCTTGTCGAGTATCTCACCTGGGAACTCACCTTGGAGCTCACTTGATAGCTCACCTTGCCAACTAGTCTTGAGCTCACCTTGTCAACTCACCTTAAGCTAATCCGCTAGCTCACATGTA
Organism: Taxus chinensis; assembly: GCA_019776745.2. NCBI lineage: Eukaryota > Viridiplantae > Streptophyta > Pinopsida > Cupressales > Taxaceae > Taxus > Taxus chinensis. The sequence goes on along the minus strand of CM034151.1, from coordinate 905,452,420 downwards.
AGCTCACCTCAGAGATTACCGATAAGCTCACCTTGGACCTCTTCTGCGAGATCACTGATCAGCTTGAGTTAAGCTTTCCTGGGAGCTCTTCAAGTAACTCACTTGAGAGCTCACCTAACAGCCCACCTTGTCAACTTACATTGAGCTCACCCTATTAGCTTGCCTTGAGCTCATCTGATAGCTCACATGTAAGCTCACCTCAGAGATTACCGATAAGCTCACCTTGAGCTCAGCTCACCTAGGAGCTTGGATGGGAGCTTGGAAAGTAGCTCACCCAGAAACTCATCAAGTGGGAGCTTACCTAATAGCTCACCTTTCTAATTAACCTTGAGTTCACCTTACCAACTCACCTTGATCTCACCTTGCCAACTCACCTTGAGCTCATCTAGTAGCTCTTATGTAAGCTCACCTCAGAGATTATTGATAAGTTCACCTTTGAACTCACCAAGGATCTTAATGAGTAGCTCACCTAGGAGCTCAGTTGGGAGCTCAGTAAGTAGCTCACCCAGGAACTCATTGATCAGCTTACCTTTAGCTTGCCCAAAAACTCACATAGGAGCTCACCTAACAGCTCACCTTGCCAGGTCACATAGGAGCTCACCGAGTAGCTCAACTTGAGCTTACTAAGGATCTCGTCAAGTAACTCACCCAAAAACTCACACGGGAGCTCACCTGACAGCTCACCTTGCTAACTTACATGGGAGCTCCTTTATTAGCTCGCCTTGCCAGCTAACCTTTATCTTGCTAAGGAGTTCAAATTACTAACATGCCTTGAGCTTATCTGGTAGCTCACATAATAGTTCATCGAGTAACTCACCAAGTAGCTTTCCTAGGAGCTTGAATAATAGCTCACCTGGGAGCTCACCTAACAGCTCACATGGGAGCTCACCGACCATCTCACCGATTAAGTTGACTTGAGCTCACTTATGAGCTCACCGAACATCTCATCAAGGACCTCTCTTGGGAGCTCACCAAGTAGCTCACTTGGGAGCTCACCTAGGAGCTCACTAAATAACTCGCCAAGTAGCTCACCTGGGAGCTATTTTGGGAGCTCGGTGATCAACATGAGTTGAGCTTGCCAAGGAGCTCATTGAGTAACTCACCTAGGAACTTGACTAGAACCTCACCTGACAACTTACCTTACCAACTCACCTTGAATTCACCTTACCAACTCACCTTAAGATCACCTTTCTAGTTCACCCTGAGCTCATCTAGTATCTCACATGTAATCTCATCTCAGATATTGCCAACAGGCTCACCTTTGAGCTTAACTAGGAGATCGGCTTGGTAGCTCAGAAAGTAACTCACCGAGGAGCTCAGCTAATAGCTAACCTTCCTAGCTCACCTTGAGCTCACCCAGGAGCTCGCTGAGTACCTTGACTTGAGCTCACCCAAGAGCTCATCAAGTACCTCACCTGAAAACTCACATGGGAGCTCACCTTACCAACTTGCATAGGAGCTACCTATCAGCTCACCTTTCAGCTCACCTTAAGCTCGCTCAGGAGCTCACCTTGCCAACCCACCTTGAGTTTGTCTAGTAGCTCACCTTAGAATTCGTCAAATAGCTCACCAAGTAGCTCCCTTGGGAGCTTGCCTAACAACTTTCCTGGGAGGTCGCCTAACAGTTCATTTGGGAGCTCATCAATAAGCTCACTGAGTAGGTTGAGTTGAGCTCACTTGTGAGCTCACCGAGCAGCTCACTGGGGACCTCACCTGGGAGCTTTCTAAGTAGATCTATTAGGAGCTCACCTAGCAACTCGCCTTGTAGGTCACTAAACAGCTAGCCAAGTAGCTCACCAGGGACCTATTTTGGGAGCTCGGTGATCAACTCAAGTTGAGCTCACCTGGGAGCTTGTTTTATAAATCATCTAGGAACTTGACTAGAAGCTCACCTGACATCTCGCCTTACCAACTCACCTTGAGTTCACCTTGCCAACTCACCTAAAGCTTGCCTTGCCAACTCACCTTCAGCTCATCTGGTAGCTTACATGTAATATCATCTCAGAGATTACCGACAAGCTCACCTTTGAGCTGACCTAAGAGCTCGGCTGGTAACTCAAACAGTAGCTCACCCAGGAGCTTAGTTGACAATTCACCTTCCTAGATCACCAAGCAGCTTAACTTGACCTCACCCACGAGCTCATCAAGTAGCTCACCTAAAAACTCACATGGGAGCTCACCTTACCAACTTACATGGGAGTTCACCTATCAGCTCACCTTATGCTCATTCAGGAGCTCACCTTGCCAACCAGCCTTGAGCTTGTCAGGTAGCTCACCTAAGATTTCATCGAATAGCTCACCAAGTAGCTCCCCTAGGAACTTACCTAAGAGCTTGCCTAGGAGCTCACATAATAGTTCACTTGGGAGCTCATCGAGAAGCTCACTAAGTAGGTTGAGTTGAGCTCACCAAGTAGCTCACTGGGGACCTCACCTAGGAGCTTGCCAAGTAGCTCTATTGGGAGCTCACCTGGTAGCTCACCTTTGATCTCACCAAACAATGCACCAAGTAGCTCACCTGAGAGCTCACTGATTAGCTCAAGTTGAGCTCACGTAGGAGCCTCCTCAAGTAACTCACCTGGGAACTCACCTTGCCAAATTTCCTGGGAGATCACCTGACAACTCACCTTTCCAACTTGCCTTGAGCTCACCTTGCAAACTTGCCTTGAGCTCACCTTGCCAACTCACATTGAGCTCATCTTGTAGCTCACATGTAAGCTCACCTTAGAGATTTATGACAAGCATCTCACCCAGGAGCTTGTCAAGTAGCTTGACTTGAGCTTCCCTAGAAACTCACCTAGGAGCTCACCTGACAGCTCGCCTTGCCAGCTCACCTTGAGCTCACCCAAGAGCTCACCGAGTAGCTTGACTTGAGCTCACCTCAGAGCTTGTCAAGTAATTCAACTGAAAACTCACATAGGTGCTCACCTTATAGCTCACCATGACAACTCGCATGGGACCTCACCTATCAGCTCACCTTGAGCTTGCTAAGGAGGTCACCTTGCCAACTCATATTGAGCTCATTTGGTATCTCACCTTGGAGTTCATCGAGTAGCTTGCCTAACAACTTGCCTAACAACTCATATGGGAGCTCACCTAAAAGCTCACTTGGGAGCTCACCGAGCAGCTCACTGGGGACCTCACCTGAGAGCTCGGCAAGTATCTCACTTGGGATCTCACCTAATAGCTCACCTAGGATCTCGTCGAATAGTTATCCAAGTAGCTCACTTGGGAGGTCTTCTGGGAGTTCACTGATAAGCTCAAGTTGAGCTCACCTAGAAGCTCCTCGAGTAACTCATGTGAGAACTCATAGTTTATATAGGAGTTCATCAAGTAGCTCTCCTGAAAAACTCACCTGGAAGCTCACCTTGCCAGCTCAGCTTGAGCTCACCCAGGAGCTTGCCAAGCACCTCAACTTGCGCTCACCTAGGAATCTCATCAATTAACTCACCTGGGAACTCACATAGGAGCTCACCTTGCTAACTCACCTTGAGCTCACCTTACCAACTCACCTTGAGCTCACCTTTTCAACTCACCTTGAGCTCATCTTATAGCTCACATGTAAGCTCACCTCAGAGATTACTGACAAACTCACCTTTGAGCTCACCTGAGAGCTCACCGAATAGCTCACCTAAGAGCTTAGTTGGGAGCTTGACAAGCAGCTCACCCAAGATTTCTTCAAGCAGCTCAACTTGAGCTTTCTTAGAAACTCACCTAGGATCTCACTTGATAGCTCACCTTTCTAGCTCACCTTGAGCTCACCTAGGAGCTCACCAAGCAGCTCACTTAAAAACTCACATGGGAGCTCACCTAAAAAATCACCTTACCAACTTGCATGGGAGCTCACCTATCAGCTCACCTTGAGCTCACTAAGGAGCTCAGCTTCTCAAATTCCCTTGAGCTTGTCTGGTAGCTCACATATAAGTTTGTTCAAGTAGCTCACCATGTAGCTTGCCTAACAGCTCATACGGGAGCTTGCCTAACAGCTCGCCTGAGAGCTCACTGAGCAACTTACCAAGTAGGTTGACTTGAGCTCGCATGTGAGCTCACCGAGTAGCTCATCGGGGACTTCACTTGGGAGCATGCTAAGTAGCTCACTTGGGAGTTCACCTAATAGCTCGCCTAGATGCTCACCAAATAGCTCACCAAGTAGATCACCTGAGAGCTCTTCTAGGAGCTCATCGATCAACTCGAGTCAAGATCACCGGGAGCTCGTCAAGTAATTTAACTAAGAACTCCCCTGGGAGCTCACTTGACAGCTCACCTTGCCAACTCACCTTGAGCTCACCTTGTCAACTCACTTGGAGCTCATCAAGTAGCTCAGTGAGGAACTCAGCTAGGAGCTTAGTAAGTAGCTCACCCAGGAGCTCGTTGACTAGGTCGACTTGAGCTTGCCTAAAAAACTCTCCTGGGAGCTTACTTGATAGCTCACCTTGCCAGCTCACCTTGAGCTCACCTAGAATCTCACCAAGTATCTCAACTTGAGCTCACCCAGGAGCTTATCAAGTAGCCTACCTGGGAGCTCGTCAAGCAACTCACATGAAAACTCACATTAGAGCTCACCTGACAGCTCACCTTACCAACTCAGATGGGAACTCATCTATCAACTTGCCTTTCCAGCTCACCTTGAGCTCACTGAGGAACTCACCTTGCCAACTCACCTTGACCTTGTCTTGTAGCTCACCTTGGAGTTCGTCGAGTCAGCTCACCAAGTAGCTCACCTAGGAGCTCACTGAGTAGCTCACCGAGTAGGTTAACTTGAGTAGGTTGACACCAAATTGTGCTCTCACCCAGAAGTTCTTGTCAAGTAGCTCACCTAAAAACATGCATGAGTAGTTTTACACAATCATAGCTTGCCTTAATAACCTTGCCACATCACCTTACCCGCTCACCTTGCTCACCTCATCATGACCTAGCTCCCCTATTAGAGTTCATCAAGTAGCTTGCTCAAGTACTCACATGGGAACTTAACTAATGCCTCCTTAGCTCACCCGGGAGCTTGACCTTACTAGCTCACCCGAGTAGGTTATTTTACTTAAGCTCACTTATGAGCTTGACCGAGTAGCTCACTCACGGGACCTAGTGCCTAGGAGCTCACCAAGTATGCTCACTCGAGAAGCTCTCCTAGTAACCCACCTGGGAGCTCACCAATAGCTCGCCAAGTAGCTCACCTGGGATCTCATTTATGGAGCTCTCTGATCAACTCAAGTTGAACTCACTCGGGAGCTTTCGAGTAACTCACCTGGAAACTCACCTGGAAACGACCTGGCTCACCTTGCCATCACGAACTTGAGCTCGAACAAAGTCCAGACTCACCTTGAACTCAAGCTGATAGCTTACAATTGCTTTACCTTGACTTGAGCTCAAGCTTGCCAACTTCATCACCAGGGAGCTCATCTTGCATCTCACTCCATTAGAGCTTGGTCTTGGTAGCTCGGAATGTACATCCTCACCCAAGATCCGTTGTTCTGAGCAAGCTCGAACGTACCATTGCCTCTAAACTGTCACCTGGGAGCTCTCCTGAGTAAGCATCACCTTTCCTAGCTTACCTTAAACCAGCTCATTAGCAATAGGTCACTCAGACCAGCTCAACTTGAGCTCACCTAGAAACTCACGGGTAACTCACCTAAAGGAACCGGCAGTTTGGTTACCAGCTCACCTAATAGCTCACCTTTGAGGAACTCACCAAGAGCTTGACTTGCCAGACTCACCTTGGAGCTCATCTGGTAGCTCGCATGTAAGATCACCTCAGGATTGTCGATAGCTTGCCTTTGATAGCTCTCCTCTGGGAGACTAACCCACTAGCTCACCTAGGATGCTTAGACTAGGACCTTGAGTAATTACTCATCTGGTAGCTCCTCACATGTAATCTCGACCTTAGATATTTCCAGCTGAAGCTCACCTGGGAGCTCACATGAGTTGTCTCACCTAGGAGCTTGACCCTGAGAACCTCAGCATTAGCAGCTCACTTGAGCTTGGCTAGCTCGCTCACCTGGGAGCTCACTAAGGAGCTCCTACCTTACCAACTCCCCTTGAGCTTGTCATGGTAGCTCACCTCTGAGTAGCTTTAAGTTGAGCTTGCACCTTGGAGCTCGTCTAAGTAGCTCACCTTTGAGATCAGCATGGGCAGCTCACCAAGTACAGCTCACCTAGCTCACTTGTGAGCTCACCAAACAACTTTCGAGGACCTCTCACCTTAGCTTCTCTTTCCAAGTAGCTCACTTCAGAGTTTGTTAAGCAGCTACCTCAGTAGCTAAGCTGGGAGCTCTCCAAATAGCTTGTAAAGTAGGTCACCAAGGAGCTCTTGACTGGTGATCTTGAAGCTCATCTCTAATTGAGCTCACTCGGGAGGCTCGTCGAGTAACTCACTTGGGAAACTCGCCTGGGAGCTTGCCTGACAGCCCACCTTGCTAAGCTTACCTAGCAACTCACCTTACCAACTTGCCAAATGAGCTTGGTCAAGTCCAACTCACCTAGAATCTCATCTTGGTAGCTTGCCAATCATCTCAAGTTGATCTCACCTCAGAAGCTCATTTCAGATAAGCTCACCTTTGGGAACTCATCGAGCTCATCAAGGAGCTCGTCAAACAACTCACCTAAAAGCTCGACATGGGAGCTTGACCTTGGGAGCTCACCTTGAGCTCACTGAGGAGCTTACACCTTGCCAATCTCACCTTGAGCTCATCTGCCTGGACAAGTTACCTTGGAGCTCACTTTCGAGTAGCTCTGCCAAGGAGCTCACCCAGGAGCTCGCCTAAGCACCTCACTCTAAGAGCTTGGCTTTGAGAGCTCGTTAAGTAGGTTACCTCGCTTGGGAGATCACATTGAGTAGCTCGAATTGTGAGCTCACCCTGAGTAACTCACATGGGGATCTCTCCTGATAAGCTCACCTAAGTAGCTCACCTTAGGCTCACTGTATGGGAGCTCACTGAGCAGCTCGACTTGAGCTCACCTAGGAGCTTATCGAGTTACTCACCTAGGAACTCACCTAGGAGCTCACTTAAGTAGCTGGCCTTACCAACTTACCTTGAGCTCACCTAATAGCTCACCTAGGAGATCATCTAACAGACTTTCCATGTAAGCTCACCTCAGTAGATCATCAGATAAGCTCACCTTTGAGCTCAGTCTGGGAGCTCAGACTGAGTAGCTCACCCTAGGATCTTTCCACCTGGGAGCTTGAACAGAATTAGCTCATCCAGGAGCTCCTCAAGAGCTCGTTGAGCACTTGAGCTTGAGCTGAAAGTAGCTCACCTGGGAGCTCACATGACAGTTGTCCTTACTAGCTCACCTTGAGCTCACATTGGATGGGGGCTCACCTTGTTAGCTCGCCATGAGCTCACTAAGGAGCCTACCTTACCAACTCACCTTGAGCTTGTCTGGTAGCTCACCTCTGAGTTTTTTGAGTAGCTTTCCAAGTAGCTAACCTTGGAGCTCACCTAATAGCTCACCTTTGAGATCAGAGAGTAGCTCACCAAGTAGGTTAACTTGAGCTCACTTGTGAGCTCACTGAACAACTTATCAGGGACCTCCCCTAGGATCTCTCCAAGTAGCTCACTTGGGAGCTCAGCTGGGAGCTCTCCAAATAGCTTGCTAAAGTAGGTCACTAGGGAGCTCTTCTGGGATCTTGATGATCAGCTCTAACTTGAGCTCACTCTAGGAGCTCGTCGAGTAACTCACCTGGGAACTTTCCTGGGAGCTCTGCCTGACAGCTCACCTTGCTAACTTACCTTAAGCTCACCTTACCAACTTGCCTTGAGCTCACCTATCCAACTCACCTTTCAGCTCATCTGGTAGCTCGCATGTAAGCTCACCTCAGAAATTTCTGATAAGCTCACCTTTGAGCTCACCTAGGAGTTCATCGAGTAGCTCACCTAGGAGCTCAGACTGGGAGCTCGATTGGGAGCGCAACAAGTAGCTCACCTAGGAGCTTGTTTTGCATCTCGACTTGAGTTTCCCTGGAAAGTTACCTGGGAGCTCACCTTACTAGCCTGCCTTGAGATCACCCAGGAGCTCGCCAAGCACCTCAACTTAAGCTTAGCTCGAGAGCTCGTCAAGTAGCTTACCTAAAAACTCACATAGGAGCTTTCCTAATAGCTCACCCTAACAACTCACATGGGAACTTTCCTATAAGCTCTCCTTGTTAGCTCACCTTGAGCTCACTGAGGAAATCACCTTGCCAACTCACCTTGAGCTCATCTGGTAGCTCTCCTAAGAGTTCATCGAGTAGCTCATCTAACAGCTTACCTGGGAGCTCACCTAATAGCTCACCTGTGGAGCTCATCTAATAGTTCAACTTTCTTTGGGAGCTCACCAAGTAGCTCATCGAGTAAGATGACTTGAGCTCACTTGTGACCTCACTGAGTAGCTCACCAGGGTCCTTTCCTGGGAGCTCACCAAGTAGCTCACTTAGGAGATCACCTAGCAGCTCACCTGGGAGCTCACCTGATAGCTCCAACTTGCCAACTCACCTTGAGCTCACCTTGCCAACTCACCTTGATTTCATTTGGTAGCTCGCATGTAAGCTCACCTTAGCTCAGATTGTTGACAATCTCACCTTTGAGCATGCCCAAGAGTTTGTTGAGCATCTGATGAACCTTGAGCTTTCCTAAAAACTCACCTAAGAGCTCACCCAGAAGCTTGTCTCAGAAACTAACCTAGTAGCTCACCTTGCTAGCTCACCTTGAGTAGCTCACCCAGCATCTCACTCAAAAACTCACATGGGAGCTCACCTGACAACTCACCTTGCCAACTCGCATGGGATGTCTTCAGCCCTTGAGCTCACTAAGGAGCTCACCTTGCTAACTCACCTTGCAAGCTCATCTAGTAGCTCATCTCAGAGTTCATCAAGTAGCTCACCTAACAGCTCACCTGGGGAGCTCACCTAACAGCTCATCGAGATCACCAAGTAGGTTGAATTGAGCTCGTGTGTGAGCTTGCCAAGTAGCTCACCAGGGACCTCACCTGAGAGCTTGCTAAGTAGCTCACTTAGGAGCTCACCTAGTAGCTCTCCTAAGGAGCTCACTAAATAGCTCAGCCAGCAGCTCGTCTGGGAGCTCTTCTGGGAGCTCACTGATCAACTCTAGTTGAGCTCTCCTAGGAGCTGCATCGAGTAACTCACCTAGGAAATTTCCTAGGAGCTTCAACTCGAGTTGAGCTCACCCAGGAGCTCATCAAGTAATCTCACCTAGAAACTCACCTCGAAGCTCATTTGATAGCTCACCTTGCCAACTCACCTTGAGGTCAACTTACCAAATCACCTTGAGCTCACCTTGACAACTCACATGGAGCTGATTTGGTAGCTCACATGTAAGCTCACCTAAGAGATTACCAATAAGCTCACCTTTGAGCTTACCTGGGATCTCATCAAGCACCTCACCTAGGAGCTCAGCTGGGAGCTCAGCAAGCAGCTCATCTAGAAGCTTATTGAGTAGCTTGACTTGAGCTTTCCTTGGAAACTCACCTAGGAACTCACCTGACAACTCACCTTGCCAGCTCACCTTGAACTCACCCAGGAGCTTGGTGAGCAGCTCAACTAGAGCTCAACCTAGGAGTTTGTCAAGTAGCTCACCTAAAAAATTTAAATGGGAGCTTTCCTGATAGCTCACCTTACCAACTCGAATGGGAGCATGCCTTGATAGCTCACCTTGAGCTTGATGAGGAGCTCACCTTGCCAACTCACCTTGAGCTCAGAAGGTAGCTCACCTTAGAGTTTTTTGAGCATCTCGAGTTGAGTTTGTACCCAGAGAGCTCATTAAGTAACTTGCCTCTAGGAACTCACCTGGGAGCTCACCTGAAAGCTCACCTTGCCAACTCACCTTGAGCTCACCTTACCAAATGGCTCACCTTTGAGCTCACCCAGGGAGCTTACCTAGTAGCTCACTTAGGAGCAAGGCTGGGAGCTTAGCAAGCAGCTCACCCAGGAGCTCATCAACTAGCTCAACTTGAGCTTGCCCAAAAACTCACCTGGGAGCTCACTTGAAAGCTCACCTTACTAGCTTTACCTTAAGCTTTCCCAGGAGCTCACCGAGATGCTCAACTTGAGCTCACCCAGGAGGTCATTCTACTAGCTCATTTGAAAACTCACATGGGAGCTCACCTTATCAAATCAGATGGGAGCTCACCTATCAGCTTTCCTTGAGCTCACTGAGGAGCTCATGTTGCTAAATCACCTTGAGATCATCTGGTAGCTCACCTCAGAGTTCTTTGAGTAGCTCGCTAAGTAGCTCACCTGGGAGCTCACCTAACATCTCACCTGGGAGCTCACCAAGTAGCTCACTGAATAGGTTGACTTAATCTCACTTGTTATCTTTCTTGCGAGCTCACCGAGCAGCTCACCTGGGAGCTCACCAAGTAGCTCACTTGGGATATCACCTAGCAACTCACCTCAGAGCTCATCAAACACCTCAAGAAGTAGCTCACCTAGGATATTTTCTATGAGCTCACCGATCAGATCGAGTTGAGATCTTCTAAGAGCTCATCAAGTAACTCACCTAGGAACTCCCCTATGAGTTTACCAAAAATCTCACCTTTCCAACTCACCTTGAGATCATCTAGTAGCTCACATATAAGCACACCTTAGAGATTAATGACAAGCTCACCTTTGAGCTCACTTGTGAGCTCACCGTTGAGCTCACTTGTGAGCTCACCGAGTAGCTCACCTATGAGATCGGCTAGGAGCTTAGCAAGTAGCTCACTCAGGAGCTTGTTGAGTAGCTTGACTTGAGCTTACCCGTAAACTCACTTGGGAGCTCACATGACAGCTCACCTTGAGCTCACCCAGGAGCTCACCAAGTAACTCAACTTGAGCTCACCTAGGAGCTCATCAAGCAACTCACCTAAAAACATGTTGGTCCAAAAATCTGTCGCCTGGACAGATCTATGGATAGACGAGCCAACAGTGTGCAGGGCATAGCCCCTCTTTGAGTCAGCAAAATGAAATTGGTTTATTGCTATTCTACCAGCAAGAATCTTATGCAAGTCTCACAGATTCTGCCTTTGGGGGTTTGGGATCTCATCCCAGTAGATTGTTTCAGACTACGGAAAGAAAGGAATGAAAGAGGGAAAAGAGAAAGAGCAGATCCGAAGGAAGAAAAGAAATGAATTCCAAAGCAGAAAGGTCAGAAGATTTATGTTTTTGGGTTGGTAGTAAACAGAGCCAAACCTACTTGCATAAATAAAAAAATCAATACTAATGAGCAAATGACAAAAAGGTAGATATGAATCTAACAGATTAAACACATACAGATCTAACATAAGAAAGATCTAATGCATAACACAGCTATTGAGCACAAAGTCTTAATATTTGTATTACTGTTTTCTTCTGTTACAAGAAATCTCAAAGTCTTTTTCTCCTCACTTCTATTTTCATCTAAAAAATGTCCACCCCGAATACAACATGTATTCTAGTATTTATAGAAGATAGGAGAAGGAAAGAAGGCAAAAAGGAGCCAACCACCTATTTACAAAGATATTTACAAAATATCTAAAAGTCATGTTGACTTTTGACAACTTGATGGATGGCATCATCCCATGATGCAACATGGATGATGTCATCATTTTTGCCAACATACTTTAGACATTTCAACAAGAAAGTTAGAGAATAGAGAGAAGAAGAAGAAGCAGCTATTCACTGTCATCATCCTATGGCCAAAAGGGAGTAGCTTGCTTCTGATGCTACTCAGGTGATGATATATGGAACTGAGTGTGGTATTCCAAAAACTTGTTAAACATGGGCCCAAATTGATCCTGGGAAGGATCCTTGTGCCGTTCGCTGATTGCTTCACAAGTCTCCCACTCGTCTATGAGATTTTCTAGGAGTTTGGAATAATCCTTCTCCGCCTCGATGAGGAACCTGACGAAGTCCCTATAGGCCAGCAGGTTGTTGATAGATTCAGTGTCAAATGTGACCTCTGGCCCTATTCCTTGAGAAGTGATCTCCTTGAAGATATGGATAGTTTCATCAGCTGATCTCATGGTAAAGGAAGGAGTGAGCAGCCCTGGAGACATGTTAAGAACAATTCACTCGATTTGATGCATTGCATCCAGGGCCTATTCCTTTACCTTGTCTATCTTTTCCAGAACAAATTCAAGCTGATCTATCCGATAGTCTAGAGTGGACATGGTTTTGTTGAGGGCCCTTGGGTGGCCGAAGACACCGAACTTGACCAGATCTTTGACTGAATAGTCAAACATTTGTTGAAAGGTCTCATGTTGGAGTCTAGCATGTTCTAGCACTTCTGATATGGGACCCGCTAATGCTTGGAGTTCCTTGTTCACCTTTCCGATGTTTAGATACAAATTGACAAATTTGGTGATCACTTTTTCACTGTCCTTGAAGATCTGGATTCTCCAAGCAGAAACGGCCATACCCTGCTCACCGATCTTTGAATATTCGTTGATTTTCTCCTGGCTGAGAAGCTCAAAAGTCTCGGCGGCCATCGTGGGTGGCACATTACCCATCTTCTGTAAGACTTGAAGCAGATATTTGTTTTTCTCCTTTAGTAGCCTTTTCTCTTCTTTTGTTTCTTGAAGCTTTTTGCAGAGGGAATCGACTACGGAAAGAGCTTCCCCCTGGAGACTTTCAGAAGACGTCCCCATTGTGACTTGGGTCACGGTAAAATCTGTCAGAGACAGATCCATTTTCTCCTTGAGGGGATTGGGGTATGCAATTTCCATGATCCTCTCACCTACAGTACTTTGAGAGAAGCATGTTACAGGCTTTTTCTTCTTTGCCCCTTTGGCTGGAATCACTGAAAAGTCCATCGGAGCGATGGGAACTTTCCTCTTTTGCTAGCTCAGCTACTGAGAGATCAAGGTTGGTCCTATGGAAGAAGGACCAGAGACAGAGGAGGAGGAAGCTATAGTAGAAGAGGGGAAAAACGTGGAAACACGCGGTGGCGGCATTGAGAGAATAGCCGAAGAAGTGTCCATGGAAGGAAGGGAATCTGTAGCTACAGAAGACATAGGAAGGGAAGGGAGCCCGGAGATGAGGGAAGAAATGGAGGATGAGAAATCAGCGAGGGAAGAGAAAATAGACGAAGAAGCAGGGGAAAGAGTAGAATAAGGGGCAGAGGACATGACCAAAGGGATGGTCACTTGAGTCACTCGAGGAGGGGAAGGAAGAGAAGAAGAAGGGATAGAAGGGACCTCTGTGGTTATAGCAATGCCGAAATCCTGAGTGGATGGGCCTATGGGAATATCCTCTGTTAATTCCTCTTCCAGAGTTATGACTTGTTCTGGCTCTGTGGAAGGAGGATTTTCATGGGCTTCTTCCTGAATGGTGCTTGATTCACCTTCTGCACCTTTGCCTTGAAGCTGCTTCTTGGACCGTGAAGGTGTGTTGCCCAATGGGGAGGTTGTGAAATCTACCCCAAGGTAGATTAGCCCGTTCATGTGGCACCAGTGCTCTGTCCTACGCAGAGTTTCCTTGGTCCTTTCCTCAATTATTTGAGGAGCCTTGTTTCTGTCAATGTCCAGGAAGGGCCAATTGTCCCCATCCGTGTCATTATATACTTTGTCTGTTTCATCTTCCATAGTTTGGAAGCCTTTGGGGACAATGGCTATCCCGTACTGGATGATTTCTACCAATGCTAGGCAAGAATGATCCTTTCTTCTGATCTCTACCTCATGGAGAATGTCAATATAAATATCGTCAATTTGAGGGACATGGATCGGATCAAGCTTCGCTCTTGGCAGGCAGCTCCTTGGGACGAAGGTAGGCCTGGTGGGAAGTCATGCTTCAAATTGAGTAACTCCAGCTCTGCGAACATTTCCTTCACCTTATGGTGGGTGGAGCATGTGTATCAGCCCACTGTGAGGGGGAAAGGAGTTCCACCCTTCTTTCTTTTGAGGCACTTTTCGTGGTATGTGACCAGCTTCCTCGATAACTCTAGCAGAATCAATTTAGGCCTAGCATACCTTGGTAGCCTAGTTGGCTCTCCCAAAAAGTTGGCAGCCCTCAGATAGGTGAATGTGGGAAATTGGGTGAACAAGGCCCCCCATTTCTCCGTGGCTGCCACTATGTTTTTGGTCATCTGACTATGAGTCATGTTCTGCCTCAGCAAGCAGATGACATGGTAGAAGAATGCATCGTTAAATTTTGTGAATTGGGAGATGCTATTCTCCAGCCTCAGCTCTGGATAATACTCGTATATATTGACTTGAGGCCAAAATCCACTTCGGTTTAGGCCTGGATAGTCCCTCTCTAACGCTATAATGTAGACCACGTAGGAGTTCATATGGAACACTCCCGTTGTGCTGAATTGTTGTAGCTGCTTGGAGAAGGTGCTGCTTATAATTTCCCCCCAGCAAAAGTGCTGATCAGGAAAATTATTTTTCATTGTTTCGAAGTAGCACAGCATCCATTTATGGAAGTAATGGGCATCAGAAAGCCTGAAGACCCTGCTCAGGAAAGTAATGGTATCGCTGAGCTCTTCTGAGAAGTCACTGCGGTGGATGATCTGGGGCCACCGGGTTACTACCTTTTTGTTCTTTAAGTATACCTCATTCATCAGTTGCATACATTGGTCTTCATTATCTTCCCAGGCCTTGATGCACTCTGCTTGGCTAACGGCCACAAAGTGCCGGTGGTGAGGGATGCCAAGTATGAGCTCAAAACGACGGGCAGTGAGGTTAATGACTACCTCGCCCTTGCTGTCTTCAACACATCTTGTGTCTTTGTTGTAACACTGGGCAACCACCATCATGAATTCATTATTGACAGCACTGACGGGGATCCCTCTGGTGAAGTGTAGGGCATTTCCTATTAGTTTTTCCATCCACGGACTCCCTATAAATTTCTGAGTTCTGGCCCAGAATTCCTCCATGTCGATATGACCCAATTCTGAGTCTCTGACGTCCATGCTACATTTGGCCTGTGACTCGAGCATCCTGACCCTTTGATATTTATACTTCATCTCTTCTTCTATGAACTTAGCCTTTCCTTTTGATTTGACAGGTCTCTTGCTGGATGTAGACATATGTCCTTTTGAACTCAGTTGCTGATCTGCATGAAGAAGAAGTGAGACCCAATCCAAAAAGGTTGAATTAGCCATTTGATCTTCCATTGGAATGTTAGCAGAAGAAAGAGTTAGAGATTTTTGGGCTCAGGGTGCAGGGCGCATGAAAATTTCAGCTTACAGGGCTAAATAGATAAGGCACATAGAAAATGAGTGTTGTAGGGGTTAAACTGGCACCAAAGGCGCATGGCGCATGGATGTTGCAGATTGCATTTTATAAAGGGCGCATAAAAAGTGCGTGTTACATGGTGACAGGATGCGCCCTTTGGCGCATGGAATTTTCATGTTGCATTGGAATTTGGTGCGCCCTTTGGCACATGGATGGTTTGTGTAACAAAGACTTCTCGTGTGCCAAAGGGAATATGGCGCGGCGCACGAAGAGCTTACACAACATGGTGTTATTGCAATCGGGGATGCGCCTATGCCTTTATAGCTTCATACTTAGCGCGGATAAAACTTGTGTTGCATGGATGCTGGGTGCATCATTGGCGCATGGAAAAGTGATGCAGCACAAAAGGATGGTGCACCATTGGGGTACAGGTTTAACACTTGCAGCATGTGAAAGAGGCGCGCCTTGAGGGTGCAAGAGTTAATGATGCAACAAGCAAGCTGTGTGCACCATTGGCGTGAGTTTTGGCCATGTTACAAGGGGGACAGATGTGCCATGGGGGCGCAACTGTTTATGATGTTGCAGGACGCGCCAATGCGCCAAAGGGAAAAATAGTGAACTAAACTTCTTCACAAAGGGGTTTTTCATGGTTCAGACTCCTTCTGCTCCTCTGTTCTTATTTTGATAGGCCAAGTGGGGTAAATAGAATAATATAGATCAGGAGGGCCACAACCACTGTTTCAAGGATGACATCCTCTTCCAGCAGATCTGGAAAGAGGAAGGTAGGGAAAGGGGCAGACAGCAAATGGAGGAGGCTAGGCCAACACATTTGATATTTCTATACTTCCAAACCACAACCAGACCAGACCACGAACACACCAAGAACTGAAAATGCAAAACACACAAGAGGGAGAAGAACCTCTTACCTGGATAAATAGCAAAAGTTCGTAACGGGTCCACAAGGTGATGAAAATGATGATGCAGGGGCTGACAGGCTCAGAAAAAAATCACGTGCTCAGCGAAAAGTGAAAATGAAATTTGGGCATGCAAACACATATATATATAGGTGAACCAGTCATAAATGCGCCACCCACTTTTAAAGGGCGCATGAAAATTGTTGTTGATAGGGAAAAGCGTGCGCCCTTTGGCGCATGAAAATATTTGATAGTAGGAAATTAAGCGCTCCTTTGACGCACCAAATGCTATGTCAACATGATATTATGTGCACCCCTTTGACACACCAAAAGGCTATGTCGACATGATATTATGTGCACCCTTTGGCGCACCAAAAGGTTATGTTGCAATAATATTATGTGCGCCCTTTGGCACACCAAAAAGTGGCGCAACAAATGTTGTGCCAACACAAAGGCGCATGCACCTTGGTGCACGCAGGGAAGGCCCAACACACTTTGGCACACTGAAAGTTGTGTTAACAATGAAAATCATGTGCCAAAGGTTTTAAAGGGGGTGCACCAAAAGTTGGTGTTACAAAGCAATTTCATGCGCCTAGCCAAAAAAGGCTCAAAAGACCAAGTTCGAAAAACTAGATTTCTCGGGAAGGGATTTTTACAACGTTTCAAACACAAGGGATCCCTAACAAGGGATCGGAACAAAATTTTCGGTATGTTTATCGGTAAAATTTCCCTTGTCAATTTTATGGGATAACAAAACACACATGGGAGCTCACCTGACAGCTTGCCTTGCCAACTCACATAGAGGCTCACCTTACTAGCTTACCTTGAGCTCACTAAGGAGCTCACCTTGCTAACTCACCTTGAGCTTGTCTAGTAGCTCACCTCAAATTTTTTTGATCATCTCACCAAGTAGCTTACCTAAAAGCTCACCTAACAGCTCACCTGGGAGCTCGCCTAATAGATCACCTAAGAGCTTGCCTAACAGCTCACCTGAGAGCTCATTAACTAGGTTTACTTGAGATTTCTTGTGAACTCATCGGGGACCTCATTTGGGAGCTTGCTAAGTAGCTCGCTTGGGATATTTCCTAGTAGCTCTCTTGGGATCTCACGAACATATCACCAAGTAGCTCATTAAGGAGCTCTTCTAGGAGCTCACTGACCAGCTCGTCGAGTAACTCACTTGGGAGCTCACTTGGGAGCTAGCCTGACAACTCACCTTTCCAACTCACCTAAAGCTCACCTTGCTAACTCACCTTGAGCTCACCTTCCCAACTTGCCTTGAGCTCATCTGGTAGCTTACATATAAGCTAACCTTAGAGATTACCAACAAGCTCACATTTGAGCTCACATGGGAGCTCACTGAGTAGCTCACCTAGGAGCTTGGCTAGGAGTTCAGCAAGAATATTTCCTAGGAGCTTGTCGAGTAGCTCAACTTGAGATTGCTCAGAAAATCACCTTGGACCTCGCGTGATAGATCTCCCAACAGCTTTCTTGAAAACTCGTCAAGTAGCTTGCCTGAAAACTCACATGGGAGCTCACCTTGCCAACTCACCTTGAGCTCGCTGAGGATCTTACCTTGCCAACTCACCATGAGCTTATCTGGTAGCTCACCTCAGAGTTCATCGAGTAGCTCACCAAGTAGCTCACCTGGGAGCTCACCTAACAGCTCACCTAGGAGCTCACAGAGTAGCTCACTGAGTTTGTTGACTTGACCTTACTTTTGAGCTCACTTGTGAGCTCTCTAAGTAGCTCGTTAGGGACCTCGCGTGTGATCTCGCCAAATAGATCACTTGGGAGCTCACCTAGTAACTCACCTCGGAACTCATAGAATATCTCGCCAATTAGCTCATTTGGGATATCTTTTTGGAGCTCACCGATTAGATTGAGTTGAGCTCACCTGGGATCTTGTCAAGTAACTCACTTGGGAACTCACCCTGGAGCTCACCTAACAACTCACCTTTCCAACTCACCTTGAGCTCACCTTTTCAACTCTCCTTGATCTCTCCTTACCAACTATCCTTGAACTAATCAGAGTGTTTCGAGCAGCTCCCCAAGTACCTCACCTAGGAGCTCACCTAACAGCTCACCTAATAGATCACCTAGGAGCTTTCCTAACAACTCACCTAAGAGCTAATTAAGTAGGTTTACTTGAGCTCGCTTGTGAACTTGTTGGGGACCTCACCTAGGAGTGCACCAAGTAGCTCACTTTGGAGCTTTCCTAGTACCTCACCTGGGAGATCACCAAACATCTCACCAAGTAGCTCACCAAGGAGCTCTTCTAGGAGCTCACTGATTAGCTCGTCGAGTAACTCACTTGGGAGCTCTCCTGGGAGCTAGCCTGATAGCTCACCTTGCCAAATCACCTAAAGCTCACCTTGCCAACTCACCTTGATCTCACCTTTGTAACTCACCTTGAGTTCATCTGGTAGCTCACATATAAGCTAACCTTAGAGATTACCAACAAGCTCACCTTTGAGCTCACATGGGAGCTCACCGAGTGGCTCACCTAGGAGCTTGACTAGGAGTTTGGCAAGAAGCTTTCCTAGGAGCTTGTCGAGCAACTCAACTTGAGATTACTTAGAAACTCACCTGGGAGCTCACGTGATAGCTCTCCCAGGAGCTCACCGAGCAGCTTGACTTGAGCTCACGCAGGAGGTCATCAAGAAGCACACCTAAAAAATCACATGCGAGCTCACCTCTAAGGTCACCTTGCCAGCTCGCCTTAAGCTTGCTAAGGATATCACCTTGCTAACTCACCATGAGCTCATCTGGTAGCTCACCTCAAATTTTGTTGAGTAGCTCATTAAGTAGCTCACCTGGGAGCTCACCTAACAACTCACCTGGGAGCTCGAGGAGTACCTCACCGAGTAGGTTGACTTGACCTTACTTTTGAGCTCACTTGTGAGCTCTCTGAGTAGCTCTTTGGGGACCTCACATGGGATCTCACCACATAGATTTCTTGGGAGCTCGCTTGGGAACTCGTGGAATAGCTCACGAAGTAGCTCATTTGGGAGATCTCTTGGGAGTTCACCGATCAATTTGAGTTGAGCTCAGCTAGGAGCTTGTCAAGTAACTCACCTGGGAACTCACCCTAGAACTAACCTGATAACTCACCTTTCCAACTCACCTTGTCAACTCTCCTTGAGCTCTCCTTACCAACTATCCTTGAGCTCATCTAGTAGCACGCATATAAGTTAACCTTAGAGATAGCTGACAAGCTCACCTTTGAGCTCACTTGGGAGCGGACAGAGTAGTTCACCTAGGAGCTAGGCTAGGATATTGGCAAGTAGCTCACCAAGGATCTTGTAGGGCAACTCCACTTGAGCTTTCCCAAGATCTCATCATGTAGCTAACCTAAAAACATGAATGGGAGCTCACCTAACAAATCACCTTGCCAAATTATATGGGATCTCACCTTGCCAAATCACCTTGAGTGCATCTGGTAGCTTACCTATGAGTTCATCAAGTAGCTCACCAAGTAGCTCACCTGAGAGATCACCGAGTAGGTTGACTTGAGCTCTCTTGTGAGCTTGCCGAGTAGCTAGCCAGGGACCTCGAATAGGATCTTGCTAATGCTACGCCCTTAATCATATATCTTATATTGGATGTATATAGCCGACTTGTGGCTATCATAACTTCTTATCATTATGTATTTCTTTCATATATGTTATATTTTCATTAGTGGGTCGGCCTTGGTATTGGCCATAACATAGGAATAGTATATATAGAGGTTATTAGGTAGTATTTGATGATCATTAAAGCATTTGAGTATTATTGTATGGTTTGGAGGTTGCCCCCTCGAAGTGGTGAAGCTATTATAATTGCATATTGAGATCATTACTCTAGAATATTGTGTTATTTGGTGTTATATTTCTACTCATGATCTGAAGTATACAAGTAATTTCATTACAAGTGGTATCAGATCTTGAACTCGGCCAACACTACGTCAAACCCTAATTTTGAAGGTTCATCCATATCTCAACATCCGTAGTGAATTTTTCTACAAATTTTTTGTGGTGTGGCAAAATCAGTTAAGTAAGCTTCCCTCAAAGTTTTAGTACTTTTTGACTTGTTTTGAAAAAGTTATAGTGGTTTTATGTTTTTTCATAATTCGGCTACATAGGGTGCAATTTGTGGAATTTTTAAAAGTTATTTACATTTCCAGAAAGAAGATTAAAAATTAGTTTGAGTTCATTCTTTGAGTTTTATAAAATTTGGCCGAATTCCTATTGAAATATGAAACCATAAATTTCGACCTTGATCCTTAAATCTTACTTTTTTGGGGCATAATGGATCGCCCTTCGACAAGAGGAAAAAATAATTCCATCACTCTGGGTAAAACCCCTGATAATAATGAGATAATAGTTGAGGAGTTAGAGTCAAAAGGGGTAGCTACAGAGTCCTCAGGGTTAGGGTTTACTTCAACTGACCATAAGGTCAGCTATCTTGAGTTAGAGTTGCGAAACCTTGAAGGTAGAGTGGCCAGCAAAAAAGATGTAGAAAAGATTGGACAATGATTGGAGGATTTCATTCAATAATTTAGCTACAATATCATGGGTCATCATATCATTCCTAATGAGCCATAACTCAATCATACTCACACTAACCATGGTGGATCTGCAAACATGACCAATCAAAATACAAACACTCTACAAGCCCGTCACATGCTTCCAAAAGTGGAAATGCGTAAGTTTGATGGAAAGGATCCACTCAATTGGATTAACCAGATGGAGAATTTCTTTGATCTTCATCAAATTCCATTAGGACAAAAGGTTACCATGACATCATTGTATCTAGAACCTAACCAATTCATTTGGTATCGATGGTTATGTGCTCAAAGGAAAAAGAGTGGCCTCAATGTTACATGGACAGTATTCACTGAAGAGTTGCAATTGCACTATAGTTCTAGTGTGTCAGAGAATTATTTCAGCCAATTAGTAAAGCTCAGACAAACAGGAACAGTCAAAGATTACATCCATCAATTCTAAAAGCTTTCCTTACGGGTGGAAAATATTCCTAAAGATAATTTGAACGAATTATTTCTTGGGGGTCTTAAAGAACAAATTGAGACTGAGGTGCGTATGTTTAATCCTCATAAGGTTTCAGACTCTATGATCATGGCACGTAGGGTAGAGGAAAAATTTCTTTCAAGTCGGAAACAAACTGTCAGTACTATCAGAGATCGTAGCACCCTTCCACCATCATTCCCTAGGCCAGTGAGACTGACACCTCAACAAATTGAAGAAAATAGAGCCAAAGGGTTATGTTTTAATTTTGACAACAAATTTGGACCAGGACATAAGTGTGTCGAAAAGAAGTTCTTCTACATTGAGGGACCTACCGAAGAAGAAGAAAATTAAGAAGACGAAGACGTGGAGCCAGAGGAGGAATTAGGAGATTCCCAACCAACAATATCATGCCATGTAATTTCTAGTATTAGCACTCCCCGAACTCTCAAAGTAGTTGGATTCTTAAAAAAACAGAGGGTAACAGTATTGGTTGATTCGGGAAGTACTCATAATTTCATCAATCATAAGTTAGCGGTACGCTTGAACTGCTTTGTTTATCCAGCTCCAGAATGTCAAGTCATGATTGTTGATGGGAAAACTGTTAGTTGTTCAGGAAAATGCCATAACATTAATCTCACCATGGGAGATTACTTGCTAACTAGCAATATGTATGCCATTGCCATGGGAGGAGTAGACATTTTGTTAGGAGTTCAATGGCTTACCACCTTGGGAACCATTGAAATGAATTTCCAAGAGTTGTTCATGTAATTTTAGTCAGAAGGGAGGAATTTTAAACTAAAAGGACTAAGAGAAAAATCCCCACAGATGGTAAGTTTTCATCAGATGCAAAAATTGCTTAGAAAGGGTGCAGAAGGGTTTGTGGCACAACTATTTTCAATGGAAGCACATCATTCCAATACATTTAT
The DNA here is from genome assembly GCA_019776745.2 of Taxus chinensis. NCBI lineage: Eukaryota > Viridiplantae > Streptophyta > Pinopsida > Cupressales > Taxaceae > Taxus > Taxus chinensis. Next base: position 905,430,448 of record CM034151.1, on the reverse strand, counting down.
ACTCGCAGATATGCAAGCAATTATAGATGAGCACTCAGTTGTTTTTGGATAAATTCCTAAGGGTTTGCCTCCGAAAAGAGACCATGACCATGCCATCCAGCTAGTACCAGGGACTCAACCACCCAACATTAGACCTTATAGGTACCCGTATATGCAAAAGAGTGAGATTGAGAAGATAGTTCAAGAGATGTTAGAAGCAGGACTTATTCGTCATAGTCAAAGTGCTTACTCTTCTCCTGTAGTGATGGTACAGAAAAAAGATGACAATTGGCACATGTGTCCAGATTACAGGGAACTCAATAAGTACACAGTTAAAGATAAGTTTCCTATTCCTATAATTGATGATTTGTTAGATGAGTTACATGGTGCTGTTTACTTTACAAAACTTGATCTTCATTCTGGATATCATCAGATTAGAATCAAGGATGAAGATATTCATAAAATAGCCTTCAAGACACATGAAGGACACTATGAGTTCTTGGTAATGCCTTTTGGACTAAAAAATCCACCCTCTACATTTCAAAGTTTAATGAATTCAATATTTAAGCCATTTCTGCGAAAGTTTGTTTTAGTGTTCTTTGATGATATATTAATCTATAGTAAAACATGGGAGGAACACCTGCATCATGTAAATAAAGTGTTAGAAACTCTTGAACAACATAAACTTTATGCAAAGCCTTCTAAGTGTTCTTTTGGTGTCAAGGAGGTTGAATATCTGGGTCATATTGTCTCTTATGAAGGTGTTAAAGTGGATCCTAACAAGATAAAAGCCATGCTTGAATGGAAGGTTCCCAAAACCCTAAAAAATCTCTGAGGATTTTTGGGGCTTACAGGTTATTATCGTAGATTTGTAAGGAATTATGGCAGCATCGCAGCACCACTCACAGCTTTATTGAAGAAGGACTCTTTCCATTGGAATGAGAAAGCTACTATGGCCTTTTGAGAAGTTGAAGGAGGCCATGTGCACCACTCCAGTTCTAGCCACCCCAGATTTTTCAAAAACATTCATTGTTGAATGTGATGCTTCAGGGTATGGTATGGGGGCAGTACTCATGCAAGAAGGGTGACCCATTGCTTTCGAGAGCCATCAATTCAAAGGTAAGAATATCTCAAAACTAGTTTATGAGAAAGAAATGTTAGCAATACTTCATGCAGTGAAACAATGGAGACCATATCTAATGGGACGACATTTCAAAGTAAAGATAGATCATGATAGTTTGAAATACTTCTTAGAGCAATGCTTATCATCAGAAGAACAACAAAAATGGGTCTCAAAAATGTTGGGGTATGATTTTGAGATAATATACAAGAAACGGAAAGAGAATGTAGTTGCTGATGCTTTATCTCGGAAGGATGAATCTGCACATGCATTGTTGTATGCCATATTTGTATTACAGGAGGATTGGATAGAGGATGCAAGGTATGAATGGAAAAATGACCTAGGTACAAAAAATCTCATTCAAAATCTCCAACAAGATCCAAACATGTCAGAAATTTTTTTATGGAAAGCGGATGTTTTATGGTATAAAGATAGATTATATCTATGTAAGAATTCAATCCTTAAAAATAGGGTTCTATCTGAGCTCCATGCTTCTCCAGTAGGGGGTCATTCTGGCTTCTTAAAGACTTATCATCGAATCAAGCATGATTTTTTCTAGGAAGGGTTAAAAGGAGATGTACAAAATTTTGTGGCAGAATGCATGGTTTGCCAGCAAAATAAGGGCAAAACAATTAAGTCCCTAGGTCTTTTACAACCTCTATCTATTCTTAGCCAGAGGTGGGAAGAGGTGTCTATGGACTTCATCACAAGATTGCCTAAACCAGAAGGTAAAAATGTAATCATGGTGGTGGTGGATAGACTCACCAAATATGCCCATTTTTGTGCTTTATCACATCCATTTTTTTATGAGTATAGTAGCAACGGCCTTTAGGGATACAATTCAGAAGCTACATGGGACACCAAAGATTATAGTAAGTGATCGAGACCCTATCTTTACTAGTAATTTTTGGACGGACTTGTTCTCATGCTTGGGCACACAACTAGCTCGTAGTTCCTCTTATCATCCCCAGTCTGATGGGAAAACAGAGGTGGTAAACAAGTTCTTGGAGGGATATCTTCATTGTTTTACATCAGATAAGCAAGTGAGATGGGTCCAATGGTCGCCGCTGGCAGAATGGTGGTATAACACCTCCTTTCATACTTCATCTAAAATGTCTCCTTTCTTAGCATTATATGGGTATCATCCACCATCTATCACTTCATCTTTGAGAGTCCAACCAAAGGTTCGAGCAGTTGAAGAACATATTCAACACCAACAAGAGGTGCTTTGTAGTCTCAGGGAGAATTTGGCCATGTCACAAAACTGCATGAAGGAGCAGGCAGACCAAAATCACAGTGAAAGACATTTTAAAGTTGGTGATTAGGTTTTTGTGCATTTACAACCATATAAGAAAATGTCCTTAAAACAACACAAAAATGATAACAAGATTTCACCTAAATATTATGGTCCTTATGAAGTGTTACAGAAGATTGGCAATGTAGCATACAAACTGGAACTTCCTCCAACTACTTGAATTCATATAGTCTTCCATGTATCTTTCCTAAAGAAGGTAATTGGATAGACAATATCAACCCAGACAGTGTTACCAGAGCTTGATGAAGAGGGTAGAATCATCCTGGAACCAGAATGCATCCTTCAAACATGCACTAAGCGGTTGAGGACAAGGGTCATCACTGAGTATTTGATCAAGTGAAAAAATCTAGACAATGAAGATGCAACTTGGGAGGATGCAAATTTCCTGCAGTAGTATCTAGATCTTCTCAACATTGGGGACAATGTTTCTTCGAAGGGGAGGGGCATGCTATGCCCTTAATCATATATCTTATATTAGATTTATATAGCCGACTTATGGCTATCATAACTTCTTATCATTATGTATTTCTATCATATATGTTATATTTTCATTAGTGTGTCGGCCTTGGTGTTGGCTATAACATAGGAATAGTATATATAGAGGTTATTAGGTAGTATTTGATGATCATTAAAGCATTTGAGTATTATTGTATGGTTTGGAGGTTGCCCCCTCGAAGTGGCGAAGCTATTATAATTGCATATTGATATCATTACTCTGGAATATTGTGTTATTTGGTGTTATATTTCTACTCATGATCTGAAGTATACAAGTAATTTCATTATAGCTAAGTAGTTCACTCTTGAGATCACCTAGCAGCTCACCTTGGAGCTCATTGAATAGGTCACCAAGTAGCTCACCTCAGAGCTCACCTAATAGCTTGGCTGGGAGATCACCTAATAGCTCACCTGGGAACTCACTGAGTAGCTCACTGAGTAAGTTAACATGAGCTCACGGATTAGGTCACCTAGGAGCTGGGCTGGGAACTCGGTAAGTAGCTCACCTAGGATATTTTAGGGAAGCTCGACTTGAGCTTACCCAAGAACTCGTCAAGTAGCTCACCTAAAAACTCAAATAGGAGATCACCTGAGAGCTTGCCTTTCTAACTTGCATGGGAGCTCATCTTGCCAGCTCACCTTGAGGTCACTGAGGAGCTCACATTGCTAACTCACCTTGAGCACATCTGATAGCTCACCTATGAGTTTGTTGAGTAGCTTGCCAAGTAGCTCACCTAGCAGCTCACCTGGGATCTCACCTAGTAGCTCGTAGAGTAGGTTAACTTGAGCTCACTTGTGAGCTCACTGAGTAGCTCACTAGGGACCTCGACTGGGAGCTCACCAAGTAGTTCACTTTTGAGATCACCTAGTAGCTCACCAAATAGCTCACCAAGTAGCTCACCTAGGAGCTCACCTAATAGCTCACCTAGGAACTCACTGAGTAGCTCACCAAGTAGCTCGCTTGGGAGCTCACTTAGCAGTTTTCCTTGGAGCTCACTGAATAGCTCACCAAGTAGCTTGCTAGGGATCTCTTCTGGGAGCTCACTGATCAGCTTGAGTTGAGCTCACCCAGGAGCTCATCGAGTAACTTTCCTGGGAACTCACCTTAGAGATCTCTAAAGGCTCACCTTACAAATTCACCTTGAGTTCACCTTACAAAATCACCTTGAGCTTGCCTTGCCAACTCACCTTGAGCTCATATGGTAGCTCATATGTAAGCTCACCTTGAGCTTGCTAAGGAGCTCACCTTACTAACTTACCTTGAGCTCGTCTAGTATCTCACCTCAGACTTCATCAAGCAGCTCACCTAACAGCTTTCCTGGGAGCTCACCAAATAGCTCATTGAGTAAGATGACTTGAGATTGCTTGTGAGCTCTCCGAGTAGCTTATCGAGGACCTCACTTGGGATCTCGACAAGTAGCTTGCTTGGGAGCTCACCTAACAAATCACCTAGGAGCTCTGTGAATAGCTCACCAAGTAGCTCACCTGGGAGGTCTTCTGGGAGTTCACTAATAAGCTCAAGTTGAGCTTGCCTAGGAGCTCATCTGAAGTAACTCATGTGGAAACAAGTAGTTCATCCAGGAGCTTGTCAACTCACCTTGAGCTTGTCTGGTAGCTCACCTCAGGGTTTATTGAGTAGCTCAGCAAGTAGCTCGCATGTGATCTCACCTTACAGCTCACCTAGGAGCTCATTGAGCAGCTCACCTGAGTAGGTTGACTTGAGATCACTTGTGAGTTCACCGAGTAGCTCACCAGGGACCTCACCTGGGAGCTCACCAAATAGCTCCCTTGGGAGCTTGCCTAGTAGCTCACCTAGGAGCTTGTCGAACATCTCTCTAAGTAGCTTTCCTGGGAGCTCTTCTGGGAGCTCACCAAACTACTCAAGTTGAGCTCACCCAGGAGCTCATCGAGTAACTTGCAAAGGAACTCACCTTGCCTTGGACTACTTTTACCAACTCACCTTGAGCTTTCCTTTCAAACTCACCTTGATCTTACCTTGCCAACTCACCTTGAGCTCATTTGGTAGCTTGCATGTAAGCTCACCTCAGAGATTGCTGACAAGCTCACCTTTGAGCTCACCTGGGAGCTCACCGAGTACCTCACTTAGGAGCTTAGCTGAGAGCTCAGCATGCACCTTTCCCAGGAGCTCATCGAGTAGCTCAACTTGACCTTGCTCTGGAAACTCACCTAGGAGCTCACCTTTCCAGCTCACCTTGAGCTCACCTAGGAGCTTGCCGAGAACCTTGACTTGAGTTCACCTGGGAGCTCATCAAGTACTCACCCAAAAACTCACATGGTAGCTTGCCTTGACAATTGCCTTGACCATCTCACCATACCATCTCACCTTGAGCTCATCTAGTAGCTCACCTTAGTTCATCGAGTAGCTCATTAAGAGCTCACCTTGAGCTCACTAAGGATCCTCACCTTGAGCCTCACCTGAGCTCGCTGAGGAGCTCACCTTGAGCAAGGTTAACTTGAGCTCACTTGTGAGCTCACCGAGCAGCTCTCTAGGGTCCTCACCTAGGAGCTTACCAAGTAGCTCACTTGGGAAATCACCTAGTAGCTCACCTGGGAGAAAACCAAATGTCTTGTCAAGTAGCTAGCTTAGGAGCTCTTAGGGGAGCTCACTGATAAGCTCAAGTTGAGCTCACTCGAGGAGCTCATCAAGTAACTCACCTGGGAACTCACCTGGGAGCTCACCTGACAACTCACCTTGCAAACTCACCTTGAGCTCACCTTGCCAACACACCTTGAGCTCACCTTTCCAATTCACCTTGAGCTCATTTGGTAGCTCACATGTAAGCTCACATCAGAGATTGTTGACAAGCTCTACTTTGAGCTCATGTTGGGAGCTCATGGAACACCTCACCTGGGAGCTTGGCTGGGTGCTTGGCAAGCAGCTCACCTAGGAGTGCATCAAGTAGATTCGACTTGAGCTTTCTAGGAAAATCACCTGGGATATCGCGAGACAGCTCACCTTTCTAGCTCACCTTGAGCTCACTGAGTAGCTCACTTGAGCAGCTCGACTTGAGCTCACCTTGGAGCTCATCAAGTAGCTCACCCAAAAACTCACATGGGAGCTTGCCTGAAACTCACCTTACCAACTCACATTGGAGCTCACCTATCAGCTCACCTTGAGCTCACTGATAAGCTCACCTTTCCAACTCACCTTGAGCATGTCTAGTAGTTCACCTCAGAGTTTCATCGAGTAGCTCACCATGTAGCTTACCTAACAGCTTGCTTGGGAGCTCACCGAGTAGCTCACCAAGTAGTTTGACTTGAGCTCATGTGTGAGATCACTGAGTAGCTCAATGGGGACCTCACCTGGGAGCTCATTAAGTAGCTTACTTAGGAGCTCACCTAATAGCTCACCTAGGAGCTCACCAAATAGCTTGCCAAGTAGCTCACCTAGGAGCTCTTCTAGGAGCTTCACTGATCAAATTGAGTTGAGCTCACCTCAGGAGCTCATCGAGTAACTCACCTGAGAACTCACCTTGCCAAATCACCACCTTGAGCTCACCTTGCCAACTCACCTGGAGCTCATATGGTAGCTTGCACGTAAGCTCACCTAAGAGATTTCCAACAAGCTCACCTAGCATCTCACTAAGACTGGGAGCTTTGGGAGCTAAACAGCTCACCCAGGAGCTCGTCAGAGCATCTCGACTTGAGCTTTCCCAGAAACTCACCTGGGAACTCACCTTATAGGTCACCTTTTTATCTAGTCTTAAGCTCACCCAAGATCATGAGCTAGCCAAGTAGCTTGACTTGAGCTCACTTGGGAGCTCATCAAGTAGCTCACCTAAAAACTTACATGGGGGCTTGCCTGACAGCTCACCTTGCTAACTCGCATGGGAGCTCACCTATCAGCTCACCTTGCTAGCTCACCTTAAGCTCACTGAGGAGCTCACCTTGCCAACTCACCTTGAGCTCAGAAGGTATCTTACCTCAGAGTTTTTTCGAGTATCTCACCAAGTAGCTCACTTGGGAGCTTACCTAACAGCTCACCTGATATCTCACCTAACAGCTTGTCCAAGGACCTCACCGAGTAGATTGACTTGAGCTCGCTTGTGAGCTCATCAAGTAGCTCACTGGGGACCTCACCTGGGAGCTTGCTAAGTAGCTTGCCTAGGAGCTCTTCTGGGAGCTCACCGATCAGCCTGAGTAACTCTCTGGGAACTCACCTGGGAGCTTTTGCCTGATAGCTCACCTTGCTAAACTCACCTTGAGCTCACCTTGCCAACTGGCTCACCTTTGAGCTCACCTAGGAGCTAACCGAGTAGCTTAGCTAGGAGCTCAGCTTGGAGCTTGGCAAGTAACTCACCCAGGAGCTCATCAACTAGGTCAACTTGAGCTTACCAGAAAAACTCACCTGGGAGCTCACCTGACAGCTCACCTTGCTAGCTAACCTTGTGCTTATCCAGGAGCTTGTAAAATATCTCAACTTGAGCTCACCCAAGAGTTTGTCAAATAGCTCACTCGGGAGCTCGTCAAGCAGCTCACGTGAAAACTCATATGGGAGCTCACCTGGATAGCTCACCTTACCAAATCAGATGGGATCTCACCTGTCACCTCACCTAGCCAACTCACCTTGACCCCACTGAGGAGATCACCTTGCCAACTCACCTTGAGCTCTATCTGGTAGCTCACCTCAGAATTCATTGAGAAGCTCACCAAATAGCTCACCTAGGATCTCTCCTGGGAGCTCACCGAGTAGCTCGCTGAGTAGGTTGACATGAGCTCACCTGAGATATCATCAAGTAGCTCACTGAAAAACATGCATGGGAGCTCACCTGACAGCTTGCCTTACCATCTTTTATGGGAGCTTGACTATCAACTCCCCTATCAGAGTTCATCGAGTAGCTTTCCAAGTATCTCACTTGGGAACTTGACTAACAGCTCACCTGGGAACTCACCTAACAGCTTGTCTAGGAGCTCACTAAGTAGTTCGCTAAGTAGGTTGACTTGAGCTCACTTGTGAGCTCACCGAGTAGCTCACTAGGGACCTCACCTAGTAGCTCGCCAAGTAGCTCACTCAGGAGCTCACCTAGTAGTTGGTCTGGGAGCTCACTAAATAGATAGCCAAGTAGCTCACCTAGGAGCTCTTCTGGGAGCTCACCGATCAACTCAAGTTGAGCTTGTCGAGGAGCTCATCAAGTAACTCACCTGAAAACTCACCTGGGAGATCACCTGACAACTCACCTTCCCAACTTACCTTGCCAACTCACCTTGAGCTTTCCTTGCTAACTCATCTTGAGCTCATCTGGTACCTCACATGTAATCTCACCTTAGAGACTATTGACAAGCTCACCTTTGAGCTCACTTGGGAGCTCACTGAGTAGCTCACCTCCATGAGCTTAGATGGGAGCTCAACAACTAGGTCACCTAGGAGCTCGTTGAGTAGCTAGACTTGAGCTTACCCAGAAACTCACCTGGGAGTTTGCTTGATAGCTCACCTTGCCAGGTCACCTTAAGCTAACCCAGGAGCTAACTGAGTAGCTCAACTTGAGCTCTCCTAGGAGATTGTCAAGCAGCTCACCCTAAAACTTATATGGGAGCTCACCTAACAGCTCACCCAGAAACTCATAGGGGAGGTCACCTGATAGCTCACATAGAAACTTGCATAGGAGCTCACCTATCAACTCACCTTGTCAGCTTCACCTTAAGCTAGCTGAGGAGCTCTCCTTGCCAACTCACATTGAGCTAGTCTAGTAGCTCACCTAAGAGTTCATCGAGTAGCCTTCTAAGTAGCTCACTTGGGAGCTCACCTAACAGCTCATCTTGGGAGCTCACTTAATAGCTCACCTAGGAGCTCACTGAGCAGCTCATTGAGTAGGTTGACTTGAGCTCACTTGTGAGCTCACCGAGTAGCTCACTGGGGACCTCACCTGGGAGCTCGTCAAGTAGCTCACTTGGGAACTCACCTTGGAGCTCACCAAATAACTCACCAAGTAGCTCACCTAAGAGCTCTTCTGGGAGCTCACCGATCAGCTCGAGTTGAGCTCACTCAGGAGCTTATCATTGAGTAACTCACCTGAGAATTCACCTCACAACTCACCACCTGCCAACTCACCTTGAGCTCATCTGGTAGCTCGCATGTAAGCTCACCTTAGAGATTGCTGACAAGCTCACCTTTGAGCTCACCTAGGAGCTAACCAAGTAGCTCAACTAGGAGCTTGGAGCTGGGATCTTAGTAAGTAGCTTACCTAGGAGCTCCTCGAGTAGCTCAACTTGAGATTGCCTAAAAACTTGGGAGCTCACCTGATAGCTCACCTTGCTAGCTCACCTTGAGCTCTCATAGGAGCTCACCGAGTAGCTCGACTTGAGCTTGCATAGGAGCTCATCAAGTAGCTTACCTAAAAACTCACATGGGAGCTCTCTTGACAGCTCACCCAGAAACTCTACACATGGGAGCTCACCTATTAGCTTGCCTTGCTAGCTCACCTTGAGCTCGCTTAGGAGATCACCTTGCCAACTCAACTTTAGCTTATATAGTAGCTCACTTCGGAGTTCATCGAGTAGCTCCCCAAGTACCTCACCTAGGAGCTCACCTAATAGCTCACCTTGGAGCTCATTGAGTAGCTCATCGAGTAGGTTGAATTGAGCTTGCTTATGAGCTCACTTGTGAGCTCACTAAGTAACTCACCGGGGACCTCGCATGGGAGCTCACAAAGTAGCTCACTTGGGAGCTCACCTCACAGCTTGTCAAGTAGCTCACCTAGGAGCTCTTCTGGGAGCTTGGTGATCATCTCAAGTTGATCTTGTGTAGAAGCTCATTGAGTAACTCACCTAGGAACTCACAGCTCATCCAGGAGCTTGTCAAGTAGCTCACCCAAAAACTCACATGGGAGCTCTTCTTACCAGCTCACCTTGAGCTCACTGAGGAGCTCACCTTGCCAACTCACCTTGAGCTCATCTACTAGCTCACCTCAGAGTTTTTCGAAGTAGCTTGCCAAGTAGCTCACCTAGGAGCTCACCTAACAGCTCACCTGGGAGCTCACCTAACAGCTCACTTGTGAGCTCTCCAGGGACCTCGCTTGGGAGATTGCAAGTAGCTCATTTGGGAGCTCACCTAGTATCTCACCTGGGAACTCACCAAAAAACTTGCTAAGTAGCTCACCTAGGAGCTCTTCTAGGAGCTCACCGATCAGCTCAAGTTGAGCTTTCCCAAGAACTTGTCGAGTAACTCACCTGGGAATTCACCTGGGAGCTCACCTGATAGTTTTCCTTACCAACTCACCTTGAGATCAGCTAGTAACTCACATATAAGCTTACCTCAGACATTGTTGACAAGCTCATCTTTTAGCTTACCTAAGAGCCCACCAAGTAGCTCACCTAGGAGCTCAGACTGGGAGCTTGGCAAGTAACTCACCTAGGTTGCTAATGTCAAGTAGCTTGACTTGAGCTTGCATAGAAAATTCACCTTGGAGCTTCCATTTCCAGCTTGACTTGAGCTCACCCAGGAGCTCAACGAGTAGCTCAAATTGACTTGAGCTTGTCAAGTAGCTCACCCAAAAACTCACATGGGAGCTCACCGTACAGCTCACCTTACCAATTTGAATTGGAGCTTACCTTGAGCTCACTAAGGAGCCTACCTTGCCAACTAACCTCAATCTCATATGGTAGCTCACCTTTGAGTTCTTCGAGTAGCTTGCTAAGTAGCTCACTTGGGAGCTTTGCCTAACAGCTCACCTGGGAGCTCAATGAGTAGCTCACTGAGTAGGTTGACTTGAGCTTGCTTGTGAGCTCACTAGGGAACTCACATGGGAGCTCACCTAGTAGCTCACTTAGGAGCTCCCCTGGGAGCTCACTGAATAGCTCACAAAGTAGCTTAAGTGAGTTCTTCTGGGAGCTCAACGATCAGATCGAGTTACACTCACCTTGGGAGCTCGTCAAGTAACTCACCTGGGAACTTTCCTGGGAGCTCACCTGACAGCTCACCTTCCGAACTTGCCTTGAGCTCACCTTGCCAACTTACCTTGAGCTCACCTTGCCAACTCACCTTGAGCTCATCTAGTAGCTTGGCATGTAAGCTCACCTTAGAGATTTCCGATAAGCTCACCTTTGAGCTAAATTGGAGCTCACTGAGTGGCTCACCTAGGAGCTCAACTGGGAGCTTGGTAAGTATCTCATCGAGATTAGCTCGACTTGAGCTTACCTGAAAACTCACTTGGGAGCTTGCATGTGATAGCTCACCAAGGAGCTCATGCGAGAAGCTCAACTTGAGCTCACCTGGGAGCTCGTCAAGTAGCTCACCCAAAAACTCACATGGGAACTCACCTATAAGGTCACCTTGTCAACTTTCCTTGAGCTCACTAAGGAGCTCACCTTGCCAACTTACCTTTAGCTCATAAGGTAGCTCACCTCAGAGTTCACCTGAGAGCTCGCCAAGTAGCTCATCTAGGAGCTCACCTAATAGCTCACCTGGGAGCTCACAGAGCAGCTCTCTGAGTAGGTTGAACTTGACCTTGCTTTTAAGCTTGCTTGTGAGCTTTCTGAATAGCTCATCAGGGGACCTCACATGGGAGCTTGACAGTGTAGATCACTTGGGAGCTCACCTAATAGCTCACCTGGGAGCTTACGGAATAGCTCGCCAAGTAGCTCACTTGGGAGATCTTCTGGGATCTTACCGATCAACTCGAGTTGAGCTCACCTAGAGCTCATTGAATAACTCGCTTGGGAACTTAATTGGGAGCTTGCCTTTCTCAACTCACCTTGAGCTCACCTTTCCAACTCTCCTTGTGCTCACCTTGCCAACTCACCTTGAGATCATCTGGTAGCACGCATGTAAGTTGACCTCAGAGATTGCTGACAAGCTCATCTTTGAGCTCACTTCAGAGCTCATGGAGTAGCTCACCTAGGAGTTGGGCTGGAAGCTCGAAAAGTAGCTTGCCTAAGCTAATAGACAGCTCACCTTTCCTAGGAGCTCATAGAGCTCACCTAACTTTGGTTAACTTGAGCTCTCCTATGAGCTCTGCCAGCTCACCTTTCCTGAGGAGCTCACCTTGTCAAGTCACCTTGAGTGCATCTGGTAGCTCACCTATGAGTTCACCAAGTAGCTCACCAAGTAGCTCACCTGGGAGCTCACCTAGCTAGCTCACCTAGGAGCTCACCTGGGAGCTCACTGAGAAACTCACCTAGTAGGTTGACTTGAGCTCACTTGTGAGCTTGCCAAGTAGCTTGCCTAGGGACCTCAACTAGGATCTCACCAAGTATTTCACTTTTGAGATCTCCTAGCAGCTCACCTGGGAGCTTGCCAAATAGTTCACTAAGTAGCTCACCTGGTAGCTCACCTCAGATCTCACCTAATAGCTCACTTGGGAGCTCACCTAATAGTTCACCTGAGAACTCACTCAAGTAGCTCACTGAGTATGTTGACATGAGCTCACTTATGAGCTCACCAAGGACCTCACCTGGGAGCTCACCAAGTAGCTCGCTTGGGAGCTCGCCTAGCAGTTCTCCTAGGAGCTCACCAAATAGCTCACCAAGTAGCTTTCTTGAGAGCTCTTTTGGGAGCTCGATGATCAACTTGAGTTGAGCTCACCCGGGAGCTCATTGAGTAACTCACCTGGGAACTCTCCTGGGAGCTTGCCTTACTAACTCACCTTGATCTCATCTGGTAGCTCGTATATAAGCTCACCTCAGAGATTACTGACAAGATCACCTTTGAGCTCACCTGGGAGCTCACTGAATAGCTCACCTAGGAGCTCAGCTGGGAGCTCAAAGAATCTCAGCTTGCCTATGAACTCATTGAGTAGCTCAACTTGAGCTTGCCTGGGGAACTCCTGGAAGCTTAGCTCACCTTGGAGCTCACCTTGAGCTCACCCAGGACTCACTAAGCAGCTCCACTTGAGCTCACCCAGGAGCTCGTCAAGTAGCTCACCCAAAAACTCACATGGGAGCTCACTTGACAGCTCACCTTGCCAACTCACTCATTGGAGCTCACCTTGCCAACCTTGCTAGCTTACCTAGAGCTCACTGAGGAGCTCACCTTGCCAACTCACCTTGATCTCATCTGGTAGCTCACATTGGAGTTCTCAGTAGCTCACCAAGTAGCTCACCTGGGAGCTTGACTAACAGCTCACCTGAAAGCTCACATGGGAGCTCACCTTGGAGATCACTTGGAGCTCACTTAGGAGCTCACCTTACCAAGAGCTCACCTTGTAGCTCATCTGAGTAGCTCACCTCAGAGTTCATCAAGTAGCTCGCCAAGTAGCTCACATGGGAACTTACCTAAGAGCTCACCTGAGGAGCTCACCTAAAGCTCACTTGTGAGCTCACTAGGGACCTCACTTGGGAGATCACCAAGTACCTCATTTGGGAGCTCACCTAGTAACTCACCTAGGAAGCTCACCAAGTAACTCACCTGAAAACTCACAGGAAGCTCACCTTGCTAGGACCTCTCACCTGAGGAGCTCACCTTGCCAACTCACCTTCAAGTTAGCTCACCTTGGATTCCATCAAGAGCTTACCAAGTAACTCACATGGGAACTTACCTGGGAGCTCACCTAATAGCTCACTTGTGACCTCACCAACTCACCTTGAGATCACCAAGTACCTGGTAGCTCACATATAAGCTCACCTCAGGAGCATTACCAAAAAGCTCACCTAGGAGCTCTTCTTGGACCAAGCAGCTCATCTAGGAGCTCAGCTGGGAGCTTGCCTGAGATCAAGCAACTCACCTTGAGCTCAGGTAGCTCGTATATAATCAACTTGACTTACCACGAGCTCACCTAATAGCTCCACCTGGGATCTCATCCTAGGAGCTCACTGAGAGCTCACTAAGTAGCTCAACTTGAGCTCATCAAGTAGCTCACCTTGCACCTAGAAACTCACCTAGGAAGCTCACCTTGCCAGCTTGCCTTAGCTCACCCAGAATCTCGTCGAGTAGCTTGACTTGAGCTCGTCAAGAGCTCACCCAAAAACTCACATGGGAGCTCACCTCTAGCTCACTAAGGAGCCCACCTTGCCAACTCAACTTGAGCTCATCTGGTAGCTCACCTCTGAGTTCATCAAGTAGCTCACCTAAGTAACTCACCTAACAACTCATCTAAGATCTCAACAAGATGCTCACCAAGTAGGTGGACTTGAGCTCGCTTGTGAGCTCACTGAGTAGCTCACCATAGGACCTCACCTGGGAGCTCGTCAAGTAGCTCACATGGGAGCTCACCTAAGAGCTTGTTGAATAGCTCACAAAGTAGGTCACTAGGGAGCTCTTCTAGGAGATCTTGCCAACTGATCAGCTGGAGTTGAGCTCACCTAGGATCTTGTCAAGTAACTCACCTAGGAACTTTCCTGGGATCTCACCTGATAGCTTGCCTTACCAACTTGCCTTGAGCTTACCTTGCTAACTTACCTTGAGCTCACCTTACCAACTCACCTTGAGCTCATCTGGTAACTCACATGTAAGCTCACCTCAAAGATTACTGACAAGCTCACCTTTGAGCTCAAATGGGAGCTCATAGAGTGGCTCACCTAGGAGCTCATCTAGGAGCTTAGCAAGTAACTCACTGAGGAGCTCATCAAGTAGCTTGACTTGAGCTTACCTAGAAACTCACCTGGGAGCTCACGTGATAGCTAACCCAGGAGCTCACTAAGCAGCTCAACTTGAGCTCACCAAAGAGCTCGTCAAGCAGCTCACCTGAAAACTCACATGGGAGCTAACCTATAAGGTTACCTTGCCAACTCACCTTGAGCTCAATGAGGAGCTCACCTTACCAACTTACCTTGAGCTCATCTGGTATCTCACCCCAGAGTTCATCGAGTAGCTCGCCATGTAGCTCACCTCGGAGCTCACTTGGGAACTCACGGAACATCTCACCGAGTAGGTTGACTTGACCTCACTTTTGACCTTGCATTATGAGCTCACCTGAATAGCTTGTCAGGGACCTCAATGGGAGCTCACCATGTAGATCACTTGGGACCTCCCCTAGTAGCTCACTTGGGAGCTCGCAGAACAGCTCGCCAAGTAGCTCACTTGGGAGATCTTCTAGGAGTAGCTCACCTAGTTGAGCTCACTAAGGAGCATCAATCGCCAAGTAGCTCACCTGGGAGCTCACCTAAGATCACCTGAGTCTAGGTTTCTAACTTGAGCTTGAGCTTGTGAGCTCACTGAGCTCACCTTGCCAACCACCTTGAGCTCAACTGGTAGCTCACCAAGTAGTTCTCAGAGATTTTGAGATCACCTAGTAGCTCACCTGAGAGCTCGCTGAATAGCTCACCTAAGTAGCTCACCTGGCAAGTAGCTCACCTCATACAGCTCAACTTGGAGCTTGCACCTAAACAGCTCACCTGAGAACTCACCGCTTTGCAACTAGGTTGACATGAGTTCACTTGTTGAGCTCACCAAGGAGCTCACCGAGGGTACCTCACCTAGGAGCTCACATCTCGCCAAGTAGCTCACCTGGTAGCTCGCCTAACAACTCACTGAGTAGGTTAACTTCACCTGGGAGCTCACCAGGGACCCTCAATAGCTCACCAAGTAGCTCACCTTTGGATCTCTTCTTGGAGCTCATTACCTCATCAGCTCACCTCAGAGTTGAGCTAATAGCTCACCTAATAGGAGCTCATCGAGTAACTCACATGGGAACTCTCCTGCTCACCGAGCTCACCTAGGATCACCAAGTCACCTTACCAACTTCACCTGGAGCTCACCTAGTTCCTAACTCAACTTGATCTCACCTTACCAACTCACCTTGAGCTCATCTGGTAGCTCATCATGTAAACTCACCTAAGATATTCTCCTGGGAGCTCACAAGCTCACCTTTGAGCTCACCATGTGAGCTCACAAAGTAGCTCACCTTACCAACTCACCTTGAGCTCAGGGTAGCTCGACAACTCACCTAGGAGCTCGTCGAGAAGCTCAACTTGAGCTTGTGAGCTCACAAAGTAGCTCACCTTGGAGCTCAACTAGGAGCTCGACCTTGCCTTGGGAGCTCACCTTGCCAGCTTACCTTAGAGCTCACCGAGAAACTCAAATTGATTTCACCCTTGAGTTCATCAAGCAACGCACCTGAAAAGCTCACATGGGAGCTCACATGATAGAATGCCTTGTTAATTTGTATGGGAGCTTTCCTTGCCAGCTTGCATTGACCTCACTGAGGAGCTCACATTTCCAAGTCACCTTGAGCTCGTCTAGTAGCTCACCTCAAATTTTGTCAAGAAAATATCCAAGTAGCTCACCTAGGAGCTCAACTAACAGCTCACCTCGGGAGCTCACCTAAAAGCTTGTGTGGGAGCTCACTGAGTAGCTCACCGAGTAGGTTGACTTGAGGTCACTTGTGAGCTCACCGATCAGCTCACCGGGGACCTCACCTAGGATCTCACCAAGTAGCTCGCTAGGGAGCTCACATAGTAGCTTTCCTAGGAGCTCACCGAATAGCTCACCAACTAGATTATCTTGAGCTCTTCTTTAAGCTTGCTGATAAGCTCGAGTTGAGATCACACAAGAGCTCATCGAGTAACTCGCTAGGGAACTCACATGAAAGCTCACATTACCAACTCACTTTGAGGTCACCTTCCCAAATCACCTTGAGCTTGACTTGCCAACTTGCCTTGAGCTTGCCTTTGAGCTCACTTGAGGAGCTGATCGAGCATCTCACCTAGGAGCTCAGTCGGGAGCTTGACAAGCAGCTCACCCAGGAATTCATCAAGTAGCTCAACTTGAGCTTTCCTAGAAACTCAACTGGGAGCTCGCCCTACAACTCACCTTGCTAGCTCACTTTGAGTTCACCTAGAAGCTCACCAAGAACCTCGACATGAGCTCATCTGGGATCTCATCAAGCAGCTCACCCAAAAACTTGCATGGGAGCTCACTTGACAGCTCACCTAGAAACTCACATGGGAGGTCACCTATCAACTCACCTTGAGCTCACTGAGGAGCTCACCTTCCCAACTCACATTGAGCTCCTCTAGTAGCTCACCTCAAAGTTTTGGAGTATCTCGTCAAACAGCTCACCTGGTAGCTCACCGAGCAGCTCGTTGAGTAGATTGACTTGAGCTCACTAGTGAGCTTTCCGAGTAACTTGCCAAGGACCTCACCTGGGAGCTCACTAAGGAACTCACCTAGGACCTCGCTAAGTAGCTCAATTGGGAGCTCTCTTAGTAGCTCACCTGGGAGCTAGCTGAATAACTCAAAAATTAGCTCACCTGGGAGTTCTTCTGGGAGCTCCAATTACCTCGAGTTGATATCACCCAGGAGCTCATTGAGTAACTTGCCTAGTAACTCACCTGGTAACTCACCTGGGAGATAGCTTGACAGTTCACCTTGCCAACTCACCTTGAGCTCATCTGGTAGCTCACATGTAAGCTCACCTTGGAGATTACCGACAAGCTCACGTAGGAGCTCACCGAGTAGCTCACTTAGGAGCTCAGCTGGGAGGTCAGAAAGTCAACTCACCTAGGTTCTTGTCGAGCAGCTTGAGTTAAGCTTACCTAGAAACTTTCCTGGGAGCTTGCATGACATCTCACCTTGCCAAATCACCTTGAGCTTGCTAAGTAGCTCGACTTGAGCTTGTATCAGGATCTTGTAAAAACTCATATGGGAGCTCATCTGATAGCTCACCTTACCACCTCACATGGGAGCTCACCTATCAGCTCGGCTTTATAGTTCACCTTGAGCTCGCAAAGGATTTCAATTTTCCAACTCACCTTGAGCTCACCTAGCCAACTTGCCTCAGAGTTCATTGAGTAGCTCACAAAGTAGCTCACTTAACAACTTGCTTGGGAACTCACCTAATAGCTTGCTTGGGAGATCACTGAGTAGCACTCTGAGGAAGTTGACTTGAGCTTTCTTGTGAGCTCACCAATTAGCTCACCTTGCTAACTCACCTTGAACTCACCTTGTAAACTTTCCTTAAGCTCACCTTGCCAACTCACCTTGAGCTAATCTGGTAACTCAGATGTAAGCTCACCTCAGAGATTGCCAATAAGCTCACCTAGGAGGTCACCGATCCAGCTCGAGTTGAGCTCACCTGTGAGCTCTTCGAGTAACTCACCGGAGCTTACCTAGTAGCTCACCTTGTAACTCACCTAGGCTCAACTCAGCTAATGGGAGCTCACCTTGTCAACTCACCTTTAAACTCACCTGGGAGATCAGCTGGGAGCTCAAAAAGTAGCTCACCTAAGAGCTCATCGAGTGGGAGCTCATGTGACAGCTCACCTTGCCAATTCACCTTGAGTTCACCTTACCAACTCACCTTGAGCTCACATTACAAACTCACCTTGAGATCATCTGATAGCTCGTATGTAAGCTCACCTAAGATATTATCGACAAGCTCACCTTTAAGCTCACCTGGGAGATTACCGAGAAGCTCACCTAAGAGCTCAGCTGGGAGCTCGAGAAGCAGCTTACCCAGGAACTCATTGAGCAGCTCAACTTGAGCTTTCCCGAAAACTCACCTGGGAGCTCACCTAACAGCTCACCTAATATCTCACCTTGAGGTCACCCAAGAGCTCACCGAGTAGCTTGACTTGAGCTCACCTAGGAGCTCATTAAGTAGCTCACCTGAAAACTCACATGGGAGCTCACCTGACAGCTCACCTTACCAACTTGTATGGGAGCTCACCTTGAACTCACCTTGAGCTTACTGAGTAGCTCACCTTAATAACTCACCTTGAGCTCGTCTGGTAGCTAACATCAAATTTTGTTGAATAACTCGGTAAGTAGCTCACCTGAGAGCTTGACTAACAGCTCACCTGAGAGCTTGACTAACAGCTCACCTGGGAGCTCACTGAGCATCTCACCGAGTAGGTTGACTTGAGCTCAATGTGTAGCTCACCGGGGACCTCGCCTGGGAGCTCTCCAAGTAGCTCACATGGGAGCTCACCTAGTAGATTGCCTTGGAGCTCACCGAATATCTCGCCAAGTAGGTGACCTAAGAGATCTTCTGTGAGCTCACTGATTAGCTCGAGTTGAGCTCACTAGGGAGCTTGTCATGTAGCTCACCTGGGAACTCACCTTGGAACTCACCTGACAACTCACCTTATCCAACTCCCCTTGATCTCACCTTGCCAACTCACCTTGAGCTCATCTAGTAGCTCACATGTAAGCTCAGCTCATAGATTGCAAACAAGCTCACCTTTGAGCTTGCGTGGGAGCTAACTAAGTAGCTCACCTAGGAGCTTGGCTAGGAGCTCCATAACCAACTCACACAGGTGCTCCTTGAGTAGCTCGACTTGAGCTTGCCCAAAAAAATCACATGGGAGCTGACCTGATAGCTTGCCTTGCTAGCTCACCTTGAGCTCATGCAAGAGCTTGCTGAGCAGCTCAACTTGGGCTCACATAGGAGCTCATCAAGTAGCTTGCCTAAAAACTCACATGGGAGCTCACCTAACAACTTGCACCTAGAAACTCGTGTGGGAGCTCACCTATTAGCATCTTGCCTTGCCAGCTCACCTTGAGCTTGTATGGTAGCTAACCTCAAAGTTCATTGAGTAACTCCCCAAGTAGCTCACCTGGGAGCTCACCGAGTAGCTTGTTGAGTAGGTTGACTTGAGCTTAGTTATGAGCTCACTTGTGAGCTCACCGAGTAGCTTGTCAGGGACCTCACATGGGAGCTCACCTAGAAACTCTCTTAGAAGCTCGCCAAACAATTTATGAAGTATCTCACCTAGGAGCTCTTCTGGAAGCTCACCGATCATCTCAAGTTGATCTCACCTAGAAGCTCATTGAGTAAATCACCTAGGAACTCACAGCCCATCCAGGAGCTCGTCAAGTAGCTCTCCCCAAAAACTCACATAGGAGCTCACCTTGCCAGCTCACCTTGACCTCACTAAAGAGCTCACCTTGCCAACTCACCTTTAGCTCATCTAGTAGCTCACCTCAGAGTTCATTGAGTAGCTCTCCAAGTAGCTCACCCTGGACTTCACTTGGGAGATCACTAGGTACCTCACTTGGGAGATTAGCCAAGTCAGATCTTGGGAGCTCACCTAGCAACTCAGCTTGGAGCTCACCGAAAAACTCGCTAAGTAGCTCACCTAGGAGCTCTGCTGGGAGCTCACCAATCAGCTTGAGTTCAGCTCACCTGAGAGCAGGTCAAGTAACTCACTTAGGAACTCACCTAGGAGCTCACCTGATAGTTTTCCTTGCCAACTCACCTTTAGCTCAGCTAGTAGCTCGCATATAAGCTCACCTCAGACATTACTGACAAGATCACCTTTCACCTCACCTAAGAACCCACTAAGTAGCTCACCTAGGAGCTCAGCTGGGAGCTTGGTAAGTAACTCACCTAGGTGCTCATCAAGCAGCTTGACTTGAGCTTGCATGAAAACTCACCTGGGAGATCACCTTGCTAGCTCACCTTGAGCTCACCCAGGAGCTCATAGAGTAGCTGGACTTGAGCTCGTCAAGTAGCTCACCCAAAAACTCACATGGGAGCTCACCTAACAGCTCACCTTACCAACTCAAATGGGAGCTCCCCTTGCCATCTCACCTTGAGATCACTAAGGAGCCCACCTTGCCAACTCACCATGAGCTCATCTAGTAGCTCACCTCTAAGTTCATCACACAACTCGCCACAGTAGCTCAACTATGAGCTCACCTAACAACTCACCTGGGAGATCAACGAGCAACTCACCAAGTAGGTTGACTTGAGCTCACTTGTGAGCTCACCAGGGACCTCACTTGGGACATCACCAAGTAGCTCACCTAGCAGATCACCTAGGAGCTTGCTGAATAGCTCACAAATTAGCTCACCAGGGAGCTCTTTTGGGAGCCCGATGATCTGCTCGAGTTGAGCTCACCCAGGAGCTCATTCAAGTAACTCACCTAGGAACTTACCTTGGAGGTCACTTGATAGCTCACCTTACCAACTTACCTTGAGCTCACCTTGCAAACTCCCCTTGAGCTCATCTGGTAGATCACATGTAAGCTCACCTCAGAGATTAGCTCGCATAAGGTCACCTTTGAGCTCACTTGGGAGCTCATCGAGTAGCTCAAATAGGAAGCTCGGCTAGGATTTGACAAGTAGCTCACCTAGGAGCTCATCGAGTAGCTCAACTTGAGCTTACATGGAAACTTACCTAGGAGGTCACCTGACAGCTCACCTTACTAGCTCCCCTTGAGCTCACCCAGGAGCTCACCGAGAACCTTGACTTAATCTCACATGAGATCTCGTCAAGTATCTCACCTGAACACTCACATAGTAGCTCACTGAGTAGGTTAATTGAGCTCAAGTTTCATGAGCTCACTAAGTAGCTCACCAGGGACATCACCGAGGAGCTCACCTAGGAGCTTGCTGAATAGCTCATCACAAAGTAGCTCACTAGGGAGCTCACTTGGGAGCTTTCTTAATAGCTCATAAAGTAGCTTGCCTGAGAAACTCACAGCCCACCTAACAAGCTGGGAACTTGATAGCTCACCCTGAGAGCTCGCATGGGAACTTGCACCTTCAATTCACCTTGCCAACTTACCTTGAGGAGCTCACCTTTCCAACTCACCTTGACCTCATCTGGTAGCTCACCTCACCTGGGAGCTCACCTTTACTCATCAAGTAGATCACCTAGGAGCTCACCTGGGAGCTCCCCTAACAGCTAGCCTTGGAGCTCACCTAGGATCTCACCAAGTAAGATGACTTGAGCTTTTGAAGCTCTCAAGCAGCTCACCTGGGAGCTCACCTATAGTTCACCTAAGTAGCTCACCTGGAGATTACCTCACCTCAGTTGGGAGCTCACCTATAGCTCACCTCACCTAATAGCTCACCTGAGAGCTCACCAAGACAACTCACTGAGTAGGTTGACTTGAGCTCACTTGTGAGCTCACCTTGAAGGACCTCATCTGGTATCTCACCAAGTAAGCTCACCTGGGAGCTTGCCTAGTAGCTCACCTAGGAGCTTACCAAGGAGTTAAGCTCACCTGGTAGCTCAAGTTGAGCTTGCCTAGAAGCTCTTTGGGAGCTCACCTTGAGAGCTCACCCGGCTCATAGGTCACCTTGAGCTCACCTTGCTAACTCACCTAGGAGCTCACCTTACTAACTCACCTTGATCTCATTGGTAGCTCGTATGTAAGCTCACCTTGAGCTTACTGACAAGATCACCTTTGAGCTCACCCACAATAGCTCACCTAGGAGCTCAGTTGGGAGCTTGGCAAGAATCTCACCTAGGAGCTCACCTGACAGCTCACCTTGCTAGCTCACCTGGGAGCTCACCTCAGGAGCTCACTGACAACATAGCTCGACTTGAGCTCACCTTGAGGAGCTCACCTAATAGCTCACCTGGGAACTCACATGGGAGCTCACCTGACAGTTCACCTTGCTAACTCACATGGGAACTCCTCTATGGAGCTCCCCTTGAGTAGCTCACCTTGCCAAATCACCTTGAGCTTGTCTAAGTAGCTGACATCAGAGTTCATCGAGGAGCTAGCTCACCAAGTAGCTCACCTGGGAGCTTGACTAAGTAGCTCACATGGGAGCTCAACCTAGTAGCTCACTCACTAAGTAGCTCACTTGGGAGCTTGACTAAGTAGCTCACATGGGAGCTCACTTAAAAGCTTGCCTAAGAGCTCATCGAGAAGCTCACAAGTGACCTCACCTAGAGCTTGACTAACTCAGCTCACTTATGAGCTCACCTAGTAGATCACCTTGGGAGCTCACCTGAACTCAGCTTGCCAAGTAGCTCCCTTTGGAGCTCACCTAGCCAACTCACCTAGAGCTCATCAAGTAACTCACCTAAGAACTCACCTAGGAGCTCACCTGATAGCTCACCTTACCAACTCACCTTGAGCTCACCTTGCCAACTCACCTTGAGCTCACCTTTCCAACTCACCTTGAGCTCATCTGGTAGCTCTTGTAAGCTCACCTAAGAGATTATGTAAGCTCACTTTGAGCTTTCAGGATCTCATCAAGCAACTCACCTAGGAGCTCAATGGGAGCTCAACAAGTAGCTCACCTAGGATCACTCGAGGATCTCTCCTTACCAACTCACCTTGAGCTCACCTAAGCTCACCTCACAGTTCATCAAGAGCTCACCAAGTAGCTCGACTTAAGCTCACCCAAGAGCTCTTCAAGTAGCTCAACCGTAAACTCATATGGGAGCTCCTAACAACTCACCTTGCGCAAACTCCTCATTTGGGAGCTCACCTATCAGACTCACCTAGGAGCTCACCTTAAGCTTGCTGAGGAGCTCACCTTAGGAACTCACCTCAGAGCTTTCAGAAGGTTGAGCTCACCTCAGAGTTTATCAAGTAGCTCAAGTTGAGTTCACTCAGGAGCTCATTGAGTAACTCTCCTAGGAACTCACCTGTGAGCTCACCTGAAAGCTCACCTTACCAAACTCATCTTGATCTCACCTTTCCAAATGGCTCACCTTTGAGCTCACCTGGGAGTTCACATAGCAGTTCACCTAGGAGCTAGGCTGGGAGTTTGGTAAGTAGCTCACCCAGGAGCTCGTCGAGCAGTTTAACTTGAGCTTGCCCAAAAACTTACTTAGGTGCTCACCTAATAGCTTGCCTTGCCAGCTTGCCTTGAGCTTTCCTAGAAGCTCACCTATCAACTCACCTTTCCTGGGAGCCCACCTGGGATCTCACCTATTAGCTCACCTTGTCAGTTCACCTTGAGCTCACCTAAGAGCTCACCTATCAGCTTGCCTTACCAGCTCACCCTGATCTCCCTGAGGAGCTCACCTTGCCAACTCACCTAGAGCTCATTCGGTAGCTTACCTTGGAGTTCGTCGATCAGCTCGCCAAGTTGGTCACTTAGAGGCTTTCCTAATAGCTCACTTAGGAGCTTGCCTAACCTCTCACCTGGGAGCTTTAACAATTCACTAGACTCACCAAGCTCACCTCAAGTTTATAAAGTAGCTCACCAATTAGCTTTCTTGGGAGCTCACCTAATAGCTCACCTTGGAGCTCACTGAGTAGCTCGCTAAGTAGATCGAGTTGAGCTCACCCGAGAGCTCATCAAGTAACTCACATGGGAGGTTGCCTAAAATCTCACCTTGCCAACTCACCTTGAGCTCATCTGGTAGCTCACATGTAAGTTCAACTCAGATATTGCTGACAAGGTCACCTCTGAGCTTGCTTGTGAGCTCACCGAGTAGCTCACCTAAGAGATCGGCTAGAAGCTCGACAAACAGCTCACCTAGGATCTCGTTGAGTAGCTTAACTTGAGCTTGCATGGAAACTCACATGGGAGCTCTCCTGACAGCTCAACTTGAGCTCACCAAAGATCTCACCAAGTAACTTGACTTGAACTCACCCAGGAGCTCGTCAAATAGCTCACTCGAAAACTCACATCGGAGCTCACCTGACAGCTCACCTTGCCAACTGGAATGGAATCTCACCTATCAGCTCACCTCTCTATCTTTCCTTGAGCTCGTTGAGGATCTCACCTTTCCAAATCACCTTAAGCTCATTTGGTAGCCTTTCTCAGAGTTCATTGAGGATCTTTCCAAGTATCTCACCTAGAAGCTTGCCTAATAGCTCACTTGGGAGCTTTCCTAACAACTCACCTTGGAGCTTGCCTAACAGCTCACTTGGGAGCTCACCAAGTAGCTTGATGAGTATGTTTACTTGATCTAACTTATGAGCTCATTGGGGAACTCACCTGGGAGCTCACTAAGTAGCTCACCTACCTAGCAGCTCTCCTGGGAGCTCGTCGAATAGCTCGCCAAGTAGCTCACCTAGGAGCTATTCTAGGAGCTCACTGATCAGCCCAAGTTGAGCTCACCTAGAAGCTCATCAAGTAACTCACCTAGGAGTTCTCCTGATATCTCATCTTTCCAACTTGACTAGAGCTCACCTTTTTAACTCAACTTGAGCTCATTTGTTAGCTCACATGTAAGCTTATCTCAGAGATTACTGATAAGCTCATAATTTAGCTCAAATGGGAGCTCATAGAGTAGTTCACCTAGGAGCTCAGATGGGATCTTGAAAAATCAGCTCACCTAGGAGATCGTCAAGCAGGTCAACTTGACCTTGCCCAGAAACTCACCTGGGAACTCACATGACAGATCACCCAGGAGCTCACCAAGTAGCTTGACTTGAGCTCACCTGGGAGCTTATTAAGTAGCTCACACAAAAACTCACATGGGAGCTTACCTATAAGGTAACCTTGTCAGCTTTCCTTGAGCTTGATGAGGAGATCACCTTGCTAACTCACCTTGAGTTCATCTGGTAGCTCACCTTGGATTTCATCGAGTAGCTCACCTGGTAGCTCACCTAAAAAATTTCTTGGGAGCTCATGGAGTAGGTCACAGATTACATTGAGTTGACCTCACTTTTGAGCTTGCTTGTGAGCTCACTGAGTAGCTTGCTAGGGACCTCAATGGGAGCTTGCCACGTAGATCACTTGGGAGCTTTCCTATTAGCTCACCTTGGAGCTAGAATAATAGCTCACAAAGTAGATAGCTTGGGACATCTTCTAGGAGCTCATTAAACAGCTCGAGTTGAGCTTGTCTAGGATCTCATCAAGTAACTCACTTGAGAACTTACTTGAGATCTTAGCTAATAGCCCACCTTTCTAACTCAACTTGAGCTCACATTGCCAACTCTCCATGAGCTCATCTTGCCAACTCACCTTGAGCTCATATGGTAGCATGCATGTAAGATGACCTCAGAGATTACTAACAAGTTCCCCTTTGAACTCACTTGGGAGCTCACGAAGTAGCTTACCTAGGAGCTGGGCTAGGGAATTGGAAAGTAGCTTACCCAGGAGCTTGCAGAGTAGATCAAATTGAGCTTTCCTAGGAGCTCGTCAAGCCGCTCACCCAAAAAATTGAATTGGAGCTCACCTGACAGCTCACCTTGCCAACTCACATGGTAGCTCACCTATTAGCTCACCTTTCCATATCATCTTGAGCTCACTGAGGATCTCACCTTGCCAACTCACCTTGAGTGCATCTGGTAGCTCCCCTATGAGTTTGTCAAGTAGGTCACCAAGTAGCTTGCCTAGGACCTTGCCTAGTAGTTTTCCTAGAAGTTCTCCTAGTAGCTCACCTAGGAGCACATTGAGTAACTTATTGAGTAGGTTCACTTGAGCTCACTTTCCAGCTCACCAAGTAGCTTGTCAGGGACCTCAACTTGGAGCTCACCAAGGAGTTGAGTAAGATGACTTGAGGTTGCCAAGGAGCTGGGGTCCTCGCCTGGGAGCTCGCCAAGTAGCTCACTTAGGAGATCACCTAGTAGCTCACCTGGGAGCTCACATGATAGCTCACCTTGCCAACTCACCTTAATCTCACCTTGTTAACTAACCTTGAGCTCCCCTTGGAAACTCACCTTGAGCTCATATAGTATCTTTCATGTAAGCTTACGTCAGATATTACTGACAAGCTTGCCTTTGAGCTCACCCAGGAAATTGTCGAGCATCTCGAGTTGAGCTTGCCTAGAAAACTCACCTAGGAGCTCACCTGATAGCTCACCTTGCTAGCTCACCTTTAGCTCACCCAGGAGCTTACCCAGCAACTCACCTAGAAAATATGTAGGAGCTCACCTTGCTAGATCACCTTGAGCTCACACAGGAGCTCACCCAATAGCTCACTTGAAAACCTGCATGGGAGCTCACCTAACAACTCACCTTTTCAAATTTACATGGGAGATCACCTTGAGCTCACTGAGGAGCTCACCTTGCCAACTCATCTTGAGCTCATCTAGTAGCTCACCTCAGAGTTCATCGAGTAGCTCACCTAAAAACTCTCCTGGGAGCTCACCTAATAGCTCACCTTGGAGCTCACCGAGTAGCTTGTCGAGTAGGTTGACTTGAGCTTACGTGTGAGCTCTCCGAGTAGCTCACTAGGGACATCGCTTGGGATCTCACCTAGTAGCTTACTTGGGATCTCACCGAATAGCTTGCCAAGTAGCTCAACTAGGAGATCTTCTAGGATCTTACCAATCAACTCAAGTTGAGCTCACCTAGGAGCTCATCGAGTAACTCATCTGGGAACTCAACTGGGAGTTCACCTGATAACTCACCTTGCCAAGTCCACTGGAGCTCACCTTACCAACTCACCTTGAGCTCACCTTGCCAACTCACCTGGAGATCATCTGGTAGCTCACATGTAAGCTCTCCTAAGAGATTGCTGATAAGCTCACCTTTTAGCTTGTCTAGGATTTCACTGAGCAGCTCACCTAGGAGCTTGACAGGGAGCTTGACAAGCAGGTCACCCAGGATCTTGTCGAGTAGCTCGACTTAAGCTTCTCTAGAACCTTAACTGGGAGGTCACCTGATAAATCACCTTACCATCGCACCTTGAGCTTACTAGGAGCTCATTGAGCACCTCGACTTAAGCTCACTCAAGAGCTCGCCAAGTAGCTCAACCCTAAACTCGTATGGGAGCTCACCTAACAGCTCACCTTGCCAACTCACATGAGAGCTAACTTATCAGGTTACATTGCCATCTCACCTTGAGCATTGTGAGGAGCTCACCTTGTCAACTTGCCTTGAGCTCAGAAAGTAGCTCACCTCAGACTTTATCGAGCAGATCGAGTTGAGTTCACTCAAGAGGTCGTTGAGTAACTCTCTAGGGATCTCACCTGGGAGCTCACTTAAATCTCACCTTGCCAACTCACCTTGAGCTCACCTTACCAAATGGCTCACCTTTGAGCTTACCTAGGAGCTCACCTAGGAGCTAGGCTAGGAGCTCGGAAAGTAGCTCACACAGAAGCTCATCGATCAGCTCAACTTAAGATTGCCCAAAAACTCACCTGGGAGCTCACATGACATCTTGCCTTGCAAGGTTACCTTGATCTTGCTCAACTTGAGATCACCTAGGAGCTCTCAAGAAACTCATGCAAAAACTCACATGGGAGCTCACTTTATCAAATCAGATGGGAGCTCACCTATCAACTCACCTTGCTAGCTCACCTTGAGCTTGCTTAGGAGCTCACCTTTTTAACTGGTCTTGAGATCATCTGGTATCTCACCTCAGAGTTTTTCGATTATCTTGCCAAGTATCTCACCTAGAAGCTCGCCTAGTATCTCACTTGGTAGCTCACCTAACAACTCACCTGGGAGCTTTCCTAACAGGTCACCTGGGAGCTCACTGAGTAGCTCACCTCAGAGTTCATTGAGTAGCTCACTAAGTAACTCACCTAGGAGCTCACCAAGTAGTTCCGTAAGTAGGTTGTCTTGATCTCACTTGTCAGCTCATGAAATAGCTCGCCTAGGAGCTCTTCTAGGAGCTCACCAATCAGATCAAGTTGAACTCACCTGGGAACTCATCGAGTAACTCTCCTGGGAACTCACCTAGGAGGTCACTTGAAAGCTCACCTTGCCAACTCACCTTGATCTGATCTGGTAGTTCACATGTAATCTCACCTCAGAGATTGCTGATAAGCTCACCTTTGAGCTTGAATGTGAGCTCACCAAGTAACTCACCTAGGACATCAGCTAGAAGCTCAACAAATAGCTCGTCCAGGAGGTCATTGAGAAACTCAACATGAGCTTGCATAGAAAATCACCTAGGAGCTCACCTGATAGCTCACCTGGAGCTCGACAAAGATCTTTCCATGTAACTTGACTTGAGCTCACCCAGGAGCTCAGAGCTCACCTAAAAGCTCACCTTGCTAACTCACATGGAAGCTCACCTATCAGCTCACCTTTCTAGCTTTCCTTGAGTTTGCTAAGGAACTCACCTTACCAACTCACCTTGAGCTCATCTAGTAGGTCACCTCAGAGTTTGTTGAGTAGCTCTCCAAGTAGCTCGCCTAGAATCTCACCTAACAACTCACTTGGGAACTCACCTAAAAGCTCACCTAGGAGCTTTCCTAATAGGTCATCTGGGATCTCACTAAGTAACTCACTGAGAATGTTTACTTGATCTTACTTGTGAGCTCATTGGGGACCGCTACTGGGAGCTCACTAAGTAGCTCGCTAAGTAGCTCTCCTAGGAGCTTGCTGAATAGCTCACCAAGTAGCTCACCTAGCAATAGTTCTAGGAGCTCAATGATCAGCTTGAGTTGAGCTTGCCTAAGATCTCATCGAGTAACTCACCTAGGAGCTCACCTGACAGCTCACCTTGCTAACTCACCTTGAGCTCTTCTGGTACCTCACATGTAAGCTCACCTAAGAGATTACTGATAAGCTCACCTTTGAGCTCAAATGGGAGCTCATACAGTGGCTCACCTAGGAGCTCAGTTGGGGGCTTGGTAAGTATCTCACCTAGGAGCTTGTTGAGTAGCTCAACTTGAGCTTTTCTAGAAACTCACCTGGGATCTCACGTGACAAATCACCCAGGAGCTCACCGAGCAACTTCACTTGAGCTCATCCAGGAGTTTGTCAAGTATCTCACATGAAAACTCACATGGGAGCTCACCTATAAGGTAGCCTTATAAGCTCACCTTGAGCTCGATGAGGAGCTCATCTTACCAACTCAACTTGATCTCATCTCATAGCTCACCTCAGAGTTCGTCGAGTAGCTCGCCAAGTAGCTCACATGAGAGCTTACCTAATAACTCACCTAGGATCTCATGAAGTATCTCACCGAGTAGGCTGACTTGACCTAACTTTTGAGCTTGCTTCTGATCTCACCGAGTAACTCACTAGGGACCTCGCATTAGAGCTCACCACATAGATCACTTAGGAGCTTTCCTAGCAGCTCACCTAGGAGTTGGTGGAATAGCTTGCAAATTAGCTCGCTTAGGAGATCTTCTGGGAGCTCACAAATCAGCTCGAGTTGAGCTTGCCTAGGAGCTCATCAAGTAACTCACTTGGGAAATTATTGGGAGCTCACCTAATAGCTTGCCTTTCTAACTCACCTTGAGGACACCTTGCCAACTCTCCTTGAGCTCACCTTACCAACTCACCTTGAGCTCATCTGGTAGAGCACATTTAAGTTGACCTCATAGATTA
The DNA here is from genome assembly GCA_019776745.2 of Taxus chinensis. NCBI lineage: Eukaryota > Viridiplantae > Streptophyta > Pinopsida > Cupressales > Taxaceae > Taxus > Taxus chinensis. The sequence continues at coordinate 905,400,762 of CM034151.1, read as the reverse complement.
CTAACAAGCTCACCTTTGAGCTCGCTTGGGAGCTCACAAAGTAGCTCACCTAGGAGCTTTGGTGGGAACTCAGTAAGTAGCTTGCCTAGGATCTCATAGATCAGCTCGACTTGAGCTTGCCTGGGAGCTCATCAAGCCACTCACCTAAAAACTTGAATGGTAGATCACCTGATAGCTCACCTAACCTACTCACATGGGAGCTCACCTATCAGCTCACATTTAGCTCACTGAGGAGCTCACCTTACCAACTCACCTTGAGTGCATCTAGTAGCTCACGTATGAATTCATCGAGTAGCTCGCCAAGTAGCTCACCTGGGACCTTTCCTAGTTGCTCACCTGAGAGCTTTCCTAGCAGCTCACCTGGGAGCACACTAAGTAACTTATCGATTAGGTTAAATTGAGCTCACTTGTGAGCTCTCTAAGTACCTTGCTAGGGACCTCGACTGGGAGCTCACCAAGTAGTTCACTTTTGAGATCACCTAGCAGCTCACCTGGGAGCTCACCGAATAGCTTGCAATGTAGCTCACCTATTAGCTTTCCCTAGAGCTTGACTAATAGCTCATCTGGGAGCTCACCTAATAGCTCACCTGGGAACTCACTGAGTAACTCACCGAGTAGTTTTACATGAGCTCACTTGTGAGCTTTCCGAGTAGCTTAATGGGGACCTCGCCTAGTAGCTCACCAAGTAGCTCGCTCGGGATCTCACCTAGAAGGTCACCAAGTAGGTCAGCTGGGAGCTCTTATGGGAGCTCACTGAATAGCTCAAGTTGAGCTCATATGATAACTTGTTGAGTAACTCACGTGGGAACTCACCTTGGAGCTTACCTGATAGCTCACCTTGCAAATTCACTTTGAGCACACTTAGAAGATCACCTTGCCAACTCACATTGATCTTTTCTGGTAGCTCAGCTCAAAGTTTGTTGAGCATCTCACCAAGTAGCTCACTTGATAGCTCACCTGACAACTCACCTGGGAGCTCACCAAGTAGCTCGTCGAGTAGGTTGACTTGAGCTTTCTTGTGAGCTCACCAGGTTTACCTAATAGTTTTTCAAGTAGCTCACCTAAGAGGTCTTCTGGAAGCTCACCAATCATCTCAAGTTGATCTCACCCAAAATCTCATTGAATAACTCACCTGGGAACTCACATCTTGTCCAGAACCTCGTCAAATAGCTCACCTAGAAACTCACATGGGAGCTCACCTTGACATCTCGCCTTGACCTCACTAAGGAGCTCACCTTGCTAACTCACCTTGAGCTCATCTGGTAGCTTGCCTTAGATTTCATCAAGCAGGTGACTTGGGAGCTCACCTAACAACTCACTTGGGAAATCACCATGTAGCTCATTTGAGAGCTCACCTAGAAACTTGCCTGGGAGCTTGCCAAATAAATCGCTAAGTAGCTCACCTGGGAACTCTTCTGGGAGCTCACCGATCAGGTCGATTTGAGCTCACCCGAGATCTTGTTGAGTAACTCACTTGGGAACTCACCTAGGAGCTCACCTAACAGCTTGCCTTGCTAACTCACCTTGAGCTCAGCTAGTAGCTCAGATATAATCTCACCTAAGACCTTACCAACAATCTCACCTTTGGGATCACCTAAGAGCCCACTGAGTAGCTCACCTAGGATCTCAGCTGGGAGCTCGGTAAGTAGCTCGCCAAGGTGCTCGTCGAGTAGTTGAATCTAGCTTAAATGAAAAATTGCCTGGGAGCTCACCTTACCAGCTCACCTTGAGCTCACCCAGGAGCTCGCCAAGTAGCTCGACTTGAGCTCATCAAGTAGCTCACCCAAAAAATAACATGGGAGATCACTTGTAAGCTCACCTTACTAACTTGAATGGGAGGTCACCTTGTTAGCTCACCTTGAGCTCACTGAGGAGCCAGCCTTATCAACTCACCTTGAGCTCATCTTGTAGCTCACCTATTAGTTCAATGAGCATATTGCTAAGTAACTAGCCTGGGAGCTCACCTAACAGCTCACGTAGGAGCTCAACGAGCAACTCACTAAGTAGTTTAACTTGAGCTTACTTATGAGCTCATCGAGCAGCTCGCCAGGGACCTCACCAGGGAGCTCGCCAAGTAGCTCACCTGGGAGCTTGCAGAACAACTCACAAAGAAGCTCACCAGGGAGCTCTTCTGGGAACTTGAAGATGAGCTCGAGTTGAGCTCACTTGAGATGTCGTTGAGTAAATCACCTAGGAACTTTCCTGAGAGCTCACTTGATAGATCACCTTACCAACTTGCCTTGAGCTCACCTTGCCAACTTACCTTGAGATCTCCTTGCCAACTCACCCTGAGCTCATCTAGTAGCTCACATGTAAGCTCACCTTAGATATTACTGACAATCTCACCTTTGAGCTCACCTGGGAGCTCATCGAGTAGCTCACCTAGGAGCTCAGCTAGGAGCTCAACATATAGCTCACCCAAGAACTCAACGAGCACCTCGACTTGAGCTTCCTCAGAAACTTTCCTTGGTGTTTTCCTGACAACGTGCCTTACCAGCTCACCTTGAACTCACCCAGGAGCTCACTGAGAACTTCAACTTAAGCTCACCCAAGAGCTCATCAAGTAGCTCAACTGAAAACTCACATAGGAGCTCACCTGATGGCTCACCCTGAAAACTCACATGGGACTCACCTATCAACTCACCTTATCATCTCACCTTGAGCTTGCTGAGGGGCTCACCTTACCAACTCACCTTTAGCTTGTGTAGTAGCTCACCTCAGATTTCATCAAGTAGCTTGCCTAACATCTTTCCTGGGAGTTCACCTAATAGCTCACCTGGGATTTTTCCTAAAACTTCACTTAGGAGCTCACCAAGTAGCTCGTCAAGTAAAATGACTTGAGTTCACTTCTGAACTCACCAAGCAGCTCATCAGGGTCCTCACCTAGGAGCTTGCCAAGTACCTCACTTAGGAGATTACTTAGCATCTCACCTGGGAGCTCACTTGACAGCTCACTTTGCTAACTCACCTTGAGCTCACATTTCCAACTCACCTTGAGCTCACCTTACCAACTCTCCTTGAGCTCATAAGGTAGCTCACATGTAAGCTCACCTCAGAGATTGCTGACAATCTCACCTTTGAGCTCGTGTAGGATTTCGTAAAGCATCTCAACTTGAGCTTTCCAAGAAAATCACCTAGGAGCTCACCTTGCTAGCTCACCTTGAGCTCACCCAGGAGCTTGCCCAATAGCTCACTCAAAGACTAACCTAGGAGCTCACCTTGATAGCTCACCTTGAACTTTCCCAAGATCTTGCCAAGTAGCTCACTTAGAAACTTACATCAGAGCTCACCTGACAACTCACCTTTTCAATTCACATAAGAGATCACCAATCAGCTTACCTTGAGCTCACTGGGGAGCTCACCTTGCTAACTCACCTTGAGCTCATCTGGTAGCTCACCTCAGAGTTCATCGAGTAGCTCACCTAGGAACTCACCTAACAGCTCACCTTAGAGCTCGCTGAGTAGCTCGCCGAGTAGGTTGACTTGAGCTCACATGTGAGCTCACTGAGAAACTCACTGGGGACCTCACCTAGGAGCTTACTAACTAGCTCACTTGAGAGCTCACCTAGTAGCTTCCCTGGGAGCTCACTGAATAGCTTGCCAAGTAGCTCACCTGGGAGCTCTTCTAGGAGCTCATTGATTAACTCGAGTTGAGCTAGCCTGGGACCTCATCGAGTAACTCAGATGGGAACTCACCTGGGATTTCACCTTACAGCTCACCTTGATAACTCACCTTGAGCTCACCTTACAAACTCAGCTTGAGATCACCTTTCCAACTCACCTGGAACTCATTTTTAGCTTGCATGTAAGCTCACCTAAGAGATTGCTAACAAGCTCACCTTTGACTGTAGATCAAGAATTTCACGCCTGTTACCTATCCCAGTTAATGTACCAAACTAAACACAAAAACCTTGAAAAACTCAAATGAAATTGATACCTGATGGACAAGATCCGAAGATGTAAACAGATAAGGAAGCTGATGTAGATAAGATGGGTGCACACGAGAAATTCTACACAATAGATCCAAGAAACCTGTAAGACACTAGTTTCTTGACAGAAAAAGACCACGTTAAAAGATATTTTGGTGGATTTCCTGAGAAGTGGGTCTGGGAAGTGATAAGCTCCCTCGGCGGATGTCAGTCCAGGTTTTTAATTAAGAAAATAAGCAAACATGATAAAAGATGTACGTAAAGGGCTAGATTTTCTGATCACAGTAATAAAACAGAATCTAAATAGTAGACAGGAAGCAACAGTAAACAGGAAACTGTGTAAACAAAACTGGATCTATGTTACCCATGTCCTTTTACCTATCTGCAGTATGATCAGCATCGACTGATGTGGATCGGCATCGACTGATGTGGATCAGTGTCGATCCGAGGGTAGCATGTGAAAAGGTTTGAGAATCAGAAAATAGAGGCAAGATCGTCAACGTCTGCCGGATCTGTAAATTTCGAAGAGACACTGGCCAGGGTCCACCTGTGCTGGATGCAGGAACACAGTCACCAGAGAATCAATGGAGACATGCAATGCTAATGTGATAAGAGTAGAGTAACGGTGCTCCTCTCAGGGATTGATTTGGACAAGATTTGCTTTCACTCGATAGATTAAACTCAAAATTGATGTTCGGAACTCTCTCGTTCTCTCTCTTACAATCTATGTCTAAACCAGAACTAAGTTCTAGTCTTCTATTTGTAATCGGCACTGACCAAGATTAAATCAGCGCCGTTCCAGAAAATCAACGTCGACCGAGTACCGGTCAGCACCGATCGGGGAACAGACTCCCGAAATGGCCAAACAGAGCAATCTCTGGGAAGATGAGAATGATCCTATCATCCGAAGTATGGGAGATATCTCGTGACTTGGTTTGGGAGGAGGAGAAATAGTGGGGATATATGGATAAAATAGATATGGGGTAGATAAGTAGTTAGGATATATGTAAAAAGGTGTAATTAAATAGTTAATATTTAATTACTCATGGGTAAAACAAAATGGGATGAATTAAACTTAGGATAGGTGTTTAAATCACAAATTGATTAATACTCCAAGGAGGTAGTGGTGATATAAACGTGCCCCAGGTTACCTGAGAAGGTAAACAAAAGTGAGGGACACTAAATTGAGTAACCAATTTTAAGTGTCTACATTTATCCCCTTTTTGTCAACTAACTTGCGATAAGCAAAGTTGTAAGAAAAAAACAAGGAGGTGGAAGAAAGGAAGAAAAAGTGATGATGTGATCCCCCTCAAACTAGGGATGGGATAGGTGATAGAACAGATGATCCCAAGTTTGAAGAGGTAGATGAAAATGCAGGATGCCCCAGCCAGATGTCTGGAGTAAATATGATCATTAATGATGCACACAAAAATAAATAAAGAGGCAGCAACCTAAAGAACTCACATTGGTAGGGAAATCTAGACAGTCTCCTCATGAGACGACGTTAGTACCTATAGACCCATGAGGATGAGGAGAGCTGCAAAATAGTCAGCCTCTAAAGAGAGACACATTGGTAGGGGACAACTAGACAGTCTGTAAGGCAGACGACGTTAGTGCCTACAGATCCGTGAACCCTAAGCGGCCAAAAAAAAGTGAGTGCTCCACGAAAAGGGAACAAACTCGAAATGGATGGTAATATCAAAAATATGTGTCAAAAGGAAAACATTCAGTGCACAATAATGATCAGATAAATAAGGCCAAGCATCAACACTATGGCAAGTAGATATGGAAAATCAGTGGCGATCACACTAATCGGTGCCAACCCAAGTAAACGGTGCCGACCCGAAAAAATCGGCGCCGACCGTTTATAGCACATATAAATATGCGAATGGAAAACGTAAATTATTTATTTACACCATGATGATTGATTTAGAGAGATTAAAAAATTGGATTTGAGCATCATGGAAGCCTCTGGAAGCGGTTATAAGTAGAGGAGGACACGACCTGGGGTAAGTGGTTTCTCCTGACTCGTGATGATCGTTAAAAAAAAAAATTTGTTTGATTTATTTTTTTTGGTGGGAGGCCAGAGTCTTATTTAAGTCTGGCCTCGCAATTTTTGTTGATTGGTATAATCGGCATCGATTTTTATTAGAGTGGCTCTGATTGAATTCAATCGGCATAGAATTTAGTAGATTGGTGTCGATTGTATATAATTGACGCTGATTGAACAGAAGTGTTAGATAAAGATGATAGAAATTTTTTTATTTTTTATTTTTTATTTTTTATTTTTATTTTTTGGATGTTTGGATTTAGGTATATATGAAACTAACATCACTCGTGATGTCGTGAATGCAGGCACGAGAGGTACTAACACATGAGGGATGTGATTCCTGAGCTACCGGAGACCATTCTCCCTAACATCACTAATGCAGATTGGTGCCACTTAGTGTTAGCCGGGCTCAGGGGCTTCCGGTATTACATACGAGTGTCGTGAGATGTAGAGTTGATGTGGGTGTTAGTGCGACGATGGGATAGCCAGACTTGCACTTTTTGGTTCAGGACGGGTGAGATGACCATCGCCCATGAGGACATATACAGGATTTTGAGGTTGTCGATCACTGGGGATCCGATAGAGATCACGCCACGAGAGCAGCAGCAGAGGGCCCTAGTTCAATTGTATGGAGACAGGGTAGATGATTCAGAGATAGCGTCTGGTGGGGTGAGGATAGCCTCATAGTACAGACAGGATGTGCCCAGGAGCAGATAGATAACATTGATTCAGATGGCGATCTCTTATTTTGCTTTACCAGATTCGGGAGGTGGGAGATTCCCATTGTTATTATTAGATTACATGTGTGACATCCTACAGTTCAGACAAGTATTCACATTTGTTGATGCCTTGATAGGTCAAATATATCATGAGCTATGGATGTATACCACTGGCCAAAGGATAGGTATCGATGTCAGTTTTGTGTTCCATTGCTGGGCATATGAGCATATAGCAGTGATCAGGCCATCTGGGCTTCCTTGGATACCAGCAGTAGTGGGGACTATTGATTATGGATTTAGGCGATGGTAGGTTGATATGGCCCCGGGAGATACAGGGAGATCCGTAGATTGGTATACCGAGTGTTTCATGACGCTGACACTAGAGCAGGTCATCTGGAGACCATATCGGGGATTTCTGACATGGGTCGGGTAGGATGCTCACCTGGTGAGGTTGAGGTGGAGCAGGGTGGTCAGGGGATGTAGGCCTGATATGTGGGAGTGTGTCCCATTTATACAGGTATTGAGATAGTTCAGCCTGGTACAGACAGTGTCAAATACCTACAAGCCTTACAGGCAAGACAACAGAGAGACTTATCTACCGATTTTGATCCCAGCAAATCCTTTGAGAGAGGCCCCACCCTCCACAGATAGTGATGATGACGCAAGGGTGGATGATGGTTATGCGACATGGTATGTTACAGAGCTACCACGACACCTTCTGGAATCTATAGATGCCGATGAGGAGGATATGGCTACAGTGCTAGAGAGATTAGAGGGAGAGCATGCCACCCTGACACAGACACACTAGGTGGCTCTCAAGGAGATTAGAGCTCTGATAGACGAGAGGGATGCCCTGGTTTTGGAGAGAGACACCGCTCGCCAGGATTGAGATACATCGATCCAGTAGAGGGATCGCTATTATCGACATAGGGAGGCCCTCAAGGCCAAATATGGTGAGACAGGTACCATGTCAGAGTCTAGGACATAGGGCATGACCCTAGGAGGGGCACCACCAGCAGCACCACCAGCACTAGTAGCGACACTACGAGCACCTGGTACTGTGAGCCTGAGTACCTATCAATCTCTCCTCACTGAGGTGAGATACTATGAGGATGCCTTAACATAGCATGCCCCAGATGTGCCCCATTACGGGGCAAGGAGGAGATCAGTGACAGCCACCGTGAGTGGGGCATTAGAGGGAGGGAGCACCGGGAGAGACCGAGGTGTGCAGAGGCCTCCAGCAGCAGGTGTATCTAGCTCGATAGGTGGTGGTCAGGGGAGATAGCCTGCTCCAGAGGAGGGTGGAGGAGATAGTGTCCTCCATGCATCAGATTTCACGATATAGAGATTGATGTAGTGATGTGATGTAGCCTCGATTGGAAGGAATTTTATAGATGGCTTGATTGAAAGCCACCCATTTTTTATTGTACAGACACACATGTATATATAGATTCATCATTTCATTTGTCATATAATTGTTCTCATGCTTTTGATTTTGATATACATGGATAGATGTAGCATAATTGTGATGGATATAGATATAGACTGACAGATGATGAATAGATGTGATTGGATAGATATAGACTTGATAGAGGATATAAATAGATGTGATTTGATTGTGATTAAATAGATATAGACTGATAGAATATATAAATAGATGTGATTTTATGTATTTGAATAGACATAGACTGATAGAGGATATAAATAGATGGGATTTGATGTGATTGATATGTGGATTTAATTTGGATGAGAAAATAGATATAGATAGATGTAATGTGACATGGATAGACAAGTGATTAGATGATGTGATAGATAGATAGGAGGTAATAGCTGGAATGGATTGATATTTTTGAGATTTTAATTATATTTTGATGAAAATAGATAGAGGCGATGAGATATGTATTGGACAAAGTAGATCAGATGAATTTTAGATAAATGATAGAGTTTGATTAACATGTTAAATGTTAAGTTGACTGGATGAAATAATTGGAAAGACTCTTGGTGAGAGTCAAGGACGTAGTGAGAATGACCTTGATTAGAAATAAAGGGAATACACCCAAATATGAATAAAAATGATAAATCAGACTCCCAACCGACCATAAATAGAATCTGGATAGGAAACGAAAAGACCATGCATATAAGGCCCTATATGAGGTTAAAATAAACCTGACACTAACTAGCCGCAAACCAGATTTAGGATGGAAACGGAAAGAGAAATAAGTATCTTGTCAAAATTTACAAGGGACAGAATTCATGTTCATACTAGGAAAATAGGATTCTCCATATGACCGACAAAAGGTCTTATATCTCAGCTTCATGATTTTGGTAGAAAAAGCAAATTGATCAATGCGGGAAGTTGCTAGATATGGAAAGACTGATCAATACGGGAAGTCTTTCAGCGATGCTAAAAAGTGTATAAACTGACTGAAAGGCTGATCAATGCAAGAAGCCTTGAGTGGTCCTTTGAGAAACAGCCATCCTTCAAGGGAGAGGTCTGTATTTTGAATTTTAATGATAGCCATCCTTCGAGGGCATATGGTCTATATATATATATATTGATTCAGTTCATAATATATGGATAGCTGTCCTTCAAGGGATCAGTCTATCTTTTTTTTGGATAACATCTCTTCTTCTTTTTTTTTTTTTTTTGTGAAAATCCTTTTGGAAGAAGCTGATTTTAGACCTAGATAGATCAGATAGAAGGAAAGAAAACATAAAAGAACATGCACGCATGCCCTGAGTAGATCCAATTAAGATAAGCACTTGGGACAGATGAAACAGTGATTAAGGTATTCCTACCTATGAGGAGGAACATATCGAAAAGAAAAATGTAACAAGTAGAGCCGCGATACTCATATTTAAGGTAAAAGAGGCAATAGGTAGAGAACCACATAGTTTCAAATCACCATGAAAGTATATGACTAGTTGTTAGATGGATGAAAGATTTGTCTTGTGACTAAATTTGTGTAATATATATTTTAACAGTAGAAGGGCCGTAGATGCAAAGCATTAAGAGGTTCCACTTCAGGTATACCATCCATGGAAGATAAACGATAAGCCCCAGACCCATATTTATGAGTGATAATGTACGGGCCCATCCAGTTGGGAGAAAACTTACCACGTTGACTCCTTTTGAGTGTAGTGACATTTTGGTTTTCTTTAAGAACAAGATCACCAATTTTGAAGTCACGGTGCTATAAGTGCTTGTTATAAGCACGTTTGACATGCACAAGATAGACTTGATGATGTTCAAGAGCGTTGAGATGCCACTCATCTAATAATTCAAGTTGTGCTAGACGATTTTGATGATAGTCCATCATCAGAGATGAATTCTCTGAGAGAAACACGGAGAGATGGGTTTTGGACTTCCAAAGGAAGAACAGCCTCAGACCCATAGACGAGAGAGAAGGGATTAGCACCCGTAGGAGTATGAATACTAGTCCGATAATCCCAGAGAGAAAAAGGGATATGTAAATGTGAATCCCTACCAGCTCGACTAGTTACCTTTGCGAGGATATTACGCAAAGTTTTTTTGGAAGCTTCGGCCTGACCATTAGCTTGTGGATAGTATGGAGAAGAAAAAAATGAGTTTGATATTTAAAGCGTTGCATAGATTTTGCAAATCAATGTTCTTGAAAGACTTACCGTTATCTGTGATGAGTTTTGTGTGGAATGCCAAAGTGACAAATGATGTGTTGATAGACAAAATCAACTATGGGTTTAGCCTTTGTTGAAGAAAGAAGGATAGCCTCCACCCCCTTAGTAAAGTATTCCATGGTAATAAAGATAGAATGATGACATTGTGAAGAACGGGGATTGATGAGACCAATGAGATCAAGACCCCATTATGAAAAGGGCCACAAATCCATTACAGGTTGTAAAGCTTGACTAGGGATATGTGTAAGATTGGAATGTTGTTGACACTTGACACATTTCTTAGTGTATTCGCAGCAGTCTCGATTAAGAGAAGGCCAATAATATCCCAAACATAAGATGTGTTTAGCTATAGCCAAGCCACTAAAATGTCCACCACAGATACCGTCATAGACCTCCTGGATAGCTTTAGATGATTCATGGGTTTTGAGGCACCGAAGAAAAATGCCATCAAAGCCGCGTTTGTAGAGGATCCCACCTAGGATAGTATAGCGATTAGCGCGTTGGATAAAATATCTCCTACCATTAGAATTCAGATCTAGAGGAAGCACTGAATGAGATAGAAAATCAACGATCTGTTGATACCACTCATCCTGGGTATCGGTTGTGATAGCATGGATTAAAGTTAGTTGCCAAAGATGAGACGGTTTATCTAATCATTGCATAGCCACATAAAGTCATGAGTCTTCGATAAAAGGTGGGATAAGTGAATCTAATGAAGCCATTGTATCTGCGAATCGATTCGCAGTGTGAGGAATGGCTTGGATAGTGAATTTATCGAAATATTGGAGTTGAGCAAGAATGATATCACGATATTTTTGAAGGATATCATTCTTGCATTGATAGACACCTGTGACTTGATTAACGATGAGTTCAGAATCACCAACGATGTCAATATGACGAGCACCGAGATTAATGGCATTTTGAAGACCCAAGACTAGAGCTTCATATTCGGCCATATTATTGGTGCACTCAAAGTTTAATTTGTGTGTGACAGGGATAGGCGTACCCCAAGGAGGAATCATCACGAAACCTACACCTCCCCCCTTGCTGACATTTGGATCCATCAAAGAAGAGCTTTACTTTAAATGGAGATAGACCAAAATCAATTTGTTGGATATATTCATCGGGGAATTGAGCAAGGGGGTTTTGAGTGTCTGGAAGAGGAGCATCAGCTAACTGATCTGTAATAACCTGACCCTTGATAGACTTTTGTGGGATAAACTCAAGGTCAAATTCTGTCATAAGCATGAGCCAATGAGTGATGTGATCATTGTGATAAGGCTTCACATGAATTGTCTTGAGTGGATTGACACTTGTGAAAATGTAAGTTTTGTGATTAAGGAGGTAATGACGAAGCTTAGAAGTTGTGAAGAAGAGAGCACAACACAGCTTTTTAGCTTCAGAATAATGTGTTTCATAATCATGGAGGGTGTGACTGATGTAATAGACAGCTTGTTCTTTACCGCAAGTGTCCCGATGCGAGATCATGGCTCCCAGAGCATGGTCAGTCACAGAGATATAAAGATAGAAAGGCTCCCCCTTACGTGAAAGTGTAAGCATAGGTGGAGAAAGAAGATAAGCTTTGAGATCATCAAATGCCTTTTGGAAATGCTCATCCCATTCAAAATGAACATTCTTACGGAGGAGATGATGAAAAGGTTGACAACGGTCCGACAATTATGAGATAAAATGACGCACTAATTGAAGACGTCCTTGGAGACTGCGGAGTTTCTTTAATTTAGATGGGGGAGGCATCTCAAGGATAGATTTTATTTTTGCGGGGTCCACTTCAATTCCCCTAATGGAAATGATAAAGCCTAAAAGTTTACCAGTGAGAATGCTAAACACGCACTTAGATGGATTTAGACCAAGTTAAAAGCGAATAAGCCTCTCAAAAAGAGGTGCAAGAATGAAAAGATGATCCTGACGACATTTTGATTTACTGAGGAGATCGTCGATGTAATCTTCCATAGTTTTGTGTAAGAGATCATGGAAGATGTAGGTCATTGCTCGTTGATAGGTTGCTCCTGCGTTCTTAAGACCGAAGGGCATGACGCGATAATAAAAGGTCCCCCAAGGAGTTATGAAAGAAGTCTTATGTTGGTCTTCTAGTGCAATGAGAATTTGATTATACCCAGAGAACCCATCCATAAGAGAAAGCATCTCATGACCCGCAGTTAAATCCACGAGTTGGTTGATATTAGGTAGAGGAAAATCATCTTTTGGACAAGCAAGATTGAGATCCCGGAAGTTGGTACAAATTCAAATTTTCCCAGTGGCTTTAGTTACTAGTACTACATTGGAAACCCATTGTGGATAATCGATGGGTTGAATGAAATTAGCCAAGAGCAAGCACTGTAACTCTTCTTTAACAAGAAGGGCTGCTCTAGGGTGCATTTTACGCAATTTTTGTTTAACCAGTTTAATGGTGGGAAGAGTAATGATATTGTGAACCACGATATCGGGATCGGGTCTGGGCATATCCTCATATGACCAAGTAAAGGCTTGACGATGGTTGGAAAGAAAAGTGGTAAAATCTCCTAACTCCTGTGGATTAAGGGATTGGCCAACCTTAATAATGCGAGGGTCTTTAGAAGTCCCTATATTAAGGTCGACAGTGGCTTCGTTGAGAAGTGTAGATGTGTCAGAAGGAATGGTCTTGGGAAGATAGGAAACCTCTACCCCCAGATAGGTGAGAACAAAATCATCATCCGCACAGTGGATAGTGTTGATAGTAAGAGAGTCGTCTCCAACTATTTCAGGGAAAACTAACGGTATGGAAGTGGATGTGTCATTAGTCTTATAGGTTAGTGGTCCTAAGGAAATGGTATTGACTAAAAAAAAAAAATTAGACGGGATGGAAATGGCATCGTCCACATCGAGTGATGCTTCTGACCTAGCGGGAGAAGATGGTTCCTCAATAGGAAGAGGCTCATCGAGAACAGTGACGGTGGATTTTGAAATAGGTTTAAATCCTAAACCAAATTTTTAATGTGGCATGAGAGTTGGAATGGATGTGAGGTCATGCACACCTTGTTCATATTTTCCCAAGCCAAAGCCCTTCCACGTGTATCGATATAAATAAGTTTTTTCAAATGTGGGATTCTGTAGACAATCAAACCCTGTTAAATAAGGTTTGGCCCTAGGAGGAGAATCTGGGTGATAGTGAGGCATATCAAGACCACCGTAGATGAAATTAGTCTATTGGTTGGGTAGACCAATAGTGACGATGCGACCAAGACCAGGCTGATATTCAGGTTGTTTGTCTGGTCTACCATACTCACTAGGTTTGAGATGGGTGTCAAAAGAAAGGAGAGGAAGCTCTCCCAGTGAGAAAAGATACAATGTCTCTTCTAGATTTTGTAAATCCGGTAGTTTGGTTACAGGTATGGAAGAAGATGAGGCCCCGTCAGGAGAACAAAACATTTTCCTTTAGAGGGGCAGACCCTGTGGTCATGTCACATTGTGCGGAAGGAAAAGGATCTCCTGGATGAGTATAGATTTTTCCCTCATATTGATATTTTAAGCATCGATGGAGGGTGGATGGGACACAATACATTGCATGAATCTAGGAGCGTCTGAGGATCATATTATAGTGGAATTTCCCTTCAACAATGTAAAAGAGTTCATGAAGTAGCTTCTTACCTACTCGAATGGGTAGGACCACAGTTCCTAAAGTAACTTCTAACTGATCGTTAAATGATCGAAGAACAAAAGGCGGGGGTGACACTACGTTCTTCGGTAACTTAAGCAGTTTGAATGTGTGCGAGGAGATGACGTTAAGTATAACACCACTGTTGATCATAATGCGTTTTAATGTAGTGTTGTCAATCTGGACTGTGATAAAGGGAGGAGCCTCTAAATCCTCGGAAGAAAGGGAAGGAATTTCTAAGTCTTCAAAAGAAATGGTGGTTGATGGTCTATTCAATCCAACAACCATATCGAAAGGCTAGGAATCATCTGAATTCATTGCGATGCGACATAGATTATCAATCAGATCCTGGCAATGTTGCGGAGAGGATTGAATGAGGTCAAAAAGAGACATTTTGACCGAAGCCTGGGTGAGTTGTTTCATAACACTCTCCTCAACTGATACGGGAACTTGAGCCCGAGGTGTAGCACGAATAGAGACTCGAGGTCTCGAGGCTAATGAGGAAGGAGTAATTCCTTCGGGGGCTGCAAAAATGACAACCTGTGGTCGAGATGCTGTTGATGAGGATGGATTATCATACTGTTGGGTTCTAGTGGCGATATGAATTGTGTCGATTTGAGAAGGTGGAAGATCATTTGGAGTGGAATCACTAGAAGTAGAGGTCTGAGTAGATCATTGGGGATTAGATGGAGCTATGATGATAGGAGATACTTGTTCCTCATCCTCTAGCAAAAGGTCACTTTCTTCCAAAAGACTGTTGACAACAGATTAAAGAGCTTTACACCTCTCAGTATCATGACCCAGGGTATGGTGGTAGGAACAAATCAAATCAGAGTTAAACCAGGTAGGTTTAACTCCTTTAGGGTTATAGGGTTTAATCGGAGGAAGAGATATGGATGAAGATTAGATAAGTTTGTGAAGGATTTCAGTATAGAATCCGTTAGAAAACGATGAGGACAGGGATGATGAAGGCACCTCTTCCACTTTAACAGACTGCCGAGGTAAAAGGATTTGTATGTTAGGTTTGACAGTATTTTTAGGGATCATCTTATTTTTTTGGACATCTGGATGGGCAGCATTAGGCACTTGAGGTGGAAGTAAGTGAGACATGATTGTTTTTGATGGAGGAGGAGCCCCTAGAATAGATTTTGAAGATGGTGGAGATGTAACAGGTGTCGTGGTCTTCAGAAGTAAAGGAGGCTGCTTGGTCGAAACTACTGATGATTTAGATAATGTCGATCTAGATGAGGAAGAAGCTCCCAAATTAGGTCTAATCGGAGGAACAAAGGGTGTCTTGGTTTTTGGTAATGAAGATGATGATTTTTATAAAGGAGGTGACGTCCTTTTAATAGGTAAGTCCACTTTTCGAGGTGCTAGTGAAGAATGTGTTGTAGAAGAAGATGATGGTTTTGATAAGTTTGCAGGAGAAGACACCTTTTCAGTGGATAAATCCAATCTTTTATGAGGCGTAGATAGAGATTTTTGTGGGAAAACACCCAGAGTCTTGAACACATGAACTATAGGCTTTCCCTTTTTAGGGATGGTGACAATTTCAACCACATAAGGTGATTGTAACCTTTCCGGAGAAAACAAAGGGGGAGATGCTGATGATGCAATGTTAGATTTTGGTTGTCTTAGTCTAATTTCGAGAACCGAGTGTATAGGTGTCGGTGCTACTTCTTTAGATTTTCCTTTAATGGGTGAAGCAGCATTGGTGATGGAAGAAGTGAGTGATGAAGAAGCAGCTCCTTGTAAAGGAACTACTTCTGGTATAGTAATTATGGGTGAAACTACTGTAGGAAAGGAAACAGGAAGAGTCAAAATCGAAGACGCTTCCGTTGAAGTTGGTACAACTATAGGTACATTTACCAATGGAATAGTCGCAGCAAAAATGGGAGAAACAAAAGTAGGTGTATCCGCAGTGGAAACTCGAAGGGATGTAATTGCCTCGAGCACTGAAAGAATGTCTGACGATGAGACAGATGAGGATGACACTGTCTCGGGTATGGATGGCAGGTCAGACAAGGAAGCGGAGAGAGATGAATCTGTATCTAGCAATATAGGAATATTTGAAGATGAGCTATTTGAAGATGGTGGAATCTCAGCGATTAGCGAAGTAGAAGGAGGTTTTGATTCGGTCGATGTGTTCGCAGATGGCTTAGTTTCAGAAGAAGATTCTTTAGTAGAGATGAAGTTGATAGTATGAGTGTTTGGTTTTTGAGACTTTGAAGCATTATGGTTTGGGGAATGATTAGGAAAAGGTTGTTTAAAAACATCCAGTTCCTGATTTGGGGGAGCATTTGGGTTATCCAGAATGAGCTCACCTCTATCAATGAATTTCTGGACAAGATTTTTGAAGGTCTGACATCGTTCAATGTCATGACCTTTGGTTCTATGATAATGACAGAAATCATCTTCCCTATACCAGAATGGACGTTCTTGGCTTTCCTCAATATTCTGAATGGGGGGGAAGTTCGATCATGCGAACTTCCAACATTTTCTCTAAGATAGAAGCATATGATTCTCCCAACGAAGTGAAAGATCGAGATGATGAGGACCCTTTTCGGGAAGATGAGGAGTCTCTCCGTGGTGTTTTATTAGAATTATTATCAGCTCGTGATGTTTTTAATATGATAGCTTTGGTGGATCCCTGGTTCTTGTCTTTATAAGTGGAAGGATTTGATTTGGTAGACCGAGAAAAATCTGGTTTAGACTTAGAGCGAAGTTTTAACTTCCCTTGTTCAATGGCACAAGACTCAAGTTTGCATGCCATCATAAAGGATTCTTCAAATGTATGAAAGGTCTAGATCCTTAAAGTGGAAGAAATATGATTAGCACAAGATCGAGTAAACAAATCGATCTGTTGGGGTTGAGGAAGGGAGAAAGACAACTGATTTACTATCCCTCTCCAACGAGTGACAAAGTCTGCAATAGAATCATCATCGAATTGACGAATTTTATAAAGATCTGTGATTGATATATTATGTGTGATATTTATTGAAAAAATTTTAACAAACATATGAGCCAATTGAGAGAAAGAAAACAAGGAGTGTTGAGGAATGTTATTGTACCAGTCTAAAGCAGGGCCTGCTAGAGACATAGGAAAAGTACGGAGCATAAGCTCCTGATCTTGGACTATGAGGTAGCAAGCATGTTTGAATGCTCGCAAATTCTGTTGAGGGTCCTCCCGACTATGGAATTTTGAAAATTTAGGAAGTTCCCATTGGGGAGGATAAGGCTTAAAAGCCACTGAGGGGTGAATGGGTTCATTACACACTTCTTCAAAAGAGTATGAAGGACAAGCCCCTTTGGTGGAGGCTTCCAAGTCTACGATTTTCTTGAAAAGAATTTGAACCACGTTAGATTGAGGAGGAGGCACAATGGCATGTCCTACATAGGAAGCAGATGGTGGATGTTGTTGAGGTGTTAACGGGGGATTCATCTGTTGATTGATAGGATGATAAGAGGAATAACCAGGCATTCTGGGTGATGCCTAGTGAGTTATTTGCTGTGAAGGAGCCTGTGTATAGGCAGGCTGTGGGATAATAAGTGGTTGATAAAATGAAGGTTGGATGATGGACGGAGCCTGTGATTGGTGGAATCCTATTCTTGTTGACTAAATCAGAATAGATTGAGGAACATGGGTGTTGATTTTATTGGACATGGTGGGGAAAAATACCTGAAAGAGGATTTTTACTGCCAGATTAGTTATTAAGGGTGCCGATGCTAGAGGATGGGTGAAGGTCACTGTTTCTGGAACATTGGAAGAAAAACCCACTGGAGGACGAGAAGTAGGAATCAACTGACTAGTCGAAGGGGGTTGACTCATGGAGAGGTACTGACCCTGGGATACAATGGACGACATAGATGAATTAACAGTAATATGTGGGTGTGTATACGCACCGATGATAGCTAGAGAAGACGACTTCTCAGAAGTAGGTTGTGGAATAGTCGAGGTAACTACGGTGTTAGGTATAGGTAAAACTATTTGAGAACTAGTCGATACAGTCGGTGGAAGAGAAAAAGGAGGCACAGGTGCACCACCCTCTTCCATGGCTCAAGGTAAGAAAAATGATGCTAACTATTCTACAAAATCCTGGGATGATTCACGAGGATAATCGTACACTTGTTGGATTAGTCATCCCTGATCAGATATTTGAATAGATTTGTGTACTAGGTAGTCCATGAGGGCTACCAGGTTGTGATCAAGGAGCACCTAAAATTCAGGATCCCCGCGAGGAACATACTCTAAGTCAGAAGTAGATGATATTTCTGAAGGACTAGGGGAATCTGGATGTGATGGGGTTTCTTTGGCTTGATAGAAAGGATTATATGACTAGGATGGGGAACCAACTAACAGCGGTCCTGAGGAAGATTTGGGGGGTGCCGAAACATCCACACTAGTGGTAATATTGGAAGAAGAAGGGGCCAATTGAGCCATTCTTCTAGATTGTAACCGAGTGATGACCGTCATAAACACGCAGAAAAGAAGATTGAGCTAACTAATGCACAGACAATTCAAGCAGTGTAGGTGATTATCTCCTTTAATTTTTTATTCTTTTAAGAAAGAAAATATTAGGGAAGGCTTTTTAGAACAGGAACTACTCAGATAGCCAAACTAAGGATGGTTTGGGGAATGTTTGGTGAGGATTCCTGAAGGCACTTCAGTAAAATACTGGTACATGGCTTGATATAGGGGCCTACCCCCGCACTTCACACACCGCTGCGATAAGGGAGTCAGGTGCTTTGCCAATATATACCAGAACTTCCGTGAATTTACAGTACGGCCCGAGTACTACGTAGGCTCTTCCTCTTGGATGTCACTTCCAAGTAGGTGAGGCCAGGGAAGGAATTTTTGTTTAAATGCTTTATACCTAGTGATTTTGGCTTTTTGTGAAAGGGTGAAAAATAAAAATCAAATAGTGTCACTACCGATTTTGATCAATTTTCCAGCCTAATTAAAACTAGATGAAAAACATACAGTAGCAATGATAAAGAAAAAGTTATTTTTAAGCACTTAAAAATGAAGTGTTTGACTTTGATGAAGACAAGTCAAACAGATTCTTTCCCAAATGCGATTAAATTCCTTTTAAGCACCAAAAATTGAAATGTTTGGATGTGATAAAAAACAAAACAAAAAATTTAAATTTTTTTTAGTTCCTAAAAAGAGAAAACACCATAAAAGAGAAATACCTGTAGATTTACCTCTCCAAGGTGTGTGGAATTAGAAAATCACGTTGTTGACCTCTTCCCCTCGAACAATCCCACGAACAAGCAAAGTGATCCACAAGAAAATGTTAAGCAAACACCAAACAAGATCCAAAAAGATATATCCAGATAATGGTGAAAATGAAAAATTTCTATTTTAAGGAACTAGAAAAATTTCAAGATAATGATTTTGCCTAAAAAGCAAGATTGAAATGATGAAAAGAAATGCTCAAGAAAAACTGAGAAAAATCAGTGAGGAAAAAAGAACAAAGTTCAAAACTAGAAAAGGGATGAACTTACCAATAAGGGACTTTGGTTGTGTCCCATTGGGCGTGCCAGAATGTAGATCAAGAATTTCACACTTGTTACCTGTCCCAGTTAATGTACCAAACTAAACACAAAAACCTTGAAAAAATAAAATTAAATTGATACCTGATGGACAAGATCTGAAGATGTAAACAGATAAGGAATCCGATGTAGATAAGACGGGCGCACACGAGCAATTTTGCACAATAGATCCAAGAAACCTGCAAGACACCAGTGCTTGACAGAAAAAGACCACGTTAAAAGTTATTTTGGTGGAATGCCCGAGAAGCAGGTCCGGGAAGTGATAAGCTCCCTCGGTGGATGTCAGTCCATGTTTTTAATTAAGTAAAGAAGCAAACATGATAAAATATGTACGTACAAGACTAGATTTTCTGATCATAGTAATAAAACAGAATCTAAACAGCAGACAGGAAGCAACAGTAAACAGGAAATTGTGCAAACAAAACTGGATCTATGTTACCCGGGTCCTTTTACCTATCTGCAGTATGATCGGTGTCGACTGATGTGGACCGACGTTGACTGATGTGGGTCGGTGTCGACTGATGTGGATCAACGTCAATCCGAGGCAGCATGCAAAAAGGTTTGAGAATAAGAAAACAGAGGTAAGATCGTCAACATCTGCAGGATCTGAAAATTCCAGAGAGACACTGGCCAGGGTCCACCTGTGCTGGATGCAGGAACACAATCACCAAAGAATCAATGGAGACGTGCAATGTTGATGTGATAAGAGCAGAGTAACGGTGCTCCTCTCAGGGATTTATTTGGACAAGATTCACTTTCACTCGATAGATTAAACTCAAAATTGATGTTTGGAACTCTCTCATTCTCTCTCTTACAATCTGTGTCTAACCAGAACTGAGTTCTAGTCTTCTATTTGTAATCGGCGCAGACTGAGATTAAATCGGCGCCGTTCTAGAAAATCGGCGTCGATCGAGTACCGGTCGGCGCCGATTAGGGAACAGACTCCCGAAATTGCCAAACGGAATGATCTCTGGGAAGATGAGAATGATCCTATCATCCCAAGTATGGGAGATATCCCGCGACTCAGTTTAGGAGGAGGAGAAATAGGGGGTAGATAAGTAGTTAGGATATATGTAAAAAGGTAATTAAATAGTTAATATTTAATTACTCATGGGTAAAACAAAAATGGGGTGAATTAAAATTAGGATAAAATCACAAATTGATTAATACTCCAAGGGGGTAGTGGTGATATAAACGTGCCCCAGGTATCTGAGAAGGTAAAAAAAAGTGAGGGACACTAAATTGAGTAACCAATTTTAAGTGTCTACATTGACCTCATCTGGGATCTCACCAAGCAACTCACCTAGGAGCTCAGCTGGGAGCTCGACAAGCAACTCACCCAGGAGCTAGTCGAGTAGTTTGACTTGAGCTTCCCTAGAAACTTACCTAGGGTACCTTAGTAGCTTTCCTTGAGCTCACCCAAGAGCTCTTCTAGCACCTCGAGTTAAGCTTGAGATCTCATCAAGTAGCTCACCTGAAAACTCACATAAGAGCTCACCTGATAGCTCACCCTGACAACTCACATGGGAACTCACATATCTGATAGCCTTTTCACGTCACCTTGGGATCACATAGTATCTAACCTAAGAGTTTGTCGAGAAGCTTGCCTAACAGCTTATCTAGGAGTTTACCTAATAGCTCACCTTAGATTTCACCTAAAAGCTCACATGGGAGCTCACCAAGTAGCTCATCGAGTAAGATGACTTGAGATCACTTATGAGCTCACCAAGCAGCTCACTGGGGTCCTCCCCTAGAAGCTTGCCAAGTAGGGGACTTAGGAGATCACCTAGTAGCTCACTTGGGAGATCGCCTGAAATCTCACCATACCAACTCAACTTGAGCTCACCTTACCAACTCACCTTGTGCTTACCTTTCCAACTCACATGGGAGATCACCTATCATCTCACCTTGCCAAATCACCTTGAGCTTGGTAAGGATCTCACCTTGCCAACTCTCCTTGAGTCAGAATTAAAATTAGGATAGGTGTTTAAATCACAAATTGATTAATACTCCAAGGGGGTAGTGGTTGATATAAACGTGCCCCAGGTTATCTGAGAAGGTAAAAAAAAGTGAGGGACACTAAATTGAGTAACCAATTTTAAGTGTCTACATTGACCTCATCTGGGATCTCACCAAGCAACTCACCTAGGAGCTCAGCTGGGAGCTCGACAAGCAACTCACCCAGGAGCTAGTCGAGTAGTTTTGACTTGAGCTTCCCTAGAAACTTACCTAGGAACTCACCTAATAGATCACCTTAGTAGCTTTCCTTGAGGGAGCTCACATGATAGCTCACCTTGATCTCAAAAAATAGCTTTCCATGCAACTTCACTTGAGCTCACCCAGGAGCTCATCAAGTAGCTCACCTGAAAACTCAAATTACAGCTCACCTGTAAGCTCACCTTGCCAACTCACATGGAAGCTCACCTATTAGCTTTCCTTGATCTCACTAAGGAGCTCACCTTGCCAACTCACTTTAAGCTCATCTGGTAGCTTACCTTGGAGTTCATTGAGTAGCTCGCCAAGTAGCTTGCCTAGAAGCTCACCTAATAACTCACTTGGGAGTTCACCTAATAACTCACCTGGGAGCTTGCCTAACAACTCACCTGGGACCTCACCAAGCAGCTCATCAAGAATGTTTACTTGAGCTCACTTGTGAGCTCATTGGGTACCTCTTTTGGGAGCTCACTAAGTAGCTCACTTGGTAACTCACCTAGTATCTCTCCTGGGAGCTCGCTTAACAGCTCACTAAGTAGCTCACCTAGCAACTGTTCTAGGAGTTCACTGATCATCTCGAGTTGAGCTTGCTTAGGAGCTCATCGAGTAACTCACATGGGAGGTCACCTAATAGCTCACCTTACCAAATCACCTAGAGCTCACCTTACTAAATCACCTTGAGCTCTTTTGGTAGCTCACATGTAAGCTCACCTCACAGATTACCGATAATCTCACCTTTGAGCTCAAATGGGAGCTCACATAGTGGCTCACCTAGGAGCTCAGGCTGGGAGCTTGGCAAGTAGCTCACCTAGGAGCTTGTTGAGTAGATTGACTTGAGCTTTCCTGGAAACTCACCTGGGAGCTCACGTGACAGATCACCTAGGATCTCACCGAGTAACTCGACTTGAGCTCATCCAGGAGCTTGTCAACTATCTCACATGAAAAAATCACATGGGAGCTCACCTATACGGTAGCCTTACAGGATCACCTTGAGCTTGATGAGGAACTCACCTTACCAACTCACCTTGATCTTGTCTCGTATCTCACCTCAGAGTTTTTCAAGTAGCTCGCAAAGTAGCTCACCTAAGAGCTCACTTAACAGCTCACCGAGTAGGTTGACTTGACCTCACTTTTGAGCTTACTTGTGAGCTCACTGAGTAGCTCACTAGGGATCTCACATTGCAGCTCACCACATAGATCGCTTGGGAGCTTTCCTAGTAGCTCACAAATCAGCTCGAGTTGAGCTTGCCTGGGAGCTCATCAAGTAACTCACTTTGGAACTTCTTTGGAGCTCACCTAATAGATCACCTTTCCAACTCACCTTGAGTTCCCCTTGCCAACTCTCCTTGAGCTCACCTTAGCAACTCACCTTGAGCTCATCTGGTAGAGTGCATGTAAGTTAACCTCAGAGATTACTAACAAGCTCCCCTTTGAGCTCACTTGGGAGCTCACAAAGTAGCTCACCTAGGAGCTTTATTGGGAACTTGGCAAGTAGCTTTCCTAGGAGCTCGTAGATCAACTTGACTTGAGCTTGCCCTTAAGCTCATCAAGCCACTCACCTAAAAACTTGAATGGGAACTCACCTGATAGCCTGCCTTGCCAACTTGTATGGGAGCTCACCTGTCATCTCACCTTGACCTCATAGAGGAGCTCATCTTACCAACTCACCTTGAGTGCATCTGGTAAATTTCCTATGAGTTTGTTGAGTAGCTCTCATGGGACCTTTCCTAGTAGCTCACCTAGGAGCTCACCGAATAGCTTATCATGTAGCTCACCTAGTATATTTCCCTATATCTTGCCTAATAGCTCACCTGGGAGCTCCCCTAATAGCTCACCTGGGAACTCACCAAGTAACTCACTGCGTAGGTTTACATGAGCTCACTTGTGAGCTTGTGGAGTAGCTCAACGGGGAACTCACTGGTAGCTCACCAAGTAGCTCACTCGAGATCTCACCTAGAAGCTCGATAAGTAGGTCACCTGGGAGCTCTTCTTGGAGCTCACTGATCAGCTTGAGTTGAGCTCACCTAGGCACTTGTCGAGTAACTCACATGGGAACTCACCTGGGAGCTCACCTGATAGCTCACCTTGCCAATTCACCTTGAGCTCACTTAGGAGATCTTCTTGCCAAAATCACATTGAGCTTGTCTAGTAGCTTAGCTTATAGTTTGTTGAGTAACTCACCAAGTATCTCACCTGATAGCTCACCAAAAAACTCACCTGGGAGCTCACTGAACAGCTCATCGAGTAGGTTGACTTGAGCTTGCTTGTGAGCCCACCAGGTTCACCTAATAGTTTGTCAAGTAGCTCACCTAGGAGCTCTTCTTGGAGCTCACCAATCATCTCAAGTTGATCTCACCCAAAAGCTCATCAAGTAGCTCACCTGTTAACTCACATCTCATCTAGGAGCTCATCAAGCAGCTCACCTAAAAACTCGCATGGGAGCTCACCTTGACATCTCACCTTGACCTCAACTGAGGATATCACCTTTCCAACTCACCTTGAGCTCATCTGGTATCTCACCTTATAGTTCATCAAGTAGGTCACCTGGGAGCTCACCTAACAACTCACTTGGAGCTCACCTAACAAATCACTTGTGAGCTCGCCAGGGACCTCACTTGGGATATCACCATGTAGCTTGTTTGGGAGCTCACCTAACAACTTGCCTAGGATCTTTCCGAATAACTTACTAAGTAGCTCACCTTGGATCTCTTCTGGTAGCTTACCAATTAGGTCGACTTGAGGTCACTCGACATCTTGTTGAGTAACTCACCTAGGAGCTCACTTGAAAGCTGGCCTTGCTAACTCACCTTGATTTTAGCTAGTAGATCGCATATAAGCTCACCTCAGACATTACCAACAAGTTCACCTTTGGGCTCACCTAAGATCTTACCGATAAGCTCACCTAGGAACTCAATTAGGATCTTAGCAAGTACCTCGCATAGGTTCTCATCGAGCAGCTTGACTTGAGCTTACACGAAATATCCCCTGGGAGATTTCCTTACCAGCTCACCTTGATCTCACCCAGGAGCTTGCCGAGTAGCTCGAATTGAGCTCATCAAGTAGCTCACACAAAAACTAACATGGGAGATCACCTAAAAGCTCACCTTACTAACTCGAATGGGAGCTCACCTTGCCATCTCACCTTGAGCTCATTGAGGAGCCCACCTTGCCAACTCACCTTGAGCTCAGTGAGGAGCCCACCTTGCCAACTCACCTTTAGCTCATCTAGTAGCTCACCTCTGATTTCATTAAGTAGATTGCCAAGTAGCTCACCTGGGAGCTCACCTAATAGCTTGCCTAGAAGCTCAACAAGTAGCTCACTGAGTAGGTTAACTTGAGCTCACTTGTGAGCTCACTGAGCAGCTCACTAGGGACCTCACCTGGGAGATCGATAAGTGGCTCACTTGGGAGCTCAATTGGGAGCGTGCAGAAAATATCACAAAGTATCTCACCAGGGAGCTCTTCTGGGAGCTTGATGATCAGCTCGAGTTGAGCTCACCTAGGAGCTCGTTGAGTAACTCACCTGGGAACTTTCCTAAGAGCTCACCTGACAACTCACCTTACTAACTTTCCTTGAGCTCGCCTTGCCAACTTACCTTGAGCTCACCTTGCCAACTCACCCTGAGCTCATCTAGTAGCTCACATGTAAGCTCACCTCAGAGATTTTTGACAAGCTCACCTTTGAGCTTTCCTGGGAACTCACCGAGCAGCTCATCTAGGAGCTCGACATGTAGCTCACCTAGGAACTCATCGAGTAACTTGACTAGAGCTTCCCTAGAAACTTGCCTTGGTGCTTGCTCCTGATAGCTCCACCCTTACCAAATCACCTTGAACTCACCTAGGAGCTCACTGAGCACCTTCACTTAAGCTCACCCGAGAGCTCATCAAGTAGCTCACCTGAAAACTCACCTTGCCAACTTACCCTGAAAACTCACATGAGAACTCACCTATCAACTCACCTTGTTAGCTTACCTTAAGCTCACTGAGGAGCTCACCTTACCAACTCTCCTTGATATTTTCTGGTAGCTCACCTCGGAGTTCATCGAGTAGCTTGCCTAACAGCTTACCTGGGAGCTCACCTAATAGCTCACCTGGGAGCTTTCCTAAAAGCTCACCTTGGGAGCTCACCAAGAAGCTCGTCAAGTAAGATGACTTGAGCTCACTTGTGAACTCACTAAGTAGCTCATCGGGGTCCTCACTTGGGAGCTCATCTCAAGTATCTCACTTAGGAGATCACCTAGCAGCTCACCTGGGAGCTCACTTGACAGCTCACCTTACAAACTCACTTTGAGCTCACATTGCCAACTCACCTTGAGCTCACCTTTCCAATTCACCTTGAGCTCATATGGTAGCTCATATGTAAGCTCACCTTCTCATAGATTGCTGAAAATCTCACCTTTGAGCTTGCATAGGATTTCATCAAGCATCTCAACTTGAGCTCACCTAGGAGCTTGCCTAAGCTTGCCTTGCAGCTCACTCAAAAACTAACCTAGGAGCTCACCTTACTAGCTCACCTTACTAGCTCACCTTACTAGCTCACCTTGAGCTTACCTAGGAGCTCACAGACAAGTAGCTTGCTCAGAAACTCACATGAGAGCTCACCTGAAAACTCACCTTGTCAATTTAACATGGGAGATCACCAATCAGCTTACCTTGAGCTCTGCTAAGGAGCTCACCTTGCTAACTCACCTTGAGATCATCTAGTAGCTCACCTCAGAGTTCATCGAGTAGCTCACCTGGGAAATCACCTAAAAGCTCACCTTGGAGCTCACCGAGTAGCTCGCTGGGTAGGATGACTTTACCTGATAGCTTTACTTGCCAACTCACCTTGAACTCACCTTACGAACTCACCTTGAGCTCACCTTGCCAACTCACCTGGAACTCATTTGGTAGCTTACATGTAAGCTCACCTAAGAGATTACTGACAAGCTCACCTTTGAACCTCACCTAGGATCTCACCAAGCAACTCACCTAGGAGCTCAGCTGGGAGCTCGACAATTAGCTCACCCTAGGAGCTCATCGAGCAACTCGACTTGAGCTTCCCTGGAAACTTACCTGGGAGCTTTCCTAACAGCTTACCTTACTATCTCACCTTGAGCTCACCCAGGAGCTCATCAAGCACCTCGAGTTAAGCTCACCCAAGAGATCATCAAGTAGCTCACCCAAAAAATCATATAGGAGCTCACCTGATAGCTTTCCCTAACAACTCACATATGAACTCACCTATCAGTAGCCTTCTTAGGTCACCTTGAGCTCACTTAGGACAGTCACCTTGCCAACTCACCTTGAGCTCATCTAGTAGCTCACCTCGGAGCTCGTCAAGCAAGCTCACCTAATAGCTTACCTAGGAGCTCACCTAATAGCTCACCTTGGAGTTCACCTAAAAGCTCACTCGGGAGCTCACCAAGTAGCTTGTTGAGTAAGATGACTTGAGCTCACTTATGAGCTCGCCAAGTAGCTCACCAAGGTCCTCTCCTGGGAGCTTCACCAAGTAGCTCACGTAGGAGATCACCTAGCAGCTCACCTAGGAGCTTGCGTGATAGCTCGCCTTTTTGCCAACTCACCTTGAGCTCACCTTTCCAACTCTCCTTGAGCTCACCTTGCCAACTCACATGGGAGCTCACCTATCATCTCGCCTTGCCAACTCGCCTTGAGCTCACCTTTCCAAATCACCTAGTAGCTCACCTAGGAGCTAGGTTGGGAGCTCGGCAAATAGCTCACCCAGGAGCTCGT
Source organism: Taxus chinensis (assembly GCA_019776745.2). Classification (NCBI taxonomy): domain Eukaryota; kingdom Viridiplantae; phylum Streptophyta; class Pinopsida; order Cupressales; family Taxaceae; genus Taxus; species Taxus chinensis. Next base: position 905,373,252 of record CM034151.1, on the reverse strand, counting down.
CAACCAGCTTGGCTTGAGCTTATAGGAAAACTTACCTAGGAGCTCTCCTAATAGTTCACCTTACCAGGTTACATTGAGCTTACCCAAGAGCTCACTGAGTAGCTCATCTTGAGCTCACCTGAGAGCTCATCAAGTAGCTCATGTGGAAACTCACGGGGAGCTCGCCTTATCAAATTAGATGGGAGCTCACATATCATCTCACCTTGCTGGCTCACCTTGAGCTCGCTAAGGAGAGCACCTTACCAACTCACCTTGAGCTCATCTGGTATCTCACCTCAGAGTTCGTCGAGTAGCTCGCCAAGTAGCTCGCATGGGATCTCACCTAACATCTCACTTGGGAGCTCACCGAGTATCCCATCGAAAAGGTTGACTTGATCTCATCTACTAGCTCACTTGTGAGCTCACCGAGAGCTCACTTGGGAGCTTGCTAAGTAGCTCACTTAGAAGATCACCTAGCAGCTCACCTTCGAGCTCATCGAACAACTCACAATGTAGCTCACCTAGGAGCTCTTCTGAGAGCTCACTGATCAGATCGAGTTGAGCTCACCTAAGAGCTCATTGAGTAACTCACCTAGGAACTCCCTTGGGAGGTCACCTGAAAGCTAGCCTTGTCCAACTCACCTTGAGCTCATCTGGTAGCTCACATGTAATCTCATCTCAGAGATTATTGACAAGCTCACCTTTGAGCTTACTTGTGAGCTCACCAAGAAGCTCACCTAGGAGATTGGCTAGGAGTTCATCAAGCAGCTCACCTAGGAGCTCATTTTAGCTTGAAGTGAGCTTGACTTGAAACTTGGGAGCTCTGATAGCTCAAACTCACCTAGGAGCTCACAACTCGACTTGAGCTCACCTTGAGCTCACCCAACTCTCATGGAGCTCACCTATTAGCTCACTTGCTACTTGAGCTCACCCAGGAACTCAGCTTGTTAACTCACCTTGAGCTCACTAGTAGCTCAAAAGTACTCACATGGGAGCTTGCCTGATAGATTACTTTGCCAACTCTCATGGAAGCTCACCTATCGGTTCACCTTGCTAGCTTGCCTTGAGCTCACTAAGGAACTCACCTTGCCAACTCACCTTGAGATCATCTGGTAGCTCATCTCAGAGTTTTTCGAGTAGCTCACAAAGTAGCTAGCATGAAATCTCACCTAACAGCTCACCTGGGAGCTCACCTAACAGCTCGCTTGGGAGCTCACCAAGTAGCTCACTTAGGAGCTCACCTAATAGCTCACTTGGGAGCTCTCCAAACATCTCACAAAGTAACTCACCTAGGATCTCTTCTAGGAGTTCACTGATCAGCTCGAGTTTAGCTTTCCTGGGAGCTCATCTAGTAACTCACCTGGGAGCTTACCTGACAGCTTGCATTGCCAACTTGACTAGAGCTCACCTTTCCAACTCACCTTGAGCTCATATGGTAGCTCACATGTAAGATCACCTCAGAGATTACCAACAAGCTCACCTTTGAGCTCACATGCGAGCTGACCAAGTGGCTCACCTAGGAGCTCAGTTGGGAGCTCAGTAAAAAACTCACCTAGGAGCTCATCAAGAAGCTTGACTTGAGCTTGCCTAGAAACTCACCTAGGAGCTCACGTGACAGCTCACCCAGAAGCTCACTAAGCAGCTCAACTTGAGCTCACCCAGGATCTCGTCAAGTAGCCTGCACCTGAAAACTTGCATGGGAGCTCACCTATAATGTCACCTTGCTAGCTCACCTTGAGCTCGCTTAGGAGCTCACCTTGCCAACTCACCTTGAGTTCATCTGGTAGCTCACCTCAGATTTTTCTGAGTAGCTCACCAAGTAGCTCACCTGGCAGCTTACCTAACAGCTCACCTGGGAGCTCACATAGTAGCTCACTTTTGAGTAGGTTGACTTGACCTCACTTTTGAGTTTGCTTGTGTGCTCACTGATTACCTCACATGGAGCTCACCGTGTAGATCACTTGGGAGCTTACCTAACAACTTGCCTTGGAAACTCGTGGAATAGCTCGCCAAGTAGCTCACTTAGGAGATCTTTTGGGAGCTCACTGATAAGCTCAAGTTGAGCTCACCTAGGATTTCGTTGAGTAACTCACTTGAGAACTCACCTAGGAGCTCACCTGATAGCTCACCTTTCCAACTCACCTTTAGCTCACCTTGCCAACTCTCCTTGAGCTTACCTTTCCAACTAGCCTTGAGCTCATCTGGTAGCGTGCATGTAAGTTGACCTTAGAGATTCTTGATAAGCTCACCTTTGAGCTCGCTTGGGAGCTCATGGAGTAGCTCACCTATGAGCTGGGTTGGTAACTCAGCAAGTAGCTCACCCAGGTGCTCATAGGCTACCTTGACTTGAGCTTGACCCAGAGCTTGTCAAGAAAATCAACCAAAAACTTGAATGGGAGCTCACCTGATAGCTCACCTTGCCAACTCACCTATGGGAACTCACCTTAGGAGCTCACCTTGCCAACTCACCTTGATGTGCATCTAGTAGCTCACCTAGGAGCTCACCTAGCAGCTCGCTTAGGAGCTCACCTAGTAGCTCACTGAGTAGGTTGACTTGAGCTCGCTTGTGAGCTCACCGAGTAACTCACTAGGGACCTCAACTGGGAGCTCGCCAAGTAGTTCACTTTTGAGATTACTTAGCAGCTCACCTAGGAGCTCACCAAATAGCTCACCAAGTAGCTCACCTGGTAGCTCATCTCAGAGCTCACCTAATTAGCTCACCTAGGAGCTCACCTAATATCTCACTTGGGAACTCACTGAGTAGCTCACCAAGTAGGTTGACATGAGTCTCACTTATGAGCTCACCGAGTAACTCACTAGGGACCTCGCTTAGGAGCTCACTAAGTAGCTCACTTGGGATCTCGTCTAGCAGTTCACCTGGGAGCTCACTAAATAGATCACCAAGTAGGTCACACTTGGAGCTCTTCTAGGAGCTCGAGTTGAGCTCACACCTAAACTCATCGAGTAACTCACCATGGGAGCTCACCTAATAGCTCACCTTGCCAATTCACCTTGAGTTCACCTTACTAAATCGCCTTGAGCTCACCTTTCCAACTCACCTAGGAACTTGACTAGGAGCTCACCTGACAGCTCACCTTACCATCTCACCTCGAGTTCACCTTGCCAACTCACCTTAAGCTTGCCTTACCAACTTACCTTGAGCTCATTTCATAGCTCAAATGTAATCTCACCTCAAATATTGTTGATAAGCTCACCTGGGAGCTCACCGAGCAGCTCATCTAGGAGCTCAAAAAAAAGCTCACCCAAGAGCTCACCTGACAGCTCACCTTGCCATCTCACCTTGAGCTCAACTCACCTTGAAGCTCATCAAGTAACTCACCTGAAAAACTCACATGGGAGCTCAACTTACCAACTTGCATGGGAGCTCGCCTATCAACTCACCTTTCTAGCTCACCTTAAGCTCACTCAGGAGCTCACCTTGCCAACCCACCTTGAGCTTATCTGGTAGCTCACCTCAGACTTTGTCAAGTAGCTCACCAAGTAGTTTACCTGGGAGCTCACCTAACAACTCACCTAGGAGCTCATTTACCAACTTTCTTAGGAGCTCACCAAGAAGCTCGCTTAGTAGGATGACTTGAGCTCAGTTGTGAGCTGACCAAGCCATGCTCACCAGGGACCTTGCCTAGTAGCTTTCCAAGTAGCGCACTTGGGAGCTCACCTAGAAGCTCACCTAGGAGCTCATCAAACAACTTACCTAGGAGCTCTTCTGGGAGCTCGTCAATCATCTCAAGGTGAGCTCGCATGGGAGCTCATCGAGTAACTCCCCTTTGAACTCACCTTGCAAACTTGCCTAGGAGCTCACCTAATAGCTCACCTTGCCAAGTTGACTTGAGCTTTCCTTGCAAACTTTCCTTGAGCTCACCTTGCTAACTCACCTTGAGCTAATCTGGTAGCTCGCATGTAAGCTCACCTCAAAGATTACCGACAATCTCACCTTTGAGCTCACCTGGGAGCTCATCAAGTAGCTCACCTAGGAGCTCAGCTGGGGGCTCGAAAATTAGCTAGCCTAGGAGCTTGTCAAGTAGCTTGACTTGAGCTTCCCTGGAAACTCACCTGATAGCTCGCTTGATAGCTCAACTTGAGCTTCCCTAAAAACTTACCTAGGAGCTTAGATTTTTTTGAGTAGCTCACCAAGTACCTCACATGAGAACTCACCTAACAGCTCACCTAGGAGCTCATTAAACATCTCGCCAAGTAGGTTAACTTGAGCTCACTTGTGATTTCACCAAGTAGCTCACCAGGGATCTCACCCAAGAGCTCACCAACTAGCTCACTTGGGAACTCACCTAACAGCTCACCTAGGAGCTCATCCAATAGCTCACCAAGTAGCTTACCTGGGAGCTCTTCTGGGAGCTCGTCGATCTGCTCAAGTTGAGCTCACCTGGGAGGTCGTTGAGTAACTCATATACGAACTCAACTAGGAGCTCACCTGACAGCTCTCCTTTCTAACTCACCTTGAGCTCACCTTTCCAACTCACCTTGAGCTCACCTTACCAACTCACCTTAAGCTCATTTGGTAGCTTACATGTAAGCTCATCTCAGAGATTACTAATAAGCTCACCTGGGAGCTCACCTAGGAGCTCAGCTGAGAGCTCAACATGCAGCTTGGTCAGGAGCTCATTGAATAACTCAACTTGAGCTTGCTTGGAAACTCACCTAGGAGCTCGCCTTAACTCACCCAAGAGCTTAACATGAACACCTCAACTTGAGCTTTCCTTGGAGCTCACCTGAAGCACCTCACCTAAAAACTCACATAGGTCAGGTCACCTGACAGCTTACCTTACCATTGTTACATGGGAGATTACCTTGCAGCTCACCTTTGGCTCACTAAGGAGCTCACCTTGCCATATCACCTTAAGCTCATCTGGTAGCTCACCTCAAATTTTTTCTAGCAGCTCACCTAATAGCTCACCTTGAATCTCACCTAACAGCTCACCTAGGAGCTCACCGAGAAGCTTACCAAGTAGGTTGACTTGAGCTTGCTTGTGAGCTCTGAGTAGCTCACTGGGGTCCTCACTTGGGAGCTCACAAAGTATCTCACTTGGGAGAGCACCTAGCACCTCACCTGGGAACCAAACAGATAACCAAGTAGCTAGCTTCAGGATCTCTTCTAGTAGCTCACTGATAATCTCAAGTTGAGCTAACCCAAGAGCTCATCAAGTAAATCACCTGGGAACTCACCTTGGACATCACCTGATACCTCACCTTGCCAAATCACCTTGAGCTCACCTTGCCAAATCACCTTGAGCTCACCTTACCAACTCACCTTAAGCTCATTTGGTAGCTCATATATAAGCTCACCTTAGAGATTACTAACAAGCTCACCTGGGATCTCATCGAACAGCTAACCTGGGAGCTTTCTTGGGAGCTCAGATCAAGTAGCTCACCCAAGAGTTCGTCAAGCAGCTCGACTTGAGCTTGCCTGAAAACTCACCTGGGAGCTTGCCTGACACTCACCTTTCTACTCACCTTGAGCTTGCCCAGGATCTCGCCAAGTAGCTCAACTTGAGCTCACACAAGAGATTGTAACTCCCCTAAAAACTCACATAGGAGCTTGCATGACAACTTGCCAACTCACATGGGAGCTCACCTATCAGCTCACCTTGAGCTTGATGAGGAGATCACCTTGCCAACTCACCTTAATCTCTATCTGGTAGCTCACCTATGAGTTTGTTGAGTATCATGCAACATGTATCTTGCCTAACAGATTCACCTTCAGCATGTGAGCTCACCAAGTAGCTCACTAGGTACCTCTCCTGGGAGCTCGCTAAGTAGCTCACTTAGGAGCTCACCTAATAGCTCACATAGGATCTCACCAAATAGCTTGCTAAGTAGCTCACCTAGGAGCTCTTGTGAGAGCTCGCCGATCAACTCAAGTTGAGCTCACCCGGGAGCTCGTTCGAGTAACTCACTTGGGAAATCACCTGGGAGCTCACCTGACATCTCACCTTGCCAACTCACCTTGATCTTGCCTTGCTAACTCACCTTGAGCTCAACTTGGGTAGCTCACATGTACTTTCCTAAGAGATTGCTCACAAGATCATGTTTGAACTTTCCTGGGATCTCACCGAGTAAGCTCACCTAATAGCTCACCTGCTCCTCGAGTAGCTTGATTTGAGCTTTCCTGGAAACTCACCTGGGAACTCACCTTAGATTTAACCTTGTTAGCTCATCTTGACCTCACCGAAGAGGTTTCCAAGTAGCTCAACTTGAGCTCACCTAGGAGCTCGTCAAGCAACTCATTAAAAAACTCACATGGGATCTCACTTGATAGCTCACCTTGCTAACTCACATGGGAGCTCACCTATGCTCACTTTGCTAGCTCACCTTCAGCTTGCTGAGGAGCTCACCTTGCCAAATCACCTTAAGCTTAGAAAGTAGCTCACCTTAGAGTTTATTGAAGTAACTCACCAAGTAGCTCACCTGGGAGCTTGTCTAACAGCTCACCAAATATCTAACCTAACATCTTAACTAGGAGCTCACTGAGTAGGTTAAATTGAGCTCGCTTGTGAGCTCATCAAGTAGCTAGCTAGGGACCTCACCTAGGAGATCACCAAGTAGCTTGCTTGGGATCTCACCTAACAGCTCACCTTGTAGCTCTCTAAATAGCTTGCCAAGTAGCTCACTTGGGAGATTTTCTGGAACCTCATCGATCAACACGAGTTGAGCTTGCATGGGAGCTCATTGAGTAATTCACTTAGGAACTCACCTAGGAGCTCACCTGATAGCTCACCTAGAAATCTCACCTTGAGCCCACCTTACCAACTGGCTCACCTTTGAGCTCGCCTGGGAGCTCATCAAGTAGCTCAGCTAGGAGCTCGGCTGGGAGGTTGGCAAGCAGCTCACCCAGGAGCTCGTCGACCAGGTCGAACTTGAGCTTGCCTAAAAAAATCACCTAGGAACTCACCTGATAGCTCACCTTTCCAACTAACCTTGAGCTTGTTTAGGATCTCACCAAATAGCTCAACTTGATATCACCTGGGAGCTCATGAGCTCACCTAGGAGCTCGTCAAGCAATTCACATAAAAACTCGCATGGGAGCTCACCTGATAGCTCACCTTACCAACTCAGATGGGAGCTCACCTATCAGCTCACCTTTCTAGCTTACCTTTAGCCCGCTTAGGAGCTCACCTTGGAAACTCACCTTGAGCTAATATGGTAGCTCTCCTTGGAGTTTCATCGAGTAGCTTCACCATGTAGCTCACCTAGGATCTCATTGGGAGCTCACTGAGTAGCTTTAACTGGGTTTACCAGGGAGCTCATCAAGTAGCTCACCTGAAAATGTGCATGGGAGCTCACCTGACAGCTTACCTTGCCAACACACATGGGATCTCCCCTATCAAATCATAGTTCATCGAGAAACTTACCAAGTAGCTCAGTTGGGAACTTGACTAACAGCTCACCTGGGAGCTCACCTAATAGCTCACCTAGGAGCTCTCTTAGCAGCTCACCGAGTAGGTTGACTTGAGCTCACTTGTGAGTTCACCAAGTAGCTCACCAGGGACCTCACCTGGGAGCTTGCTAAGTGGCTCACTCAAGAGCTCACCAAACAGCTCACCTGGGAACTCACCGAATAGCTCACTAAGTAGCTCACCTGGGAGCTCTTCTGGGAGTTCACCGATCAGCTCAAGTTGAGCTCACCTAAGAGTTCATCAAGTAACTTACTTGGGAACTCACCTGGGAGCTCACCTGACAGCTCACCTTGCCAACTCACCTTGAGCTCACCTTGTCAACTCACCTTGAGCTCACCTTGTCAACTCACCTTGAGCTCATTTGGTAGCTCACATGTAATCTCACCTCAAATATTACCTATAAGCTTGCCTTTGAGCTCACCTGGGAGCTCACCGAGTAGCTCACCTAGGAGCTCAACAACAGGTCACCCAAGAGCTCATCGAGCAGCTTAACTTGAGCTTACCCAGAAACTCACCTAGGAGCTTGCCTGACAAATTTGCCTTGCCAGCTCACCTTAAGCTCACCTAGGAGCTCACTAAGCAGCTCGAACTTGAGCTCACCCAGGAGCTCATCAAGTACCTCACCCTAAAACTCGCATGGGAGCTCACCTGATAACTCACCTAAAAACTTGCATGGGAGGTCACCTGATAGCTCACCCAGAACCTCACATGGTAGCTCACCTATCAGCTCACCTTAAGCTCACTGAGGATCTCACCTTGCCAACTCACCTTGAGCTTGTTTGGTAGCTCACCTTAGAGTTCTTCGAGTAGCTTCTCAAGTAGCTCTCTGGGAGCTCACCTAATAGCTCACCTAGGAGCTTAACTAACAGCTCACCTGAGAACACACTGAGTAGCTTGCTGAGTAGAATGACTTGAGCTCACTTATGAGCTCACCGAGTAGCTCATCGGGGACCTTACTTGGGAGCTCACCAAGTAGCTTGCTTGGGAGCTCTCCTAGTAGCTTGCCTGGGAGCTGCCTAGCTCACAAAATAGCTCACCAAGTAGCTTGCCTGGGAGCTGTTCTGGGAGCTCACCAACCAGCTCAAGTTGAGCTCACCCTGAGCTCGTCGAGTAACTCACTTGGGAACTCAACTAGGAGCTCACCTGACAGCTCACCTTACCAACTCAACTTTGAGTTTGCATTTCCAACTCACCTTGAGTTCATCTGGTAGCTCACATGTATGCTCACCTCAAAGATTACCAACAAGCTCAGCTTTGACCTTTCCTGGGAGCTAACCAAGTAGCTCACCTAGGATCTCAGCTAGCTCAGCTAGCTCACCCAGGAGCTCCTCAACCATAGCTCAACTTGAACTTTCCTAAAAATTGGCTTGGAGACCTGACAGCTCACCTTGCCATACCTTGAGCTCACATGGGATATCACTTGATAGCTCGCATGGGATATCACTGACTCACCTAGAAACTCACATGGGAGCTCACCTATCAGCTTTCCTTGCTAGTAAACCTTGAGCTCACTTAGGAGATCATCTTGCCATCTCACCTTGAGCTTGTCTAGTAGCTCACCTCAGAGTTCATCGAGTAGATCACCAATTAGCTCACCTAGGAGCTCACCTAATAGCTCACCTTAGAGCTCATCAAGTACCTCATTGAGTAGGTTAACTTGAGCTTTCTTGTGAGCTCACTTGTGAGCTCGTCGAGTAGCTTCTTGGGGACCTGGCATAGGAGCTCACCAAGTAGATGACTTGGGAGTTCACCTAGAAGCTCACCAAATAGCTTGTTAAATAGCTCAAATAGGATCTCTTCTTGGAGCTCTCTGATCATCTCAAGTTGATCTCACCCATAAGCTCATGGAGAAACTCACAAGCATAACTCATCTAGGAGCTCATCAAGTAGCTCACCTAAAAACTCACATGGGAGCTCACCTTGCGAGCTCACCTGAGCTCACTAAGGAGCTCACCTTGCCAACTCACCTTGAGCTCATCTGATAGCTCACCTCAGAGTTCATCGAGTAGTCTTTCCAAGTAGCTTGCCTAGGAGCTTACCTAACAGCTCACCTGGGAGCTCACCTAACAGCTCACTTGTGAGCTCACCATGGACCTCACTTGGGACAACACCAAGTAGCTCATTTGGGAGCTCACCCAACAACTCACATGGGATCTCACCAAACAACTCGCTAATTATCTCACCTTGGGAGCTCTTATGGCAGCTTGTCAATCAGCTCGAGTTGAGATTTCTCTAAGAGCTTGTCAAGTAACTCACCTGGGAAATCACCTGGGAGCACACCTGAAAACTTGCCTTGCCAACTCACCTTAAGCTCAGCTGGTAGCTCACATACAAGCTCACCTCAAACATTACTGACAAGCTCACCTTTCAGCTCCCCTAAGAGCCCACTGAGCATCTCACCTAGGAGCTCAGCTGGGAGCTTAGCAAGGACCTCACCCAGGTGCTCGTCAAGTAGCTTGACTTGTGTTTACATGGAAACTCACTTGGGAGCTCACCTTGAGCTCACCCAAGAGCTCGCCAAATAGCTCGACTTGAGCTCATCAAGTAGCTCACCCAAAAACTCACATGGGAGCTCACCTGATAGCTCACCTTACTAACTCGAATGGGAGCTCACATTTTACAAGCTCACCTTGAGCTCACTGAGGACCCTACCTTGCCAACTCACCTTGAGCTCATCTGGTAGCTCACCTTAGAGTTCATCGAGTATCTCACTAAGTAGCTTTCCTAGGAGCAGCTCAATGAGTATGCTCACTTGAGCTAAGTTGACTTGAGCTCACTCCGTGAGCTCTCCAGGGACCTCGCTTGGGAGCTCACTAAGTAACTCATGTTTAGGAGCTCACTTGGAAGCTCACCAAATAACTTGTAAAGTAGCTCACCAAGGAGCTCTTCTAGGAGCTTGACGATCAGCTCAAGTTGAGCTCACCTGGGAGCTCATCGAGTAACTCACCTAGGAACTTTCACTGGGAGCTCACCTGACAGCTCACCTTACCAATTCACCTTGAGTTCACCTTACCAACTTGCCTTGAGCTCGCCTTACCAACTCTAGTAGCTCACATGTAAGCTCACCTTATTTCTGACAAGCTCACCTTTGAGCTCAAATGGGAGCTCACCAAGTGGCTCAACTAGGAGCTTTTTGAGTAGTTTGACTTGAGCTTAGCATAGAAAATCACCTAGGAGCTTGCATAACAGCTCACCCAGGAGCTTGCCGAGTAGCTCAACTTGAGCTCTCTTGGGATGATTGGTAGCTTGCCAAAAAACTCAATGGGAGCTCACCTATAAGGTCACCTTGCAGCTCTCCTTGAACTCACTGAGGAGCTCACCTTGCCAACTTGCCTTGAACTCATCTGGTAGCTTACCTTGGACTTTGTCGAGTAGCTCACCTGAGAGCTCATCAAACAGCTCACCTAGGAGCTCATGGATCGTCGCCTAGTAGGTTGACATGAACTCACTTTTAAGGTCATTTGTGAGCTCACCGAGTAGCTTGTCAGGGACCTCTTTGAGTAACTCACTTGGGAACTCACCTGGGAGCTCACTTGATAGCTCACCTTTCTTCACCTTGAGCTCACCTTGCCAACTCACTTTGAGGTCATCTGGTAACACACATATAAGTTGACCTTAGAGATTACTGACAAGCTCACCTTTGAGCTCGTTTGGGAGCTGATGGAGTAACTCACTCAGGAACTTGGCTAGGAACTCAACAAACAGCTCACTCAGGAGCTCATAGAGTAGCTTGACTTGAGTTGTCAGGGAGCTCATCAAGAAGCTCACCCAAAAACTGGGAAGCTCACCTGATAGCAGCCTTTCCAACTCGCATGGGAGATCACCGTGCCAGCTCACCTTGAGCTCACTAAGGAGCTTGAACTCACCTTGATTGCATTTAGTAGCTCACCTATGAGTTTGTTGAGAAACTCAACAAGTAGGTCACCTAGAAGCTCACCTAGCAGCTCACCTGGGCACTCACCTAGCAACTCACATGGGAGCTCACCTCACTGAGTAGGTTGACTTGAGCTCACTTGTGAGCTTACCTGGGTAGCTCGTCAGGGACCTCAACTGGGAGCTCACCAAGTAGTTCACTTTTGAGATAGCCTAACAACTCACCTGGGAGCTCACCAAATAGCTCACCAAGTAGCTCACCTGGTAGTAGCTCACCTAATAGCTCACAAGGTAACTCACTGAGTAGCTCACCGAGTAGGTTGACATGAGCTCACTTGTGAGCTTGCCATGAAGCTCACTAGGGACCTCACCTGGGAGCTCACCAAGTAGCTCACTTGGGAACTCACCTAGCAGTTAACCTGGGAGCTCACAAAATAACTCACCAAGTAGCTCACCTAGAATCTCTTCTAGGAGCTCACTGATCAGCTCGAGTTAAGCTCACCTGGGAGCTCGTGGAATAACTCACCTGGGAACTCACTTGGGAGCTCACCTAATAGCTCACCTTTTCAATTCACCTTGAGTTTGCCTTACCAACTCACCTTGAGGTCACCTTGCCAACTAGCCTTGAGCTCATCTGGTAGCTCGTATGTAAGCTCACCTCAGAGATTACCAACAAGCTCACCTTTGAGCTCACTTGGGAGCTTACCGAGCAGCTCACCTAGGAGCTCGGCTGGGAGCTTAGTAAGTAGCTCACCTAGGAACTCATCGAGCAGCTCGACTTAAGCTTTCCCAGAAACTCACCTGGGATATTATCTTATAGCTCGCCTTGCCAGCTCACCTTGAGCTCACCCATGAGCTTGACAAGTAGCTTGACTTGAGCTCATCTAGGAGCTCATCAAATAGCTCACCCAAAAACTCACATAGGAGCTTACCTGACAGCTCACCTTGCTAACTCACATGGGAGCTCCCCTATTAGCTCACCTTGAGCTCACTTAACTCACCTCCAACTCACCTTGAACTCATCTGTAGCTCACATCAAACTTCGTCGAGTAGCTCACCAAGTAGCTTGCCTAGGAACTCGACTAATAACTCACATGGGAGCTCACCTAATAGCTCACCTAGGAGCTCACCGAGTAGCTCACCAAGTAGGTTGACTTGAGCTCACTTATGAGCACACCAAGTAGCTCATCGGGACCTCACCTTGGAGCTCGCCAAGTAGCTCACTTGGGAGCTCACCTAGTAGCTCACTTGGGATCTCGCTAAATAGCTCACCAAGTAGCTTGCCTAGGAACTATTCTAGGAGCTCACTGATCAGCTTGAGTTGAGCTCACCTGGTAGCTCATCGAGTAACTCACCTAGGAACTCAAGTAGGAGCTCACCTTCCCCTTACCAACTCACCTTGAGTTTACCTTGCCAACTCACCTTAAGCTTTCCTTGCCAACTCGACTTGAGCTCATCTTGTAGTTCGAATGTAATATCACCTCAGAGGTTACCGATAAGCTCACCTGAGAGCTCACCGAGTAGCTCACCTAGGAGCTCAGCTTGGAGCTCGAAAAGTAGCTCACCGAGGAGCTCACCTAATAGCTCACCTTGTTAGCTCACCTTGAGCTCACCTTGAGCTTGTCTTTGCTAACTCACCTTGAGCCTCATCTAGTATCTCACATGTAAGCTCACCTCAGAGATTTCTGACAAGCTAGCCTTTGAGCTCACCTGGGAGCTCATCGAGCAGCTCAGCTAGGAGCTCGGTAAGTAGCTTGACTTGAGCTTATCAAGAAACTCACCTTAGAGATCACCTGACAGCTCACCTTACCAGCTCACCCTGAGCTCACTGAGTAGCTCACCCAGAATCTCGCATTACAGCTCACCCAGAAACTTACATGGGAGCTTGCCTTACTAGCTCACCTTGAGCTAGCTAAGGAGCTCACCTTGCTAACTCACCCTCAGCTCATCTGGTAGCTCACCTTGGGGTTCATCAGTAGCTGGTAAGTAGCTCACCTGGGAGCTCTCCAAGTAGGTTGACTTGAGCTCACTTGTGAGCTGAGTTCACTGAGTAGCTCACCAGGGACCTCACCTGGGATCTCACCAAGTAGCTTTCTTAGAACCTCACCTAGTAGCTCACCTAGAAGCTCACCAAATAACTTAGCCAAGTAGCTCACTTGGGAGCTCTTTTGGGAGCTTGCCAATCAGATTGAGTTGAGCTCACCTGGGAGCTCATTGAGTAACTTGCCTGGGAACACACCTGGGAGTTCACCTAAGAGTTCATCCTTGCCAACTCACCTTGAGCTTCACCTATCCAAATTGACTTGATCTCACCTTACTAACTCACCTTGAGCTCATCTGGTAGCTTGCATGTAAGCTCAAGCTTAGAGATTGCTAACAAGCTCACCTTTGAACTCACCTAGGAGCTCACAGAGTAGCTCACCTAGGAGTTCAGCTGGGAGCTCAATAAGTATCTCACCTAGGAGCTCATCAAGCAGCTAGACTTGAGATTTCTTAGAAACTTGCACTGGGAGTTCACCTTACAGCTCACCTTACCAGCTTGCCTTAAGCTCACCCAGGAGCTCACTGAGTAACTCAACTTTACGTCACCCATGAGTTCATCAAGTATCTTACCCAAAAAATTACATGGGAGCTCACCTAACAACACGCCTTGCCAACTCATATGGGAGCTTGCCTTGCCATCTCGCATTAAGCTTGCTGAGGAGCTCACATTGCCAACTCACCTTGAGCTCATCTAGTATTTCACCTCAGAGTTCATCGAGAAAATATCCAAGTAGCTCACCTAGGAGCTTGCCTAATAGCTCTCCTGGGAGCTCACTAAGAGTAGGTTGACTTGAGCTTACTTGTGGCCTTGCCGATCAGCTCACTGGGGACCTCACCTTGGAGCTCGCCAAGTAGCTCACTTGGGAGATCACCTAGTAGCTTTCCTGGGAGGTCACTGAATAGCTTGTCAAGTAGCTCACCTTAAGTTCTTCTAGGAGATCTCTGATTAGCTCGAGTTGAGCTCACCTAGGAGCTCATCGAGTAACTCACCTGGGAGCTTGCTTGACAGCTCACCTTGCCAACTCACTTTGAGCTTGCCTTCCCAAATCACTTTGAGCTCACCTTGCCAACTCACCTTGAGCTCTCCTTTGAGCTCACCTGGGAGCTCACAAAGAATCTCACCTAGGAGCTTGGTTAGAAGCTCGGCAAGTAACTCACTTAGGAACTCATCGAGTAGCTCAACTTGAGCTTGCCAAGAAACTCACCTGGGAGCTCACCTGACATCTCACCTTGCCAGCTCACTTTGAGCTCACCTAGGAGCTCGTCAAGCAGATCGACTTGAGTTGACCTGAGATCTTGAAGCTCACCCAAAAACTCGTGGGAGCTCACCTGACATCTCACCCAAAAACTCACATGGGAGCTCACCTATCAGCTCACCTTGAGCTTAGTGAGGAACTCACCTTCTCAACTCACCTTGATCTCATCTGGTAGCTCACCTCAGAGTTTTTTAAGTAGCTTGTCAAGTAGCTCACTTGGTAGCTCACCGAGTAGCTCACTGAGTAGGTTGACTTGAGCTCTGCTTATGAGCTCACCAAGTAACTCATCGAATAGATTTTTTAATTAGCTCACCTAGGAGCTCAACTCAGAGCTCACTGCTTATCTTGAGTTGAGCTCACCTAGGATAGCTTCGAGTAACTCACTTGGGAGCTCACCCAGTAGTTCACCTAGAAGCTTGCACATAGTAGCTCACCTGGGAGCTCTTGTATGGAGCCCGTCGATTACCTCAAGTTGAAGCCTCACCCAGGAGCTATCGTTGAGTAACTCACATGGGAACTCACCTAGGAGCTCAGCCTAACAGCTCACTCTTGCCAACTCACCTTGAGCTCATCTAGTAGCTCACATATAAGCTCACCTCAGAGATTTCCAATAAGCTCACCTTTGAGCTTTCCTGGGAGCTCACTGAGTAGCTCACCTAGGAGCTCAGCTGGGAGCTCGGTAAGAAACTTGCATAGCTCATCAAGTAGCTCAAGTTAAGCTATCCCTAGAAACTTTCTTGGGAGCTCACATGACATAGCTCACCTTACCAACTCACCTTAAGCTCGCCCAGGAACTCACCAAGTAACTTGGCTTGAGCTCAACTGGGAGCTCATCAAACAACTCACTCAAAAACTTTACATGGGAGCTCACTATGACAGCTTGCACTTGCCAAGCTTACATCAGGAGCTCGACTTATCAGCTTAGTTTTCCATCTCACCTTGAGCTCACTGAGGAGTTCACCTTGCCAGTCTCACCTTGAGCTTGGATCGAGTAGCTCAACTCAGGAGCTTGCATCAAGTAGCTCACCAAGTAGCTCACCTAACAGCATGCCTAGGAGATCACCAAGTAGCTCTCTGAGTAGGTTGAATTGATCTTACTTAGTGAGCTCTCCAAGTAGCTCAGCGAGTAACTCACTTGGGAACCCACCTTGACAGCTCGCCTGATAGCTCACCTTGCCATGGGAGCTCACCTATGAGCTCACCTTGCTAACTCACCTTAAGCTCACCTTAGTCAACTCACCTTACCAGCTAATCTGGTAGCTTATCATGGTAAGCTCGGCTTAGAATTGATCGATAAGCTCACTTAGGTAGCTCTTCTAGTGAGCTCACCTGATCAGCTAACTTGGGATCTCACTTAAGTAACTCACCTAAGTAGACTCACCTGGGAGCTCACACTAACAGCTCACCTTATCAACCTCACCTTGGGAGCTCACCTTGCTAGGTCACGCTTGGGAGCTCATATGGTAGCTCACGTCAGAGATTACCGATCTAAGTATCTCACCTTTGAGCTCACCTGGAAGCTCACCTAGGATCTTAGCTGGGAGCTTGGAAAGTAGCTCACCTAGGAGCTCATCTAGTGGGAGCTCACCTGACAAGTCACCTTTCCAATTCACCTGATGAGTTCACCTTACCAACTCACCTTGAGCTTGCCTTGCCAACACACCTTGATCTCATATGGTAGCTTGCATATGTAAGCTCACCTCAAGAGATTTATTGACAAGCTCACCTTTGAGCTCACTTGGAAGCTTACCGAGGTAGCTGAGCTAGGAGCTCAGTATGGGAGCTCGACAAGTAGTATCACCCAGGAACTCATCTGAGTAGCTCGACTTGGTAGCTTGCCTAGGAAACTCACCTGAGAGCTTGACTGAGTAGCTTGAACTTGAGGCTAACCTAGGACCTCATCAAGTAGCTCACCCAAAAACTCACATGGGAGATCTCTTGACAGCTCACCTAGATAACTCGCGTGGGAGGTCACTTGCCAGCTTGCATTGACAGCTCACTTTGAGCTCGTTGATCAGCTCACCTTGCCAGTTCACCTTGAGCTTGTCTGGTAGTTCACCTCGAAGTTTTCCATGTAGCTTGCCAAGTATCTCACCTAACAACTAAGCTACCAGTTCACTGGGTAGCTCGTCTAGTAGGTTGACTTGAGTTCACTTTTGAGCTCACCAAGTAGCTCACTAGTGGACCTCTGCCTAGGAGCTAGACTAACAAGCTCACTTCAGAGTTCACCTAGAAGCTCACTGAATGGCTCGCCAAGGAGCTCACCTGGGAGCTCTTCTAGGAGCTCACCGATCATCTCGAGTTAAGCTCACCTAGGAGCTCATTAAGTAACTCACCTAGGAACTCACGTGGGAGCTCACCTGATAACTCGCCTTGCCAACTCACCTTGAGTTCACCTTACCAACTTGCCTTGAACTCACCTTGCCAACTCACCTTGTGCTAATCTGGTTACTCGCATGTAATCTCACCTCAGAGATTACTGACAAGCTTGCCTTTGATCTCTCTTTGGAGCTCACTGAGTAGCTCACCTAGGAGCTTAGATTACCAATTCACATGGGAGCTCACCTATTAGCTTCTAGTACCAGCTCACTTTGATCTCGCTAATGATCTCACCTTGCCAAATCACCTTGAACTCATTTGGTAGCTTGCCTCAGAGTTTTTTGAGTACCTCAACAAGTAGCTCGCCTAACATCTCACCTTGGAACGCACTGATTAACTCACCAAGTAGGTTAACTTGAGCTTTTTGAACAGCTCACTGGAGACCTCAATTGGGAGCTCACTAAGAAGCTTGCTTGGGAGCTCACCTAGTAGCTCACCTGGGAGCTCACTGAACAACTCGCCAAGTGGCTCACTTGGGAAATCTTCTAGGAGCTCACCGATCAGCTTTAGTTGAGCTCACCTAGGAGCTCATCGAGTAACTCACCTGGGTGCTCACATTACTAACTTTCCTTGAGCTCACCTTGCCAACTCACCTTGATCTTGCCTTTCCAACTCATATTGAGCTCATTTGGTAAATCGTATGTAAACTCACCTCAAATATTGCTGACATGCTCACATTTGAGCTCACCTGGGAGCTCACTGAGTAGCTCACCTAAGAGATAAGCTAGGAGCTTGGTAAGTAGCTCACCCAGGAGCTCATCAAGCAGCTCGACTTGAGCTTACCTAGAAACTCACATGAGAGTACACCTAATAGCTTACCTTGCCAACTCGCCTTGAGCTCATTTGGTAGCTTGTCTTAGAGTTTGTAGAGTATCTCGCCAAGTAGTTCACCTGGGAGATTTCCTAACAGCTCACTTAGAAGCTCATCGAGTAGGTTGACTTGAGCTTAATTTTGAGCTCACCTATCACCTCGCCGAGGACCTCACCTGGGAGTTCGCCAAGTAGCTCGCTTAGGAAATTTCCTAGTAACTCACCTAGGAGCTCACCGAATAGCTCGCCAAGTAGCTCTCCTAGGAGCTCTTCTGGGAGCTCACCAATCAGCGTGAGTTGAACTCACCTGAGAGCTCGTTGAGTAACTCACCTGGGAACTCACCTGATAGCTTTCCTTGCCAACTCACCTTCAGCTCACCTTTCCAAATCACCTTGAGCTTGCCTTACCAACTCACCTTGAGCTCATCTTGTAGCTCACATGTAAGCTCACCTCGGAGATTACCGATAAGCTCACCTTTGAGCTCACCTGGGAGCTCATTGACCAGCTCACCTAGGAGCTTAGCTTGAAGCTCAGTAATTAGGTCACCCATGAGCTCATCGAGTAGCTTAACTTGAACTTTTTCAAAACCTTACATGGGAGCTCTCCTGATAGCTCACCTTCCTAGCTTACCTTGATCTCACCCAAGAGCTTACTGAGTAGCTCAAATTGAGCTCACTTGGGAGCTCATCAAGCAGCTCACAGAAAAACCTGTATGAGATCTCACCTGACAGCTCACTTTTCCAACTCTCATGGGATCTGACCTATCAGCTTGCCTTAAGTTCACTGATGATCTCACCTTGCCAACTCACCTTAAGCTTGCATAGGAGTTATCCTGACAACTCACCTTGAGCTCACCTTACTAACTCACCTTGAGCTCATATGGTAGCTCACATGTAAGCTCACCTCAAAGATTAGTGATAAGCTCACTTTTGAGCTCACCTGGGAACTCACCAAGTATTTCACCTAGGAGCTCAACTGGGAGCTCGGTAAGCATCTTTCTCTGGAGCTCATCGAGTAGCTCAAATTGAGCTTACCCAAAAACTCACTTGGGACCTCACCTAACAACTTGGCTTGCCATCTCACCTTGAGCTTACCTAGGAGCTCACCAAGAATATCAACTTGAGCTCACCAGGGAGCTTATCAACAAGCTCACTTGAAAACTTGCATGGGAGCTCACCTGACAGCTCACCTAGAATCTCACATGAGATCTCACCTATTAGCTTGCCTTGCTAGTTTGCCTTGAGCTCACTAAGCAACTAACTGTTGGTGCAAAATCATAGCACCCCTGGACGCACGTCAGGCTTCTAGGTTGATGTTCAGGCATCCAGTGTGATTGCACAACATGGAAACCTCTCTCCAAGCGTGGGGATTTGTGAAACTGAGAGAGGAATCTCCAGAGAAGGCTGGTTCCTGCTCCTAAACTACCTGCCACAAGCTATTCCAGTGCAGGAAAGCTAATCTAATCCTAATCTAACCATGCCAAGCAGACAGAGAGAGAGAGAGAAGGGAAAACAGCAAAAGCCTACACTAAAACAGTGATACACCAGAGAAGGAGAATGTTGGACATCTATCAAAACTGCCATGGGACAAAGAGAGGTGAGCAATGGGAAGGATGGACAGAAGCATCACGAACCCAAGGATAGATTTCACACAGAAAATGTCCCAAAACTCCATGAACACGGCGCCAGACCTGCAATGAACGTTCAAACATGCACAAATACCTGCAATGAAGAGAGGCAAGAAGAGAACAAGAAAAAACGAGGAAGGATGGACAGATGCATCACAAAACACGTTTTGTTGCTCCAGAAGTTTGCACAGAACATCATTCCATTAGTAAAAGGAAAAAAAAAACGCCATTACAGAGCAGGGAGGAGGTTCGAACTCCATTTTCAACCCCAGAGAAGAAAAGAAGGGAGGGCAGAGCAGAAAGAATGAACCACACTTTTTCAAAATGAGCCAAAACTGGCTTTTTTACATTGCATGGGTCGAACCCAGGGGACATAAACGTAGGAAAACGTGCAAGCCCATTCCTCATTGACTGCAGATGCATTAACTCAGCATGGAGGAATCTTACCAACCCATACCCTGTCACTTTGACTGATTTTGGAGGAGAATGCGACCCATTTGTATTAATTTGGCCGCTAAAATGTCACTTCTGGCCGTGCAGAAGAAGAATGCGACCCATTAGCATTAAAACGGGTTGTTGAAAGGTCGCTTCTGGCCATTACCACACGTCAAAGCCGTTTCTCGATTTTCTCTCTTCAGACTGCACCAAAACTCGAGATTGATCCCAGAATCATGTAGAGCATCTCACTAGCTTTCCGTTGATACCAAGAACGTGCAAATCCGAGCTCTGGATCGAAAGATATGTCGATCTGAAGATTTAGGGCACGGAACAGGCGAAAACGGATTTTGAAATATTTTCCCGCGCACTGCCACTTGGACGCCACGTGGCATACTCTGATTCGCTGAATAATTCTCTCTCCTCTACCTTTCGGTGGGCTGTCTTTTTGAAATGCTTGTGGGCCCTTTAAACTTGGACACGTGGCGCCATTTCATTGGTTCGGTTCAGCGCTTGAAAACTCGCCCATTGACTTTTTGACTTTTCTCTTGTGAGGACACGTGGCAGCTTCTGATTGGTCCTCGGCTGATTCGGCTCCTTCGCGTACTTCGCCTCCATTTGTCCCGGATGTCCCATTTGATTTTGGACCCTCTAGACTCATTTCGGCCGATTCGGCCGGTTCGGGCATTTTTGGCCCGCTTGTCCCACTTTGCTTCGGACTGACTTGACTCTTTTCGGCCGGTTCGGCCGGTTCGGGCATTTCTGGCCCGCACGTCCCAATTGCTTTTGGGCTCCTTGTACTGTTTTCGCGCGATCCGGCCGGTTTGGGCATTTCACGTCCATTTGTTCCACTCGTCCCGAATGCTACCCTCTTCAGCAGTTAGCCAATTTTTCTTCTCGGCTGGATCGGCTTTTCGCGCCCGCCGCGTACTTCTGTTCCACTTGTCCCATTTGCTTTGTGGGCCGCCTGGACTCATTTCGGCCGGTTCGGGCGGTTCACGTACCTCTGTCCCATTTGTCCCGCCTTGTGCTGGACCAGGACTTAGCCGATTTTCACAATTTTTTCTGGCCCAAACTACTTGCTTTCTGCAACCTTCTCCGCACTTTCTCAAAGCTTGCTCCCTCCTTCTTCGGCCTGGGGAGTTAGAAAAATATGAGGGGACCCTGGAACCATGACTTTTTTCCCTGAATCAATCAATGTGCCTGGGACTTGAATACTCTGATGCATGTTATCAAAATTACCCTGGGGGGGTGAATTTTGGATAACAGTTTGGCGACTCAGTGGGGTCATCTGCCTGCTAGATGAAAAGACCAGTAGCCTGAAGCAATCCATTGGGCATGGAGTCATGAGTTGTAACCCGCAACTGATCTGAACTTTGAAAACCTCCCTCTGAGCCACTTGAAACCCACTGGACATGGAGTTGTTCTCACCAAAAACCACTTAAAAGAACTGTGCAAGAGCAAAACCAGCAACACCAAAAACTATGTACAAAACTGAAAATCATACATGCCCCAAATGGAACATGCAGAGTGTGCACAAGCACTTCTTCTGCTGAAAGCAAACCTAGCTACTCTACTCTAACTGGAAGCAAAGGCAAGCTAAACAAACCCTGCAACTGGTTGTGCAAAATAGCTCCCTTTCTTCAAAATTGGCAGCCATGCAATTGATTTGGCACTGATCATGGCTGCTTGGATGGATGGAAAATCAACAAGAAGTTGGTCTTCAATCCAAATCATCAAGGCATCAACTGCAAAATCCAATACCTCTTTTAGTTACTCTGCATTTGGATTGAAGAGGTATGGCAGCTGATCCTTGGTACTTTGTAGCTCATCCTCATGCCCAGAAGTGAGCATGACCGGTTGTGGCTTCTCCTTTGGCTCCAATGAAGCCAAATACCTGATTGGGCAAGGTCTGATCCGTTTGATATGCCCATAGCTCTGATTTTCAACTCCAAGAATGGAGTCTTCTTGTATACCCTCCTGAATGGATGATATGGAAGAAATGGTGGAATCCTTCTGTCCTTTCTCTTCCTCCAATGAAGAACAGGGAAGATTAGAATCTTCCAATTTTGATTCCAAAGAGCTGCTATAAGATGCAGGCTACTGCAAATGAAAGCTCTCCTTCATGGCAGCAGGCTCTGGTGTTTGGGATGTGGGTGATGAAAGAGAGAAAGGTGAAAGCTCAACCGGCTCTTCTCCATCAAAACAGTCCTCCAAATCTGACAGGTAAACTGCCTCATTGTTGTCCCGTTGTTCATGTTCAACTTCCTCCATGGTGTCCTCTTGATCTGCAACTTGACCACCATGGTTTCCTTCACTCTCCAATATTGAGTTTGAGAGATCAAACTCCCTTTCAGTACTAGAACTTGAGAGAGATGAAGTGGAAAGAAGAACTGAAGGTTCTCCTGTAGCCTGCTTTGTGCTCAAAGCCCTTGGATTTGCACTTTTCTCCTCCATAGCTAGATTGTGCTCCTCTTCTTTTGGATTTGGAGCAGCTTCTCCTTCCTCTACTACTTGAAGAGCAATCTTGCTCTTGATAAAACTCCTCCTCCAGCATGAAGTTTGTCAAGTCAAACTTTTCAATTTGCTGCTCTAGAGGACAAGTTGGGACTGCAAGATCTTCTTCTTCCTGCTGCAACAAAATCAGTCCTAACCACCACCTGTTCTCCAACCCTAGCCTCTTCTGTAGGCTTAACCATCAAGGGGATCTTTGTCATCCCAAATCTAAGCAGCCCAAACTCTTCATGACTGTCTGAATTTCTTCATCTTTGTTTGGCCTCTTCTTTTTGTTTTTGTTTTCCTTGATGACTGATCATTTCTAATTCCTTCATCCTCCCAACATGGATTTGGGAATGCAAGAGGAGGGATGGGTTGTAACTCAACTGATTTTACAATTTTGTGTGGTGGTGGAGGCAGTGAAACCTCTTGTTTCTTTGGAGGAGGGGGTATTTCTATTAGCTCTTGTGGAGGGGATGACTGTTTGAAAGGGAAAAGGAAAGAAGAATCGAGACATGGGGTGGAAGACTGAGAGGATGGAGACATGGATTCAACACTTGGGACAGCAGATGGAGAGTTTAAAATTTGCCAGTCCAAATGAGATGCATGTTGCTTGAGTAAAAGAGAGAAACCAGATGATGGTGTAGAACTTACCCATTGACAAGGTTGTTCAACACCGAAGTGTATAGGCCTCTATTTCTGCTGTCCATTGTGCAAGTTGGGGCAGCATCTTTATCATGAAGTCCAGCTTCTCCTGAGGGCTGTAAGTGTCTTGGAAAAAGGTCCTACCCATGGACAGGGTGCTCCTGTAACCGATTCTGAAATGCTCTCATTTGAGCTGTTGCTCTGGACTGCAGCATCTTTACCTCCATCTTTTGAATTTTCTCCAACAGACCAGCATCTTGGATCTGATGGTCTTCATCGTATGCATACTCTTGCTCTTGGAAAGCTCCATAGCCAAACTGACTTTGGCACTGCTGCTCATATGGGTATGCATACTGATCTTAAATCTACTCAAAATGCTGATTTGGAGGATTTGTAAAACATGTTGGAGATGTGAAATATACTGCTGTTGTTGATGTGAATTCCATGATGGAAATGAAGTCATGATTGCACAACTTCATGGAATGGACAGAATGAATGGAAGGGGTGGAAGGAAGAATGGATGAAAATGGATGGAAATGGAATGGAAACGAAGGTCTGTAATTTCAGAAAAATGGGTTGCTGATTAGATGGAGTCGCCAGAGGTGTTTACAAGTGCCTCCAAAGGCTGAAATCTTCACAGGAACACACCAACCTGCAAAAGATGAAGTGGAAGACCTCTAAGGTCCCACCGGGCGTGCCAAAACTGTTAGTGCAAAATCACAGCACCCCTGGATGCACATCAGGATTCTAGGTTAATGTTCAGGCATCCAGTGTGATTGCACAACATGGAAACCTCTCTCCAAGCGTGGGGACTTGTGAAACCAAGAGAGGAATCTCCAGAGAAGGCTGGTTCCTGCTCCTAAACTACCTGCCACAAGCTATTCCAGTGTAGGCAAGCTAATCTAATCCTAATCTAACCATGCCAAGGAGACAAAGAGAGAGAGAGAGAAGGGAAAAATAGCAAAAGCCTACACTAAAACGGTGATACACCAGAGAAGGAGAATGTTGGACATCTATCAAAACTGCCATGGGACAAAGAGAGGTGAGCAATGGGAAGGATGGACAGATGCATCACGAGGCCCAAGGATAGATTTCACACAGAAAATGTCCCAAAACTCCATGAACACAGCTCCAGACCTGCAATGAACATTCAAACATGCACAAATACCTGCAATGAAGAGAGGCAAGAAGAGAACAAGCAAAAACGAGGAAGGATGGATAGATGCATCACAAAACACGTTTTGTTGCTCCAGAAGTTTGCACAGAACATCATTCCATTAGTAAAAGGCAAAAAAAAACGCCATTACAGAGCAGGGAGGAGGTTCGAACTCCATTTTCAACCCTAGAGAAGAAAAGAAGGGAGGGCAGAGCAGAAAGAATGAACCACACTTTTTCAAAATGAGCCAAAACTGGCTTTTTTACATTGCATGGGTCGAACCCAAGGGACAGAAACGTAGGAAAACGTGCAAGCCCATTCCTCATTGACTGCAGATGCATTAACTCAGCATGGAGGAATCTTACCAACCCATACCCTGTCACTTTGACCGATTTTGGAGGAGAATGCGACCCATTTGTATTAATTTGGCCGCTAAAATGTCACTTCTAGCCGTGCAGAAGAAGAATGCGACCCATTAGCATTAAAACGGGTTGTTGAAAGGTCGCTTCTGGCCATTACCACACATCAGCGCCGTTTCTCGATTTTCTCTCTTCAGACTGCACCAAAACTCGAGATTGATCCCAGAATCATGTAGAGCATCTCACTAGCTTTCCGTTGATACCAAGAACGTGCAAATCCGAGCTCTGGATCGAAAGATATGTCGATCTGAAGATTTAGGGCACGGAACAGGCGAAAACGGATTTTGAAATATTTTCCCGCGCACTGCCACTTGGACGCCACGTGGCATACTCTGATTCGCTGAATAATTCTCTCTCCTCTACCTTTCGGTGGGCTGTCTTTTTGAAATGCTTGTGGGCCCTTTAAACTTGGACACGTGGCGCCATTTCATTGGTTCGGTTCAGCGCTTGAAAACTCGCCCATTGACTTTTTGACTTTTCTCTTGTGAGGACACGTGGCAGCTTCTGATTGGTCCTCGGCTGATTCGGCTCCTTCGCGTACTTCGCCTCCATTTGTCCCGGATGTCCCATTTGATTTTGGGCCCTTTGTGCTCATTTCGGCCGATTCGGGCATTTCGTGTCCATTTGTCCCGGATGTCCCATTTGATTTTGGACCCTCTGGACTCATTTCGGCCGATTCGGCCGGTTCGGGCATTTTTGGCCCGCGTGTCCCACTTTGCTTCGGACTGACTTGACTCTTTTCAGCCGGTTTGGCCGGTTCGGGCATTTCTGGCCCGCACGTCCCAATTGCTTTTGGGCTCCTTGTACTGTTTTCGCGCGATCCGGTCGGTTCGGGCATTTCACGTCCATTTGTTCCACTCGTCCCGAATGCTACCCTCTTCAGCAGTTAGCCAATTTTTCTTCTCGGCTGGATCGGCTTTTCGCGCCCGCCGTGTACTTCTGTTCCACTTGTCCCATTTGCTTTGTGGGCCGCCTGGACTCATTTCGGCCGGTTCGGGTGGTTCACGTACCTCTGTCCCATTTGTCCCGCCTTGTGCTGGACCAGGACTTAGCCGATTTTCACAATTTTTTCTGGCCCAAACTACTTGCTTTCTGCAACCTTCTCCGCACTTTCTCAAAGCTTGCTCCCTCCTTCTTCGGCTTGGGAGTTAGACAAATATGAGGGGACCCTGGAACCATGACTTTTTGCCCTGAATCAATCAATGTGCCTGGGACTTGAATACTCTGATGCATGTTATCAAAATTACCCTGGGGGGGTGAATTTTGGATAACACTAACCTTGCTAACTCACCTTGAGATCGTCTGGTAGCTTACCTCAAAGTTTGTCAAGTAGCTCACCTGGGAGCTCACCTAAAAGCTTTCCTAGGAGCTCACCAAGCATCTCACCAAGTAGGTTGACTTGAGTTTGGTTGTGAGCTCCCCAAGAAACTCACCAGGGACCTTTTTTGGGAGCTCACCAAATAGCTCACCAAGTACCTCACCTACAAGCTCTTCTCAGAGCTCGTCACTCACCTCGAGTTGAGCTCACCCAGGAGCTCATCAAGTAACTTACCTAGGAACTCACCTGGGAGCTCACCTGACATCTTACCTTACCAACTCGCCTTTAGCTTGCCTTTCCAACTCACCTTGAGCTCACCTTGCCAAATCACATTGAGCTCATCTAGTATCTTGCATGTAAGCTCACCTAAGAGATTGCTGACAAGCTCACCTTTGAGCTCACCAGGTAGCTCATAGAGTAACTCACCTAGGATCTCGACTTTAAGCTTAGCAAGTAGCTCACCCAGGAGCTCGTCAAGAAGCTCAACTTGAAATTGCTTGAAAACTCACCTGGGAGCTCACCTGATAGCTTTCTTTGCTAGCTCACCTGTAGCTAACCCAGGATCTCATCGAGCAACTTGACTTGAGCTCACCCAGGAGCTCATCACTTAGCTCACTTTAAAACTTTCATGAGAGCTCACCTTACCAGCTCGCCTTGAGTTCATTTAGGATCTTTCCTTACCAACTCACCTTGAGCTCATCTGGTAGCTTACCTTGGAGTTTGTTGAGTATCTCTCTAAGTAGCTTGCATGGGAGCTCACCTAACAGCTTTCCTAGGAGCTCACTTAGAAGCTCAGCTGAGTAGGTTGACTTGAGATTTCTTGTGAGCTCACTTGTGAGCTTGCTAAGTAGCTCTCTAGAGACCTCACCTAGGAGCTCACCATGTAGCTCACCTAAAAGCTCTCACCTAGTAACTCACTTGGGAGCTTTCTCACTTTGAATAGCTCGCTAGGTAGCTCAACTAGAAACTCTTCTAGGAGCTCGACAATCAACTTGAGTTGAG
Source organism: Taxus chinensis (assembly GCA_019776745.2). NCBI lineage: Eukaryota > Viridiplantae > Streptophyta > Pinopsida > Cupressales > Taxaceae > Taxus > Taxus chinensis. The sequence goes on along the minus strand of CM034151.1, from coordinate 905,346,380 downwards.
CTCACCCAGGAGTTCCTAAAGTAACTCACCTGAGAGCTCACCTAGGAGCTCACCTGACAGCTTGCCTTTGCAACTCACCTTGAGATCACCTTGCCAACCCACCTTGAGTTCACCTTACAAATTTGTCTTGAGCTCATCTGGTTACTCACATGTAAGATCACCTTAGAGATTTCTAATAAGCTCCCCTTTGAGCTAACCTGGGAGCTCACCAAGAAGCTCACCTAGGAGCTTAGGTGGGAGCTTGGGAAATAGCTCACCTAGGAGCTCTTCGAGCAGCTCGAGTTGAGCTAACCTAGAAAATCACCTAGGAGCTTGCCTGATAGCTCACCTTGTTTACTCACCTTGAGCTCACCCAGGAGCTCAGCAAGTAGCTCAACTTGAGCTTACCCAAGAGCTCGTCAAGTATCTCACATGAAAACTCACATGGGAGCTCGCCTGACAGCTTTCCTTATAACTCACATGGGATCTCACCTATCAGCTCACTGAGTAGCTTACCGAGAAGGTTGACTTGAGCTTCCTTGTGAGCTCACCGAGTAGCTCACCAAGGATCTTGCATGGGAGCTCACAAAGTATCTCACTTGGGAGCTTTCCTAGCATCTCACCTGGGAGCTCACCAAATAGCTCACCAAATAGCTCACTTGGGTGCTCTTAAGGGAGCTTTCTGATCAGGTCAAGTTGAGCTCACTTAGGAGATCATCGAGTAACTTGCCTGAGAGATCACGTTGGAGCTCACTTGATAGCTCATCTTGCCAACTCACCTTGAGTTCACCTTACTAACTTGCCTTGAGCTCATCTGGTATCTCATACAAGAGCTCCTAAGTGAGCTACTTGATGAGATATTCAGCAAGCTTCCAGATGAGCTGCTAGGCGAGCTCCCAAGTGAGCTACTTGGAGAGCTCCCAGCTGAGGTTCCCTATGAGCTACTCGGTGTGTACACAAGTGATCTCAAAAGAGAGCTCAAGTCAACCTACTCAACGAGCTTCTTGGTGAGCTCCCAAGTAAGCTTATAGTTAAGCTCCCAAGTGAGTTGTTAGGTGAGCTCCCAGGTGAGCTACTCGGTGAGCTACTTAATGAAGTCTGAGGTGAGCTACCAGACGAGCTTGAGGTGAGTTTGTAAGGTGATATTTTTAGCGAGCTTAAGTTGAACTGGCAAGGTGAGGTGATAGGCAAGCTTCCATGCAAGTTAGCAAGGTGAGCTGTACAGTGAGCTCCTATGTGAGTTTTTAGGTGAGCTACTTGAAGAGCTACTTGGTGAGCTCCGAGGCAAGCTCAAGGTGAGTTGACAAGGTGAGGTGTCAGGTAAGCTCCCAGGTGCATTTATTGGAAAACTCAAGTTTATCTGCTCGATGAGCTCTTGGGTGAGCTACTTTCCTAGCTCCTAGCTGAGATCCTAGGTGAGATACTTGGTGAGCTCCCAGGTGAGCTCAAAGGTGAGCTTGTTAGCAATCTCTGAGGGGAGATTATATGCGAGCTACCAGATGAGCTCAAGGTGAGTTGGCAAGGTGAGCTCAAGGCAAGTTGGCAAGGTGAGTTCAAGGTGAGTTATTAAGGTGAGCTCAACTTGATCTCATCAGCAAGCTCCAAGAAGAACTCAAAGGCAAGATACTTTGTGAGCTATTTAGAGAGCTCCCATGTGAGCTACTAGGTTAGCTCCAAAGTGAGATACTTGGTGAGCTCCCAGGCGAGGTCCCCGGTGAGCTGGTTAGTGAGATCACAAGTGAGCTCAAGTTAACCTAGTCAGTGAGCTATTTGGTGAGCTCCCAAGTGAGCTACTTAGTGAGTTCCTAGGTGAGATCCCTACTCGTGAGCTCACAAGTGAACTCAATTCAACCTACTCGATGAACTACTTGGCAAGCTCCCAGGTGAGCTCCCAGGTGAGCTCCTAGGTGAGCTCTCGGGTGAGCTACTTGGCGAGCTACTCGATGAAATATGAGGTGAGTTTCTAGATGAGCTCAAGGTGAGTTAGTAGGTTGAGCTCCATAGTGAGCTCAAGGTGAGATGACAAGGTGAGCTGATAGGTGAGCTCCCATGTGAGTTTCTGGGTTAGCTGTTATGTGAGCTCACATTTGATTTTTTAGGTGAGCTGCTTGACAAGCTCTCATGTGAGCTCAAGTCAAGCTGCATGGTGAGCTCTTGGGTGAGCTCCTGGGTGAGCTCCTAGGAAATATCAAGGTAAGATAACAAGGCAAGCTATCAGGTGAGCTCCAAGGTGAGTTTCTAAGTAAGCTCAAGTTGAGCTGCTTGACAAGCTCCTGGGTGAGCTGCTTGCCAAGCTCCTAGGTGAGCTTACATGTGAGCTACCAGATGAGCTCAAGGTGAGTTGGAAAGGAAATATCAAGGTGATTTAGCAAGGGGAGCTTAAGGTGAGTTGGTAAGGTGAGATGTTAGGTGAGCTCCTAGGTGAGTTACTTGATGAGCTCCCGGGTGAGCTCAACTCAGTGAGCTACTTGGTGAGCTATTCAGTGAGCTCTTCAGTGAGCTGCTAGGGGAGCTCCCAAGAGAGGACCTTGGTGAGATCCCAAGAAAGGTTTGGTGAGCTACTTAGTGAGCTTACAAATAAGATCAAGTCAACCTACTCAGCGAGCTACTCGGTGAGCTCCTAGGCAAGCTTATAGGTGAGCTCCCAGGTGAGCTACTTGAGCTACTTGGTTAGCTACTCAATGAACTCTGAGGTGAGATACTAGACGAGATTAAGGAGAGTTGGTAAGGTGAGCTCCTGTGTGAGCTCAAGGTGAGCTAGGAAAGGTGAGATAGCAAGGTGAGCTGATAGGTGAGCTCCCATGAAGTTGGTAAGGGGAGCTGTCAGGTGAGCTCCCATGTGAGTTTTTGAGTGAGCTGCTTGACAAGCTCCTGGGTGATCTCAAGTCAAACTACTTGGAAAGCTCCTGGGTGAGCTCAATGTGAGCTGGCAAGGTGAGCTATCAAGTGAGCTCCCTGGCAAGTTTCTAGGTAAGCTCAAGTTGAGCTACTTGATGAGTTCCTAGGTGAGCTGACTTACTAAGCTCCCATCTGAGCTCCTAGGTGAGCTACTTGGTGAGCTCCCAAGTGAGCTCAAAGGTGATCTTGTTAGAAATATCTATAGGTGAGCTTACATGTGAGCTACTAGATGAGCTAATGGGAGCTCATGTTATAGCTCGTCTTGCTAACTCACATGGGAGCTCACCTATCATTTCACCTTACCAGTTTACTTTGAGCTCACTGACGAGCTCACCCTACCAACTCACCTTGAGCTCATCTAGTAGATCACCTCAGAGTTCATCAAGTAGCTCGCCAAGTAGCTCACCTAGGAGCTCCCCCAGCAGCTCACCTTGGAGCTCACCACTTGAGCATTGCTCACCCCGACTTTTAAGTTTTAACCCACTAATTCTATAAGACTTAACCTGGGTTCACCGGTGCATTAGTCATTTTACAGTCATTTAACCATCCAAGCTCTTAGGCTAAGTCCATTTTTAACTCTGCCAAAAATGATATTGGGAGCTCATTTACTTATGTGAGTTATATAGGTGAGCTTATGATAGAAAAGTTTAGTATGTTGATACTATAGGTTAGCTCAAGTGGTGATGTTTTTTACTCACCAAGTAGCATTATCTAATTTAAGGTGCACACCTGATAGGGAGCTTATTGACACTTTTGTGAGTGGAGGATCTAGTAGTATTGATGCATGGTGAGATGTAGTAATATCTCTTAGGTTCATAGGAGCTCCATGTGAGCTCAAGCTACATAGGTATCAAATTACCCCAGTAGTCAGGTAAAAGGATACATTACATCAGGTGAAGTGAAAGGCCTCCTCCAGCTACATGAAATAACTAGATTAAGACCATGGTGAGCTTTCAAATGCATAGGTAATAGCAACTAATAGAAATAAGCTCATAGAGGTGTACACAAAGAGCTCATAGGGAGAGGTTGTTGGTGAGATAAATCTAGTAAGCTCTTTATTAGCATAATACCTGGGTAGATAACCACCATAGGTGAAATCATTAGAAAAAATCACCTAAAGGAGAATGCTCAAGTGAAAGGGGTGAGTTAAAATTATGATGAGCTGAGATCACTCGTCAGATCAGAAGTAGCTCCATGGATTCACCTAAGCTCACCAAGTTGGGAGCTCACCTAGCAGCTCACTTGGGAGCTTCTCAAATAGCTTTCCAAGTAGCTCACCTGGGAGATCTTCTGGGAGCTCGTCCAATGAGCTAGAGTTGAGCTCACTCATGAGCTCGTTGAGTAACTCACTTAGGAACTCATCCAGGAGCTCACCTGACAGCTCACCTTGCCAACTCACCTTGAGCTTGCCTTGCTAACTCACCTTGAGCTCATCTTGAGCTCATCTAGTAGCTCGGTATGTAAGGTCACCTCAGATATTGCTAACTAGCTCACCTTTGAGCTTTCCTGGGAGCTCACTTAGCAGCTCACCTAAGAGCTCAGCTAGGAGCTCAGGTAAGCAGCTCACTTAGGAGCTCATCAAGTAGCTTGACTTGAGCTTACCTGGAAACTTGTTTAGGAGCTCACCTGATAGATCACCTTGCCAGCTCACCTTGAGCTTGCCCAAGATCTCACCGAGTAGCTCGACTTGAGGCAAGGTCCCTGGTGAGCTACTCAGTGAGCTCATAATTGAGATCAAGTCAACCTACTCAGCGAGCTACTCAGTGAGCTCCCAGGTGATTTGTTAGGTGAGCTCACAGGTGAGATACTTGGTGAGCTACTCAATGAACTCTGAGGTGAGCTACCAGATGAGCTCAAGGTGAGTTGGCAAGGTGAGCTCCTTAGCGAGGGTGAGCTCCTTAGGGAGCTCAAGGTGAGCTGGCATAGGTAGGCAAGCTCCCATGTGAGTTTTTAGGTGAGCTGCTTGATGAGCTCCCAGGTGAGCTCAAGTTGACCTGCTCGGTGAGCTCCTGGGTGAGCTCAAGGTGAGCTGGAAAGGTGAGCTATCAGGTGAGCTCCCAGGTGAGTTTTCAGGAAAGCTCAAGTTGAGCTGCTCAACAAGCTTGGGTGAGCTACTTACAGAGCTTCCAACTAAGCTCCTAGGTGAGCTGCTCTATGAGTTCCCAGGTGAGCTCAAAGGAAATCTTTTCGGTAATCTCTGAGGTGAGCTTACATGTGAGCTACCAGATGAGCTCAAGGTGAGTTGGCAAGGTGATCTCAAGGTGAGTTGGTAAGGTAAGCTCAATCTAAGTTGGCAAGGTGAGGTTTCAGGTGAGCTCCCAGGGTAGTTCCCAGGTGAGTTACTCGATGAGCTCCCAAAAGAGCTCCCAGGTGAGCTACTTGGTGAGCTATTTGGTGAACTCCCAGGTGCTGCTAGCTCCCAAGTGAGCTACTTGGCATGAGCTCCTAGGTGAGGTCCCTGGTGAGGTTCTTGGTAAGCTCACAAGTGAGCTCAAGTCAACCTACTTGGTGAGCTACTTAGTGAGCTCCTAGGTGAGCTATTAGGTGAGCTCTGAGGCAAGCTGTTAGGTGAGCTCCTAGGTGAGCTACTTGGTGAGCTCCTCAATGAACTCTGAGGTGAGCTATAAGATGAGCTCAAGGTGAGTTGGCAAGGTGAGCTCGTCAGTGAGCTCAAGGTGAGCTCAAGGTGAGCTGATAGATGAGCTCCCATGTGAGTTGGCAAGGTGAGCTATCAGGTGAGTTCTCATGTGAGTTTTCAAATGAGCTACTTGATGAGCTCTCTAGGTGAGCTCTAGTTGAGCTACTCGATGAGCTCCTAGGTGAGCTCAAGGTGAGATGGCAAGGCAAGCCATTAGGTGAGCTCCCAGGAAAGTTTTTGGGAAAGCTCAAGTCAAGCTGCTCGATGAGCTCCTGGGTGAGCTACTTGGTGAGCTCCCAGCTGAGCTCCTAGGTGAGCTGCTCAGTGAGCTCCCAGGTGAGCTAAAAGGTGAGCTTATTGAAAATATTTGAGGTGAGCTTACATGTGAGCTACCAGAGGTGAGCTCAAGGTGAGTTGATCAAGGTGAGCTCCTAGGTGAGTTCCAAGGTGAGCTTGGACTTGATCGGTGAGCTCCTAGAAGAGCTCCTAGTTGAGCTACTTGGCAAGTTATTTATGAGCTCCCAGGTGAGCTACTAGGTGAGCTCCCAAGGGAGCTACTTGGTGAGATCCTAGGTGAGGTCCCCTGTGAGCTCAAGTTAACCTACTCAGTGAACTACTCAGTGAGCTCCCAGGTGAGTTTTAGGTGAGATCCTAGGTGAGCTACTTGGCGAGCTACTCGACGAACTCCGAGGTGAGCTACCAGATGAGCTCAAGGAAAGTTGGCAAGGTGAGCTCCTTAGTGAACTCATGGTGAGCTGGTAAGGAGCTGATAGGTGAGCTCCATGTGAGTTTCTGGGTGAGCTGTAAGGTGAGCGCCCATGCAAGTTTTCAAGCGAGCTACTTGACGAGCTCCTAGGTGAGCTCATGTCAAGAGCTGCTGAGCAATCTGCTGGGTGAGCTCAAGGTGAGCTATCAGGCAAGCTCCTATGTGAGTTTTTGATCAAGCTCAAGTCAAGCTTCTTGATAGGCTCCTGTGTGAGCTACTTGCTGAGCTCCTAGCTAAGCTACTAGATGAGCTACTCGGTGAGCTTCTAGGAAAGCTCAAAGGTGAGCTTATTGGAAATCTCTGAGGTGAGCTTATATGTAAGCTACCAGATGAGCTCAAGGTGAGTTGGCAAGGTGAGCTCAAGGCAAGTTGGCAAGGTGAGCTCAAGGTGAGTTGGTAAGGTGAGCTCCCAGGTGAATTCCTAGGTGAGTTACTCAACGAGCTCCTAGGCAAGCTCAACTCAAGCTGATCGGTGAGCTCCCAGAAGAGCTCCTAGGTGAGCTACTTGGCAAGCTATTCAGTTTAGGTGAGCTCCCAGGTGAGCTACTGTTAGGTGAGCTCCCAAGTGAGCTACTTGGAGAGCTCCCATGGAAGGTCCCTAGTGAGCTCACAAGAAAGCTCAAGTCAACCTACTCGGTGAGCTCCTAGGTGAGTTGTTAGCTCACAAGATCTCTTTAAGGTGAGCTCCTATTAGGCGAGCTCCCTGGTGAGCTTCTTGGTAAGCTACTCAATGAACTTTGAGGTGAGCTACCAGACGAGCTCAAGGTGAGTTGGCAAGTTGAGCTCGTCAGATAGCTCAAGGTGAGCATGTAAGGTGAGCTGATAGGTGAGCTCCCATGTGAGTTTTCTAGGTGAGCTGATAGGTGAGCTCGCATGTGAGTTTTCAGGTGACTTGCTTGATGAGCTCCTGGGTGAGCTCAAGTCAAGCTACTCGGTGAGCTCCTGGGTGAGCTCAAGGTGAGATGGCAAGGTGAGCTATCAGGTGAGCTCCCAGGTGAGTTTCTAGGCAAGCTCAAGTTGAGCTACTTGATGAGCTACTGGGCAAGTTGCTTACCGAGCTCTGAGCTGAGCTCCTAGCTGAGCTCCTAGGTGAGCTCTATGAGCTCCCAATGTGAGCTTAAAGGTGAACTTGTCAGTAATTTTTGAGGTGAGCTTACATGTAACCTACTAGATGAGCTCAAGGTGAGTTGGCAAGGTGAGCTATCAGGTGAGCTCCTAGGTGACTTACTTGACGAGCTCCTGGGTGAGCTCAACTCGAGCTGATCGGCGAGCTCCCAGAAGAGCTCCCAGGTGAACTACTTGGTGAGCTTGTTAGGTGAGCTCCTAGGTGAGCTATTAGGTGAGCTCCCAAGTGAGCTACTTGGTGAGCTCCCATGTGAGATCCCCAGTGAGTTACTCAACGAGCTCACAAGTGAGCTCAAGTCAACCTACTCGGTGAGCTACTCAGTGAGCTCCTAGGTGACATGTTAGGTGAGCTCCCAGGTGAGCTACTTGGTGAGCTACTCGATGAACTCTGAGGTGAGCTACTAGATGAGCTTAAGGTGAGTTGGCAAGGTGAGCTCCTTAGCGAGCTCAAGGAAAGCTATCAATGTGAAGTTTTTGGGTGAGCTACTTGACGAGTCTCCTGGGTGAGCTCAAGTCGAGCTGCTTATCGAGCTCCTGGTGAGCTCAAGTGTGAGCTAGCAAGGCAAGCTGTCAGGTGAGCTCCTAGGTGAGTTTTTGGGAAGCTCAAGTCAAGCTACTCGACGAGCACCTAGGTGAGCTACTTTCTGAGCTCCCAGTCTAGCTCCTAGGTTAGCTACTCGGTGAGCTCCCAGGTAAGCTCAAAGGTGAGCTTGTCAGTAATCTCTAAGGTGAGCTTACATGTGAGCTACCAAATGAGCTCAAGGTGAGTTGGCAAGGTGAGCTCAAGGTGAGTTGACAAGGTGAGCTTAAGGTGAGTTGGAAAGGTGAGTTATCAAGCAAGCTCCCATGTGAGTTCCTAGGTGAGTTACTCGATGAGCTCCTCAGGCAAGCTCAACTCGAGCTGATCGGTGAGCTCCCAGAAGAGCTCTTAGGTGAGCTAATTGGTGAGCCATTCGGTGAGCTAGCTAGGAAAGCTCCAAAGTGAGCTACTTGGCAAGCTCCTAGGAGAGGTCCTTGATGAGCTGCTTAGTTAGCTCACAAGTGAGCTCAAGTCAACCTACTGGATGAGCTACTTGGTGAGCTCCTAGGTGAGCTTTTAGGTGAGCTCCTAGGTGAGCTACACATGAAGAACTCTGAGGTGAACTACCAGACGAGCTCAAGGTGAGTTGGCAAGGTGAGCTCCTCAGCGAGCTCAAAGTGAGCTGGCAAGGCAAGCTGATAGGTGAGCTCCCATGTGAGTTAGCAAGGTGAGCTGTCAGGTGAGATCCCATGTGAGTTTTTAGGTGAGCTACTTGACGAGCTCTTGGGTGAGCTCAAGTTGAGCTGCTCAGCGAGCTCCTGGGTGAGCTCAATGTGAGCTAGCAAGGTGAGCTTTCAGGTGAGCTCCCAGGTGAGTTTCAGGGTGAGCTGCTTACCAAGATCCTAGCCGAGCTCCTAGGTGAGCTACTCAGTGAGCTCCCAGGTGAGCTCAAAGGTAAGCTTGTTGGAAATCTCTGAGGTGAGCTTACATGCGAGCTACTAGATGAGCTCAAGGTGAGTTGGTAAGGCAAGCTCAATATGAGTTGGAAAGGTGAACTATCAGGTGAGCTCCCAAGTGAGTTCCCAGGTGAGTTACTCGATGAGCTCCTAAGTGAGCTCAACTCAAGCTGATCAGTGAGCTCCTAGAAGAGCTCCCAGGTGAGCTACTTGGTGAGCTATTTGGTGAGCTGCTAGGTGAGCTCCCAAGTAAGCTACAATGACCTCCCAGGTGAGGTCCTTGGTGAGCTACTCGGTGAGCTCAAGTCAACCTACTCGATGAGCTCAAGTCGAACTACTCAATGAGCTCCTAGGCATGCTGACTTTCCGAGCTCCCAGCAGAGCTCCTAGGTAGGTGAGCTCCTCGGTGAGCTCAAAGGTGAGCTTGTCAGTAATCTCTGAGGTGAGCTTAGATGTGAGCTACCATATGAGCTCAAGGTGAGATGGCATGGCAAGCTCAAGGTAAGTTGGCAAGGTAAACTCAAGGTGAGTTGGTAAGGTGAGCTATCATGTGAGCTCCCAGGTGAGTTCCCAGTTGAGTTACTCGATGAGCTCCCAAGTGAAATCAACTCAAGCTGATCGGAAAGCTCCCAGAAGAGCTCCTAGGTGAGCTACTTGGTGAGCTGTTTTGTGAGATCCTAGGTGAGCTGCTAGGTGAGCTACAAGTGAGCTACTTGGTGAGCTCCTAGGTGAGGTCCCCGACAAGCTCACAAGTGAGCTCAAGTCAACCTACTCAGTGAGCTATTCGGTGAGCTCCTAGGTGAGCTATTAGGTGAGCTCAAGTTACTTGGCAAGCTACTCGATGAACTCAAGGTGAGCTGATGAGCTCAAGGTGAGTTGTCAAGGTGAGTTCCTAGGTGAGCTCAAGGTGAGGCAAGGTGACCTGGGTGAGCTCAAGTTGAGCTGCTGTGCTCCCATGTAAATTTTTGGGTGAAGCTTGACAAGCTCCCAGGTGAGCTCAAGTTGAGTTACTTGAGCTCCCATGGTGAGCTTGAAAGGTGAGCTTGTCAGGTGAGTTCCTAGGTGAGTATCCAGGTAAGCTCAAGTTGAGCTGCTGAATGAGCTCCTAAGGTGAGCTACTTTTTGAGCTCCCAGCTGAGCTCCTAGGTGAGCTCCCATGAGCTCAAAGGTGAGCTTGTCGGTAATCTCTAAGGTGAGCTTACATGCGAGCTACCAGATGAGCTCAAGGTGAGTTGGCAAGGTGAGCTCAAGGTGAGTTGGTAAGATGAGCTGTCAAGAAAGCTCCTAGGTAAGCACCTAGGTGAGTTACTTGATGATCTCCCAGGTAAGCTTTAACTCGAGCTGATTGGTGAGCTCCCAGAAGAGCTCCCAAGTGAGCTACTTGGTGAGCTATTCAGATGAGCTCCCATGTGAGTTGCTAGGTGAGCTCCCAAGTGAGATACTTGGCGAGCTCCAAGGTGAGGTCTCTGGTGAGCTCAAGTCAACCTACACGGTGAGCTGGTCGAGTGAGCTACTCGATGAAATAGGTGAGCTACTAGATGAGCTTAAGGGAGTTGGCAAGGTGAGCTCCTTAGTGAGCTCAAGGCAAGCTTATAGGTGAGCTCCCATGAGAGTTGGCAAAGTGAGCTGTCAGGTGAGCTCCCATACAAGTTTTCAAGTGAGCTACTTGACGAGCTCCCGGGTGAGCTCAAGTCAAGCTACTCGGTAAGTTCCTGGGTGAGCTCAAGGTGAGAGGAAAGGTGAGCTCCCAAGTGAGTTTTTAGGCAAGCTCAAGTTGAGCTGCTCAACGAGCTTCAGGTAACTCACCTAAGAACTCACCTGGGAGCTTTCCTGATAGCTCACCTTGCCAACTCACCTTGAGCTTTCCTTGCCAACTCACATTGAGCTCATTTGGTAGCTCGCATATAAGCTCACCTCAGAGATTTCCAACAAGCTTGTCTTTGAGCTCCCTTGAGAGCTCACTAAGCGGCTCACCTAGGAGCTTGGCTCAGAGCTCGGAAAGCAGCTCACCCAGAAGCTCCTCTAGTAGCTTGACTTGAGATTACCTAAAAACTTACCTAGGAGCTTGCTTGATAGCTCACCTTTCCATCTGCTTGAGGTTTCCCAGGAGCTCAGCTCGACTTGAGCTCTCACTAGGAGCTCATCAAGAAGCTCTCCTGAAAACTCACATGGGAGCTCACCTGACATCTCACCTTGCCAACTCACATGGGAGCTCACCTATAAGCTCACCTTACCAGCTCACCTTGAGCTTGCTGAGGAGCTCACCATGCCAACTAACCTTGGGCTCATATGGTAGCTCACCTCAGAGTTCATCGAGCACCTCACCAAGTAGCTCACCTTGGGAGTTCACCTAAGAGCTCACCTAGGAGCTCACCGAGTAGCTCACCTAGTAGGTTGACTTGAGCTCGCTTATGAGCTCACCAAGAAGCTCATCAGGGACCTCTCCTAGGAGCTCACTAAGTAGCTCACTTAGGAGCTCACCTAGTAGCTCACCTGGGTGCTCACCAAATAGCTTGCCAAGTAGCTCACCTGGGAGCTCTTCTGGGAGCTCACTTTGATCAGCTCGAGTTTAGCTCAGCTGGGAGCTCATTGAGTAACTCATCCAAGAACTCACCTGGGAGCTCACCTGACATCTCACCTTGCCAACTCACCTTGAGCTTCCCTTCCTAACTCACCTTGAGCTTGCCTTACCAACTCTCCTTGAGCTCATCTGGTAGCTCACATGTAAGCTCACCTAAGATTGCTGACAAGCTCACCTTTGAACTCACCTAGGAGCTCACCGAGTAGCTCACCTAGGAGCTCAGCTGGGAGCTCCACAAGTAGCTCATAGAGCTCATAGCTCAACTTGAGCTTGCCTAAAAACTCACCGAGGGAGCTCACCTGACAGCTCACCTTGCTAGATCACCCTTAGCTCACCCAATAGCTCACCAAGCAGCTCGACTTGGACTCACCGGGAGCTTGTCAAGTAGCTCACCTGAAAACTCACATGAGAGCTCACCTGATAGCTCTCCTTGCTAACTCACATGGGAGCTCACCTTTCTAGTTCACCTTGAGCTCACTGAGGAGCTCACCTTGCCAACTCACCTTGAACTTGTCTGGTAGCTCACCTCAGAGTTTCGTCAAGAGTACTCACCAAGTAGCTCACCTGGGAGCTCACCTAACAGCTCACCTGGGAGCTTGCCTAACAGCTCACCTAGGAGCTCATCGAGTAGCTCACTGAATAGGTTGACTTGAGCTTACTTGTGAGCTCACTGAGTGGCTCACTGGGGACCTCACCTGGAGCTTGCCAAGAAGCTCATTTGGTAGCTTGCCTAGCAGCTCACCTAGGGAGCTCGCCAAATAGCTCACCTGGGAGCTCTTCTAGGAGCTTTTCTGATCAGCTCAAGTTGATCTCACTAGGGAGCTCATCGAGTAACTCACCTGGGAACTCACCTAGGAGCTTTCCTGACAGCTCACCTTACCAACTCACCTTGCCAACTCACCTTGAGCTCACCTTGCCAACTCACCTTGAGCTCATCTAGTAGCTCGCATGTAAGCTCACCTTAGAGATTACTGATAAGCTCACCTTTGAGCTCACCTGTGAGCTCACTGAGCAGCTTAACTAGGAGCTCGGCTAAGAGCTCAGGTAAGTAGCTCACCCAGGAGCTCATCGAGTAGCTCGACTTGAGATTTCCTCGGTAACTCACCTGGGAGCTCACTTGACAGTTCACCTTGCCAGCTCACCTTGAGCTTATCGAGGAGCTCACCAAGGAGCTTGACTTGAGCTCACCTAATAGCTCATCAAGCAGCTCACCTAAAAACTCACATGGGAGCTCACCTGACCAACTCGACTTGAGGTTACCTGGGAGCTCGTCAAATAGCTCACCTAAAAAATCACATAGGAGCTCACCTGATAGCTCACCTGGCCAACTCACATGGGAGCTCACCTATCAGCTCAAATTGCTAGCTCACCTTGAGCTCACTGATGAGCTAACCTTGCTAACTCACCTTGAGCTCATCTGGTAGCTCACCTTAGAGTTAATTGAGTAGCTCACCAAGTAGCTCACCTGAGAGCTCACCTAACAGCTCACCGGTGACCTCACCTGGGAGCTCACCAAGTAGCTCACTTGGGAGCTCACCTAATAGCTCACCTGGGAGCTCACCGAACAACTCGCCAAGTAGCTACCGTGGGAGCTCTTTTGGGAGCTCACTGATTAGCTCAGTTGAGCTCACCCGGAGCTCATCGAGTAACTCATTTGGGAACTCACCTGGGAGCTTTCCTGACAGCTTACCTTGCCAACTCACCTTGAGCTCACCTTGCCAACTCACCTTGAGCTCATCTGGTAGCTCACATGTAAGCTCACCTCAGAGATTACCGACAAGCTCACCTTTGAGCTCACTTGGGAGCTCACTGAGAAGCTCACCTAGGAGCTTGGTTGGGAGCTTGGTAAGTAGCTCACCCTGGAGCTCGTCAAACAGCTTGACTTGAGCTTGCCCAAAAACTCACCTGGGAGCACACCTGATAGCTCACCTTACTAACTCACCTTGAGCTCACCCAGGAGATCACTGAGCAGCTCAACTTGAGCTCACTCGGGAGCTCGTCAAGCAGCTCACCTGAAAACTCACATGGGAGCTCACCTGACAGCTCACCTTGCCAACTCACATGGTAGCTCACCTATAATCTCACCTTGCCAGCTCGATGAGGAGATCACCTTGCCAACTCACATTGAGCTCATCTGGTAGCTCATCTCAGAGTTCATTGAGTAGCTCACTAAGTAGCTCACCTAGGAGCTCACCTAATAGCTCTCCTAGGAGCTCACCGAGTAGCTCATCGAGTAGGTTGAGTTGAGGTCACTTGTGAGCTCACAAATTAGCTTACTGGGGACCTCACCTAGGAGCTCACCAAGTAACTCACATGGGAGCTCCCCTAGCAGCTCACCTGGGAGCTCACCAAATAGCTCACCAAGTAGCTCCCCTAGGAGCTCTTCTGGGAGCTCACCGATCAGCTTGAGTTGAGCTCACCTGGGAGCTCATCGAGTAACTCTCCTAGGAACTCACCTGGGAGAGCTCCTCTAATAGCTCACCTTTCCAACTCACCTTGAGCTCACCTTGTCATCTCACCTTGAGCTCACCTTGCCAACTCACCTTGAGCTCATCTGGTAGCTCACATGTAAGCTCACCTCAGAGATTTTGACAAGCTCACCTTTGAGCTCACCTGGGAGCTCACCGAGTAGCTCACCTAGGAGCTCAGCTGGGAGCTTGGGAAGCAGTTCACCCAGGAGCTCGTCGAGCAGCTCGACTTGAGTTTTCCCGAAAACTCACCTAGGATCTCACCTGACAGGTCACCTTTCTAGCTCACCTTAAACTCACCCAGGAGCTTTCCGAGTAGCTTGACTTGAGCTCACCCGGAGCTCATCAAGCAGCTCACCTAAAAAATCACATGGGAGCTCACCTAACAGCTCACCTTGCCAACTCTCATGGGAGCTCACCTATCAGCTCACCTTGACCTCTCTGAGGAGCTCACCTTACCAACTTGCCTTGAGCTCATCTTGTAGCTCACCTCAGAGTTCATTGAGTAGCTCACCAAGTAGCTCACCTGGGAGCTCACCTAACAATTTACCTATGAGCCTACCTAACAGCTCACCTGGGAGCTCACCAGAGAAGCTCACCGAGTAGGTTGACTTGAGCTCGCTTGTGAGCTAACTTGTAAGCTCACTAGGGAACTCACCTGGGAGCTCACCAAGTAGCTCTCTTGGAACTCACCTAGCACTGGGAGCTCACGTACAGCTCAAAGTAGCTCACCTAGGAGCTCTTCTAGGAGCTCACCAATTAGCTCAAGTTGAGCTCACCCTGGAGCTCATCAAGTAACTCACCTGGGAACTCACTCAGAGCTCACCTTGCCAATTCACCTTAAGCTCACCTTGCCAACTCACCATTGAGCTCATCTGGTAGCTCACATTTAAGCTCACCTTAGAGATTGGAGACAAGATCACCTTTGAGCTCACCTGGGAGCTCACCTATGAGTAGCTCACCTAGGAGCTTGGTTGGGAGCTCGAAAAGACATCTCACCCAGGAGATCATTGAGCAGCTTGACTTGAGCTTACCTAGAAACTCACCTGGGAGCTCACCTGACACCTTCCTTGCCAGCTCACCTTGAGCTCACCCAGGAGCTCACCGAGCAGATCTACTTAGCTCACCTGGGAGCTCATCAAGTAGCTCACCTGAAAACTCACATGGGAGCTCACCTAATAGCTCACCTAGAAACTTGCATGGGAGCTCACCTAGCAACTCACCTTAAGAATCTCACCTTGAGCTCACTGAGGAGCTCACCTTGAACTCACCTTGAGCTCACCTGGTAGCTCACCTTAGAGTTTTTTCAAGAATCTCTCCAAGAGCTCACTTAGTAGCTCACCTGGGAGAGCTCACCTAGGAGCTCACCAAGTAGCTCACTCAAGTAGGTTGACTCTCGCTAGCTCACCTAGGGACCTCACCTAGGAGCTCACCTGGGAGTAGCTCACCTTGAGCAGCTCACCTGGGAGCTCACCTAATAGCTCACCAAGTAGCTCGCACCTAGGAGCTCTTCTAGGAGCTCACCAATCAGTTGAGCTCCCAGGACCTTGAACTCACCTTGGAACTCACCTTGCTCAGCTCACCTTGCCAACTCACCTTGAGCTCATCTAGTAGCTCACATGTAAGATCACCTCAGAGATTGCTGATAAGATTCACCTTTGAGCTCACCTGAGAGACCGAGTAGCTCACCTAGGAGCTCGGTTGGGAGCTCAGAATCTGGGAGCTCAACAAGAAGCTCACCAAGGAGCTCATTGAGAAGCTCAAATTGAGCTTGCTGAGGAAACTCACCTAGGAGCTCACCTGAGTCCATCTCGACCGTTGAGCTCACCTGGGAGCTCACGTGAGTAGCTTGACTTGAGCTCACATGGGAGCTCACCTAACAGCTTGCCTTGGGAGCTCAACTCGCATGGGAGCTCACCTTTCAGCTCACCTTGAGCTCACTGAGGAGCTCACCTCCAACTCACCTTGAGCTCAGCTCACCTCAGAGTTCATCAAGTAGCTTGCCAAGTAGCTCACCTTGAGCTCACCATGAGCTCACCGAGTTGGGGAGCTTGAGTTTGCAGCTCACCTAGGGAGCTTACTGAATAGCTCGTTAAGGAGCTCACCTGGGAGCTCTTCTGTGAGCTCACCAATCAGCTTGAGTTGAGATCACCTGGGATCTTGTCAAGTAGCTTGCAACAAGCTCACCTGGGAGCTCACTTGACAGCTCTCACTTGGGAGCTCACCTTAGCTTGCCTTGAAACTCACCTTGAGCTCACCTTGCCAACTCACATTAGCTCATCTTGGGAGCTCACATGTAAGCTCTCCTAAGAGATTAACTCACCTAGGAGTTAGCTCACCTAGGAGCTCAGCTAGGTAGCTCATGCAAGGAGCTCATCCTAAGAGATAGCTCAAATTGAGCTTTCCCAGAAAAACTCACCTAGGAGCTCACCTGACAGCTCACCTTGCTAGCTCACCTTGAGCTCACCTAGGAGCTCACCGAGTAGCTTGAACTTGAGCTCAGCCTAGGAGCTTGTTAATGCAGCTCACCCAAAAACTCACATGGGAGCTCACCTGAACAGCACACCTTGCTAACTTGAAATGGGAGCTCACCTATCAGCTCACCTTGAGCTCACTGTTGAGGAGCTCACCTTGCCAACTCACCTTAAGCTCATCTGGTAGCTTACCTCAGAGTTTTTTGAGCTAGCTCACTAAGTAGCTCACCTGGGAGCTCACCTAATAGCTCACCTGAGAGCTCACCAAGTAGGTTGACATGAGCTTGACTTGAGCTCACTTGTGAGCTCACCAAGTAGCTTCCTAGGGACCTCACCTGGGAGGTCACCAAGTAGCTCACTTGGGAGCTCACCTAACAGCTCACCTAGGAGCTCACCAAATAGCTTGCTAAGTAGCTCACCTGGGAGCTCTTCTGGGAGCTCAACGATCAGCTCGAGTTGAGCTCACCTTGGAGCTCATCGAGTAACTCACCTAAGAACTCACCTGGGAGCTCACCTTTCCATAGAGCTCACCTTGCCAACTCACCTTGAGCTCATCTCGTAGCTGATCTGGTAGCTCATGTAAGCTCACCTCAAAGATTGCCGATAATCTCACCTTTGAGCTCACATGGGAGACCTCACCGAGGAGCTCACCTAGGAGCTCAACTAGGAGCTCGACAAGTAGCTCACCTAGGAGCTCATCGAGCAGCTCGACTTGAGCTTTCCCAGAAAACTCACCTGGAGCTCACCTGATAGCTCACCTTACCAGCTCACCTTGAGCTCACCCATGAGCTCACTAAGTAGCTTGACTTGAGCTCACCGGAGCTTGTCAAGCAGCTCACCTAAAAACTCACATGGGAGCTCACCTAACAGCTCGCCCAGAAACTCACATGGGAGATTGCCTATCAGCTCACCTTGTAAGCTCACCTTGAGCTCAGCTGAGGAGCTCACCTTTCCAACTCACCTTGAGCTCATCTGGTAGCTCACCTCAGAGTTCATCAAGTAGCTCACCAAGTAGCTCACCTAGAGCTCACCTAATAGCTCACCTAGGAGCTCACCGAGTAGCTCATTGAGTAGGTTGACTTGAGCTCACTTGTGAGCTCACTTTAGCTTACCGGGGACCTCACCTGGGAGCTCACCAAGTAGCTCACTTTGGAGCTCACCTAACAGCTTGCCTAGGAGCTCACCTGAATAGCTCACCAAGTAGCTCACCTGGGAGATCTTCTGGAGCTCACCGATCAGCTCGAGTTGAGCTCACCCAAGAGCTCGTCAAGTAACTCACCTGGGAGCTCACCTAGGAGCTCACCTTGCTAACTCCTTGAGCTCACCTTGTCCAACTCACCTTGAGCTTACCTTGCCAACTCACCTTGAGCTCATCTTGGTAGCTCACATGTAAGCTCACCTTAGAGATAGCTGATAAGCTCACATTGGGAGCTCACTCAAGATCTCAGCAGCTTGAGCTGGGAGCTCACCTAGGAGCTCACCTAGGGAGCTCATTGAGCTAGGCTCACCTAGGAGCTCATCGAGTAGCTCACTTGAGCTTACCTAGAAACTCATATGCCTGGGAGCTCACCTGATAGCTCACCTTCCCAGCTCACCTTGAGCTCACCTAGGAGCTCACCGAGTAGCTCGAATTGAGCTCACCCTGGAGCTCATCAAGCAGCTCACCTAAAAACTCACATGGGAGCTCACCTTAATACTCACCTTGCCAACTCACATGGGAGCTCACCTATTGCAGCTAGCTCACCTTGAGCTCACCTTGAGCTCAAGGAGCTCACCTTGCTCAACTTCCTTGAGCTCATCTGGTTGAGTAGCTCAGCCTCAGAGCTCATCAAGTAACTCACCTAGGAACTCACCTAGGATCTCACCTAACAGCTCACCTAAGAGCTTGCCTAGGAGCTCACCGAGTAACTCACCTTTAGGTTGACTTGAGCTTGCATGTAAGCTCACCTGAGATTTCTGACAAGCTCACCTTTGAGCTCACCATGGGAGCTCACTTGAGTAGCTCACCTAGGAGCTCACTGAATAGCTCACCAAGTAGCTCACCTAGGAGCTCTTCTGGGAGTATCTCGACTTGAGCTTTCAGCTCGACTCATATGGGAGCTCACCTTTCCATCTCTCCTTGAGCTCACCTAGGAGCTATCTGAGCACTTGACTTGAGCTCACCTTGGGAGCTCACCTTGTAGCTCACCTTGCCAACTCACCTGGAGCTTGCCTTGCCAACTCATTATGGGAGCTCAGCTTAAGCTCACTAAGGAGCTCACCTTACCAACTCACCTTGAGCTCATCTGAGTAGCTCACCTAAAGCTTACCGAGAAGCTCACCAAGTAGCTCACTTGGGAGCTCAACTAATAGCTCACTTGGGAGCTCACTGAGTAGCTCAAGTAGGTTGCTTGAGCTCACTTGTGAGCTCACTGAGCTCACCGGGGACCTCATCAAGTAGCTCACCAAGTATCTCCCTTCGGAGCTCGATGAACTCAACTCACCAAGTAGGTCACTTGGGAGCTCATCTTGCTAGCTCGAGTTGAGCTCACCTGGGGGCTCACAGTAGCTCACCTAAGAGCTTGGGAGCTCATCTTAGAAAGTAGCTCACCCAGGAGCTCACCTGAACAGCTTGACCTTAAGCTATCTGAGCAAAGCTCACTTGGGAGCTCACCTTGAGCTTTCCTGGGAGCTCACCAAGTCGCTCACTGAGTCAGCACGGGAGCTACCTAACAGCTCACCTTGAGCTTATGTGTTAGCTCACCTCAGAGCATCAAGAAGCTCACTAAGTAGCTCATATGGGAGATCACCTAATAGGTCACCTAGGAGCTCACCAAATAATCTCACTGAGTAGGTGTTGACTTGAGCTCACTGAGTAGCTTGCTAGGGGACCTCACCTGGGAGCTCGCTATGTAGCTCACTTGGAAGCTCACCTACCAGCTCACTGAATAGCTTGCAAAGTAGCTCACATAAGAGCTCTTCTTAGAGCTCTTCAAATTGAGTTGAGCTTCACCTCAGGAGATCAGTTGAGTAACTCACTTAAGAAACTCACCTGGGAGCTCACCTTGAGCTCATCTTGCCAACTGGCCTTGAGCTTGCCTTGCCAACTCACCTTGAGCTCATCTAGTAGCTTGTATATAAGCTCACCTAAGAGATTACCAAAAATTTCACCTGGAAGCCCACCGAGCAACTCACCTAGGACCTCGGTTAGGAGCTTAGCAAGTAGCTCACGTAGGAGCTTGTCTAGTAGCTTAACTTGTGCTTTCCTGGAAACTCACTTGGGAGCTCACCTGACAGATCACCTTGCTAGCTTTCCTTGAGCTCACCTAGGAGCTTGTCAAGTAGCTCAATTGAAAAATCACATGAGAGCTCACTTGACAACTCACCTTGCTAACTCGTATGGGAGCTCACCTATCAGCTCGCCTTGAGCTTGTTGAGGAGCTCACTTTGCTAACTCGCATTGAGCTCATATGGTAGCTTGCCTCAAAGTTTGTCAAGCAGCTCAAAAATTAGCTCCCCCGAGAGCTCACCTAACAGCTCACTTGGGTAGCTCACCGAGTAGGTTGACTTCAGTCATTTGTGAGCTCACCGAGTAGCATTTTAGGGACCTCACCTGGGAGATCTCCAAGTAGCTCACTTGGGATCTCACCTAGCAGCTTACATAAGGAGCTTGTAAAACAACTTGTAAAGTAGCTCACCTGGGAGCTCTTCTGGGAGCTCACTGATATGCTCAAGTTGAGCTCGCCTGGGAGCTCATGGAGTAACTCGACTGGGAATTCACCTGATAGCTCACCTTGCCAACTCACCTTGAGCTTTCCTTACCAACTCACCTTGAGCTTTCCTTGCCAACTCACCCTTAGCTGATCTGGTAGCTCACATGTAAGCTCATCTCAGAGATTACCGACAAGCTCACCTTTGAGCTCACATGGGAGCTCACCGAGTAGCTCACCTAGGAGCTCAAGTTGGAGCTCGGCAAGTAGCTCACCCAGGAGCTCATTGAGTAGATCAACTTGAGATTTCTCAGAAACTCACCTAGGATTTCTCTTCATAGCTCAACTTATCAGCTCACCTTGAGCTCACCCAGGAGATCACTAAGCAGCTCAACTTGAGATCACTGAGGAGCTCGTCAAGTAGCTCACCTGAAAACTTGCATGGGAGCTCACCTGACTACTAGCCTTACAAACTTGCATGGGAGCTTTCCTATCAGCTTGCCTTGCATGCTCACCTTCAACTCACTGAGGAGCACACCTTGCCAACTCACCTTGATCTCATCTGGTAGATCACCTCAACATTCATCGAGTAGCTCACCAAGTAGCTCACCTTGGATCTCACCTAATAGCTCACCTAGGAGCTCACTGAGTAACTCACTGAGTAGGTTGACTTGAGTTTGCTTGTGAGCTCACCACGGACCTCTCCTAGGATCTCACCAAGTAACAAGCTTGGGAACTCACCTAGCACCTCACTTCGTAGCTCACCAAACATTTGGCTAAGTATCTCACCTAGGAGCTCTTCTGAGAGCTCACCGATCAGCTTGAATTGAGCTTACCCAGGAGCTTGTCGAATAACTCATCTGGGAACTCACCTGGGAACTCACCTAGGAGCTCGTATGTAATCTCACCTCAGATATTGCTGAAAATATCACCTTTTATCTCTCCTGGGAGTTCACCAAGAATTTCATGTAGGAGCTCAGATGGGAGCTCAGAAATTAGGTCAGCTAGGAACTTATCGAGTAGCTCAACTGAGCTTACTTGGAAACTCACCTTGGAGCTCACCTGATAGTACACCTTACCATCTCACATTGAGCTAGCCTAGAAGCTCACCAAGTAGGTTGAATTGACCTCTCCCCAAAGCTCATAAAGTATCTCACCTGAAAACTCGAATGAGAGCTCTCTTAATAGCTCACCTTGCCAACTTGTATGGGAGCTCACCCTACCAGCTCACCTTACTAGCTCACCTTGATATCACTGAGGAGATCACCTTACCTACTCTCCTTGATCTCATCTGGTAGCTCACCTCAAATTTCATAAAAAAACTCACCAAATAGCTCACCTAACAGCTCACCTGGGAGCTTGCCTAGCAGCTCATTGAGTAGCTCACTAAGTAGGTTGACTTGATCTCACTTGTGACCTCACTGAGAAGCCAACTGGGGACCTTACTTAGGAGCTTTCCAAGTAGCTCCCTTGGGAGTTCTCCTATCAGCTCACCTGGGAGCTTGCCGAATAGCTCACTAAGTAGATCACCTGGGAGCTCTTCTAGGAGCTTTTCGATCAGCTTGACTTGAGGTCACTCGGGAGCTCATCGAGTAACTCACCTGGGAGATCACCTAACATCTTGCCTTGCCAACTCACCTTGATCTTACCTTACCAAATCACCTTGAGCTTGCCTTTCCAACTCACCTTGAGCTCATTTGGTAGCTCACATGTAAGGTCACCTAGGAGCTTGGCAAGTAACTCACCCAGCAGCTCGTCCAGTAGCTCGAATTAAGCTTACCCAGAAACTTTCCTTAGAGCTTTCCTGATAGCTTTCCTTACTATATTTCCTTAAGCTTACCCAAGATCTCACCCAAGAGCTTGCCAAGTAGCATGACTTGAGATCACCTAGGAGCTTGCTAAGCAGCTCACCTAAAAACTCACTTGCGAGCTCACATAACTTCTCACCCAGAAACTCACATGGGAGCTCACCTATGAGCTCACTATGGAGCTCACCTTGCCAACTCACCTTGAGCTTTTCTGGTAGCTCACCTCAAAGTTCATCAAGTAACTCACCAAGTAGCTCACCTGGCAGCTTTCCTAATAGCTCATCTACGAACTCACCAAGTAGCTTACTTAGTAGGTTGACTTGAGCTTGCTTGTGAGCTCATTTGTGAGCTCACCGACTAGCTCACCGAGGACCTCACCTGGGAGCTCAGCAAGTAGCTCACTTGGGAACTCACAAAATAGCTCACTGAGTAGGTTGACTTGAGCTCATTTGTGAGCTCACCGAGAAGCTCACTGGGGACCTCACTTGGGAGCTCACCAAGTAGCTCACTTTGTAGCTCACCTATTAGCTCACTTGGGAGCTTGCCGAATAGCTCACAAAGAAGCTCACCTGGGAGTTCTTAGAGCTCACTGATCAGATCAATTTGAGCTCACCTTACTAACTTTCCTTAAGCTCACCTTACTAACTTTCCTTGAGCTCAGCTTGCCAACTCACCCTGAGCTAATCATGTAGCTCACATATAAGCTCACCTCAAAGATTACTTGACAAGATAACCTTTGAGCTTACCTGGGAGCTCACCGAGTAGCTAACGTAGGAGATCAGTAAATAGCTCACCCACGAGCTCATTAAGTACCTAAGCTTTCCTGAGTTTTGCCTAGAAGCTCACCTAGAAGCTTTCCTAATAGCTCACCTTGAGCTCACCCAGGAGCTCACTAAGTAGCTCAACTTGAGCTCACCTAGGAGCTCATCAAGAAGCTCACCCAAAATCTTGCATCGAGCTCACCTTACATCTCACCTTTCTTCTTGTTGAGCTTCTTCGTGAGATTTTTGAAAAAATCTGAGGTGAGCTATCAGACTAGCTCAAGGGAAGTTACCAAGGTGAGCTCGTAAGAGAGCTCAAGGTGAGAAAACAAGGTGAGCTGATAGGTGAGCTCACCTATGTGAGCTACTCGGTGAGCTCCTGGGTGAGCTCAAGGTGAGCTAGAGCTAAGGCGATTTGTCAAGTGAGCTCCAAGGTGAGTTTCTAGATAAGCTCAAGTCGAGATGCTCAATGAGCTACTTGGGTAAGCTACTTGCCAAGCTCCCAACTGAGTTCCTAGGTGAGCATCTCAGTAAGCTCCCTAGGTGAGCTTGTCAGTAATCTCTTAGGTGAGATTACATGTGAGCTACCAGATTAGGTCAAGGTGATTTAGCAAGGTGAGCTATTAGGCAAGCTCTTGGGTGACTTACTCGATGAGCTCCTAGGTGAGCTCAACTCAAGCTAATCGGTGAGCTCCCAGAAGAGATCCCAGGTGAACTACTTGGTGAGTTACTTAGGTGAGCTCTTAGGTGAGCTACTATTCAAGCTCCCAAGTGAGCTACTTGGTGAGCTCCCATGTGAGGTCCCTGATGAGTTGCTCAGCTCACCAAGTAGCTTTCCTTTGAGCTCTTCTGGCATCTCACCAATCATCTTGAGTTGAGATCACTAAGGAGCTCATCAAATAAATCATCTGGGAACTCACCTAGGAGCTCACTTGACATCTCACCTTGCCAACTCACCTTGAGATCACCTTAGCAACTCACCTTGAGCTCATCTAGTAGCTCAAATGTAAGCTCACCTAAGAGATTACCAACAAGCTCACCTTTGAACTCACCTAGGAGCTCACCGACTAGCTCACCTAGGAGCTTGGCTGGGACCTCAACAAGCAGCTCACCCAAGAGCTCGTGGATCAACTTGACTTGAGCTTGCCATGAAACTCACATGGGAGCTCACCTGATAGCTCACCTTGTCAGATCGCCCTTAGCTCACCCATGAGCTCACCGAGTACCTCTGAAATGAGATCAACCTGGGAGCTTTTCAAGTAGCTCACCTATAAACTCACGTGAGAGCTCACCTGATAGCTCTCCTTACCAACTCACATGGGAGCTTTCCTTTCTAGTTCACCTTGACCTTGCTGAGGAGCTCACCTTGCCAATTCACCTTGAACTCAGTCTGATAGCTCACCTCAGAGTTAATCAAGCCACTCACCAAGTAACTCACCTGTGATCTCATCTAATAGCTCACCTGAGAGCTCACATAACATCTCACCTAGGAGCTCAACGAGTAGATCACCGAGTAGATTAACTTGGTAGCTTGCTTGTGAACTCACCGAGTAGATTGCTAGGGACCTCACCTGGGAGCTTGCCAAGAAGCTTGCTTGGTAGCTTTCCTAGGAGCTTGCTAAAAAGCTCACCAAATAGCTCACTTGGGAGCTCTTCAGGGAGCTCACCGATCATCTCAAGTTGAGCTCGTCTAGGAGCTTCATCTACTAACCCACCTAGGAACTCACCTAGGAGCTTGCC
Organism: Taxus chinensis; assembly: GCA_019776745.2. Lineage (NCBI taxonomy): Eukaryota > Viridiplantae > Streptophyta > Pinopsida > Cupressales > Taxaceae > Taxus > Taxus chinensis. The sequence continues at coordinate 905,321,977 of CM034151.1, read as the reverse complement.
TAATAACTCACCTTAAGCTCACCTTGCTAACTTACCTTGAGATAATTTGGACCTCACATATAAGCTAACCTTAGAGATTACTGACAAGATCACCTTTGAGTGCATCTAGGAGTTGACTGAGGAGCTCAGCTCAGGAGCTCGATAAGTAGCTCACTTAGGAGCTTGTTGAGTAGCTTGACTTGAGCTTACCCAGTAACTCACCTAGGAGCTTAGTGGACAGTTCAGCTTGAGCTTACCAAGTAGCTTGACTTGACCTCACCCAGGAGCTCATCTTACAGCTCACCTATAAGCTCTCATGGGAGCTCACCTTACTAGCTCGATTTGAGGTAACTTGGGAGCTCGTCAAATAGCTCACCTGAAAAATTACATGGGATCTCACCTAATAGCTTATGTTTCCAACTCACATGGGATCTCACCTATTAGCTCAAATTTCCAGCTCACCTTGAGCTTGCTGACAAGCTAACCTTGTGAACTCACCTTGAACTCATCTAGTAGCTCACCTTAGAGCTCATCGAGTTCATTGAGAATATGGTGAGCTCAAGTAAGCTTGCCTGAGAGATCACCTAACAGCTCACTAGGGACCTGACCTTAGATCTCACCAAGTAGCTTACTTGGGAGCTCACATAGGAGCTCACAAATAACTTTCCAAGTAGATACCCTTGGAGCTCTTTTGGGAGCTCACCTGATTAGCTTAAGTTGAGCTCACCCAGGAGCTTGTTAAGAGTAACTCATCTAGGAAATCACTTGGGAGCTCACCTGATAGCTCACCTTGCCAACTCACCTTGAGCTCACCTTTCCAACTCACCTTGAGCTCACCTTGCCAACTAGCCTTTAGCTCATCTGGTAGCTCGCATGTAATCTCACCTCAGAGATTACCAACAAGCTCAAAATGAGCTCACCTCACTAAGAAGCTCACCTAGGATCTTGGCTGGGAATTCAGACATCAACTTATCCGAGAGCTTGTTAAACAACTTGAATTAAGGTTTCCCAGAAACTCACCTGGGAGCACACCTAATAACTCATCTTGCTAGTTCACCTTAATCTCACCCTGGAGATCAAGAGTAGCTCAACTTGAGCTCACTTAGGAGCTCATCTGAGCTTGTCATTAATATCTGAGGTGAGCTTACATGTGAGCTACCAAATGAGCTCAAGGTGCATTGGCAAGGTGAGCTCAACGTGAGTTGGTAAGGTAAACTCAAGGTGAATTGGTAAGGTGAGCTACCAGGGGAGCTCCTAGGTGAGCTCTTAGGTGAACTCAAAGATGAGCTTGTTGGTAATCTCTAAGGTGAGCTTACATGCAAGCTACCAGATGAGCTCAAGGGGAGCTGACAAGGTGAGTTGACAAGGTGAGCTCTCTCAGGTGAGTTCCCAGGTGAGTTGGTAAGGCAAGCTCAAGGTGAGTTGGTAAGGTCAGCTATCAGGTAAGCTCCAAGGTGAGTTCCTAGGTTAGTCACTTGATGAGCTACTCAATGAGCTCACAAGCAAGCTCAAGTCAACCTACTCAGAGAGCTACTTGATGATGTCCCAGTCGAGCTATTAGGAAAGTTCCCAGGTGAGCTGTTAGTTGAACTACTTGGCAAGATGACGATGAACATCCAAGGTGAGATACTAGATGAGCTTAAGGTGAGTTGGTAAGGTGAACTCCTCAGTGAGCTCAAGGTGAGCTGGCAAGCTGAGCTCATAGGTGAGCTCCCATGCGAGTTGGCAAGGTGAGCTGTCGGTTGAGCTCCCATGTGAGTTTTTGAGTGAGCTTCTTAACGAGCTCCTGATTGATCTCAAGTGGAGATTCTTGGTGAGCTCAAGGTGATTTTTCAAGGCAAGATGTCGTGCAAGCTCCTAGGTAAGTTTCTGGGTAAGCTTAACTCAAGCTACTCGATAAGCTCCTGGGTGAGCTGTTTGCCGAGCTCCAAGCTAAGCTCCTAGGTGAGTTTCTCGGTGAGCTCCCAAGAAATATCAAAGGTGAGATTATCAGTAATGTTTGAGGTGAGCTTACATGTGAGCTACCAGATGAGCTCAAGGTGAGTTGGCAAGGAGAGATCAAGGTGAGTTGGTAAGGTGAGCTGTCAGGCTAGCTCCCAGGTGAGTTACTTGAGTTAGTTGATGAGCTCTTGGGTGAGTTCAACTCAAGGTAATCAGAGAGCTCCCAGAAGAGCTCCCAAGTGAGCTAATTTATGAGCTATTTTGTGAGCTCCCAGGTGAAAGCTACTAGGTGAACTCCCAAGCGAGCTACTTTGGAAGCTCCTAGGCTAGGTCCCCTGTGAGTTACTCTTCAAGCTCACTAGTGAGCTCACAAGTGAGATCAAGTCAACCTACTCAGTGAGCTCCTCAGTGGGTGAGCATCTTGACAAGATGCTCGAAAAACTCTGAGGTGAGCTACCAGATGAGCTCAAGGTGAGTTGGGAAGGTGAGCTCCTCAGCTAGCTCAAGCCAAGCTATTAAGGTGAGCTCCCATGTGAGTTTCTGGCTGAGCTGTTAGGAAAGCTCCCATGTGAACTTTTGGGTGAGATTCTTGACAAGCTCTTGGGTGAGCTCAAGTTGAGCTACTAGGTGAGCTCCTAGGTAGCTCAAAGTGAGATAGTAAGGTGAGCATCAGGTAAGCTCCTGAGTTGAGTTTCTGGGCAAGCTCAAGTCGTGCAGCTCGACGAGATCCTGGGTGAGCTACTTGCCAAGCTCCCAGCCGAGCTCCTAGGTGAGATGCTGTGTGAGTTACCAGGTGAGCTCAAGGGTGAGCTCAAGGTGAGTTGGAAAGGTGAGCTCAAGGTGAGTTGGGAAGGCGAGCTTGAAGTGAGTTGGCAAGGTGAGCTGTCAAGTAAGCTCCCAGCTGAGTTACTTGATGAGCTCCTAGGCGAGCTCAACTCAAGCTAATCGATGAGATCATAGAAGAGCTCAAGGTGAGCTATTTGGCAAAGCTATTTAGTGAGCTCCTATGGAAGCTGCTAGGTGAGCTCCCAAGTGAGCTACTTGGTGAGCTCCCAGGTGAGGTCCCTAACAAGCCGATCGGTGTGCTCACAAGCGAGCTCAAGTTAACCTACTCAGTGAACTACTTGGTGACCTCCTAAATGAGCTATTATGCAAGATCCTGAGGTGAGTTATTAGATGAGCTCCTAAGTGAGCTACTTTGAAATTTTCTTGATGAACTCTGAGGTGACTACTGGATGAGCTCAAGGTGAGTTTACAATGTGTTCTCCTTGGCAAGCTCAATACAAGCTAGCAAGGTGAGATCCCATGTGAGTTGGCAAGGTGTGATGTCAGGTGAGCTCCCATGTGATTTTTTAGGCAAGCTACTTGACAAACTCATGAGTGAGCTCAAGTTGAGTTACTCAAAAGATCCTGGGAAAGGTCAAGGCAAGCTGGCAAGGTGAGCTTCTCAGGTGATTTTCCAAGCAAGCTCAAGCAAAGCTACTTGACAAGCTTCTAAGTGAACTACTTATTGATCTCCCAGTCAAAATCCTAGGTTAACTACTCTGTGAGCACTCAGGTGAGCTCAAAGGTGAGCTTGTCAGCAATATCTGAGGTTAGCTTACATGCGAGCTACTAGATGAACTCAAGGTAAGTTAGCAAGGAGAGATCAAGTCGAGTTGGATAGATGAGCTCAAGGTGAGATGACAAGGTGAGCTATCAGGTGAGTTCCCACGTGAGTTACTCGATGAGATCCCATGTGATTTATACTCGATCTGATCGGTGAGCTCCCAGGCCAGCTACTTGGCAAGATATTTGGTGAGCTTCTAGGTGAGCTGCTAGGTGAGGTTCTGAGTGAGTTACTTAGAGAAATCCTAGGTGAGGACCCTAGGGAGCTACTCAGTGAACTCAAAAGTGAGCTCACAAGTGAGCTCAAGTCAAGCTAATCGGTGAGCTCCAAGGTGACCTAGTTGATGAGCTACTCAAGGAACTATGAGGTGAGCTACCAGACGATATCAATGCAAGTTGACAAGGTGAGCTCCTTAGCGAGGTCAATGTGAGCTGGCAAGGTGAGCTCCCATGTAAGTTTCTGGGTAAGCTGTAAGGGGAGTTTTTAGGTGATCTGCTCGGTGAGATCTTGAGTGAGCTCAAGGTGAGCTAGCAAGGTGAGCTATCAAGTGATCTCTTAGGTGAGTTTTAGGACAAGCTCAAGTCGAGATGCTTTCCAAGCTTCCAACTGAGCTCCTAGGTGAGCTACTCGATGAGCTCTTAGGTGAGCTAAAAGGAGAGCTTGTCAGAAATCTCTGAGGTGAGCATATATGTGAGCTACCAGATTAGCTCAACATGAGTTGGTAAGGTGAGCTATTAGGTGAGATGTTAGGTAAGTTCCTAGGAGAGTTACTTGATGATCTCCCATGCGAGTTCAACTTGAGCTGATCGGTGAGGTCCTAGAAGATCTTCCAAGGTAATCTACTTGGTGAGTTGTTCAGCAAGCTCCCAGGAAAGCTCAAAGGTGAGCTTATCAGAAATCTTTGAGGTGAGACTACATGTGAGCTACTAGATGATCTCAAGGAAATTTAGCAAGGTGAGCTTAAGGTGATTTGGCAAGGTGAGCTAAAGGTGAGTTTTTTAGGTGAGCTGTCAGGTAAGCTCACAATCAAGTTCCAAGGTGAGTTACTCGATGAGTTCCTGGGGGAGGTCAACTTGAGATGATTAGAAAGCTCTTAGAACAGGTCCCTAGTGAGCTACTTGGTGAGTTGTTTGACTAGCTCCCAAGTAAGCTGCTAAGCAAGATCCCAAGTGAGCTACTTGGTGATCTCCTAGGTGAGGTCCATGATGAGCTGCTCAGTGAGCTCATAAGTGAGCTCAATTCAACCTACTTGGTGAGCTCTAAGGTGAGCTGTTAGGTAAGCTCCCACATGAGCTGTTAGTCAAGATCCCTGGCGAGTTTCTCGATGAACTCCGATGTGCGCTACTAGATGAGTTTAAGGTGAGTTTGCAAGGTTAGTTCCTCACCGAGCTCAAGGTGACCTCGCAAGGTGATATGATAGGGGAGATCTCATGTGAGTTAGTAAGGTGAGTTGTCAAGTGAACTCCCATGTGAGCTACTTGACGAGCTCCTGAGTAAGATCAAGTCAAGCTACTCAGTGAGCTCTTGGGTGAGCTCAAGGTGAGCTGGCAAGGTGAGTTGTTAGGTGAGCTCCCAGGTGAGATTTTGGGTAAGGTCAAGTCAAGCTGCTCGATGAGTTCCTAGGTGAGCTACTTGTCGAGATCCTAGATGAGCACCTAGGTGAGCTGCTTGGTAATCTCCCAGGTGAGCTTGTCAGTAATATCTGAGGTGAGCTTACATACGAGCTACTAGATGATCTTAAGGTGAGTTGGTAGGGAAAACTCAAGGTGAATTGGAAAGGTGAGCTGTCAGGTGAGCTCCCACTAGATGAGCTCCTAGGTGAGCTACTTGCTGAGATCCCATCCGAGCTCCTAGGTGAGCTACTTGATGAGATACTTGAGAAACTCTTAAGTGAGATACCAGATGAGCTCAATGTGATTTGAGAAGGTGAGATCCTCAGCGAGCTCAAGGTGAGATGTTAAGGTGAACTGATAGGTGAGATCCCATGCAAGTTTCTGGGTGAGATGTTAGGTAAGTGCCCATTTGAGTTTATGGGTGGCCTACTTGAGGAGCTCCCACGTGAGCTCAATTTGAGCTGCTCGGTGAACTCCTAGGTGAGCTCAAAGTGAGCTGGCAAGGTGAGCTGTCAGGCGAGATCCTAGGTGAGTTTCTAGGCAATCTCAAGTTATGTTGCTCGATGAGCTCCTAGGTGAGCTTCTTATCAAGCTCCCAGCTAAGATCCTAAGAGATATGCTTGGTGAGCTCCCAGGAAAGCTCAAAGGTAAGCTCAAAGTGTGTTGGAAAGGTGAGCTATCAAGTGAGCTCCTAGGCAAGTTACTCGATGAGCTCCTAGGAAATCTCAACTTGAGCTAATCGGTGAGCTACTTGGCAAGCTCTTTGGTGAGCTCCTAGGCAAGCTACTAGGTGAGCTCCCAAGTGAGCTACTTTCTGAGCTCCTAGGTAAGCTCACAAGTGAGCTCAATTCAGCCTACTCGGGGAGCTGCTCAGTGATCTCCCATGCAAGCTGTTAGGCGAGCTCCCAATTGAGCTGTTAGGTGAGCTCCCATGTGAGCTCCTAGGTGAGATACCGAATGAGCTCAAGGTTAGTTGGCAATGTGACCTCCTTAGCAAGCTCAATGCAAGCTGACAAGGTGAGCTCCCATGCAAGTTGGCAAGGCATGCTATCAGGTGAGATTCCATGTGAGTTTTCATGTAAGCTACTTGACGAACTTACGGGTAATCTCAAGTTGAGCTACTTGGTGAGATCCTTACAAAGCTCAAGGAAAGCTAGTAAGGCAAGCTCCCAGGTGAGTTTCCAAGAAATCTCATGTTGAGCTAATCGATGAGCTCCTAGGTGAGCTACTTGCTAAGATCCTAGGGGAGCTCCTAGGTGAGCTACTCTGTGAGCTCCTAGGTGAGCTCAAAGGTGAGCTTGTCAGAAATCTTTGAGGTGAACTTACATGCAAGTTACCAGATGAGCTCAAGGTGAGTTGACAAGACACTATCAATTTGAGTTGGACAGGTGAGCTCAAGGCGAGTTGGCAAGGCATGCTGTCAAGTGAGCTCCCAGGCAAGGTACCAAGTGAGTTACTCGACGAGCTTTCAAGTGAGTTCAACTTGATCTGATTGGTGAGGTCCAAGAATAGCTCTCAGGTGAGCTACTTAGTGAGATATTAGGCGAGCTTCCAGGTGAGTTACTAGGTGAGGTTCCAAGTGAGCTACTTGGTGAGCTCCCAAGTGAGGTCCTTGGTGAGCTACTCGGTGAACTCGAAAGTGTGCTCAAGTCAACCTACTCAGAGTGCTTCTCAGTGAGCTCTCAGGTAAGCTACTTGGTGAGTTTCTCGATGAACTCTAAGGTGAGCTACCAGGACGAGCTCAAGGTAAGTTAGTCAAGGTGAGCTCCTTAGTGAGTTCAATGCGAGTTAGTAAGGTGAGCTCCCATGTGAGTTTCTGGGTGAGCTGTAAGACAAGTTTCTAGGTGAGCTACTTGACGAGCTATTGGGTGAGCTCAAGGGGACCTGGCAAGCTAAGCTATCAAGTGATCTCTGAGGTGAGTTTTAGGAACAAGCTCAAGTCAAGTTATTTGTCCGAGTTCCCAGTAGAGCTCCTAGGGGAGCTACTCAATGAGCTCCCAAGGGAACTCAAAGGTGAGCTTGTCTGTACAATCTCTGAGGTGAGCTTACATGGGAGCTACCAAATAAGCTCAAGGTGAGTTGGCAAGGTAAGCTCTAGGTAAGTTGGTAAGGTGAGCTCAAGGTGAGTTGGTAAGTTAAGCTATCAGATGAGCTCCTAGGTGAGTTCCTAGGAGTGTTACTCGACGAGCACCCATGTGAGCTCAACTTGAGCTAATCAGAGAGCTCCTATAAGATTTCCCAGGTAAGCTACTTGGTGAGTTATTTGGTGAGCTCCCAGGAGAGTTTCTAGGTGAGATCCCAAGTGAGCTACTTGGCAAGTTCCCAGAGGAGGTCCCCAGTGAGCTACATGGTGAGCTCAAAAGTGAGCTCAAGTAAACCTACTCAGCTAGATTCTCAGGTGAGCTCCCAAGTGAGCTATTAGGTGATCTCCCATGCATGTTGGTAAGGTGAGCTCCCATGTGACGTTTTCAGGTAAGCTACTTGATGAGCTCCTAGGTGAGCTCAAGTTGAGTTTCTCGGTGACCTCCTCAGTGAGCTCAAGGTGAGCTGGCAAGGTGAGCTATTAGGGGAGCTACTAGGTGAGCTACTTTCTAAACTTCTAGCTAAGATCCTAGGGGAGCTACTTGGTGAGTTCCCAGGTGAGCTCAAAGGTGAGCTTGTCAGCAATCTCTGAGGTTAGATTACATGTGAGCTACTAGAGGCGAGCTTAAGGTGAGTTGGCAAGGTGAGCTTGAGGTGAGTTGGCAAGGTAAACTCAAGGTGAGTTAGTAAGGTAAGCTATCAAGGGAGTTCCTAGTTGATTTACTAGGTGAGTTACTTGATGAGCTCTTAGGTGAGCTCATCTTGAGCTAATCGGTGAGCTCCCAGAATAGCTCTCAGGTGAGCTACTTGGTGAACTATTTGGTGAGCTCCCAGGTGAGCTGCTAGGTCCCTGATGAGCTACTCAGTGAGCTCATAAGTGAGCTGAAGTCAACCTAGTCGGTGACTTGATCGGTGAGCTCCCAGGCATGCTGTTATGTGAGCTCTCAGGTGAGCTATTAGTCGAGCTCCTAGGTGAGCTACTTGGCGAGCTTCTCAATAAAATTTGATGTGAGCTACCAGATGAGCTCAAGGTGAGTTAGCAAGGTGAGCTCCTCAGAAAACTCAAGGTGAGATGATAGGGGAGCTCCCATACCAGTTGGAAAGGTGAGCTATCTTATGAGATCCCATGTGAGTTTTTGAGTGAGCTACTTGATGAGCTCCTGGGTGAGCTCAAGTCAAGATGGTCACTGAGGACCTCCTAGATGAGTTTCTGGGTAAGCTTAAGTTGACCTGCTCGATGAGTTCCTCGGTGAGCTACTTACTAACCTTCCAGCCAAGCTCCTAGGTGAGCTGCTTCATGATCTCCCAGGTGAGCTCAAAGGTGAGCTTGTCAGTAATCTCTAAGATGAGCTTACATACGAGCTACCAGATGAGATCAAGGTGAGTTTAAGGTGAGTTGGTAAGGTAGAATCAAGGTGAATTGGCAAGGTGAGTTGTTAGGTGAGCTCCCACTCGATGAGATCCTAGGTAAGCTATTTTTGAGCTCCCATATGAGCTCCTAGGTGAGCTCCTAGGTGAGCTCAAAGGTGAGCTTGTTGGAAATCTCTTAGGTGAGCTTACATGTGAGCTACCAGATGAGCTCAAGGTGTTCTGTCAACATGAGCTCAAGGTGAGTTGACAAGGTTAGCTGTTAGGTGAGCTCCCAGGTAAAATCCCAAGTGAGTTACTTGAAGAGCTCTCGGGTGAGCTCAACTCAAGCTGATCAGTGAGCTCCCAGAAGAGCTCCTAGGTGATCTTTTTAGACTTATATGAGGTGAGCTTACATTTGAGCTACAAGATTAGCTCAAGGTGAGTTGGCAAGGTGAGCTCAAGGCAAGTTGGAAAGGTGAGCTCAAGCCAAGTTAGCAAGGTGAGCTATCAGGCGAGCTCCAAGGTGAGTTCCTAAGTCAAGTTACTTGACAAGCTATTCGGTGAGCTCATAAGTAAGCTCAAGTCAACCTAATCAGAGACCTACTCAGTGATCTCCTAGGCAAGATGCTAGGTGAGATACTTGGCAAGCTACTCAATGAACTCTGAGGTAAGCTAAGAGACAAGCTATAGGTAAGTTGGCTAGGTGAACTCCTCAGCGAGCTCAAGGTGAGCTGGCAAGCCAAGTTGAAAGGTGAGCTCCCATGTGAGTTGGCAAGGTGAGCTATCAAGTGAGCTCCCATGTGAGTTTTCAAGTGAGATACTTGATGAGATCCCGATCAAGCTCAAGTTAAGCTACTTGGTGAGCTCAAGGTGAGTTGGCAAGGTGAGATGTCATGCGAGCTCCCAGGTGAGTTCCTGGGCGAGCTTAACTCAAGCTTCAACGGTCTCCTCAAAAGCTCTTAAGTCAAGCTCCCAACTGATGATTCCTAGGTGAGCTACTTAGTGAGCTCCTAGGTGAGCTCAAAGGTGAGTTTAAGGTGAGTTCGCAAGGTGAGCTCAAGGTGAGCCCATTTTTCAAGGTGAGGTCAAAGTGAGTTGGCAAGGTGAGTTATCAAGTGAGCTCCAAGTTGAGTTACTTGACAACCTCCTGGGTGAGATCAACATGAATTAATTTAGTGAGCTCCGAGAATAGCTCAAGGTGTGCTAAGGTGAGCTCCCATGTGAGCTAGAAAGGAATCAGGTGAGCTCCCATGTGAGTTTTTAGGTAAGCTACTTGACAAAATCACGAGTGAGCTCAAGTCGAGTTACTCTTGGGTGAGCTCCTAGGTAAGTTGTCAAGGCAAGCTAGCAAGGTGATCTCCCAGGTGAGTTTCCAAGAAATCTCAATCCAAGCTGCTAGACAAGATCCTGGGTGAACTACTTGCCAAGCTCCTAGCTGAGCTCCTAGGTGAGCTACTCTGTGAGCTCCTAGGTGAGCTCAAAGGTAAGCTTGTCAGTAATCTCTGAGGTGAGCTTACATGCGAGCTACCAAATGAGCTCAAGGTAAGTTGGCAAGGAGAGATCAAGTCTAGTTGGATAGGTAAGCTCAAGGTGAGATGGCAAGGTGACCTTTCAAGTGAGCTCCTAGGTGAGTTCCCAGGTGAGTTACTCGATGAGCTCCCAGGTGATTTCAACTCAAGTCTGATCAGTGAGCTCCCAGAAGAGCTCCCATATGAGCTACTTGGTGAGATGGTGAGCTTCCAGGTGAGCTATGCTAGGTGAGGTTCCAAGTGAGCTACTTGGTGAGCTCCTGAGGTGAGGACCCTGGATGAGCTACTTGGTGAACTCATAAGTGAGCTCACAAGTGAGCTCAAGTTAACCTACTCAGAGAGCTCTCTCGGTGAGCTCCTAAGTGAGCTACTTGGTGAGCTACTCGATGAAATTTGAGGTGAGCTACCAAGCATCGAGCTCAAGGTGAGTTGACAAGGTGAGCTCCTTAGTGGGCTCAAGGTGAGCTAGCAAGGTGACCTTCCACATGTGAGTTTCTAGGTGAGCTGTAAGGGGAGTTTTTAGGTGAGCTGCCATCGATGAGCTCTTGGGTGAGCTTAAGGTGCGCTAGACAAGGTGAACTATCGGGAAATATACTAAGGTGAGTTTCTAGGACAATCTCAATTCGAGCTACTTTCCAAGCTCATAAGAAAATTGAGCTCCTAGGTGAGTTACATAGTGAGGCTCCCAGACGAGCTCAAAGGTGAGCTTGTTGGTAATATCTGAGGTGAGCTTACATGCTGAGCTACTAAGATGAGCTCAAGGCAAGTTGGCAAGGTAAGCTCAAGGTGAGTTAGTAAGGTGACCTCAAGGTTAGTTGGTAAGGTAAGCTGTCAGGTTATATCCTAGGTGAGTTCCCAAGAGAGTTACTCAACAAGCTCCCATGTGAGCTCAACTGAATCTCGCATCGGAGAGTTTTCAGGTGAGCTACTTGGCAAGTTTTTTGGTTAGCTCCTGGGTGAGCTCCAAAGTCGAGCTACTGAGGTGAGCTCCTAGGTGAGCTACAAGGTGAGCTACTCAATGAACTCTGAGGTGAGCTACTTAGGCTACATTAAAGTTAGTTGGCAAGGTGAGATCTTCAGCGAGCTCTAGGTAAGCTAGCAAGGTGAGCTTCATGTGAGTTGGCTAAGGTGAGTTACTTCATCACAGCTCCCATCCGAGCTCCCAGGTGATCTACTTGGTACTAGCTCCCAGGTGAGCTCAAAGGTGATTTTTTTGGTAATCTCCTGAGGTGAGCTCAATGTGAGCATACGAAGTGTGCTATTAGATGAGCTCCCAGGTGAGTTGGAAAGGGGAAGATCAATGTGAGTTTGTCAAGGAGAACTCCTAGGTGAACTACTTGTTGAAATGCAAGCTGATCTCCTAGGTGAGCTCCTCAGGTGAGTTCACTCGATGACCTCACCGAGTGAGCTTGTCAGTACTATCTGAGATGAGAAAACATGCGACCTCCCATGAAATGAGCTCCATGTGAGTTAGTAACTTGGTGAGTGTATTTAGGTGAGCTCCTAGGTAAACTACCTAGGTGAGCTACTTGGTGAGCTCCTAGGAGAGGTCCCAACTCGAGCTGACTCGGTGAAGCTCCTACAAGTGAGTTCAAGTTGAGACCTACTCAGTGAGTTGTCTTGGTTAGCTCCCAGGCAAGCTGCTAGGTGAGCTCTCAAGCGAAAGCTACTTGGCGAGCTCCTAGGTGAGCTGCTACGGTAAGCTCATAAGTGAGCTGACAAGTGAGATCAAGTCAACCTACTCAGGTGAGTTCCCAGGTAAGCTACTTTGTGAGCTCCTCAGTGAAATCTGAGGCAAGATACCAGAAGAGCTGATAAGGTGAGCTAGAAATGGTGAACTCCTTATGCGAGTTAGCAAGGAGAGCTGGTCAGGTGAGCTCCCATCTAAAGTTTGATGAGGTGAGTTCACGTGTGACGATCTCTCATGAGATTCTTGAAGAGCACTTGGGTCGAGCTCACTCTATAAGCTACTTGGGTGAGCTACTTTCCGAAAGTTCCTAGCCTAGCTCGTATGGTGATCTACTTCAGGTAAGCTCCCACATAGTTTTTTAGGCAAGTACAAAGGTGAGATGGTCTGATGCAACTCTCTAGAGTGATCAACTTGTTGAGCATCGCAGCCTAGCTACCTAAGATGAGCTACAAGGTGAGTTGGCAAGGTGAGCTGAAAGTTGAGCCATTAGGCAAGGTGAGCTCAAGGGTGAGTTAGAAAGGTGAGCTCCTCAGGTAAGTTCCAAAGTGAGTTGCTTGATGAGCTCTTCAAGTGAAGCTCAGCTTGAGTTGATCGGTGAGCACCCAGGTGAGATACCTTAAAAACTCAAAGTGAGTTAGCAAGGTGATCTCTTCACCAAGCTCATTCTGTGAGTTCCCAAGGTGAGCTTCTATGTGAGATCTCCATGCAAGTTGGCAAAGTGACATGTCAAGTGAGATCCCATGTGAGGTCCCTAGGTGAGCTGCTTGATGAGCTCAGCTCAATCTATCAGGTGAATTGTTAGGTGACCTGGTAAGGAGAGATCATAGGTTAGATTAGGCTGAGCTCCAATGTCGAGTTCCCAGGTGGATCTTGTGACTCGGAAAGGTGAGATATCAGGCCGAACTGTCAGGCGAGCTTAAGTTGAGTTGGCAAGGTGAGTTCTTAGAATGAGCTCCTAAGGAGAGCTGTCTTAGCGAGCTCTTTGGTGAGCTCCCAGGATGAGCTACCTAGGTGAGCTCCTATGTGATCTCAACTTGAGCTACTTGGTGAGCTTCCAGGTGAGGTCCCATGATGAGCTACGTCAGTGAGGTCATAAGTAAACTCAAGTCAACCCACTCAGCTGAGCTGCTCGGTGAAGCTCCCAAGTGAGATTTTACGGTGAGCTGCTCGGAGACCTAACAAGAGATGCTTAGTTGAGCCTACCTAGGTTGAGCTACTTGGTGAGTTACCAAGTCGAGTTGTTAAGTTAGCTCCAATGTGAGCTACTCAGAGTGAGCTACAAGGCAAGCTGGCATGGTGAGCTCCTCAGTTAGATTATGAGGCGAGCTTTCAGAGGTGATCAATGTGGGTTAGCAAGGTGAGCTCCTATGTGAGCTTAAGGCAAGTTGATATGTGAGCTATTACATGAGCTCCCATGTGAGTTTTCAGGTGAGCTGCTTGATAAGCTCCCATGGGTGAGGTTTTAGGTCAAGCTACTCGGTGAGCTCCTAGGTGAGCTCAAGCTGAGTTACTTGGTGAGATCCTGTCAGGTGAGCTTCCAAGGTGAGTTTCTGGGAAAGCTCAAGTCAAGCTGCTCGATGAGCTCCTGAGATGATCTACTTTACCAAGCTCCCAGCTGAGCTCTTAGGTGAGCTACTCGGTAAACTCCTCAGGTGAGCTCAAAGGTGAGCTTATTAGATAATCTATGAGGTGAGCTTACATACGAGCTACTAGATGAGTTCAAGGTGAGTTGGCAAGGCAAGCTCAAGGTAAGTCTGGCAAGGCAAACTCAAGGTGTGTTGGTAATAGGAGCTCAAGTTGAGCTGGTCAGGAAAACTCCCACTCGAGGAGCTCCTGGGTGAGCTACTTGCCAGGTGAGCTCCCATGCTAAGCTCCAAGGTGAATCTCAAAGGTGATCTACATGACGAGCAATCTCTGAGGTGAGATTACATGTCGAGCTCCTAAGATGAGCTCAAGGGTGAGCTGACAAGGTGAGTTGGAAAGGTGAGTTGTTAGGGTGAGCTCCCAAGTGTGTTACTTGAAGAGCTCCCGAGTCGAGCTCAACTTGAACTGAGTTCTTGGGTGAGCTCCTTACTGATCTCACAGCTGATATCCTAGGGGACATACTCGGTGATCTCCTAGCAATATCTGAAAGGTGAGCTTGTACATGCAATCTACTTAGATTAACTTACATAGCCGAGTTGGCAAGGTGAGCTCAAGGTGAGTTGGCAAGGTGAGCTCAAGGTGAGTTTGTAAGGTGAGCTGTCAAGGTGAGCTGGTAAGGTGATCTATCCTAGGTGAGTTCCCACTTGACGACCTGCTCGGGTGAGCTCACAAACCAAGCACCCATTCAACCTACTAGGAGAGCTACTCAAGGTGATCTCCAAAGGTGATCTTGTTAGGTGATTTCCCAGGAAATCTTATTAGGTGAGCTACTTGATGAACTCTGAGGTGAGCTGACCAGTGGAAGGTCAAGCTGAGTTCACAAGGTGAACTCCTTAGGTAAGCTCCCAGTAGAGTTCCTAGCTGTGCAAGCTCGAAGAGCTCGATAGGTGAGCTCCCACGCGAGTTGGTAAGGTGAGCTATTATGTGAGCTCCCATGTGAGTTTATCGACAATCTCTTAGGTGAGCTTACTTGACAAGCTACTAGATCGAGCTCAAAGTTGAGTTGGACTTGGTGAGCCTCAAGTTGAGTTGGCAAGGTGAGATGTCATGAAAGCTCCCATGTGATTAGTTCCTAGGTGAGCTACTTGAAGAGCTACTCGATCAAGCTCGAGTCAAGTTGCTTGGTGAGCTCAAGTGTGAGTTAGCAAGTGAGAGACTACTCAGTGCAGGCTCCCAGGTGACCTGTTCTGGGAAAGCTTAACATTCGAGCTACTTAGTTGAGCTTACATGCGAGCTATGAGATGAGCTCAAGGTGAGTTGACCAGGCAAGCTCAAGGTGAGTTAGACAACGTGAAATCCTCAGTGCTAGCTTCCAAGGTGAGTTACTTGGAATTTGAACTCCTAGGTGAGCTCTCATGTGAGTTGGTAAGGTGAGATATCAAGTGAGCTCCCATGAAGAGCTCCTAGAGTGAGTTACTAGGTGAGCTGCTCAGGTGAGCTCCCAAGTTGAGCTACTTGGCTGAACTCCTAGGTGAGTTGTCCCTGATGAGTTGTCATGTAGCAAGCTCACAAGCAAGTTTCTCAAGTCAACCTTAACTTGAGTGAGCTACTCAGTGAGCTACCAGGGTGAGCTACTTGAAAAAACTCTGAGGTGACCTACCAGATGAGCCCCTAAGGTGAGTTAGCTCAGGTGAGCTCCTTAGCGAGCTCAAGGTGAGCTGTTAAGGTGACCTGATAGGTGATAACCCATGTAAGTTTCTGAGGTGAGTTGTACAGGTGAGCTACCTTGTAATTTTTTGGGTGGGCTGCTTGACAAAATCCTTAGGTGAGCTCAACTCGAGGTAATTGGTGAGCTCCCAAAAGAGCTCCCAAGTGCAAGCTACTTTGTGAAGCTGTTCAGTGCAAGCTCCCAGGTGAGCTGTTAGGTGAGCTCCTAAATGAGATACTTTAGTGAACTCCCATTTGAGGTCCCAAGATGAGCTTACTCAGCAAACTCACTAGTAAGCTCACAAGTGAAGCTCAAGTCAACCTACTCAGACAAGAGAGCTCAAGTGAACCCTAGGTCAAGCTGCTTGATGAGCTCAACTTTAGACCCACTCTGATAAGTGAGCTCCCAGGTGAGGTCCCCGATGAGCTTCTCAAAAAACTATGAGGGTGACCTACTAGATGAGCTCAAGGTGAGTTAGGAAGGTGTGCTCCTCAGCGAGCTCAAGGTGAGCTATTAACTGGGTGAGCTGATCAGGTGAGCTCCCATGTGAGTTTTTTGGGTAAGTCTACTTGACGTGACCTCCTAGGTTGAGCTCAAGTGGAGTTACTCAGCAAGCTCACTAGTGCAAGCTCACAAGTGAGCTCAAGTCAACCTACTTGATGAGCTACTCAAAAAAATCCAAGGGGACCTACCATGATGAGCTCATAGGTGAGATCATCAGTGAGCTACAAGGTGAGTTTTTAAGGTGAGTCTGACTAGGTGATCTCCCATGCTGAGTTTCCTGGGTGAGCTTGCTTGGTGAGCTCCTATGTGAGTTTTTGGGTGAGCTGCTTAATGAACTCCTAAGTTGAGCTCAAGGTGAGCTACTCAAGGTGAGCTTGGGAAGGTGAGCTCAAAGTGAGCTAGTAATGGTGAGCTATCAGGTGAGCTCCTAGGTGAGTTTCTTAGTGAAAGCTCAAAGGCGAGCTCAGGGTAGAGTTGGCAATCGCATGAGCTCCCAGGTGAGTTGGGAAGGTGAGATCATTAGCAAGTTATTCAAGGTTAGTTATCAAGCGAGCTTCTAGAAGTGAGTTACTCAAGTGAGATACTCTGAGTGAGCTGCAAGGTCGAGGTCCCTAATCAGAAAGCTCCTCAGAAGAGCTCACAGGTGAGCCATTCGGTGAGCCTCCTCAGGTGAGTTGCTCAGGTGAGCTCCTATGTAAGTTGTTAGGTCAAGCTCCCAGGTGAGCTACTTGATGAGCTACTCGGATATTTTCTTGAAAAACTCCGATGTGAGCTACTAGATGAGCTCAAGGTGAGTTGGAAATGTGAGCTCCTCAGCGAACTCAAGGCGAGACCTGGTAAGGCGAGCTGAAAGGCGAACTCCCATGTGAGTTGGTAAGGTGAGCTTGTCAGGTGAGCTCCCATGCAAGTTGTTAGGTGAGCTAGCTTGACAAGCTCATGAGGCAAGCTCAAATCGAAGCTGCTCAGTGAGATCCTGGGTGAGCTCAAGGTGAGCCAACAAGGTAAACTGTCAGGTGAGGCTCCTAGGTGAGTTTCTGAGTAAGACTCAAGTGGAGCTACTTGATGAGCTCCTGGGTGAGCTACTTGCCAAGCTCCTAGTTAAGCTCCTATGTGAGCTAATCTGTGAGCCACTCGGTGAGCTCCCATGTGAGCTCAAAGGAAAGCTTATCGGTAATATCTAAGGTGAGCTTACATGTGAGCTACCAGATGAGCTCAAGGTGAGTTATCAAGGTGAGCTCAAGGTCGAGTTGGAAAGGTGAGCTCTAGGTGAGTTGATCAAGGTGAGCTATCAGGTGAGCTCCCAAGTGAGTTACTCTAGTGAGCCCCTAGGTGAGCTCAACTTGAGCTAATCAGTGAGCTTCCTAGAAGAGTTTCTATGGAAGAGCTAATTGGTGAGTTATTTCGGTGAGCTCACAGACGTAAGCTGTTATGTGAGCTTCATAAGTGAAGCTACGTGGCAAGCTCCCAGGTGAGGTCCCCGGAAAGCTGCTTAGTGAACTCACAAGTGAGCTTAAATAAACCTACTCGGTGAGTTTACTTCGGTGAGATCTTAGGTGAGCTGTTAGGCAAGTTCCTAGGTGAGCTGGTTAGGGTGAGCTCCTTAGGTGAGCTTCTAGGTGAGCTACTTGGTGAGTTGCTCGATGAAATCCAAGGTAAGCTTTTCAGACAAGCTGTAAGGTGAGTTGCTTGGAGAGATGCTTGGAAAGCTCCTTAGGTGAGCTCAAGGAAAGCTAACAAGGTGAGCTTCCATGTGGAGTTATCTAAGGTGAGCTATCCAGGTGAGCTCAGGTCAAGTTGTTTGTTGATCTCCTAGCCAACCTCCTAGGTGAGCTACTTGAGTGAGCTCACAAGCGAAAGCCCAAAGGAAAGCTTGTCAGTAATCTCTAAGGTGAGCTTAGACGTGAGCTACCGGATGAGCTCAAGGTGAGTTAGCAAGGTGAGCTCAAGGTGAGGTTACCAAGTCGAGCTCAAGGTGAACTTTTAACCCGATCTGATCAGGTGAGCTCCCAGAAGAGCTCCCAGGTGAGCTACTTTACGAGCTACCTACGGTGAGCTGCTAGGTGAGCTGATCCAAGTGAGTTACTCCTGGCAGAGACTCCCAGGTGAGGTCCTTGGCGAGCTCATTCAAGTGAGCTGACAAGTGAGATAAAGTCAACCTAATCGGAAAGCTACTTGGTGAGCTCCTAGGTGAGCTGTTAGGTGAGCTCCTAAGCGAGCTACTTGGTGAGTTTCTCAATGAACTCTGAGGTTAACTACTAGATGAGCTAAAGGCAAGTTAGCAAGGTGAGATCATCAATGAGCTCAAGGCGAAGCTAACAAGGTGAGCTACTATCTGATTGATAAGGTGCAGCCATCCCTATTTTTGGGTGAGTTGCTTGCATGAGCTCCCGTGTGAGCTCAAGTTGATCTACTTGGTGAGCTCCTGGGTAAGCTCAAGGCAAGCTGGCAAATCAAGCTATCAGGTGAACGTCCAGGTGAGTTTTTGGGCAAGCTCAAGTTGAGCTTCTCAACGAGCTTCTAGGTGAGCTACTTGCTTAACTCCTAGATGATCTCCGAGGTGAGCTACTTGGTGAGATCATAAGTGAGCTCAAAGGTGAGATTTTTAGCAATATCTTAGGTGAGCTTACATGTGAGCTACCAGATTAGCTTGAGGTGAGTTAGCAAGGCAAGCTTTCAGGTGACCTCCCAGGTGAGTTCCTAAGTGAGTTACTTGATGAGCTCCCAGGTGATCTCAACTCAATTTGATTGGAGAGCTCCTAGAATTTCTCCCAGGTGAGCTACTTTACAAGCTATTTGGAAAGCTCTGAGGTGAGCTCCTAAGTGAGATACTTGGTGAGATCCCAAGTAAGGTCTTCTGTGAGTTCCTCGGTGAGCTCACAAGCAAGATGACAAGTGAGATCAAGTCAACCTACTTGGGGAGCTACTCATTGAGCTCCCAGGTGAGATACTTGGCAAGTTGCTTGATGAACTCCGAGATGACCTCAAGGTGAGTTGGCCATGTGAGCTCCTTAGTAAGCTCAAGGTGAGCTTATAGGTGAGCTCCCATATGATTTTATAAGGTGAGCTCCTAGGTGAGCTCAAGTTGAGCTTCTCGGCTAGCTCTTGGGAAAGCTCAAGGAAAGCTGGCAAAGTGAGCTATTAGGCGAGATCCTACGTGAGTTTTCGGGTAAGCTCAAATTGAGCTGGTCGACGAGCTCCTGGGTGAGCTGTTTACTAAGCTCCTACGTGAGCTGCTACGTGAGCTCCCAGGTAAGCTCAAAGGTGAGCCATTAGGCAATGTGAGCTCAAGGAGAGTTAGCAAGGTGAGCTGTCAGGTGATCTCCCAAGTGAGTTCCCAGGTGAGTTACTCAACAAACTCCTAGGTGAACTCAAATTGAGCTGCTCGACAAACACAGAGGTGAGATACCTTCTGAGCTCAAGGTGAGTTCAAGGTAAGCTCGTCATCAAGCTCAAGGTGATTTGGTAATGTGAGCTGATAGGTGAGATTCCATGTGAGTTGGGAAGGTGAGATGTCAGGAGAGCTCCCATATGAGTTTTTAGGCAAGTTATTTGATGAGTTCCTAAGAAATCTCAACTCGATCTATCAGGTGAGCTCAAGTTGAGCTCCCATAATAGCTCCTAGGTGAGCTCATGAGTTTGTAAGGTGAGCTGTTAGGCCAGCTCAAACTGAGTTGGTAAGTTGAGGTCAAGGTGAGTTAGTAAGGTGAGATGTCAATTGAGCTCCTAGGTGAGTTCCCAGGAGAGTTACTCGACGAGCTCCTAGAAGAGCTCCTAGGTGAGCTACTTAGTGAGTTATTCAGTGAGATTACAGGTGAGCTACTAGGTGAGCTCCAAAGTGAGCTACTTGGCAAGCTCCCAAGCGAGGTCCCCGATGAGCTGCTTAGTGAGCTCAAGTCAACCTACTTGACAAGCTTCTTAGTGAGCTCTCAAGCAAGTTGTTTGGTGAGCTCCTAGGTAAGCTATTAGGTGACCTCCCAAGTGAGCTACTTGCTGAGCTGCTCGATGAACTCTAAGGTGAGATATCTGATAAGCTCAAGGTGGGTTGGTAAGGTGATCTCTTGAGTGAGCTTAAGGTGAGCTCCCATTGAAGTTGGTAAGGTGAGCTACTTGATGAGCTCCTATGTGAGCTCAAGTCGAGCTACTCAGTGAGCTACTGGGCAAGCTCAAGGTTAGCTAGCAAGGTGAGCTATTAGGTGAACTCCTGGGTGAGCTACTTTCTGAGCTCCAAGATGATCTCCTAGGTGAGCTCAGAGGGGATCTTGTTGGTAATCTCTGAGGTGAGATTACATGTGAGCTACCAGATGAGCTAAAGTTGATTTAGCAAGGTGAACTCAAGGCAAGTTTGTAAGTTGAGTTGCCTGGTGAGTTAATTGACGAGCTCCTGAGCAAGCTCAACTCGAGTAGATTGGTGAGCTCTAGAAATAACTCCCAGGTGAGCTACTTGGTGAGATCCTAAGTGAGCTGCTAGGTGGACTCCCAGGTGAGCTACTTGGCGAGCTACTCAACGAACTCATAGGGGAACTACCAGATGCACTCAAGGTGAGTTGGCAAGGTGAGCTCCTTAGTGAGCTCAAGGTGAGTTAGTAAGGTGAGCTTATAGGTGAGCCTCCCATGTGAGTTTTTGGGTGAGCTATCAGGTGAGCTCCCATGTGAGTTTTCAGGTGACCGTATCAGGTGAGCTCTCATGCAAGGTTTTAGGGTGAGCTATTTGATGAGCTCCCCGGGTGATCTCAAGTCGAGTTACTCAGCAAGCTCCTGGGCAAGCTTTAAGGTGAGATGCCAAATGCGCTCCGAGGTGAGTTTGTCAAGTAAGCTCAAGTTGAGCTACTTCGATGAGCTCCTGGGTGAGCTACTTGCTGAGCTCCCAACCAAGCTCCTAGGTGAGCTACTCAGTGAGCTATCCAGTTGAGCTCAAAGGTGAGCTTATCGATAATCTCTGATGGTGAGCTTACATGAAAGCTACCAGATCGAGCTCAAGGTGAGTTACAAAGATGAATACTCAAGGTGAGTTGTTAATGTGAACTCAAGGTGACCATTGGAAACGTGAGTGGCCAATAAGGTGAGGCCAACCCAAGCAGAATGATGCTCATAGAATGAGTTACTAATAGGTGAGTTCCTATGTGAGCTCACCTATGTGAGCTCTCCAGGTGAGCTCAAAGGTCGAGCTTATCAGTGAGATCTCTGAGGTGAGCTTCCATAGTGGGCTACAAGACAAGCTCAAGGTGAGATGTCAGGTGAGCTCCCAGGTGAGTTACTCAACGAGCTACTAGGTGAGCTCCTAGGTGAGTTGCTCAGGTGAGCTCCTAGAAGAGATCTTGAAGTGAACTCATACTTGGTGAGCTGATCTCAATAAGCTCCCAGGTGAGCTGTCTAGGTGAGCTCGCTAGGTGAGCTACTTGGTGAGTTGCCCTGAAGCTATCTGTGGTGAGCTACCAAGGTAAGCTCAAGGTGAGTTGGCAAGGTGAGCTCCTTCAGGAAAGCTCCAAGGTGAGTTGACAAGTGAGTTCCTAGATGAGATACTTTAACGTGAGCTACTTAATTCAACCTTGACTCATGGGAGATGACTTGGAGAGCTCCCACGTGAGTTGACAAGGTGAGTTGTCAGGGTGAGCTCCCATTAGCAGAGCTTTCAGGCAAGCTACTACGATGAGGTCCTGAGGTGAGCTACAAGATGAGCTCAAGGTGAGTTGAGAAAGGTGAGCTCCTGAGTGAGCTCAAGGTGAGCTACTAAGCAAGCTGATAGTGAAAGGTCCCGAGTGAGCTGGCTCAGGTGAGCTTTCACAAGAAACCTCTCAAGTCATGAGTTACTCGATGAGCTACTTGGGCGAGCTTCTGATTACCGAGCTCCTAGGTGAGCTCCTTAGGTGAGCTCAAGGTGAGTTGTCAGTCAAGGTGAGATGTACATGTGAGCTACCAGATGAGCTCTGAGTGAAATCTTGAAATGTGAGCTCAAGGTGAGTTGGCAAGGTGAGCTACTTAGGTGAGCTCCCAGGTGAGCTATCGTAGGTGAGCTAACTCAGGTGAGCTCCCATGTGAGTTGTCAGGGTGAGCTATTCGGTGAGGTTGGCAATTTTAAGGTTAGAACTACTTGAGAAGCTAACCACGATGAGCTCAAGTGAGTTGCTTAGGTGAGCTCTTAGGCTGAGCTCCTAGGTGAGTTACTCAGGTGAGCTGTTAGGTGAGCTTGTCAGGTAATCTCCTGTAGGTGAGCTCAACTTGTCAAGCTACCAAATGAGCTCCCAGAAGAGTCTCCCAAGGTGAGCTACTTTACGATTGTTCCATGAGTTCCCAGGTGAGCTGCTAAGTGAGCTCCCAAGTGGATCTACTGTAATGAGCTCCCATGGGTGAGGTCCCTAGTGAGTTACTCAGGAGAGCTCACTAGTGAGCTCACAAGCAAGCTCAAGTCAACCTACTCAAGTGAGTTGATCTCGGTGAGCTGTCCTAGGTGAGCTGATTAGGTGAGATCCTAGCTACTCTGTTGAGATAACGAATTCTTCAGTGAGCTACCAGACATGAAATCAAGATGAGTTGGAAAGGTGAGCTCCTCAGCAAGAGCTCAAGGTGAGCTAGTAGGGTGAGCAAATAGGTGAGCTCCCATGCGATGTTTTTGGGTGAGCTCCAAGTGAGCTACTATGTGAGCTTTTGGGTGAGCTACTTGACAAGCTCCCAGGTGAGCTCAAGTTGAGCTGCTCGGTGAGCTCCTAGGTGAGCTCAAAGTGAACCTACTCAAGGTGAGCTATCAGGTGAGCTCCCAGGTGAGCTTTTAGGTGAGCTCAAGTTGAGCTACTCGATGAGCTCCTGGGTGAACTTACTTGCCGAGCTACCAGATGAGCTCCTAGGTGAGATGCTCAGATGAGCTCCAAATTGAGTTCACCAAGGTGAGCTCAAGGGTGAGCTTACATGAGGTCGAGCTCAAGGAAAGTTGAGCTGAAGGCATGCTCAAAGTGAGTTGGGAAGGTGATCTGATCAAGTAAGCTCCCAGGTGAGTTACTCACATGAGCTCCTGGGTGAGCTCAACTCAAGCTAATCGGTGAGCTTCAAGGAGCTCATAGATAAGCTCAAGGTGAGCTGGCAAGGTGAGCTACTAGGTGAGCTCCCAGGTGAGTTACCTCGATAAGATACTTGGACAAGCTCACAAGTGAGCTCCCCCAAGTTAGCTACTCGGTGAGCTCTCGGTGATCTGAGATCTCCGAGTTGTCAAGCTATCTTAGGTGAGCTGTTACATGCGAGCCTACTTAGGTGAGCTCCTAGGTGAGCTACTTGGAGATTTTCTTGATGAACTCTGAGGTGAGCTACAAGACGAGCTCAAGGTGAGTTAGTAAGGTGAGCTCCTCAGTGAGCTCAATGTGAGATGGTAAGGTCCTGAGCTCCTAGGTGAGTCAGCAAGGCGTGATGTTAGGTGAGCTATCCCATGTGTGTTTTTGGGTGAGCTACTTGATGAGCTCATGAGTGAGGTCAAGTTGAGCTACTCGGCAAGCTTCTAGGTGAGATCAAGGTGAGTTGGAGCTCCAAGGTGAGGTGTAAGGTGAGCTCCTAGGTGAGTTTTTAGGCAAGCTCAAGTTGAGCTACTTCGATGAGCTCCTAGGTGAGCTACTTGCTGAGCTCCTAGGTGAACTACTTCAGTGAGCTCCCAGTGAGCTCAAAGGTGAGCTTATTGGCAATCTCTGAGGTGAGCTTAAATGTGAGCTACCAGATGAGCTCAAGGTGAGTTGGCAAGGTGATCCTCAAGTCAAGTTGGAAAGGTGAGCTCATAGGTGAGCTCCCAAAGGTGAGTTGTCCCAACTATGAGTTGAACTCCTAGGTGACGCAAGCTTGAGTGAGCTCCTAGGTGAGCTCAAACTTGATCTGACTCGATGAGCTCCTGGGAAGAGCTCCTAAAGTGAGCTAGCTTAGTGAGCTGGTTGAAAAACTCAGAGATGAGCTTCCAGGTGAGTTAGCTAGGTGAGCTTCCAAGTGAGCTACTTGGTGATGATCCCATGGTGAAGTCCCTGTTGAGCTACTCAGGATGAACTCCTAAGTGAGCTTCAAGTGGTCAAGCTCAACCTAGCTCAAAGGTGAGCTACTCAGTGATCTCCCTGAGTGAGCTGGTACAGGTGAGTTAGTCAGATGAGCTCTCCTAGGAGAGCTAAAAGCTGAGCTCGAGGTGAAGTTGGTAAGGTACAAGACGGGCTCAAGGTGAGTTGGTAAGGTGAGCTCCTCAGGTGAGCTCAAGGTGAGCCTAGGCAAGCTAGAGCTGATATCCCAGTGAGCTCCTATGCGAGTTGGCAAGGTGAGCTTTCAAGTGAGCTCTCATGTGAGTTTTTGAGGTGAGATACTTGATGAGCTCCTGATTGAGCTCAAGGTCGAGCTGCTTGGCGAGCTCAAGGTGAGTTGACAAGGTGAGATGTCATGCGAGCTCCCAGGTGAGTTTCTAGGTAAGATTAACTCAAAGCTGCTCAATGAGCTCCAAGGTGAGCTACTTACCAAGCTCCCCAGCTGAGCTCCTAGGTGAGCTGCTCAGTGAGCTCATTTAGGTGAGCTTAAATGTGAACTACCAGCATTAGCTCAAGGAAATCTCTAAGGTGAGCTTAAATGTGAGCTACCAAGGTGAGCTCAAGGTGAGTTGGCAAGGTGAGCTCAAGGCTAGCTCCCAGTTGAGTTAAGCCAGAGCTACTCAGGCGAGCTCCAAGGTGAGTTCCTTAAGGTGAGTTACTCAATGAGATGCTATGATGAGCTCCCAGGTGAGCTCAACTTAACCTACAAGCTACTCAGGTGAGTATCCCAGGTGAGCTCCCAAGTGAGCTACTTTACAATGAGATCTTAGGAGAGGTCCCGAGTGAGTTACTCGAGTAAGCTCACTAGTGAGCTCACAAGCAAGCTCAAATCAACCTACTTGGTGAAGCTCCTCGGTGAGCTCCCAAGTGAGATGACTTAACGAGTTGCTCGAAAAACTCTAAGGTGAGCTACTAAACGAGATCAAGGTGAGTTGGGAAGGTGAGCTCCTCAGTGAGCTCAAGGTGAGCTGTTAAGGTGAGCAAATAGGTGAGATCCCATGGGAGTTTCTGGGTGAGTTGTCAGGTGAGCTCCTATGCGAGTTTCTTGGGTGAGCTACTTGACGAGATCCCGAGGTGAGCTCAAGTTGAGCTTGCTCAGTGAGATCTCTTAGGTGAGTATCAAAGTGAGCTTAGCAAGGTGAGCTATCAGGTAAGCTACCAGGTGAGTTTCTAGGTCAAGCTCAAGTCGAGCTACTCGACGAGCTCTTGGGTGAGCTGCTTACTAGAGCTCCCAGCCGAGCTCCTAGGTGAGATGCTTGGTGAGCTCCCAAGTGAGCTCAAAAGTGAGCTCAAGGTGAGTTGGTAAGGTGAGCTCAAGGCGAGTTGGGAAGGAAAGCTCAAAGTGAGTTAGGCAAGGTGAGTTGTCAAGTGAGCTCCCAGGTGAGTTACTCAACGAGCTCCTGAGGTGAGCTCAACTCGAGCTAATATGGTGAGCTCCCAGAAGAGCTCAAGGCGAGCTACTTGCTGAGTGAGCTCCTAGATAAGCTACTAGGTGAGCTCCCAAGTGATCTACTTAGGTGAAGCTCCCAGGTGAGGTCCCCAGTGAGCTGATCGGCAAGCTCACAAGTGAGCTCAAGTCAACCTACTCAGTGAGCTGATTCGGTGAGCTCCTAGGAGAGCTCCTAGGTGAGCTACTTAGGTGATTTGCTCCTATGAAAAACTGAGGTGAGCTACCAGATGAGCTCAAGGTGAGTTGGTAATGTGAGCTCCTCAGTGAGCTCAATGTGAGGCTGGCAAGGTGAGCTCCTATGTACGAGTTGGCAAGGCGTGTTGTCAGGTGAGCTTCCCATGCAATTTTTCAGGAAAGCTGCTTGATGAACTCATGAGTGAGCTCAAGTTAGTTACTCGGCAAGCTCCTGGGAAAGCTCAAGGCAAGCTGGCAAGGTGCAAGTCTGTAAGGCAAGCTCCTAGGTTAGTTTCTAGGGAATCTCAAGTCGAGCTGCTCAACGAGCTCCTAGGTGAGATACTTACTGAGCTCCCAAGGGAGCTCCTAGGTGAGCTACTTTATGAGCTCCCAAGGATGAGCTCAAAGGTGAGCTTGTCAGCAATCTCTGAGGTGAGCTTACATGTGAGCTACTAGATGAGCTCAAGGTGAAGTTGGCAAGGATGAGATCAAGTCTAGTTGGATAGGTGAGCTCAAGGTGAGTTGGACAAGGTGAGCTATGTCAGGTGAGCTCTGACGCAGGTGTAGTTCCTAGGGTGAGTTACTCGATCTGATCCCAGGTGAGCTCCTAGAAGAGAGCTCCTAGGTGAGCTACTTGGTGAGCTATTCAGTGAGCTTCTAGGTGAGATGCTAGGTGAGGTTCACAAGTGAGCTACTCGACGATGCTCCTACGGTGAGGTCCCTAGTTGAGCTACTCGGTGAACTCACAAGTGAGCTCAAGTCAACCTACTCAGAGAGCTACTCAGTGAGCTCCCAGGTGAGCTACTTGAACTCTGAGGTGAGCTACCAGATGAACTAAAGCTCCTTAGTAATCTCAAGGTGAGTTAGCAAGGTGAGCTCCTATGTGAGTTTCTGGGTGAGATGGTAAGGTGATTTTCTGGGTGAGCTCTTGGGTGAGCTCAAGGACGAGCTGAGCAAGGTGAGATGTCAGGTGATCTCCGGAGGTGAGTTTTCAGGATAAGCTCAAGTCGAGCTACTTTCTGAGCTCCCCCAGCTGAGCTCCTAGGTGAGCTGCTCGATGAGCTCCCAAGTGAGACTCAAAGGTGATGCTTGTTGGTAATCTCTGAGGTGAGTTTACATGCAAGCTACCAGATGAGCTCAAGGTGAGTTGGCAAGGTAAGCTCAAGGTGAGTCAGCAAGGTAAGCTCAAGGTGAGTCAGCGAGGTAAGCATCAAGGTGAGTTGGTAATGTGAGATTTCAGGTAAGCTCCTAGGTGAGTTCAACTAGGAGAGTTACTCGGTGAGCTCCCAGAAGAGCTCAACTCGAGCTAAACGGTGAGCTCATAAAAGAGCTCCTAAGAGTTATTTGGTGAGTCTATGTCAGGTGAGCTCACCCAGGTGAGTTCCCAAGTGAGCTACTTGGTAAGCTCCCAGGTGAGGTCCCCCGGTGAGCTACTCGGTGAGCTCACAAGTGAGCTGCAAGATCAACATATTCGGTGAGCTTCTAGGTGAGCTCCTTAGGTGAGCTGTTAGGCGAGCTCCCAGGTGAGCTACTTGAGTGAGCTTACTCGGATGAGCTGTCTAGGTGAGCTCCAGACAAGCTCAAGGTGAGTTGGTAAGGTGAGATCCTCATGTGAGCTTTTAGGTGAGCTACTTGAAAGTGCCTAGGTGAGCTCAAGGTGAGCTGGCAAGGTGTGCTCTTGTAGGTGAGCTCAAAGTGAGTTGGTAGGTGAGCTGTCAGGTGAGATCATGGGTGAGCTCCTTTCATGTCGACTTGCTCAAGTGAGCTCCTGGGTGAGCTCAAGGTGAGCTGTTAAGGTGAGCTGTCAAAGTGAGCTCTTGGGTGAGATACTTTCTCAGTTTCCAGCTGAGCTCCTAGGTGAGCTACTAGGTGAGCTCCCAGGTGAGGTTTGGGGAGCATGTCGGTAATCTGTGAGGTGAGATTACATGTGAGCTACTAGATGAGCTCAAGGTGAGTTGGTAAGGTGAGCTGTCAAGGTGAGCTTCCTAGTCAAGTTCCTAGGTGAGTTTGACTCAACAAGATCCCATGGCGAGCTCAACTTGAGCTCAATTTGATCAGGTGAGCTCCCATCGAATAAGCTCACGAGTTCAGCTCATTTAATCGAGCTATTTGGCGAGCTCCCAGGTGAGGTCTCAGGTGAGCTCCTGAATGAGCTACTTGGCGAGCTCCTAGGTGAGGGTCCCCGATGAGCTACTCGGTGAGCTCATAAGTGAGTGTCAAGTCAACCTACTCAGTGAGCTACTCGATGAGCTCCCAAGGTGAGCTATTAGATGCAAGCTCCCAGGTGAGCTATTAGTTGAGCTCCTCAGGCAGAGCTGGTCACTCTGAATGTGAGCTACCAGATAAGCTCAAGATGAAGTTGGCTAAGGTGAAGCTCCTCAGATGAGCTCAAGGTGAGCTAGCAAGGCAAGCTGATAAGGGAGCTCCCATGCGAGTTGGCAAGGTGAGCTGTCAGGTGAGCTCCCATGTGAGTTTTTCGAGTCGAGCTACTTGATGAGCTCCTAGGGTGAGCTCAAGTCAAGCTACTCAGTGAGCTCCTGGGTGAGCTCAAGGTGAGCTGTCAGGGTGAGATATCCCAGGTGAGTTTTTAGGCAAGCTCAAGTCGAGCTACTCGATGAGTTCTTGGGTGAGCTACTTGACTGAGCTCCCAACCGAGCTCCTAGATGAGCTACTTGGTAAGCTCCCAGGTGAGCTCAAAAGTGAGCTTATAAGTAATCTCTGAGGTGAGCTTACATACGAGCTACAAGATGAGCTCAAGGTGAGTTGGACAAGGTGAGACTCAAGGTGAGTTGGTAAGGTGAAATAAGGTGAGCTGTTAGGTGAGCTCCCAGTGAGTTCCCAGCTGAGTTACTCGACAAGCTCCTGGGAAAGCTCAACTTGAGCTAGATCAATCGAGCTCCTAAGAAGAGCTCCTGGGTGAGCTACTTGGTGAGCTATTTGGTGAGTTCCCAGGTGAACTTCTAGGTGAGCTCCCAAGTGAGCTACTTGGTGAGCTCCCAGGTGAGGTCCCCGGTGAGCTGACTCGTAGTGAGCTCACAAGTAAGCTCATGTTAACCTACTCAGATAAGCTACTCTCGGTGAGTTCCCAAGTGAGCTATTAGGTGAGCTCTTTGGTGAGCTATTAGTTGAGCCTGAGGTGAGCTACCAGGTGAGAGCTACTTGGTGAGATATTTGGTGATATCTAGGTGAACTGCTACGTGATTTCAAAAGTGAACTACTTGGCAAGCTCCCAGTCGAGGTCCCTGGTGAGCTGACTCAGTGAGATCACAAGTGAGTTCAAGTCAACCTACTCGGTGAGTTACTCGGTGAGCTCCTAGGTGAGTTGCTAGGTGAGCTCCCAAGTGAGCTACTTAGGTCAGCTGCTCCACAAACTGATGGTGACTCAAGATCCACTCAAGGTGAGTTAGCCAAGGTGAGCTCCTCAGTGAGCTCAAGGTGAGCTGGCAAGGTGAGATCCCATGTGAGTTGGTAAGGTGAGATGTCAGGAGAGCTCCCATTCAAGTTTTCAGGTGAGCTACTTGACGAGCTCCCGGGAAAGCTCAAGTTGAGCTACTCTATGAGCTCCTGGGTGAGCTACTTATCAAGTTCCCTAGCCCAGCTCCTAGGTGAGCTACTCCATGAGCTCCCAAGTGAGCTCAAAGGTGAGCTTGTCAGCAATCTCTGAGGTTAACTTACATGCACGCTACCAGATGAGCTCAAGGTGAGTTAAGGTGAAGGAGAGCTTAAGGAGAGTTGGCAAGGTGATCTCAAGGTGAGTTGGAAAGGTGAGCTATCAGGTGAGATCTCAAGTGAGTTCCCAAGTGAGTTAATTCGACGAGCTCTTAGGTGAGCTCAATTCAAGCTGATCGGTGAGCTCCCAGAAGATCTCCCAAGCGAGCTACTTGGTGAGATGTTTTGTGAGTTCCCAGGTGAGCTACTAAGGTGAGGTCCCAAGTGATCTATGTGGCAAGCTCCCATGTAAGGTCCCTGGTGAGCTCCTCAGGTGAGCTCACAAGTGAGATCAAAAGTGAGGTCAAGTTAACCTACAAAGTGAAGCTACTCCGTGAGCTCTCAAGTGAGCTATTAGGTTAGATCCTCAAAGGTGAGCTACTTGGAGATCTACTCGACGAACTTTGAGGTGAGCTACCAGATGAGCTCAAGGTGAGTTGGAAAGGTGAGATCCTCAGTGAGCTCAAGAAGATGCTAGCAAGGTGACCTTATAGGTGAGCTCCCATGTGAGTTTTTTGAGTTAGCTACTTGACGAGCTCCCAGGTGAGCTCAATTCAAGCTTGCTTGGTGAGCTCCTGGGTGAGCTATCACGTGAGCTCCCAGGTGAGTTTCCGGGAAAGCTCAAGTTGAGCTACTTGACATGAGCTCCTGGGTGAGATACTTGTTCAAGATCCCAACTGAGCTCCTAGGTGAGCCACTTGGTGAGCTCCCATGTGAGCTCAAAGGTGAGCTTGTCGGTAATCTCTGAGGTGAGCTTACATGTGAGCTACCATATGAGCTCAAGGTGAGTTGGCAAGGTGAGATCAACGTGAGTTAGCAAGGTGAGCTCTAGGTGAGTTGGCAAGGTGAGCTGTTAGGTGATGTTCCCAAGTGAGCTCCCAGGTGAGTTACTCGATGAGCTCTCAGGTGAGCTCAACTCGAGCTGATCAGTGAGCTCCTAGAAGAGCTCCTAGGTGAGCTACTTGGAGAGATCTTCAGTAGAGCTGGTCCAGGTGAGTCTCCCAACCGAGCTACTTGGTTCTTAGGTGAGGTCCTCA
Organism: Taxus chinensis; assembly: GCA_019776745.2. Lineage (NCBI taxonomy): Eukaryota > Viridiplantae > Streptophyta > Pinopsida > Cupressales > Taxaceae > Taxus > Taxus chinensis. The sequence goes on along the minus strand of CM034151.1, from coordinate 905,291,986 downwards.
ACATGAGCTCACAAGTGAGCTCAAGTAAACCTACTTGGCGAGCTTGGTGAGCTCAGGTGAGCTGTTAAAGCTCCCAGGTGAGCTGTTAGGTGAGCTCCCAGGTGAGCTATTAGGTGAGATTCTAGGTGAGCTACTTGGTGAACCTACTCGATAAAACTCTGAGGTGAGCTACCAGATGAAAGCTCAAGGTGAGTTGGACAAGGTGATCTCCTTAGCGAGCTCAAGGTAAGCTAGCAAGGCTGAGCTGATAGGTGAGATTCCATGTGAAGTTGGCAAGGTGAGCTATCAGTGAGCATCCCATGTGAGTTTTCGGGTGAGCTACTTGACTGAGCTCCTGGGTTAGCTCAAGTCGAGTTGCTTTGATGAGCTCCTAGGTGAGCTCAAGGTGATTTGTCAGGTGAGCTCCCATGTGAGTTTTCTAGGTAAGCTCAAGTCGAGCTGCTCAATAAGCTCCTAGGCAAGCTACTTGCTCGAGCTCCTAGCCGATCTCCTAGGTGAGCTTGCTCTGGTGAGCTCATAAGTGAGCTCAAAGGTGAGCTTGTCAGCAATCTCTGAGGTGAGCTTACATGTGAGCTACCAGATGAGCTCAAGGTGAGTTGGCATAAGGTGAGCTTTTAGGTGACCTCCCAGGTGAGTTCCCAGGTGAGTTACTTGATGAGCTCTCAGGTGAGCTCAACTCTATCTGATTGGCAAGCTCCTAGAAGAGTCTCCCAAGTGAGCTACTTTCGGTGAGATCCCTAGGTGAGCTGTGAGGTGAGCTCCTAAGTAGAGCTACTTGGCAAGCTCCCATGCGAGGTCCCTGGTGAGCTTCTCGGTGAGCTCATAAGTGAGCTGACAAGTGAGATCAAGTCAACCTACTTGGTGAGCTACTTCATTGAGCTCCCAGGTGAGCTACTTGGCGAGCTCCAAGGTGATCTACTCAAAGAACTCCAAGGTGAGCTACCAGATGAGCTCAAGGTCAAGTTGGTCAAGGTGAGCTCCTCAGCGAGCTCAAGGTGAGCTGACAAGATGAGCTGAAGGTGAGCACCCATCCAATTTGATAAGGTGAGATCCCATGTGAGTTTTCACACGAGCTACTTGACAAGCTCCCGGGTGAGCTCAAGTTGAGTTTCTCAGCAAGTTCCTAGGCAAGCTCAGGGAAAGTTGGCAAAGTGAGCTGTCAGGAAAGCTCCTAGGTGAGTTTTCAGGCAAGCTCAAGTCGAGTTGGGCGACAAGCTCCTAGGTGAGCTACTTAGTGAGCTCAGCTCTGAGTGAGCTACTAGGTGAGCTCCTAGGTGAGCTCAAAGGTGAGCCATTTGGCAAGGTGAGCTCAAGGCAAGTTGGCAAGGTGAGCTATCAGGTGAGCTTCCTAGGTGAGTTACTCAGGTGAGTTACTCAATGAGCTCTCAGGGTGAACTCAACTCAAGCTTCTCGACAAACTCTGAGGTGAGCTACCTTCTAAGCTTAAGGTGAGTTAGCAAGGTGAGCTCCTCATTGAGCTCAAGGTGAGCTAGCAAGGTGAGATGATAGGTGAGATGCCATGTGCGTTGGCAAGGCGAAGCTGTCAGGTGAGCTCCCATGCAAGATTTTTGGGTGAGTTTAAGTCATGTTTCTCACTGAGTTCCTAGGAGAGCTCAACTTGATCTGTTAGGTGAGCTATCAGGTCGATTTTCCTAGGTGCATTTTTTTAGGAAATCTCAAGTCGAGATTGCTAAGACAAGCTACCTAGACGAGCTCACTTTTCAAGCTCGGTAAGCCAAGCTCATAGGTGAGCTACTAAGGTGAGATACCACGTGAGCTCAAAGGTTAGATTGTCAGCAATCTCTTAGAGTGAGCTCGACATTTGAGCTACCAGATGAGCTTCCAGGTGAGTTGGCAAGGTGATATCTCAAGGTGAGCTACTTGGCAAGCTCCCAAGTGAGCTACCTAGGTGAGTTGGCAAGTTGAGCTAATCAGGTGAGCTCCTCAGGTGAGTTCCCAGGTTAGCTACTTAGATGAGCTCCTGGGTGAGGTCAAATCGAGTTGATCAGTGAGCATCCAAGAAGAGCTCCAAGGTGAGCTACTTTATGCAATCTATTCAGGCAAGACCTCCCATGTGAAGCTACTAGGCAAGCTCCCAAGGTGAGCTACTTAGCAAGCTCCTAAGGCGAGGTCCCCAGTGCAAGTTGGTATCGGTGAGCTCACAAATCAAGCTTTTAGGTCAGACCTACTTGAGTGAGCTACTTGGTTAGCTCTAAGGTCGAGCTATTAGGCGATGCTCCCAGGTGAGCTGTTAGGTGAGCTAGCTCGATGATACTCTGAGGTGAGATACTAGATGAGCTACAAGTCTGAGTTTTCAAGGTGTGCTCCCATGTGAGTTTCTCGAGTGAGCTGTTAGGCTGAGCTCCTGGGTGAGCTTGTCAACTAGGTATGAAGTGAGATTATATGCAAGCTACCAAATGAGCTCAAGGTGAGATCTTGGGCGAGCTAAAGGTGAAGGCTAATTTTTAAGGTGAGCTATCCAGGTGAGCTCCTTGGCAATTTCTCTGGGAAAGCTCAACTCAAGAAGATTGAGCATGCTCCAATGAATAGCTCCTAGGTGAGCTACAAAGGTGAGCTGTTTGGTCAGATCCCAGGTGAACTGCTTAGGTGAGCTCCACATGCGAGCTACTAGATGCAGACTCCTACGAGAGGTCCCCGAGTTGAACTACTTAGGTGAGCTCGTAAGGTGAGTTAACAAGGCATACTCAAGGTGATTTGGCTACTCAGTGAGCTATTAGGTGAGCTCATTAGGTGAGCTGCTAGGTGATCTCCTAAGTGAGCTACTTGGTGAGCTCCCAGGTGAGGACCCTAATGCAAGCTACTTGGTGAGCTCACATTGTGAGCTGGCAAGCTCATCCCTTACTCGATGAGCTACTTGGTGAGATCCCAAGGAAAGTGCTGTTAAGGTGAGGTCCCATGCAAGTTAGCAAGGTGAGCTTTTAGGTGAGCTGCCATGTGATTTTTCAGATGAGCTCCGAGGTGAGCTACCAGATGAGCTCAAGGTGAGCTACTCAGTGAGCTCATGGGTGAGCTCCTAAGATGAGTGGTCAAGGTGAGCTCCCAAGTGATGTTTCCAGGAAAGCTCAAGTCAAGTTGCTCGATGAGCTCTTGGGTGAGCTACTGTTGCTAAACTCCTAGCTGAGACTCCTAGGTGAGCTACTTGGTGAGCTCCTCAGGTGAGATCAAAGGTGAGCTTATCAACAATCTCTAAGCTGATATTACATGTGATCTACTAGATGAGCTCAAGGTCGAGTTGGCAAGCTCGAGCTGCTAGGTGAGCTCCCGTAAGGTGAGCTCAAGCTGATTTGGAAAGTGAGCTCGTCAGGTGATGGTCCCCGGTGAGCTACTTAACGAGCTCACAAGTGAGCTCAAGTCAACCTACTCGGCAAGCTGCTCATATGAGCTCCTAGGTGAGCTGTTAGGTGAGCTCCCAGGTGAGCTGTTAGTCGGTAGTCTCCCAAGTGAGCTTACTTGGTAAGCTGCTCAGATGAACACTGATAGGTGGAGATAGCATAGGATGAGCTCCCATGCTGAGTTGAAAAGGCAAGCTGTCAGGTAAGCTCCCAAGTGCACATTTTTGGGTGAGATTTACTTGATGAGCTCCTAGGTGATCTCAAGTCAACCTGACTCGGTGAGCTACTCTAGAAGAGCTCCCAGGTGAGCTTGTTAGGTGAGCTACTTCGATGAGCTTACATGTGAGCTACTAGATTAGCTCTGAGGTGAGCTGGACAAGAAAAGCTCAAGGTGAGTTGGCAAGGTGATCTCCTCAACAAGCTTAGGAAAGTGAGCTGATCAGGTGAGCTCCCATGTCGACAAGTTTTCATGGTGAGCTGCTTGCCATGAGCTCCCAGGTGAGCTACTTCAGGTGAGCTCCCGGGTGAGCTGAAAGTTGAGCTTATCGGTAATCTCCGAGGTGAGGTTACATGTGAGCTACCAGATGAGCTCAAGGTGAGCTAGTAAGGTGAGCTGTCAAGGTGAGATTGATAAGGTGAGTTTTTCAGGAAAGCTCCCAAGTGAGTTCCAAAGCTAGTTACTTGAATGAGCTCTTGGGTGAGCTACTTACTCGAGCTCCTAGTCAGAAATCTCCTAGCTGAGCTACTTCAGGTGAGCTCCTTAGGTGAGCTCATTTGGTGAGCCAGTTAGCAAGGTGAGCTCAACATGAGTTAGCTCAAGGCAAGCTGTCAGGCTGAGCTCCCACGAGAGTTCCCAAGGTGATTTCATAGGTGAGTTGGCAAGGTGAGCTCAACTCAAGATAAGCTCCAAGTGGAGATCCTAGAAGAGCTACTCAAGTGAGCTACATGGCAAGCTGATCTCCCAGCTGAGATCCAAGGTGAGCTGCTAGGTGAGCTCCCAAGATGAGCTACTTGGTGAGCTCCCAGGATGAGGTCCCTGAGTGCCAGCTACTTAGTGATCTCAAGGAAAGTTGAGCTCAGTTCAACCTACTTAGCGAGCTCAGTCGGTGAGCTCGACAAGTAGAGCTTAGTTGTTAGCTCCCATGTGAGCTCCCAAGGTGAGCTGTTAGGTGAGCTCCCAGGTGAGATACTTGGATAAGCTACTTGATGAACTCCTAAGGTGAAGCTACTAGAAAAGCTCAATTTGTGAGTTGGCAAGGTGAGCTCCTTAGTAAGTTTAGATGTGATGCTAGATCCCATGTAAGCTTATAGGTAATGCTTAACTCAATTTGTTTGACGAGCTCCTGGGTGAGCTGCTATGCCAGGTGACCTCCCAATGTGAGTTTCTGGGTGAGCTACTCAGGTGAGCTCCCATGTGCAAGTTTTATGGTGAGCTTACTTGAAAAGCTCCCAGGTGAAGCTTACATTCGAGTTGCTTGGTGAGCTTAAGGTGAGCTTGGTAAGGTGAGCTATCAGGCTGAGATCTTAGGTCAGTTTCTGGGTAGAGCTCAAGTTGACGACCTGCTACGATGAGTTCAACTTGAGGTGACCTATTGCTGAGCTCCCAGTTGAGCTCCTAGGTGAGCTGCTTGGTGAGCTCATTTAGGCGAGCTTGTCAAGTTAGATGCTATGAGGTGAGATTACATGTGAGCTACTATGGTGAGCTCCCAGATGAGTTTCCCGTTAAGTTGCTTGGCAGCCTCACAGGTGAGCTCAATTTAACCTACTTGGTGAGCTTCAAGGTGCGCTCCCAGGCATACTAGTTGGCAAGGTGACTCGATAAAATCAAAGGTGCAGTTCCTATATGAGCTCAAGTTGACTCGGGAAGGTGAGCTCCTCAGCAAGATCAAGCTCGAGCTGTTATCGGTGATCTCCCAAATAGGTAAGATCCCATGCAAAATTTTGGGTGAGATACTTGAGCGAGCTATTTGGTGAGCTCCCAAGTCGAGCTACTTAGGTGAGCTCCCGAGTGCAAGATCAAAGTGGCAAGCTCCCAAGGTGAGCTACTTAGCGAAAGCTCACATGCGAGTTCAAGTCAACCTAGCTCAAGTTGAGTTGGTCGATGAGTTCCTAGTTGAGCTCCCAGGTGTTGATGTTCCCAGTCAAGTTCCCAAGTGAGCTACTCTGGTGAGATACTCGGGTGAACTCAAAGGTTAGCTCAAGGTGAGCTGGATAGGTGAGTTCCCATGCAAGTTGGTAAGGCAAGCTCAAAGCGAGTTAAGAAGGTGAGCTATCAAATAAGCTCCTATGTGACGTTACTCAATGAGCTCCTGAGTGAGCTCAACTTAAGTTAATCAGTGAGCTCCTAGGAAGAGCTCAAGTCAAGCTACTTGGTAAGCTCCCAGGTAAGCTACTTGGTGAGCTCCATTAGGTGAGCTCCTAGGAAAGCTACTTGGTGAGCTACTTGAAAAACTCTGAGGTGAGCTACCAGATGAGCTCAAGGTGATTTTGGCAAGGTGAGCTCCTCAGTGAGCTCAAGGTGAGTTGGCTAGGTGAGTTAATAGGTGAGCTCTAATGCTGAGTTAGTAAGGTGAGCTGGTCACGTGAGCTCCCGTGTGATTTTTCATGCTGAGCTGCTTGACGAGCTCTTGGGTGAGTTGGCAAGCTGAGTTGTCAAGTGAGCTCCCAAGGGAGTTTCCTAGGTGAGTTTACAAGATGATCTCAAGGTGAGTTGGCAAAGCGAGCTATCAAGGCAAGCTCCTAGGTGAGTTTCTCAGAAATCTCTAGTGAAGTTACTTTATGACCTCCAAGGTGATCTACATGCTACACGTCCCATCGGGTGAGCTCCTAGAATGAGATACTCTATGAGATCCAAAGCTGAGCTCAAACAAGATCTATGTCAGTGAGCTCCCAGGTGAGCTCCCAATGTGAGCTACTTGGCGAGCTCCTAGGTGATGTCCTTGGCAAGGTCCGCTCGAGTGAAGCTGGACAAGTGATCTCAAGGTCAACCTACTCAGTTGATCTCCCAGGTGCAAGCTATTAGGTGAGATATCATGTGAGCTACTTAGGCAAGCTCCCAGGTGAGCTACTTGGTGAGCAACTCAAAAAAGGTCTAAGGTGAGCTACCTTGGTGATGCTCCCAGGAAAGTTACTCAGTGAACTCACAGGTGAGCTCACTTAGCGAGGTCAAAGTGAACCTAGCTTAGGTGAGCTGACTAGGTGAGCTCCCATGTGAGTTACTGAAAGGGGAGCTATCAAGATGAGCTCCCATGTGAATTTTCCAAGGTGAGCTACTTGATGAAGCTCCCAGGTGAGATAGCAAGTCAAGATCCCATTGGTGAGATCCTGGATGAGCTATAAGATGAGATTTTGGGTAAGCTCTTGGGTGAGCTCATAGGCAAGCAGGCAATGTCTTGTCAGGTGAACTCTTGCTGAGTTTACTAGGACAATCTCAAGTCAAGCTACTCGTGGAGCTCCCAGTCAAGCTCCTGGGTGAGTTGCATCGCTAAGCTCCCAGTCGAGCCCCTAGGTGAGCTTGTCAGAAATCTCTTAGGTGAGCTTACATGTGAGCTATCATATAAGCTCTAGGTGATTTGGCAAGGTGAGCTCAAGGTGCGTTAGGTAAGTCGAAAGCTCAAGGAGAGTTGGCAAGGTGAGCTTTTAGGTGAGTTCCCAGGTGAGTTACTTGAATGAGCTCCCAGGTGATCTCAACTTGAGTTGATCGTTGAGCTCCCAAAAGATCTCCCAAGTAAGCTACTTGGCAAGCTATTCAGTGACCTCCATAGGTGAGCTATCCCAGGTGAGCTCCTTGGCAAGTGAGCTACTTAGGTGAGCTCCTAGGTGAGGTCCCCAGTGAGCTCACACGTGAGCTCAAGTAAACCTACTTGGGGAGCTGCTAAGTGAGATCCTGAGCGAGCTGTTAGGTGAGCTATTAGTTGAGCTCCCAGGCGAGCTACATGGTGAGCTACTCGATGAACTCTGAGGTGAGCTACCAGATGAGCTCAAGGTGAGTTAGAAAGGTGATGCTCCTCAGTAAGCTAGCAAAGTGAGTTTATAGGTGATCTCACATGCGAGTTGGCAAGGTGAGTTATCAGGAGAGCTCCCATGTGAGTTTTTTGGGTAAGCTCAAGTTGAGCTGCTTGATGAACTCCTAGGTGAGATGCTTTCCAAGATCCCAGCCAAGCTCCTAGGTGAGTTGTTCGGTGAGCTCTCATAGGTGAGCTAAAAGGTGAGCTTGCTCAATAATACTCTGAGGTTAGCTTACATGTGAGCTACCAGATGAGCTCAAGGTAAGTTGGCAAGGTGAGCTCAAGAGCAAGCTTAAAGTGTGTTGAAAGGCAAGCTCCCAGGTGAGCTGGTAAGGTGAGGTGTCCCAGGTGAGATTTCTAGGTGAGTTCTCAGGTGAGTTCAAGGTGACGAGCTCCCAGGTGCAAGCTGTAAGGTCGAGCTTATGGGCAACGAGCTACCAGAAGAGCTCCTAAGCTAGCTACTTGGCGAGCTTTTCGGTGAGCTCCCAGGTGAGCTTGTTAGGTGATCTCTCCAAGTGAGCTTACTTAGTGAGCTCCCAGGTGAGGACAAGCTGGTTTGAGCTACTCGGTGAGCTCACAAGTGAGCTCAAGTCAACGTCAACTCGGAAAGATTCTTGATGAGCTCCTAAGGTGAGTCTGTTAGGTGAGCTCCTAGGTGAAGCTGTCCTAGGTGAAATGCTCTAAAAAGCTCCTGAGGTGAGCTCAACTCAGATCTGAGCTCAAGGTGAGATCTGAGAAGGTGAGCTCCTCAGCTGAGCTACAAGGTGAGATGGATTTGGTGAGATCCCATAGGCAAGATCTCGCAAGAGCAAGCTACTTCAGGAAAGCTCCCATGAAAGTGTTTTTGGGTGAGCTACTTGATGAGCTCCTAGGTGAACTCAAGTCGAGGTGCTTGGAAAACTCCTGGGTGAGCTCCTAGGTGAGCTGGTAAGTGAAATCTCCCAGGTGAACTGTTAGTTGGGCAAGCTCCCAGTTGAGCTACTCGATGAGCTCCTGGGTAAGCTGCTAAGCTAAGCTACTCTTCCGAGCTCCTAGGTGAGCTTGGCATGGTAAGCTACTCAGATGAGCTCAAGGAAATTTGGCTGATAGGTGAGCTCCCAGGTGAGTTGGCAAGGAGAGATGTAAAGTGAGCTCCCATAGGCAAGTTTTCTATGTGAGTTACTCGATGAGATCCTAGGTGAGCTCAACTCGAGCTAATCGGTGAGCTCTGAGAAGAGCTCCTAGGCAAGCTACTTGGTGAGTTGTTTGGTGAGCTCCAAAGTGAGCTGCTAGGTGAGCTCCCAAGCGAGCTACTTGAGCGAGCTTCCAAGTCAAGGTCCCCGGTGAGCTGCTCGGTGAACTACATAAGTGAGCTCCCAGCCGAGTTAACCTACTCAGCATTTGCTTGCTCAATGGGCTCCCAAGTGAGCTGTTAGGTGAGCTTGTCAAGTGAGCTACTGTGAGGTGAGCTACTAGATAAAATCTGAGGTGAGCTACCAAACAAGCTGAAGGTGAGTTAGTAAGGTGAACTCCTCAGGTGAGTTGGTAAGGTAAGCTAGCAAGGTGAATTGCTCCCATGTAAGTTTTCAGGTGAGTTCCCCAGGCACTAGTTACTCGATGAGGTCCCTAGGTGAGCTCAACTCGAGCTTATCGGTAAATGAGTTCCCATAAGACCTCCCATGTGAGCTACTTGGTGAGCTATTTGGTGAGCTCCCAGGTGACCTGCTAGGTGAGCTCTCAAGCGACTTACTTGGTGAGCTCTCAGGTGAGGTCCTTGGTGAGCTACTTGGTGGGCTCACAAGTGAGCTCATTTCAACCTACTCAGTGAGCTACTCAGTGAGTTCCCAGGTAAGATATTAGGTGAGCTATTAGGTGAGCTCAGAGGTGAGCTACCAAGCAAGCTACTTGGTGAGCTATTTGGCGATCTCTAAGGTGAGCTACTAGGTGATAAAAAAATGAACTACTTGGCAAGCTCCTTGTCGATGTCCCTGGTGAGCTACTCAGTGAGCTCAAAAGTGAGCTAAATTCAACCTACTCGGTGAGTTTCTCGGTGAGCTCCTAGGTGAGTTACTAGGTGAGCTCCCAGGGGAGCTACTTTCTGAGCTACTCGATGAACTCATATACGAGCTACCAGATGCACTCAAGGTGAGTTGGCAAGGTGAGCTCCTTAATGAGTTCAAGGTGAACTGACAAGATGAGCTCCCATGTGAGTTGGTAAGGTGAGCTATCAAGTGAGCTCCCATTCAAGTTTTTGAGTGAGCTATTTGATGAGCTCCTAGGTAAGCTCAAGTCAAGCTACTTTATGAGATCTTAGGTGAGCCACTTGCTAAGTTCCCAGCCTAGCTCCTAGGTGAGCTACTCCATGAGCTCCCAAGTGAGCTCAAAGGTGAGCTTATCAGTAATCTCTAACATCAACTTACATGTACGGTACCAGATGAGCTCAAGGTGAGTTGGCAAGGTGAGCTTAAGGAGAGTTGGCAAGGAAAGCTCAAGGTGAGTTATCATGTGAGCTCTCAAGTGAGTTCCTAAGTGAGATAATTGATGAGTTCCCAAAAAATCTCAAATCGAGTTAATCGATGAGCTACCAGAAGATCTCCCAAGTGAGCTACTTGGCAAGCTATTCTATGAGTTCCTAGGCAACCTGCTAGGTGACCTTTGAAGTGATCTATGTGGTGAGCTCCAATGTGAGGTCCCCAGTGAGCTCACAAGCGAGCTCAAAAGTAAGGTCAAGTCAACCTACTCAATGAGCTACTCCATGAGCTCCCAAGTGAGCTGTTAGGTGAGCTCCCAAGAGAGCTCATTGGCGAGCTACTCAATGAAATCTAAGGTAAGGTGAGATGATAGGTGAGATTTGATGCAAGTTGGTAAGGTGAGCTCCCATGTGAGTTTTCGGGTGAGCTACATGATGAGCTCTTGGGGGAGCTCAAGTCGACCTAATCAGTGAGCTCCTTGGTGAGCTCAATGTGAGTTGGCAAGGTGAGCTATCAAGTAAGCTCCTAGGCAAGCTACTTTCTGAGCTCCCAGCTGAGCTCCTAGGTGAGATACTCTGTGAGTTGCTAGGTGAGATCAAAGGTGATCTTATTGGAAATCTATGAGGTGAGATTACATGTGAGCTACTAGATGAGCTCAAGGTAATTTGGTAAGGCGAGCATAAGGTGAGTTGGTAAGTTGAACTCAAGGTGAGTTGGTGAGGTGATCTTTCAGGTGCGCTCCTAGTAAAGTTCCTAGGTGAGTTAGTCGACAAGCTCCCAGGTGAGCTTAACTCAAGCTGATCAGTGAGCTCCAAGAACAACTCCCATGAGATCTACTTGGCAAGCTATTTGGTGAGCTCACAGGTGAGCTCCCAAGTGAACTACTTGGTAAGCTCATAGGTGAGGTCCCCAATGAGCTTCTCGGTGATCTCATAAGCAAGCTCAAGTCAACCTAATTAGCGAGCTACTCGGTGAGATCCCAGGTAATTTGTTAGGTGAGCTCCCAGGTGAGCTGTTAGGTGAACTCTTATGTGAGATTTTAGTCAAGCTCCCAGGTGAGGTACTTGGTAAGATGCTCGATGAACTCAAGGTGAGTTGGCAAGGTGAGCTCCTCAGTGAGCTCAAGGTGACTTGGCAAGGTGAGGTGATAGGTGTTCTCCTGTGTGAGTTGGCAAGGTGATCTGTCAGGTGAGCTCCCATGTAAGTTTTTGGGTGAGCTACTTGATGAGCTCCCGGGTGAGCTCAAGTTGAGCTACTTGGTAAGATCCTTAGTGAGCCCAAGGTGAACTAGTAAGGAAAGCTCCCAGGAAAGTTTCTTGGCAAGCTCAAGTCGAGATGATCGATGAGTTCCTGGGTGAGCTACTTACCGAGCTCCCAGCTGAGCTCCTAGGTGAGCTACTCGGTAGGCTCCTAGGTGAGCTCAAAGGTGAGCTTGTCAGTAATATTTGAGGTGATATTACATATGAGCTACCAGATGAGCTCAAGGTGAGTTGGCAAGGTGAGATCAAGTTGAGTTGGTAAGTTGAACTATCAGGTGAGCTCCCAGGTGAGTTACTCGATGAGCTCCCGGGTGAGCTCAACTGAAGCTGATTAGTGAGCTCCCAAAAGAGCTCCCAGGTGAGCTAATTGGTGAGTATTTTGGTGAGATCCCAGGTGAACTGCTAGCTGAGCTCCCAATTGGGCTACTTGGTGAGCTCCCAGGTGAGGTCCCCAGTGATCTCATAAGTGAGCTCATGTCAACCTACTTGACAAGATACTCGGTGAGTTCCTAGGTGAACTATTAGGTGAGCTCCTAAGTAACCTATTAGGTTAGCTCTGAGGTGAGCTACTAGGTGAGCTACTTGGTGAGCTATTCTAAAATATCCCAAGCAAGTTGCTAGGTGATCTCAATAGTAAACTACTTGGTGACCTCCTAGTCGAGGTCCCTGGCGAGTTGCTTAGTGAGCTCACAAGAAAGCTCATGTTAACCAACTCAGCGAGTTGATCGGTGAGATCTTAGTTGAGTTGCTAGGTAAGCTCCCAAGTGAGCTACTTGGTGAGATGCTTCAAGAAATCATAGGTGATCTACTAGATGCACTCAAGGTGTGCTGGCAAGGTGAGCTCCCATGTGAGTTAACAACTTGGGCTGTCACGTGAGCTCCCATTCAAGTTTTCAGGTTAGCTACTTGATGAGCTCCTGGGAAAGGTCAAGTGAAGCTACTCTACGAGCTCTTAGGTAAGCTACTAACTGAGTTCCCAGCCCAGCTCCTAGGTGAGCTACTCTATGAGCTCCCAAGCAAGCTCAAAGGAGATCTTGTTAGCAATCTCTGAGGTCAACTTACATGCATGCTACCAGATGAGATCAAAGCTAGTTGACAAGGTGATCTCAAGGAGAGTTGGCAAGGTGAGCTCAAGGTGAGTTGGAAAGGTGAGCTTCCAGGTGATTTCCCAAGTGAGTTACTTGATGAGCTCCCAGGTGATCTCAACTCGATCTGATCGGTGAGCTCGCAGAAGATCTCCTAAGTGAGCTACTTAGTGAATGGTTCCATGAGTTCCCAAGTGAACTGCTAGGTGAGCTCCCAAGCGATCTACGTGGTGAGATCCCATGTAAGGTCCTCAGTGAGCTGCTCGGTGAGCTCAAAAGTGAGGTCAAGTCAACCTACTTGGTGAGCTGCTCCGTGAGCTCTTAGGTAAGTTATTAGGCGAGCTCCTAGGTGAGCTACTTTGCGAGCTACTCGATGAACTCCGAGGTGAGATACCAGATGAGATCAAGGTGAGTTGGCAAGGTGAGATCGTCAGCGAGCTCAAGGCAAGCTGGCAAGGTGACCTTATAGGTGAGCTCCTATGTGAGTTTTTGTGTGAGCTAATTGATGAGCTCCTGAGTGATCTCAAGTTGAGCTGCTCGGCAAGCTCTTGGGTGAGCTCAAGTCTAGCTACTCAGTGAGCTAGTTATTGAGCTCCCAGCCGAGCACCTAGGTGAGCCACTCGGTGAGCTCCTATGTGAGCTTAAAGGAAAGCTTGTCAGTAATCTCTAAGGTGAGCTTACATACGAGCTACCAGATGAGCTCAAGGTGAGTTAACAAGGCTAGCTCAAGGTGAGTTGGGAAGGTGAGCTCCCAGGCGAGCTCCTAGGTGAGTTAATCAATGACCTCCTAGGGGAGCTCAACTCTACCTAATCAGTGAGCTCCTAGAAGAGCTCCTAGGCGAGCTAGTTGGTGAGATGTTTGGTGAGATCCCAGGTGAGATGCTAGGAGAGCTCCCAAGTGAGGTACTTGGCGAGATCCTAGGAAAGGTCCCTAAAGAGATCACAAGTGAGCTCAAGTAAACCTACTTATTGAGCTACTCGGTGAGGTCCCAGGTGAGCTATTAGGTAAACTCCTCGATGAGCTGTTAAGTAAGCTCTAAGGTGAACTTTTAGACAAGCTTAAAGGTGAGCTACTCAACAAGCTACTCGATGAACTCTGATTCACGCTACCAGATGAACTCAAGGTGAGTTGGTAAGGTGAGCTCCTCAGTGAGCTCAAGGCAAGCTTGCAAGGGGAGCTTCCATGTGAGTTGGCAAGGCAAGCTCCCATGCAAGTTTTTGGGTGAGCTACTGGATGAGCTCCCAGGTGAGCTCAAGTTGAGTTACTTAGTGATCTCAAGGCAAGCTTCCATGGTGAGCTATCAGGTGATCTCCTAGGTGAGTATTTGGGAAAGCTCAAGTCGAGAAAAATAATGACCTCCTAGCTAAGCTACTTGCTGAGCTCATAGCCGATCTCCTAGGTGATCTGATCAGTGAGGTAACACGTGAGCTCAAAGGTGAGCTTGTGAGAAATCTTTAAGGTTAGCTTACATGTGAGCTACCAGATGAGCTCAAGGTGAGTTGGTAAGGTAAGATTTCAGGTGACCTCCTAGGTGAGTTCCCAGGTGAGTTACTCAATGAGCTCCTGGGTGAGCTCAAATCCATTTGATCAGTAAGCTCCCAAAATAGCTCCCAAGTGATCTACTTCATCAGCTGTTCGGTGATCTCCTAGGAAAGCTACTTGGTGAGCACACAAGTAAGCTGATAAGTGAGGTCAAGTTAACCTACTCGGTGAGCTACTCGATGAGTTACCATGTAAGCTGTTAAGTGAGCTCCCAGGTGAGCTACTTGGAAAGATTCTCGTTGAAATCTAAGGTGAGCTACCACATGAGCTCAAGGTGAGTTGGTAAGGTGATCTCCTCAGAAATCTCAAGGTGAGCTTGAAAGGTGAGCTACCATTAGATTTGATAAGGTGAGCTCCTAGGTGTGTTTTTGCACGAGATGCTTAAAGAGCTCTAGGGTGAGCTCAAATTGAGCTACTCGGAAAGCTCTTGGGAAAGCTCAAGGCAAGCAGGTAAGGTGAGCTGTCAGGTGAGCTCCTAGGTGAGTTTTCGGGAAAGCTCAAGTTGAGCTGGTTGATAAGCTCCTAGGTGAGCTACTTACCAATCTCCCAGACTAACTCCTAGGTGAGATGTTAGGTGAGCTCCCAGGATAGCTCAAAGGTGAGCCATTTGGAAAGGTGAGCTCAAGGTGATTTGACAAGGCAAACTGTCAGGTGACCACTATGGTGAAATCAACTCAAGCTGCTTGAGAAAATCTGAGGCAAGCTACCTTCTGAGATTAAGGAAAGTTGGCAAGGTGAGCTCCTCACTGAGCATAAGGTGAGCTGGCAAGGTGAGTTGATAGGTGAGCTATCAGGGGAGCTCCCATGTGAGTTTTTTGGTGAGCTACTTAACAAGCTACTAGGTTAGTTTCTGGGTGAGCTGTTGGGTGAGCTGATATGGGAGCTATCAGGTGAGCTCCCATGTGAGTTTTTGGGTGAGCTACTTAATAATCTATTATGTTAGTTTCTGAGGTGAGTTGTTGGGTGAGCTCAAGGTGAACTCAAGGTGAGCTAGCAAGGTGAGCTATCAAGCAAGGTCCTAGGTGAGTTTCCTAGGAAATTTCAAGTTGAGATTGTCAACGAACTCCTGGGTGAGCTCAAATGCAAGCTTGTCAGCAATCTCTAAGGTGAGCTTACATAGCGAGCTACCAGATGAACTCTAGGTGAGTTGGGAAGGTGATCTCAAGGTGAGTTAGCAAGGTGAGGTCAAGGAGAGCTAACAAGGCGAGCTGTCAAGCCAGCTCCTAGGTGAGCTACTAGGTGATCTCCTAAGTGAGCTACTTAGTGCAAGCTCCCAGGCGAGGACCCTGGCGATCTACTCAGTCAGATCATAAGTGAGCTCAAGTCATCTTACTTGACGAGCTACTTGGTGAGCTCCCAGGGGAGCTGTTAGGTGAGCTCCAAGGTTAGGTGTTAGATGGGCTCCCTAAGTGAGCTGTTAGGAGAGCTTGCTCAATGAACTCTGAGGTGAGCTACCAGACAAGCTCAAGGTGAGTTGGTAAGGTGAGCTCCTCAGCGAGATCAAGGTGAGCTAACAAGGTGAGCTAATAAGTGAGTTCTGATGCATGATATGTCAAAGTGAGCTATCAAGGAGAGCTCCTATGTGAGTTTTTAGGTGAGGTACTTGACGAGCTCTTGGGTGAGCTTAAGTTGAGGTGCTCGGTAAGCTCTTGGGTGATCTCAAGATGAGATGGTCAAGGTGAGCTTTCAGGTGAGATCCTAAATAAGTTTCTAGGGAAGCTCAAGTCAATTTTTTTTATGAGCTCCTAGTGTGAGATGCTTGTTGAGCTCCCAGCCAAGCTCCTAGGTGAGCTACTCAGTGAGCACCCAGGTGAGCTCAAAGGTGAGCTTGTTGGAAATCTCTGAGGTGAGCTTACATGTGAGCTACCAGATGAGCTCAAGGTGAGTTGGCAAGGCAAGCTCAAGGTAAGTTGGCAAGGTGAGTTCAAGGCAAGTTTTTAAGGTGAGCTGTTCAGGTGAGCTCCCAGGTAAGTTCCCAGGTGAGTTACTCAATGAGCTCACAAGTCGAACTTCAAGTCAACCTACTCGGTGAGTTACTCATTGAGCTCCCTACTTGGTGAGCTGCTCGATGAACTCAGAGGTGAGACTACTAGATGAGCTCAAGGTGAGTTGGCAAGGAAAGCTCCTTAGTGACCTCAAGGTGAGATAACAGGTAAGCTCCTATTTGAGTTATAAAGGTGAGCTGTCAAGTGAGGATCCTCATGTGTTTTTTTGGGTGAGCTACTTGATGAGCTCAAGTTGAGCTAGGTCAGCAAGCTCCATTAGAGTGAGCTCAAGGTGAGCTAGTAAGGTGAGCTCCTAAGTGATTTTTCATGTAAGCTGAAGTTAAGTTACTTGACGGCACCTAGGTAAGCTACTTGATGGAGCTCCCAGCTGAACTGCTCTAGGTGAGGTGCTCAGTGGGCTTTTAGGTGAGCTCAAAGGTGAGCTTGTCAAGGAAATGTCTGAGGTGAGCTTATATGCAAGCTACCAGCTGAGCTCAAGGTCAAGTTGGTAAGGCAAGCTATCAGGTGAGCTCCCAGGTGAGTTACTCGATAGAGCTCCTCAGGTGATCTCAACTCTGAGTTGATCAGCGAGCTCGGTAGAAGAGCTCCTAGGTGAGCTTACTTAGGTGAGCTTGTTTAGAAAAATCCCAAGGTGAGAGTTGCTAGGAAAGCTCCCACATGAGCTACTTGGTGATCTCCTAAGTGAGGTCCCTTGCAATCTCACAAGTAAGCTATTAGGTGAGCTCACAGGCAAGTTGTTCAGGTGAGCTCCCAGGTGAGCTACTTGGTACAAGCTACTCGATGAAAATCCGAGGTGAGCTACTAGATAAGCTCAATGTGAGTTGGTCATAGGTGAGCTCCTCAGTGAGCTCAAGGTGAGCTGGTAAAGAGAGCTCCCAAATGTAAGTTTTTTAGGTGAGCTACTTTAGGAGATCCTATATGAGCTGTGAGTTTCCAGGTGAGTTACTCGATGAGCTTCTGGGTGAGATCAACTTGAGATGATCGGCGAGCTCCAAGAAGAGCTCGAAGATGAGCCACTAAACAAGCTATTCGGTGAGCTACTAGGTGAGCTGCTAGGAAAGCTCCCAAGTGAGCTACTTAGTGAGCTCCCATGCGAGGTCCCTAGCATGATTTGTTTAGCAAGCTCACAAGTGAGCTCACAAACAAGCTCAAGTCAACCTACATCGATGAGATACTCGGTGAGCTCCCACATGAAGCTAATTGGGGAGCTACTTGACGAACTCCTAGCTGAGATACCAGACAAGCTCAATGTGAGATTTGGCAAGGTGATCTCCTAAGCAAGCTCAAGGTGAGCTAGTAAGGCAATCCTGATAGGATGAGCTCCCACATGAGTTTCTGGGTGAGCTGTCAGGAAAGCTCCCATGCAATTTTTTGGGTGAGCTACTTGACGAGCTCCTCGTGTCAGCTCAAGTTGAGATGCTCAACGAGCTCTTGTGTGAGATCAAGGTGAGATGGTCAGGTGAGTTTTTAGGTGAGCTACTTGATAAACTCTCAGGTGAACTTAATTCAAGGTGCTCGAGTGAGCTCCTGGGTGAGCTCAAGATGAGCTGGTAAGGTGAGCTGTCAGGTGAGCTCCCAGGAAAGTTTCTAAATGAAGCTCAAGTTAATTTGTTTGACGAGCTCCTGGGCTAGAAGGCTACTTGTCGAGCTCCCAGCTAAGCTCCTAGGTTGAGCTTACATGCAGTGAGCTCCCATAGATGAGCTCAAAGGTGAGTATGGTACATGTGAGCTACTAAATGGAGCTGGCAAGGTGAGTTGGCAAGGTAAGCTCCCAGGTAACGTTACTCGATGAGCTCCCGGATGAGCTCAAGGCAAGTTGGTAAGGTGAGCTCCTGGGTGAGATGGAAAGGTGAGCTATCCCAGGAAAGTTCCTAGGTGAGTTACTACGGCGAGCTCACAAGTTGAGATCAAGTCAACGAGCTACTTGGGTGAGTTGCTTGTTGAGCTCCCTACTTGGCGAGCTGCTCGATGAACTACAGAGGTGAGCTACTCAGGATGAGCTCAAAGTTGAGTTTGTAAGGCAATATCCTCAGGTGAGCTCACAGGTGAGCTGACCAGGTGAGCTCCTAGGTCAAGTTGTAAAGGTGGGTGGTCAAAGTGAGCTCAGTAAGGTGAGTTTTTGGGTGACCTACTTGATGATCTCAAGTTGATCTACTCGGTGAGCTCCAGGGCGAGCTCAAGGCTCGAGCTCCTGGGTGAGCTCAACTTGACAACTGATTAGCTTGAGCTCAAGAAGAGCTCCCAGGTGAGCTCACTCAGGATTGAAACAAGCTCAAGTTTGAGCTCCTAGGAGATCACTAGAGTGAGCTCACTAGGTGAGCTCCCGAGGTGAGCTGAAAGGTGAGCTCACCTATGAACTTGTGAGCTCCCAGACTTGAGTTTACTAGGTGAAGCTCACAAGTGATAACTCACCTTGCCAGCTCACATTGAGCTAGGTGAGGATGCTCAAAGAGTATCCCGAGGTGAGCTCACACAGGTGAGCTTGTCAGAAATAACTGTTAGGTCGAAAACTTACATAGTGAGCTACTTGACAGCTCAAGGTGAGTTGGAGAACTTTGATATGGGAGCTCACCTAGGTGAGCTCACCTTTCTAAAGTTTCTAGTTCAAGGTAAGCTATCAAGTGAGCTCCCTTACCAAGTTTTCGAAAGGTGAGTTTCTGAGGTGAGATTACTCACCAAGCTCAAGCTCAACTTGAGCTCACTGGTGAGCTCTACAGGTGAGCTTGCCAAGTGAGCTACTCTATGAGCTCACTAGTTGTAGCTCGCAAATGAGCTCCCAGGTGAGTTGATCTCGCTAAGGTGAGCTCCCAATGAGCTCACTTGGGGAGCTAGTGTCTAGGTGAGCTCCCATGAGTTATTTACGCGAGTTGCTTTAGGAAGCTCTCCAAGTCATCTTACTTGACTAGATACTCTCCAAGTGAGCTCAAGTCGAGCTACTTCTGGTGAGCTCCTAGATGAGCTCGTTAGTTGAGCTATCCCCCCGGTGAGTTCCCAGGTCGAGTTACTCAGGGGAGCTTCTCGACTAAAATATGAGGGTTCACCTACTACCAAGCTCACTGTTGAGCTGGCAAGGTCCTCCTCACAAGCTCCTAGGTGAGCTGACTTGGATGAGCTCTTAGCCAAGCTCCCTTGAGCTGAGTTGCTCAGGTGAGCTCGCAGGTGAGCTCACCTAGGAGTTTGGCAAGGTGAGCTCATCTTGATGAGCTCTTGGCAAGTGAGCTCAAGTCAAGCTGCTCAAAGAGCTCACCTTGGGTGAGCTCACCTAGATGAGCTATCAGGTGAAGCTCCTTGGTAGCTTCCAGGGAGCTCAAAGTCGAGCTGCTCAGCAAGCTCGACTTAAGTGAGCTACTTATCAAGCAAGGTGAGCTGCTTCGATGAGCTCCCAGGTGAGCTCACATAAGGTGAGCTCACCCAGAAAGCTCACTTGGTGAGCTCACCTACATGCTCACCTTGCCAGATGAGCTTAATTGAGTTGGCTCACAGGTACCAAATCACAGGTAGAGCTCATCTCGTAGCTGACCTCAAGGCAAGTTCTTAAGGTGAAGCTGACCAGGTGAGCTCACATGGCGAGTTCACCTAACAGACTGAACTTCCCAGGTGAGTTACTCACCAAGTGAGCTTGCCAAGCGAGAGTTGACTTGATGAGCTCACTAAGTCATAAAAGAGCTCACCGGTGAGCTTACTTGGGTGAGCTCCCTGGTGAGCTGCCCAAGTTGAGCTCAACGTGGGATTTTCTTGGTACTCAAGTCATAGCTCATTCTGATGAGTTCCTAGGTGAGATACTTAGGCGAGCTTCCAGATGAGCTCACTTAGATGAGCTACTGAGTAAGCTCCCAGGTGAAGCTCACCTGGTGAGATCTTGTCAAGTAGCGTATCTAAGGTGGTCTTACCATATGAGCTCAAGGTGAGGTGGCAAGGTGAGCTCAAGGTGAGCTGGTAAGGTGAGCTCAAGGTGAGTTGATAAGGTGAAAGCTCGCCGATGCTAGTTGGCAAGGTGAGCTATCAGGCGAGCTCCTACCTCGATGAGTTCACATGGGTGAGCTACTTGGCTGAGCTCACCAGGTGAGCTCAAAGGTTGAGCTGCTCTGGTAGAGCTCCTGAGTATGAGATCACCTGTGAGCTATCAAATGAGCTCACAGGTGAGTTCACCTAGGGAAGCTCACTTAGGTCGAGCTCACCTAGGAGAGCTCCTAGGTGAGCTACTTGTAAGCAGCTCCTCATAGGAGCTCAACTTGAGTAGATAAACTTGAGCTCCTAGAAGAGCTCCTAGGTGAGCTGGTATGGTAAAATTTCTTGATTTGAGCTTACATATAAGCTACCCAGATGAGCTCAAGGTGAGTTCGAACAGGTGAGCTCAAGGTGAGTTGCTCAAGGTGAGCTCAAGGAGAGTTGGCAAGCATCTGAGCTGTCAGGTGAGCACAGAGGCAAGTTCACCATAGGTGCAGTTCCTTGACTGAGCTACTCGACGAGCTCCCATGCGAGATCTCAACCTTGAGCTAATCGGTGAGCTCCCAAAAGATCTCACCTAGGTGAGCTCACTTGATGAGTTCATTACAGTGAGCTTGCCTCAGGTGAGTTGCTCAATGTAAGCTTGCCAAGCGAGCTACCTAGGATGAGCTAAAGCTCACTTTGTGAGGTGAGTAGCCCTAATGAGCTCAAGGTGAGCTGACAAAATGAGCTGACTAGATGAGCTCCCATTCGAGTTGGCAAAGGCGAGCTTTCAGGTGAGCTCCCATGTGAGTTTTTTAGTGAGCTACTTGACAAGCTCCCGATCAAGCTCAATTCAAGCTGCTTGGTGAGCTCAAGGTAAGTTGACAAGGTGAGATGTCATATAAGCTCCCAGGTGAGTTTCTGGGTAAGCTCAAGGTGAGTTGGGAAGGTGAGCTCTTCAGCGACCTCAAGGTGAGTTGTTAAGGTGAGCTGATAGGTTAGCTCCCATGTAAGTTCACCTTCTGAGGAGAAGGTCACCCTAGAGCTCAATCTAGTCTGCAGAAACTGGTGAGCTCAAGGTGAGCTAGATCAACTTGAGCTATCAGCTCGATCACCTGGGAGGTCACCTAGCTCACCTTGACCTTTCCCAGTTTTGAGGTCATCAAGGTGAGATACTTACATGGGAGCTCACCTAGATGAGCTCCCAGATGGTGAGTTGGCACCTAAGTAAACTCAAGTTGAGCTACTCACCTTGTTGAGATCATCTAGGTGACCTCGACAAGCTCCTGGGTGAGCTCAACTCAAGTAGCTTGCTTGGGAGCTCACCTGGGAGCTCACCAGTTGAGCTCACTAAGCGAGCTATCTGGTGACCTCCCTAGGTGAGCTCACTAAGTAGCTCACTTGGTGAGCATGCCTAACAAGCTCCTAAGACGTCTCTGATGAATAGCTTGAGTGAGCTCATAAGAGAGTTGGGAGGTGAGCTGACTCAAGTCTAGTTGAGCTTGCTTAGGAGCTCATCAAGTCAATCTTGTTAGGACTTGAGCTCACTTTAGGTGAGCTCGCCTTGAGCTCCTAGGTGAGCTCGGCAAGGTGCTCGATGAAGCTCTGGTGAGCTCTCAGGTGAGCTCAAAGGTGAGCTCAAGGTGAGTTAGCAAGATGAGCTCAAGGTGAGTTGGGAAGAAAATGAGCTCAAAGCGAGTTGGTCAAGGTGAGCTATCAAATGAGCTCCCAGGTAAGTTACTTGATGAGCTCTTAGGTGAGCTCAACTCGAGCTAATCACCAAGCTCCTGAAAAAAGGTGAGCTTAAGGTGAGCTACCTGGCGAGCCATTCGGTGAGCTCCTAGGAAGGCTACTAGGTACGCTCTTAAGTGAGCTACTTTACAAGCTCCCAAGTGAGCTCCCCGGTGAGCTACTCAATGAGCTCACATGGTAAGCTCAAGTAAAGCTTACTCGATGTAGCTCCCAGGTGAGCTGTTAGGTGAGCTCCCTTGGTGACCTCATAGTTTCATAGGTGAGCTCCCAGGTGAGCTATTAGGTGAGCTCATAGGTGAGAAACTTAGAGCTTTACTTGAAAAAATCCAAGGTGAGCTACCATACAAGCTCAAGGTGAGCTGGTAATGTTAGCTCCTTAGCGAGCTCAATGTGAGCTAGTAAAGCTTAGGTGAGCTCCCATGCAAGTTGGCCAAGGTGTGCTCATCAGGTGATCTCCCATATCAGCTTTTAACTAAGTTAGTTGACAAAACTCACAAACAGAGCTCAAGTTGAGTTGCTTGGTGAGCTCCTGGGAAAGCTCAAGGCTAAGCTGGCAATGGAAGCTCCTAAGTGAGTTTGTCTGGGAAAGCTCAAGGTCAAGTTACTCACATGTGAGCTCCTCAGTGAGATACTTGCCAAGCTACCTCAGGGATCTCTAAGGTGAGAAACTCACCTGTGATCTCTGAGTAGAGCTCAAAGGAAAGCTCACCTAAGGTCGGTAATCTATGATGTGAGCTTACATGTGAGCTACCAGATGAGCTTAAGGTGAGTTGGCAAGGTGAGATCCCAGAAGAGCTCCTTAGGTGAGCTACTTAGCACGATGTTAGGTGAGCTTCCTAGGAAAGCTACTGGGTGAGCATTCCAAGTGAGCTAGTTGGTGAGCTCCTAGGATAGGTCCCTAGTTAGCTACTCAGCAAAATCACAAGTGAGCTCAAGCCAACCTACTTGGAGAGCTGACTCGGTGAGCTCCCAGGTGAGATACTTACCGTGTAGCTCAGGTGAGCTCCTAAGCCAGCTACCAGATGAGCTTGACAAGCTGAGCAAGCTCAAGGTAAGCTACTTAGCGAGCTCAAGGTGAGATTGGCAAGGAAAGCTCCCATGCAAGCTTCTGGGTGAGATATAAGGTGAGCTTCTAGGTGAGCTGCTTGGAAATATCTTGGGTGAGGTCAAGGAGAGCTGGAAAGGTGAGCTTTTCAGGTGAGCTCTGGTGGGAGTTTCAGGAAAAGCTCACATCGAGTTACTTTTCAAGCTCGCAGCAGAGCTCCTAGGTGAGATGCTCGATGAGATCATAGGTGAGCTCAAAGGTGAGCTTGTCGGTAATCTCTGATGTGAGCTTACATCAAGCTACCAGATGAGCTCAAGGTGAGTTGGTAAGGTGAGCTATCAGGTGAGCTCCTAGGTAAGTTCGCCAAGAAAGCTCACTTCGATGATATCCCATGCGAGCTCAACTGGAGCTGATCGGTGAGCTCCCAGGTAGAGCTCTCTAGGTGAGGTAATTCTCAAGTGATTTCCCAGATGAGCTCCTAGGTGAGTCTAGCTAGGTGATCTCCCAAGTAAGCTACTTGGTAAGCTCCCAAGTGAGCTACTTGGAAAGCTCCCAAGTGAGCTACTTAGAAAGCTCAAGTCAACCTCAACTCGGCTACTTGGTTCTCGGTGAGATCCCAAGGTGATTTGTTAGGTGAGCTCCCAGGTGAGCTGTCAGGTGAGCTCCCAAGCTGAGCTACTTGGTGAGATGCTCCTTAGGTGAACTCTGAGGCTGAGCTACTAGAAAAGCTCAAGGTGGGTTGGAAAGGAGATCTCTTGAGTGAGTTTATGGTGAGAAAGCTTGTAAGGTGAGCTCCCATGTGAGATTTTAACGTGAGCTACTTGATGAAGCTCCTGGGTGAGCTCAAGTCAAGCTACTTGGCGAGCTCCTGGATGAGCTCAAGGTGAGTTGGTAAGGTGAGCTGTCTAGACTGAGCTCCTAGGTGAGCTGCTTTATAAGCTCCCAGCTGAGCTCCTAGGTGAGCTACTTGGTAAGCTCTCAAGAAAGATCAAAGGTGAGTTTTTTGGCAATCTTTGAGGTGAGATTACATGTAAGCTACCAAATGAGCTCAAGGAAAGTTGGTAAGGTGAGCTTTAGGTGATTTTACAAGGTGAACTCAAAGTGAGTTAGTAAGGTGAGCTATCAGGTGAGCTCCTAGTAAAGTTCCTAGGTAAGCTACTTGATGAGCTCCCAGAATAGCTCCTAAGCGAGCTACTTGGTGAGCTATTTGGTGAGCTCCTAGGTGAGCTTCTAGGTGAGCTCCCATAGGGAGCTACTTGGTGAGCTCCTATGTGAGGTCCCCGATGAGCTGCTCAGTTGAGATCATAAGTGAGCTTAAGGTAACCTACTCGACGAGCTTCTAGGTGAGCTCCCAGGTAAGATGAGCTTAGGTGAGATCAAGGCAAGTTAGTAAGGTGAGATTACTTGTGAGCTCCCAGGTGATTTTCTGGACAAGCTCAAGCTCGAGGTGAGCTCCTGACAAGCTCCTGGGGTGAGCTACTTGCTGAGCTCCCTGTTGAGTTCCTAGGTGAGATACTTAGGTGAGCTCCCAGGTAAGTTTGAAGGTGAGCTTGTTGGTGATGTCTGAGGTGAGCTTACATATGAGCTACCAGATTAGCTCAAGGTGAGTTGGCAATGTGAGCTCAAGGTGAGTTAGTAAGGTGAGCTATTAGGCTGAGCTCCTAGGTGAGTTACCAGGTGAGTTACTTGACGAGCTCCTAGGTGAGCTCAACTCAAGCTAATCGGTGAGCTCCCAGAAGAGCTCCAAGGTGAGCTACTTTGTGAGTTATTCGGTGAGCTACTAAGCAAGCTCCTGGGTGAGGTCCCCAATGAGTTACTTGGCAATGCTCACTAGTGAGCTCAAAAGTGAACTCAAGTTAACCTTCTTAGGTGAGCTACTCAAGTGAGCTCCTAGCTAAGTTGCTTGATGAGATGCTTGAAAAACTCTGAGGTGAGCTACCAGATGAGCTCAAGGTGAGTTAGGAAGGTGATATCCTCAGCAAGCTCAAGGTGAGCTCTCATGTGAGTTTCTGGGTGAGCTATCAGGTAGAGCTCCCATTTTATTTTTTTGGTGAGCTTCTTGAAAAGCTGCTCAAGTGAGCTCAAGTTTGGTTGTACGGTGAGCTCCTAGGCAAGCTCAAAGTGAGCTGGCAAGGTGAGCTATCAGGTGAGCTCCTAGGTGAGTTTATGGATAAGCTCAAGTCAAGCTACTCGACGAGCTCCTAGGTGAGCTACTTGTGGAGCTCCCAGATGAGCTCCTAGGTGAGATGCTTGGTGAGCTCCTGGATGAGCTCAAAGGTGAGTCTCAAGGCAAGTTAACAAGATGAGCTTAAGGTGAGATTTGGGAAGGCGAGCTCAACTCGAGCTAATCGGTGAGCTCCTAGAAGAGCTCAATGTGAGCTACTTGGTGAGCTATTTGATGAGCTCCTAGGAAGGCTGCTAGGTGAGCTCCCAAGTGATCTACTTGATGAGCTCCCAGGTGAGGTCCCCAGAGAGCTAATCGGTGAGCTCACAAGGGAGCTCAAGTCAACCTATTCAGCAAGTTGTTAGGTGAGCTCCCAGACAAGCTGTTTGGTGAGCTCTAAGGTGAGTTGTTAGGTGAGCTCCTAGGTGAGCTACTAGATGAGCTCAAGGAAAGTTGGCAAGGAAATCTCAAGGTGAGTTGGAAAGGTGAGATCAAGGTGAGTTAGTAAGGTGAACTGTCAGGGGAGCTCCTAGGTGAGTTCCCAAGAGAGTTACTCAGTGATATCTCATGTGACCTCAACTCAAGATGATTGGTGAGCTCTCAAAAGAGCTCTCAGATGAGTTACTTGGCGAGTTGTTTGGCAAGCTCCCAGGAAAGCTACTAGGTGAGCTCCCAAGTGAGCTACTTGGGAAGCTCCCAGGTGAGGTCCCTCGTGAGCTACTCAGTGAGGTCACATGTGAGCTCAAGTCAACCTACTCGACGAGCTTCTAGGTGAGCTCTGAATCATGCTATTAGGTGAGCTCCCAGGTGAGCCATTAGGTGAGCTCCTAGGTGAGCTACTTGGTGAGCTACTCAACGAAATCTGAGGTGAGCTACCAGACAAGTTAAAGGTAAGTGGGCAAGGTGAGCTCCTGAGTGAGCTTAGTGATATTTGATAGGCAAGCTCCCATGCAAGTTAGTAAGGTGAGCTCCCATTTGATTTTTATCGGGTGAGCTACTTGATGAGCTCCTGGGTGAGCTCAAGTTGAGCTACTCAGTGAGCTCTTGGGTGAGCTCAAGGTGAGTTAGAAAGTCAAACTGTCAGGTAAGCTCCTGAGCGAGCTACTTTTTGAGCTCCCAGCTCAGCTCCTAGGTTACCTACTAAGTGAACTCCGAGGAAAGATAAAATGTGAGCTTATCGGTAATCTCTGAGGTGAGATTACATGCAAGCTATCAAATGATCTCAAGTTGAGTTGGCAAGGCAAGCTTAAGGTAAGTTGGCAAAGCAAAATCAAGGTGAGTTGGTAAGGCGAGCTATCAGGAAAGCTCCTAGTGGAGTTCCCAGGTGAGTTACTCGATGAGCTCCCTAGTGAGCTCAACTCGAGCTAATCGGTGAGCTCCCAGAACAACTCCCAAGTGCAAGCTACTTGGTGATTTGTTTTACGAGCTCTCAAGTGAACTACTTGGTGAGATCTTAGGTTAGGTCCCCATTGAGCTGATCAGTGAGCTCATAAGCAAGCTCAAGTCAACCTACTTGGCGAGTTGTTTGGTGAGCTCCTAGGTGAGCTGTTAGTTGAGCTCCTTGGCGAGCTACTTAGCGAGTTGTTCAATTAACTCCGATGTGAGCTACCAGACGAGCTCAAGGTGAGTTGGCAAGGGGAGCTCCTAAGCAATGAGCTCAAGGTGAGCTGATAAGGTGAGATGATAGGGGAGCTCTCCATGCTAGTTGGTAAGGTGAGCTATCAGGTGAGCTCCCATGTGAGTTTTTTGGGTGAGGTACTTGACAAGCTCCTAGGGTGAGGTCAAGTCGAGCTGCTCGGCAAGCTCTTAGGTGAGCTCAAGGTGAGCTAGCAAGGTGAGCTATCAAGAAAGCTCCCAGGTGAGTTTTTAGGAAAGCTCAAGTAAAGATGCTTCTCAATGAGTTCTTGGGTGAGCTTCACTTTCTGAGCTCCCATCCTGAGCACCTAGGTGAGCTGCTCAGTAAGCTCCCAGGTGAGCTCAAAGGTGAGCTTGTCGGTCTAATATCTGAGGTGAGCTTACATACGAGCCTACCAGATGACCTGAAGGTGAGTTGGAGAAGGTGAGCTCGAGGAGAGTTGGGTAAGGTGAACTCAAGGTTAATGATAAGGTGAGCTGTCAAGAGTGAGCTCCCACTTGATGAGCTCCTGGGTGATCTACTTCCCGAGCTCCCAGCCGAGCTCCTAGGTGAGCTCAAAGGTGATCTTTATCAGAAATCTCTGAGGTGAGACTAGACAAGGTGAGTTCAAGGTGAGTTGAAAAGGTGAGCTATTAGGTGAACTCCCAAGTGAGTTCCTCAAGTGAGTTAGTTAGTAAACTGCTAGGCTAGCACACAAGCAAGCTCAAGTAAACCTACTCGGAGAGCTACTCGATGATCTCCTAGGTGAGCTGTTAGGTGAGCTACTTGGTGAGCTACTCGATGAACTCTGAGGTGACCTACCCAGATAAGCTCAAAGTGAGTTGGCAAGGTGAACTCCTCACCGAAAACTCAAGGTGAGCTGGCAAGCTGAGCTGATAGGTGAGCTCCCATGTGAGTTGGCAAGGTGAGCTGTCAGGTGAGTTCCCATGTGAGTTTTTCGAGTGAGTTGTTTGATGAGCTCCCTGATCAAGCTTAAGTCAAGCTGCTTGGTGAGCTCAAGGTGAGATGGTAAGTTGAGATGTCATGCAAGCTCCTAGGTGAGTTTTCTGGGTGAGTTTAACTTGAGTTGCTCGACGAGCTCCTGGGCGAGCTACTTGTAGAGCTCCTAGTTGAGCTCCTAGGTGAGCTGTTCAGTGAGCTCCGAAGCGAGCTCCAAAGGTGAGCTTTTCGGTAATCTCTGAGGTGAACTTACATGTGAGCTATAAAAATTATCTCAAGGTGAGTTGGCAAGCGCGAGCTCAAGTTGAGTTGACAAGGTGAGCTGTCAGGCTACCTCCCAGGTTAGTTACCAGGTGAGTTACTCAATGAGCTCCTGGGTGAGCTCAAATTGAGGTGATCCAGGAAAGCTCCCAGAAGAGATCCTAGGTGAGATACTTTGTGATCTATTCGACAAGCTCCCATGTGAGCTAATAGGTGAGGTCCCTGGTGAGTTGCTCAGGAAGCTCACTAGTGAGCTCACAAGTGAGCTCAAGTCAACCTACTCGGTGAGTTGATCAGTGAGCTCCCATGTGAGTTTCTTGACAAGATGATTGAAAAAACTCTTAGGTGAACTACTATATGAGCTCAAGGTGAGTTGGGAAGGTGAGATCCTTTGTGAGATCAAGGCGAGCTGATAGGTGAGCTCCCATGTAAGTTTCTAGGTTAGCTGTTAGGTGAGCTCCCATGTGAGTTTTTGTGTGAGCTGCTTGATGAGATCTAGGGTGAGCTCAAGTTGAGCTACTCGATGAGCTCCTAGGTGAGTTCAAAGTGAGCTAGAAAGGTGAGTTGTCACGTGAGCTACCTAGTGAGTTTCTGGGTAACCTCAAGTCGAACTGCTCGATGAGCTCCTGGGTGACTTGCTTGATGAGCTCCCAGCTGATCTCCTAGGTGAGATGCTCAGTGACCTCCTGGGTGATTTCAAAGGTGAGCTCAAGTTGAGTTGGCAAGGTGAGCTCAAGGCAAGTTAGGAAGGCAAGATGAAAGGTAATCGACAAGGTGAGTTGTCAAGCGAGCTCCCAGGCTAGTTACTTGATGAGCTCTTAGGTGAGCTCAACTCGAGCTAATCGGCGACCTACTTGGTGAGCTATTCAGCAAGATCTTGGGATAGCTATTAGGTGAGTTCCCAAGTGAGCTACTTGGTGAGATCCCAAGTGAGGTCCCCGATGAGCTGATCGGTAAGCTCACAAGTGAGCTCAAGTTAACCTACTTAGTGAGTTACTCGGTGAGCTCCCAGGTGAGCTGTTAGGTGAGCTCTAAGGTGAGCTACTTGGATATTTTCTTGTTCAAATCTGAGGTGAGCTACTAGATGAGCTTAAGGTGAGTTTGTAATGTGATCTCCTCTGTAAGCTCAATGCAATCTAGCAAGGTGAGATCCCATGGGAGCTGGCAAGGTGTGCTGTCAGGTGAGCTCCCATGTGAGTTTTCAAGAAAGCTGCTTGAAGAACTTAGGGGTGAGCTCAATTCGATTTTCTCAGTGAGCTCTTGGGAAAGTTCAGCCAATTTGACAAGGTGAGATCCCAGGTGAGTTTTGAGGAACGCTCAAGTTAAGCTACTCAATGAGCTCCTAGGTGAGCTACTTTTTGAGCTCCCTGGGGAGATCCTATGTGAGCTAGTTTATGATCTCCTAAGTGAGCTCAAAGGTGAGCTTATTAGTAATCTCTAAGGTGAGATTACATGTGAGCTACTAGGTGAGCTCAAGGAGAGTTGGTAAGGTGAGATTAAGTTGAGGTGGACAGGTGAGCTCAAGTTGAGTTGGTAAGGTGAGTTATTAGGTGATCTCCCAGGTGAGTTCCCAGGTGAGTTACTCTACGATCTCCCAAGTGAGCTCAACTCGATCTTATCGTGAGCTCCCATAAAAGCACCCAGGTGAGCTACTATGTGAGCTATTTGGTGAGATTCTAGGTGAGCTGCTAGATGAGGATCCAAGCGTGCTACTTCGCGAGCTCCAAGGTGAACTTACAAGAAAGCTAACAAGAAAACTCACACGTGAGCTCAAAAATGAGCTCAAAATTGAGCTCAAGTCAACCTACTTAGAGAGCTGCTCAGTGAGCTCCCATGTGAGGTACTTGGTGATCTACTCAAAGAACTCCGAGGTGAGCTACAAGATGAGCTCAAGGAAATTTGGAAATGTGACCTGTAAGGTGAGTTTTAGGGCATGCTAATTTGATGAGCTCTTTGGTGAGATCATGGCGAGCTAGCAAGGTGATGTGTCATGTGATCTCTAAGGTAAGTTTCAAGACGAAGCTCAGCTCAAGTAAAGCTTCTTGTTGTGTTCCTAGCTGAGCTCCTAGGTGAGCTACTCGATGAGCTCCAAGGTGATCTCAAAGGTGAGTTTGTCGAAAATGTTTGAGGTGAGCTTACATGCAAGCTACTAGATGAGCTCAAGGCAAGTTGACAAGGCAAGCTCAAGGTGAGTCGGCAAGGCGATCTCTAGGTGAGTTGGTAAGGTAAGTTATCAGGTGAGCTCCTAGGAGATTTACTCGACCGAACTCCCATGTGAGCTCAACTCAAGCTGACTAGTGAGCTCCCAGAAGAACTCTCAGGAGAGCTACTTGGCAAGTTATTCAGTGAGCTCCCAGGTGAGCTGCTTAGTGAGCTCCCCAAGTGAGCGACTTGGTAAGCTCCTAGGTAAGGTCCCCTGGTGAGCTGTTTGGAGATCTCACAAGTGAGCTCAAGTCAACATAATTGATGAGCTTCTAGGTGAGATCCCAAGTGAGCTGTTAGATGAGCTCCCAGGTGAGCTACTTGGTGAGTTACTCAACAAACTCTGAGGTGAGATACCAAAAAAGCTAAAGGTGGCTTGGCAAGGTGAGCTTCTAAGTGAGCATAAGGAGAGATGTTAGGTGAACTCCCATGTAAGATGGTAAGGTGAGCTCCTATGTGAGTTTTTGGGTGAGATACTTGATGAGCATCTTGGGTAAGCTCAAGTTGAACTACTCGGTGAGCTCTTGGGTGAGCTCAAGGTGAGCTAGGAAGGCGATCTATCAGGTGAGGTCCGGGGCAAGCTACTTTCCTATCTCCCAGCCGAGCTCCTATGTGATCTACTCAGTGAGCTCCCAGGCGAGCTCAAAGGTGAGATTATCAGTAATCTCTGAGGTGAGATTACATTTGAGCTACCAGATGAGCTCAAGATGAGTTGGTAAGGTGAGCTTAAGGTGTGTTGGTAAGGTGAACTCAAAGTGAGTTGGTAACGAAAGCTCTCAGGTGAGCTGCTAGTCGAGTTCCCAGGTGAGTTACTTGATGAACTCCTGGGTGAGCTCAACTCGAGCTAATCGGCAAGCTCCCTGAATAGGTCCCTAGGTGACCTAATTGGTGAGCTATTTGGTGAGCTCCCAGGTGAGATGCTAGATAAGCTCCTAGGTGAGGTCTTTGATGAGCTTCTCGGTGAGCTCAAAAGTGACCTCAATTCAACCTAATCAGTGAGCTACTAGGTGAGCTCCTAGGTGAGTTGTTAATCGAGCTCTTAGGTGAGCTACTTGGCGAGCTAATTGATGAAATCTGATATGAGATACCAGATGAGCTCAAGGTGAGTTGGCAAAATGAGCTCCTTAGTGAGGTTAAGGTGAGTTGATAGGATAGCTCCCATGCGAGTTGGCAAGGTGAGCTCCCATGTGATTTTTCAGGTGAGCTACTTGATGATGTTCTAGGTGAGCTCAAGTCAAGTAGCTCGGTGAGCTTCTGGGTGAGATCAAGGTGAGCACGTTAGGCGAGCTCCCAGCTAAGTTTCTGGGTAAGCTGAAGTCAAGCTACTTCATGAGTTCCTAGAGGAGCTACTTGCTGAGCTCTTAGCCAATCTCCTAAGTGAGTTGCTTGGTAACCTCCCAGGTGAACTTAAAGGTAAGCTTGTTGGTAATCTCTGAGGTGAGCTTACATACGAGCTATCAGATGAGCTCAAGGTGATTTTTCAAGGTGAGCTCAAGGAGAGTTTGTAAATCAAGAATTTATCGCTCATTATCTGTCCAAGTTAATGCACCAAACTAAACACAAGAACCTCGAAAAACTCAAATGAAATTGATACCTGATGGACAAGATCTGAAGATGCAGAAAGATAAGGAAGCCGATTTAGATAAGATGGGCGCACACGAGAAATTCTACACAGTAGATCCGAGTAACCTGCGAGACACCGATGCTTGATAGAAAAAGACCACATTAAAAGGTATTTAGGTGGACTGGCCTGCAGAAGCGGGTCCGGGAAGTGATAAGCTCCCTCGGTGGATGTCAGTCCATGTTTTCAATTAAGCAGAGAATCATACTTGATAAAAAAATGTATGTATAGGACTCGATTTTCTTATCAACGTAATAAACAGAATCTAAACAGCAGATAGAAAGCAACAGAAAATAGGAAACTGTGAAAAAAAGCTGTATTTGTGTTACCTGTGTCCTTTTTTACCTCTCTGGAGTATGATCGGTGTCGATTATGTATAATCGACGTCGACTGGAATAGATTGGTGTCGATTGATGTAGATCAGCGTCGACTGATGTAGATCAGCGTCGATCTGAGACAGAGTGCGAGAATCAGAAAAATAGAGGCAAGATCGTCAATTTCTGCTAGATTTGTAGAAGCCAGAGAGACACTGGCTAGGCTCCACCTATGCTAAAGGCAAGAACAGAGTCACCAGAAAATCAATGGAGATGTGTGAAGCCCGATGTGATAAGAGCAGAGTAACGGTGCTCCTCTCAGGGATTGATTTGGAAAAAATTCACTTTCACTCGATAGATAACATTCAATTTTGATGTTCAGAACTCTCCTCGTTCTCTCTCTTACAATCTGTGTCTAACCAGAACTGAGTTCTGGGCCTTCTATTTATAATCGGTGCCCGACTAAGATTAAATCGGCGTCGTTCCGAAAAAATCGGCGGTCGACCGAAGTACCGGTAGGGGCGCCGATCGGGGAACAGACTCCCGAAATGGCCAAATGGATCGATTAATGGGAAGATGAGAGTGATCCTATCATCTCAAGTATGGGAGATATCCCGCGACTCGGTTTGGGGAGGAGGAGAAATAGGGGGGATATATGGATAAAATAGATATGGGGTAGATAAGTGGTTAGGATATATGTAAAAAGGGCGTAACTAAATAGTTAATATTTAATTACTCGTGGGTAAAATAAAATAGGGTGAATTAAACTTAGGATAGGTGTTTAAAACACAAAATGATTAATACTCCAAGGGGGGGTAGTGGTGATATAAACGTGCCCCAGGTTACCTGAGAAGGTAAACGAATATGAGAGACACTAAATTGAGTAACCAATTTTAAGTGTCTACATTTTTTCCCCTTTTTTGTCAAGTAAATTGCTATAAGAAAAGTTGTGAGACAAAAACAAGGAGGTGGAATAAAAGAAAGAAAAGGTGATGATGTGATCCCCCTCAAACTAGGGATGGGATGGGGTGAAAAAAATAGACGATCCCAAGTTTCAAAGAGGTAGATGAAAATGCAGGATGCCCCAGCTGGATGTCTGGAGTAGATCTGATAATTAATGATGCATAAAAATAAATAAAGAGGTAGAAACCTAAGGGACTCACATTGGTAGGGTAGTCTAGATGGTCTCCTTATTAGTGGCATTCAATTTTGATGTTTTTAACCTGTCTGCAGTATGATCGGTGTCGATTATGTATAATCGGCGTCGATTGGAATAGATCGGCGTCGACTGATGTAGATCGGCATTGACTGATGTAGATCGGCATCAATTCGAGACAGAGTGTGAGAATCAAAAAATAGAGGCAAGATCATCAACATCTACTAGATCTACAGAAGCTAGAGAGACAATGGCCAGGCTCCACCTGTGCTAAAGGTAGGAACAGAGTCACTAGAAAATCAATGGAGACGTGCGAAGCTGATGTCGATAAGAGAAGAGTAACGGTGCTCCTCTCAAGGATTGATTTGGAAAAAAATTCACTTTCACTCGATAGATAACATTCAATTTTGATGTTTGGAACTCTCCTATTCTCTCTCTTACAATATGTGTCCTAACCAGAACTGAGTTCTGGGCTTCTATTTATAATCGGCACTGACCGAGATTAAATCGGTGTCGTTCTGAAAAATCAGTGTCGACCCGAGTACCGGTCGGCCGCCCGATCGGGGAACAGACTCCTAAAATGGCCAAATGGAGTGATTTCTGGGAAGATGAGAGTGATCCTATCATCTCAAGTATGGGAGATATCCCGTGACTCGGTTTGGGAGTAAGAGAAATAGGGGGGGATATATGGATAAAATAGATATGGGGTAGATAAGCTCATTAGGATATATGTAAAAAGCTTGTAATTAAATAGTTAATATTTAATTACTCATGGGTAAAATAAAATAGCATGAATTAAACTTAGGATAGGTGTTTAAAACACAAATTGATTAATACTCCAAGGGGGGTAGTGGTGATATAAACGTTCCCTAGGTTACCTGAGAAGGTAAACGAATGCAAGAGACACTAAATTGAGTAACCAATTTTAAGTGTCTACAGAGTTGGTAAGCAGCAAACTCAAGGTGAATTATCAAGGTGAGGTGTCAGGTGAGCTCCCACTCAACGAGCTCCTGGGTGAGCTGCCAGCTGAGCTCTTAGGTGAGCTCTTAGTTGAGCTCAAAGGTGATCTTGTCAGTAATATCTGAGGTGAGATTACAAATGAGCTACCAGATGAGCTGAAGGTGAATTTACAAGGCAAGGTCAAGGTGAGTTGATCAAGAATGTAATTCAAGAATTTCGTGCTTGTTACCTGTCTAAGTTAATGCACCAAACTAAACAAAAAAAACCTCAAAAAACTCAAATGAAATTGATACCTGATGGATAAGATCTGAAGATGCAGATGGATAAGGAAGCCAATGTAGATAAGACGGGCGCACACGAGCAATTATACATAGTAGATCCGAGTAACCTGCGAGACAACCGATGCTTGATAGAAAAAGACCCATGTTAAAGAGGTATTTAGGTGGACTGCCCAAGAAGCGGGTCCGGGAAGCGATAAGCTCCCTCGGCGGATGTCAGTCCACGTTTTTCAATTAAGCAGAGAAGCCATACATGATAAAAAAATGTACGTATAGGACTAGATTTTTTGATCAAAGTAATAAACAGAATCTAAATAGCAGATAGAAAGCAACAGAAAATAGGAAACTATGAAACAAAGTAGGATTTGTGTTACCTGTGTCCTTTTTACCTGTCTGCAGTATGATCGGCATCGATTATGTATAATCAGCGTCGACTGGAATAGATCGGTGTCGACTGTTGTAGATCAGCGTCGACTGGTGTAGATCGGCGTCGATCCGAGATAGAGTGCGAGAATCGGAAAATAGAGGCAAGAGCATGAACATCTGTTGGATCTACAGAAGCTAGAGAGACACTGGCCAGGCTCCACCTGTGTTAAAGGCAAGAATAGAGTCACCAGAAAATCAATGGAGACGTGCAAAGCTGATGTGATAAGAGTAGAGTAATGGTGCTCCTCTCAGGGATTGATTTGGAAAAAATTTGCTTTCACTCGATAGATAACATTCAATTTTAATGTTTAGAACTCTCCTGTTCTCTTTCTTACAATCTGTGTCTAACCAGAACTGAGTTCTGGGCTTCTATTTATAATCGGTGCCGACCGAGATTAAATCGGCGCCGTTCCGAAAAATCTGCGTCGACCGAGTACCGGTCGGCGCCGATCGGGGAACAGACTCCCAAAATGGCCAAACGGAGCGATTTATGGGAAGATGAGAATGACCCTATCATCCCAAGTACGGGAGATATCCTGCGACTTGGTTTGGGAGGAGGAGAGATAGGGGGGATATATGGATAAAATAGATATGGGGTAGATAAGTGGTTAGGATATATGTAAAAAGGCGTAATTAAATAGTTAATATTTAATTACTCGTGGGTAAAATAAAATAGGGTGAATTAAACTTAGGATAGGTGTTTAAATCACAAATTGATTAATACTCCAAGGGGGTAGTGGTGATATAAACGTGCCCCAGGTTACCTGAGAAGGTAAACGAATATGAGAGACACTAAATTGAGTAACCAATTTTAAGTTTCTACATTTTGCCCCTTTTTGTCAAGTAACTTACGATAAGCAAAGTTGTGAGACAAAAACAAGGAGGTGGAAGAAAAGAAGAAAAGGTGATGATGTGATCCCCCTCAAACTAGGGATGGGATGGGTGACAGAATAGACGATCCTGAGTTTGAAAGAGGTAGATGAAAATGTAGGATGCCCCAGCTAGATGTCTGGAGTAGATCTGATCATTAATGATGCACAAAAATAAATAAAGAGGCAGAAATCTAAGGGACTCACATTGGTAGGGTAGTCTAGATGGTGTCCTTATGAGATGACGTTAGTACCTACAGACCCATGAGTGTAAGGACGACTACAAAATAGTCAGCCTCTAAAGACAGACACATTGGTAGGGACAACTAGACGGTCTGCAAAGCAGACGACGTTAGTACCTATAGACCCATGAACCCTAAGCGGCCAAAAAAGGTGATTGTCCCACGTAAAGGGAACAAACTTGAAATGGATTGTAATATTGAAATGATGTGTTGAAAGGCAACATTCAGTGCACAATAATGATCAGATAGATAAATAAGCCAAGCATAAACACTATGGCAAAGAGATATGGAAAATCGGCAGCGATCACAGTAATCGGCGCCGACCCACGTAAACGGAGTCGACCACAAAAATCGGTGCCGACCGATCGTAGCACATATAAATATGCGAACGGAAAATGTAAACGATTTATTTACACCGTGATGATTGATTCAGAGAGAGTCAAAAATTTGATTTGAGCATCATGGAAGCCTCTCGAAGCGGTCAGAAGCGGAGGAGGACACGACCTGGGGTAAGTGGCTTCTCCTATTTCATTATTATTTTTTTTTTATTTGATTTTTTTTTTGGGAGGCCAGGGTCTGATTCAAGTCCAACCAAGCAATCGGCGTTGATTGGTATTACATTGGCACCGATTGAATTAAATCGGCATTGACTTTTTTAGATCGATGTCGATTGTATATAATCGACGCCGATTGAACTGAAGTTTAAATGATGATGATAGAATTTTGTTTTGGATTTTCTGATTTGGGTAAATATGAGACTAATATTGCTCTTGATGTCATGGATGTAGGCACAAGAGGTTCTACACATGAGGGATGTTATTCTCAAGTTACTAGAGACTATTCTACCTGATGTGACTGATGCAGATTGGCGGCATTTAGAGTTATCCGGGCTCGGGGGCTTCCGGTATTACAAACGAGTGCCACGAGATGTAGAGTTGATGCGAGAACTAGTGCGACGGTGGGATAGCCAGACATGCACTTTTTGGTTCAAGACGGGTGAGATGACTATCACCCATGAGGATATATATAGGATTTTGATACTTCTGATTACTGGGGACCCGATAGAGATTACACCACGAGAGCAACAGCAGAGGGCCCTAGTTCGATTGTATAGAGATAGGGCAGATGATTCAGAGATAGTGTCTGGGGCAGTGCAGATAGCCTCGCAGTGTAGACAGGATAGCCCCCGGAGTAGACGGATAGTTTTGATTTTGATGGTGATATCCTATTTCACTCTGCCAGATTTAGGAGGTGGGAGATTCCCACTATTATTATTAGATTATGTTTGCAACATTCTGCAGTTCAGATAGGTGTTTGCTTTTGCTGATGCTTTGATAGCTTAGATATATCACGAGCTATGGATGTATACCACTGGCCGGAGGACAGGTATTGATGTCATTTTTGTGCTCCATTGCTGGGCATATGAGCATATAGTAGTGATATGGCCATCCGGGCTTCCTTGGATGCCAACAGCAGTGGGAGATATTGATTATGGATTCCGGCGATGGCAGGCTGATATGGCCGTTAGGGATACAGGGAGATCGACGGATTGGTATACTGAGCGTTTCAGGACGCTGACTCCGGATCAGGTTATCTGGAGGACATATCAGGTATTTCTGACATGGGCTAGTTAGGATGCTCATTTGGTGGCATTGAGATGGATCAGGGTGGTTAAGGGCTAGAGGCCTGATATGTGGGAACGAGTCTCGTTTATGCGGGTATTGAGATAGTTCGGCCTAGTGCAGACAGTGCCGACTACTTATAGGCCTTATAGGTGAGATAGCAGGGAGACTGATCTACTGATTTTGATCCCAACAGATCCATTGAGAGAGACCCCACCCTCCACAGACAGTGATGATGATGTAGGGGTGGATGATGGTTATGCTGCATGGTATGTGACAGAGATACCATGACATCTCTCGGCATCTATAGATTCCGACGAGGAGGATATGGCTACAGTGCTGGAGAGACTGGAGGGAGAGCATGCCACCTTGACGCAGACACACCAGGTGGCTCTTGAGGAGATCAGAGCTTTGAAATAGGAGAGCGATGCCCTAATTTTGGAGAGAGACACCGCTTGCCAGGAGCGAGATATAGTGATCTAGCAGAGGGATCTCTACCTTTGACATAGGGAGGCCCTCAGGGCCAAATATAGGGAGACAGGTACCATGTTGGAGTCTGGTACAGAGGGTACGACCCTAGGAGCACCACCAGTAGCACCAGCAGTAGTAGCAGCACCATTACGAGCACTGGGTACTATGAGCTTGAGCACATATCAGTCTCTCCTCGCTGAGGTGAGATACTATGAGGATGACTTAGCGTAGCATGCCCCACATGTGCCTCGGTACGGGGCAAGGAGGAGATCAGCGAAGGCCACAGCGAGCGAGGCCTCAAGTGGAGGGAGCATCGGGAGAGACTGAGGTGTGCAGAGGCCTCTAGCATCAGGTGCGTGTAGCTCAATAGGCGGTGGCCAGGGGAGACAGCCTGGTCCAGAGGAGGGTGGAGGAGATAGTGTCCTCCATGCATCAGATTTTACGATATAGAGATTGATGGATTTTGTATTAGTGTAGTGATGTAGCCTCGATTGGAAGGAATTACATAGATAGCTTGATTGAAAGCCACCCATTTTTTTGTACAGACACATATATATATATAGATTCATCATTTCATTTGTCATATAATTGTTCTCATGCTTTTGATTTTGATATACATGGATAGATGTAGCATAATTGTGATGGATATAGATATAGACTAATAGATGATAAATAGATGTGATTGGATAGATATATACTTGATAGAGGATATAAATATATGTGATTTGATGTGTTTGAATAGATATAGACTGATAGAGGATAAAAATAGATGTAATTTGATGTGATTGGTATGTGGATTTAATTTGGATGAGAAAATAGATATAGATAGATGTAATGTGACATGGATAGAAAAATGATTAGACGATGTGATAGATAGATAGGAGGTAATATCTAGAATGGATTTGATATTTAATTAAATTTTGATAGATAGATAGATGAAATAATTGGAAAGACTCACGGTGAGAATCAAGGACGTAATGAGAATGACCTGGATTAGAAATAAAGGAAATACACCCAAATATGAAGAAAAATGATAAGTCGGACTCCCAACCGACCATAAATAGAATCTGGATAGGAAACTGAAAGACCATGCATACAAGGCCCTATATAAGGTTAAAATAAACCTGACACTAACTAGCCGCAAACCAGATTTAGGATGGAAACGGAAAGAGAAGTAAGTATCTTGTTGAAATTTACAAGGGACAAAATACATGCTCATACTGGGAAAATAGGATTCTCCATATGATCGATAAAAGGCCTTAAATCTCAGCTTCATGATTTTGGTAGAAAAGCAAATTGATCAATGCGGGAAGTTTGCTAGATATGGAAAGACTGATCAATACGGGAAGTCTTTCAGCGATGCTAAAAAAATGTACAAACTGACTGAAAGGCTGATTAATACAAGAAGCCTTGAGTGGTCCTTTGAGAAATAGCTGTCCTTCAAGGGAGCGGTCTGTATTTTGAATTTTAATGATAGCCATCCTTCAAGCGCATGGTCTATATATTTTCTTTTTGATTCGTTTGATAATGTATGGATAGCTGTCCTTCAAGGGATCAGTCTATCTTATTGGATAGCATCTTCTCTCTTTTTTTTTTTTTGGAAATCCTTTTGGAAGAAGCTAATTTTAGACCTAGATAGATCAGATAGAGGGGAAGAGAACATAAAAGAACATGCACTCATGCCCCGAGTAGATCCGATTAAGATAAGCACTTGGGATAGATGAAGCGGTGATTAAGGTATCCCTACCATGAGGAGGAACATATGCAAAAGAAACATGGAATGAGTAGAGTCCCGATACTCATATTTTAAGGTAAAAGAGGCAATAGGCGGAGACCCACATAGTTCCGAATCACCATGCAACTATATGACTAGTTGTTAGATGGATGAAAGATCTGTCTTGCGACTAAGTTTGTGTAAGATAGATTTTAACAGTAGAAGGGCCGTAGATGCAAAGCATTAAGAGGTTCCCCTTCAGGTATACCATCCATGGAAGATAAACGATAAGCCCCAGACCCATATTTATGAGTGATAATGTATGGGCCCATCCAGTTGGGAGCAAACTTACCACGTTGACTCCTTTCAAGTGTAGTGACATTTTGGTTTTCTTTAAGAACAAGATCACCAATTTTGAAGTCACGGTGCTGCAAGTGCTTGTTATAAGCACGTTTGACACACTCAAGATATACTTGATGATGTTAAAGAGCGTTGAGATGCCGCTCATCTAATAATTCAAGTTGTGCTAGACGATTTTGATGATAGTCCTCATCAGAGACGAATTCTCTGAGAGAAACACAGAGAGATGGGATTTGGACTTCCAAAGGAAGAACAACCTCAGACCCATAGACGAGAGAGAAGGGAGTAGCACTAGTAGGAGTAAGAATGCTAGTCTGATAAGCCCAGAGAGTAAAAGGGATATGTAAATGCCAATCCCTACAAGCTCGACTAGTTACCTTTGCGAGGATATTACGCAAAGTTTTATTGGAAGATTCGGCCTAGCCATTAGCTTGCAGATAGTATGGAGAAGAAAAACTGAGTTTGATATTGAAAGCATCGCATAGATTCTGAAAATCAACGTTCTTGAAAGACTTACTGTTATCTGTGATGAGTTTGTGTGGAATGCCAAAGGGACAAATGATGTGTTGATAGACAAAATCAACTATGGGTTTAGCCTTTGTTGAAGAAAGAGGGATAGCCTCCACCCACTTAGTAAAGTATTCTGTGGCAGTAATGATAGAATGATGATGTTGTGAAGAACGGAGATTGATGAGACCAATGAGATCAAGATCCCATTGCGAAAAAGGCAACAAATCCGTTGCAGGTTGTAAAGCTTGACTAGGGATATGTGTAATATTGGAATGTTGTTGACACTTGACACATTTCTTAGTGTATTCGCAGCAGTCTCGATTAAGAGAAGGCCAATAATATCCCAAATGTAAGATGCGTTTAGCCAAAACCAAGCCACTAAAATGTCCACCATAGATACCATCATGGACCTCTTGGATAGCTTTAGATGATTCATGGGTTTTGAGGCATCGAAGCAAAATGCCATCAAAGCCGTTTGTAGAGGATCCCACCTAGAATAGTATAGCGACTAGCACGTTGGATAAAAGATATTCTACCATTGGTAGTCAGATCTGGAGGCAAGACTGAATGAGACAGAAAATCAACGATCTGTTGATACCACTCATCCTGGGTATCGGTTGTGACAACATGGATTCAAGTTAGTTGCCGAAGATGAGATAGTTGATCTAATCGTTGCACAGCCACATAAAGTCGCGAGTCTTCGGTAAAAGGCGGGATAAGCGAAGCTAACGAAGCCATTGTATCTGCAAATCGATTCGCAGTGTGAGGAATGGCTTGGATATTGAATTTATTGAAAGACTGGATTTGAGAAAGAATGATATCACGATATTTTTGAAGGATATCATTCTTGCATTGATAGACGCCTGTGACTTGATTAACGATGAGTTTAGAATCACCAAAGATGTCAATATGACAAGTGCCGAGATTAATGGCATTTTGAAGACCGAAGACTAGAGCTTCATATTCGGCCATATTATTGGTGCACTCAAAGTTTAATTTGTGTGCGACAGGGATAGGCGTACCCCAAGGAGGAATCATTATGAAACCTACACCTCCCCCTTGCTGACATTTGGATCCATCAAAGAAGAGATTTACTTTAAATGGAGATAGACCAAAATCAATTTGTCAGATATATTCATCGGGGAATTAAGCAAGGGGGTTTTGAGTGTCTGGAAGAGGAGCATCAGCTAATTGATCTGCAATAACTTGACCGTTGATAGACTTTTTCGGGATAAACTCGAGGTCAAATTATGTCATAAGCATGAGCCAACGAGTGATACGATCATTGTGATAAGGATTCGCATGAATTGTCTTGAGTGGATTAACACTTGTGACAATGTAAGTTTTGTGATTAAGGAGGTAATGACGAAACTTAGAAGTTGTGAAGAAGAGAGCAAAACACATCTTTTCAGTTTCAGAATAACGTGTTTCATACTCATGGAGGGTACGACTGATGTAATAGATAGCTTGTTCCTTACCACAAGTGTCCCGATGCGAAATCATGGCTCCCAGAGCATGGTCAGTCACAAAGATATAAAGATAGAAAGGCTCCCCCTCGCGTGGAGGTGTAAGCACAAGTGGAGAAAGAAGATAAGGTTTGAGATCATCAAAGGCCTTTTGGCAATGCTCATCCCATTCAAAATGAACATTCTTATGGAGGAGATGATGAAAAGGTTGACAACGGTCTGACAATTGTGAGATAAAACGACGCACTGATTGGAGACGTCCTTGGAGACTGCAGAGTTTCTTTAAGTTAGAAGGGGGAGGAATCTAAAGGATAGCTTTTATTTTAACGGGGTCCACTTCAATACCCCTAATGGAAATGATAAAACCTAAAATTTTACCAGTGAGAACGCCAAACACGCATTTAGATGGATTTAGACGAAGACAAAAGCGAATAATCCTCTCAAAGAGAGGTGCAAGAATGAAAAGATGATCCTGACGACATTTTGATTTACCGAGGAGATCATCGATGTAATCTTCCATAGTTTTGTGTAAGAGATCATGGAAGATGTAGGTCATTGCTCGTTGATAGGTTACTCATGCATTCTTAAGACCGAAGGGCATGACACGATAACAAAAGGTCCCCCAAGGAGTTTTGAAAGAAGTCTTATGTTGGTCTTCTGGTGTGATGAGAATTTGATTATACCTAGAGAAACCATCCATAAGAGAAAGCATCTCATGACCCGCAGTTAAATCCACGAGTTGGTCGATATTAGGTAGAGGAAAATCATCTTTTGGACAAGAAAGATTGAGATCCCAGAAGTCGGTACAAATTTGAATTTTCCCAGTGGCTTTATTTACTGGTACTACATTGGAAACCTAGGTGAGCTACGTGATGAGCTCCCAAATGAGTTCAAAGGTGAGCTTGTCAACAATATCTTAAGTAAGCTTATATGCAAGTTACCAGATGAGCACAAGGTGAGTTGGAAAGGTGAGCTCAAGTCAAGTTGGCAAGGCGAGCTGTTAGGTGAGCTCCCAGGTGAGTTAATCATCGAGCTCCCAAGTTATCTCAACTTGATTTGATCGGTGAGATCCCAGAAGATCTCCCAGGTGAGATACTTTGTGATCCATTCAGTGATAATTCATGTGAACTTCTAGGCAAGCTTAGAATTGAGATACTTGGCGAGCTCCTAGGTGAGGTCCCCAACAAGCTACTCAGTAAGCTCACAAGCGAGCTGAAGTCAACCTACTCGAAGATCTACTCAGTGAGCTCCCAGGTGAGAAACTTGGTGAGTTTCCTGGTAAGATGCTAGGTGAGTTCCCAAGTGAGCTACTTTATGAGCTCCTAGGTGAGGTCCTGGGTGAGCTACTCAGTGAGCTCACAAGTGAGCTCAAGTCAACCTACTTGATGACCTACTTGGTGAGCTCCTAGGTGAGCTATTAGGTGAGGTACATGGAAAAATCCAAGGCAAACTACAAAATGAGCTCAAGGAAAGTTGGAAAGGTGAGCTCCTAAGTGAGCTCAAGGTGAGCTCCTAAGTGAGCTCAAGGTGAGATGGTAAGGAAAGCTGATAGGTGAGCACCCATGCTAGTT
Organism: Taxus chinensis; assembly: GCA_019776745.2. Classification (NCBI taxonomy): domain Eukaryota; kingdom Viridiplantae; phylum Streptophyta; class Pinopsida; order Cupressales; family Taxaceae; genus Taxus; species Taxus chinensis. The sequence continues at coordinate 905,248,774 of CM034151.1, read as the reverse complement.
GGAAAAGTGAGTTGTTAGGTGAGCTCACATGCAAGTTTTCTAGCGAGTTACTTAATGAGCTCCTGGGTGAGCTCAAGTGGAGCTATTTAGAGAGATCTTGGATGTGCTCAAGGTGAGTTGGAAAGGTGAGTTATCAGGTGAGCTCCTAGGTGAGTATCTGGGAAAACTCAAATCAAGCTGCTCGACAAACTACTAGGTGAGCTGCTTACTGAGCTTCTAGTTGAGCTCCTAGGTGAGCTACTCAGTGAGATACCAGGTGATCTCAAACATAAGCTTGTCAGTAATATCTGAGGTGAGCTTACATGTAAGGTACCAGATGATCTCAAGGTGAGTTGTCAGGTGACCTCCCAGGTGAGTTCTGAGGTGATTTAATCGATGAGCTCTTGAGTGAGCTCAACTTGAGCTAATCAACAATCTCCCAGAAGAGATCCTAAGTGAGCTACTTGGAAATCTCCTAGGTGAGGTCCCCGGTGAGCTGCTCGGTGAGCTCAAGTCAACCTACTCGGCAAGGCACTCAGTGAGTTTGGAGGCAAGTTGTTAGGTGAGCTCTGAGGAGAGCTACTTGGCGAGTTCCTCGACAAAATCTGAGGTGAGCTCCCATGCAAGTTAGAAAGGCAAGTTGTAAGGTGAGCTCCCATGAGATTTTTTGGGTGAGATGCTTGAAGAGATCTTGAGTGAACTCAAGTCAAGCTGCTCAGCAAGCTCTTGGGTGAGCTCAAGGTGAGCTAGTAAAGGTGAGCTATAAAGTGAGCTCCCAGGTGAGTTTATGGGCAAGCTCAATTTGAGCTTCTCAATGAGCTCCTAGGTGAGCTACTTACTGAGCTCCTATCCAAGCTCCTAGGTGAATTTATCATTGAACTCCTAGGAGATCTCAAAGGTGTGCTTATCAGTAACCTCTGAGGTGAGCTTACATGTGAGCTAACATATGAGCTCAAGGTGAGTTGGAAAGGTGAGCTAAAGGTGAGTTAGCAAGGTGAGCTCAAGGCGAGTTGACAAGGTGAGCTGTAATATGATCTCCCAGGTGAGTTCACATGAGAGCTCACTTGACGAACTCAACTTGAGGTCACCTGGGAGCTTGTCAAATAGGTCACCTGAAAATATCACATGGGACCTCACTTGAAAACTTGCCTTGCCAACTCCCATGGGAGCTCACCTATCAGCTCAACTTGCTAGCTCACCTTGAGCTCACTGAAGATCTAAACTTGCTAACTCAGCTTGAGCTCATCTAGTAGCTTGCCTCATATTTCATCGACTAGCTCACTAAGTAGCTCACCTAAGAGCTTTCCTAAGAGGTCATCAGGGACCTCACTTGGGAGCTCACGTAGTAGCTCACCTGGGAGCTCACCAAACAAATTTCCAAGTAGCTTGCCTTAGAGCTCTTTTGGGAGCTCTCTAATTAGCTTCAGTTGAGCTCACCCAGGAGCTTGTTAAGTAACTTATTTGGGAACTCACCTGGGATCTCACCTGATAGCTCTCCTTGCCAACTCACCTTGATCTCATCTTATTAACTCACCTTGAGCTCATCTAGTAGCTCACATATAATCTCACCTTAGAGATTACCAATAAGCTCACCTTTGAGCTCACCTAGGAGCTCAGCTGGGATCTCGGCAAACAGCATGCCTAGGAGCTGATTGAGTAGCTCGACTTAAGCTTTCCCGTAAACTATCCTGGGAGCTCACCTTGCTAGCTCACCTTGAGCTCACCCAGAAGATCACCGAGAAGCTTGAATTTACCTTATTTGGGAGCTCTTCAAGTAGCTCACCTGAAAACTCACATGGGAGCACACCTTGCCAACTTACATGGGAGCTTACATATAAGCTCACCTTGCTAGCTTGCTGAGGAGATCACATTGCCAACTCAAATTGAGCTCTTCTAGTAGCTCGCCTTGTATTTCATCTAGTAGCTCACCAAGTATCTCACTTGGGAGCTTACCTAATACCTCACCTGGGAGCTCACCTAATAGTTCCCTAGGAGCTCACCGAGTAGGTTGACTTGAGGTTTCTTATGATATTGACAAACAACCATCAGGGACCTCACTTGGGAGGTCACCAAGTAGCTCACATGGGAGCTCTGCTAGCAGCTCACCTGGGAGCTTGCCAAATAGCTCGCTAAGTAGCTCCCCTAGGAGCTCTTCTAGGAGCTTTCCGATTAGCTCAATTTGACCTCACCTGGGAGCTCGTCAATTAACTCTTCTGGTAACTCACTTGGGAGCTCCCCTAATAGCTCACCTTTCCAAATCACCTTGAGCTCACCTTGCCATCTCACCTTACCAACCCACCTTGAGCTCGCCTTGCCAACTCACCTTAAGCTCATCTGGTAGCTCACATGTAAGCTCACCTCAGAGATTGTTAAAAATATTTCCTTTTAAATCGACTGGGAAGTCACCGAGTAGCTCACCTAGGAGCTTGGCTAGGAGCTAAGGAAGTAGTTCACCTAGGAGATCATCGAGCAGGTCGACTTGAATTTTCCTAAAAACTCACCTACGACTCACCTAACAGGTCACCTTGCCAACTCACCTTAAGCTCACCTAGGAGCTTGCCGAGTAGCTAAACTTGAGCTCACTTGGGATCTCATCAAGTAGCTCACTTGAAAAATTTCATGGAGCTCACCTAATAGCTCGCCTTGCCAACTCTCATTGGAGCTTGCCTTGACCTCTCTGAGGAGTTCACCTTGGCAACTTGTCTTGAGCTTGTCTAGTAACTCACCTCAAATTTCATTGAGTAGCTCACCAAGTAGCTCAACTTGGAGCTATCCTAACAGTTCACCTGGGAGCCTGCCTAACAGCTCACCCAAGAGCTCATCGAGAAGCTCCATGAGTAGGTTGACTTGAGCTCACTTGTGAGCTAAATTGTAAACTCGTTGGATACCTTACCTAATATCTCCCCAAGAATCTCTCTTGAGAACTCACCTAGCAGCTCACCTAGGATCTCACCATACATTTCGCTAAGTAGCTCACCTGGGAGCTCTTATGAGATCTCACAGATTAGTTGGAGTTGAGCTCGCCCCAGAGCTCATCGAGTAACTCTCGTGGGAACTCACCTGGGAGATTACTTGATAGATCACCTTGACAACTCACCTTGAGCTCAAATTTAAGCTCACCTTAGAGATTATAGAAAATTTCCCCTTTGAGATCACTTGGGAGCTAACCGAGAAGCTCACCTAAGAGCTCAGTTGGGAGCTTGACAAGAAGCTTTCCTAAGAGATTGTCGAGTAGCTTGACTTGAGCTTACATAGAAACTCTCCTGGGAGCTCACCTGACGCCTCACCTTACCTGCTAACCTTGAGATCAACCAAGAGCTCACTGAGTAGAACTAATTGAGCTCACTCAAGATCATGTCAAGTAGCTCACTCAAAAACTCACATGGGATCTCACCTGATAGCTTACTCAAAAACTCACATGGTAGCTCACCTAGCAGCTTACCTTTCCAACTCACCTTGATCTCATTTGGTAGCTAGCCTCAAATTTTATTGAGAATATCTCTAATTAGATCACCTGGGAGCTCACCTAATAGCTCACCTAGGAGCTCACCATACATTTCGCTAAGTAGCTCACTTGGGAGCTCTTCTGAGATCTCACCGATTAGTTGGAGTTGAGCTCGCCCCAGAGCTCATCAAGTAACTCTCGTGGGAACTCACCTGGGAGATTACTTGATAGATCACCTTGCCAACTCACCTTGAGCTCAAATTTAAGCTCACCTTAGAGATTATAGAAAAGTACCCCTTTGAGATCACTTGGGAGCTAACCGAGAAGCTCACCTAAGAGCTCAGTTGGGAGCTTGACAAGAAGCTTGCCTAAGAGATTGTCGAGTAGCTTGACTTGATCTTACCTAGAAACTCCCCTAGGAGCTCACCTGACACCTCACCTTGCCAGCTAACCTTGAGCTCAACCAGGAGCTCACCGAGTAGAAATACTTGAGCTCACTCAAGATCTTGTCAAGTAGCTCACTCAAAAACTAACATGGGATCTCACCTGATAGCTTACTCAAAAAATCACATGGTAGCTCACCTAGCAGCTTACCTTTCCAACTCACCTTGAGCTCGTTGGGTAGCTAGCCTCAATTTTTTTTGAGAATATCTCTAATTAGATCACCTGGGAGCTCACCTAATAGCTCACCTAGGAGCTCACAAAGTAGCTTGTTGAGTAGGTTGACTGAGAAGCTCACCTGGGAGCTCACTGAAAAGCTCTCCAAGTAGCTAGCCTGGGAGATCTTCTAGGAGCTCACTGATCAGATCAAGTTGAGCTTACCCGAGAGCTCATCTAGTAACTCACCTGGGAACTCTCCTTGAGCTCTCCTTACCAACTTACCTTGAGCTCACCTTGCCAACTCACATTGAGCTCATCTGGTAGCTCACATGTAATCTCACCTTAGAGATTACTGATAAGATTACCTTTGAGATCACCTGGGAACTCACTGAGTAGCTCACCAAGGAGCTCAGTTGGGAGTTTGGTAAGAATCTCAGCTATGAGCTCATCAAGAAGATTGAATTGAGATTTCCCAGAAACTCACTTGGGAGCTCTCCTGACAGCTCACTGTGAGCTCACCAAGTAGCTTGAATTGAGCTCGTCTAGGAGCTCGTCAAGAAGCTTGCCCAAAAACTTACATGGGAGCTCACCTATAAGGTCACCTTGCCATCTCACCTTGAGATTCCTTGGGAGCTCACCTTGCCAACTCAACTTGAGCTCATCTAGTAGCTCACCTAAGAGTTCATTGAGTAGTTTGCCAAGTAGCTCACCTAGGAACTTGCCTAACAGCTTGCCTTGGAGCTCATGGAGCACCTCACCAACTAGGTTGAATTGACCTCACTTTTGAGCACACTGAGCATCTCACTAGGGACCTTAGATAGGAGCTCACCATGTAGATCACTTGGGAGCTCTCCTAGCAGCTTTCCTGGGAGACTACACAGAATAGCTTGCCAAGTAGCTCACTTGGGAGATCTTCTGGGAGATCATCAGATCATCTTGAGTTGAGCTCACCCAGGAGCTCATTAAGTAACTCACTTGGGAAGCTCACCTGAGAGCTCACCTTGATAGCTTACCTTGAGCTCAACTATTAGCTCACATGTAAGCTCACCTAAGCAGCCTTTCCTAACAAGCTCACCTTTGCAAACTCAGCCTTGGAGCTCATCTAAGTAGCGCGCATAGTAAGCTTAGCAAGCAGCTAATGTAGGATCTTGTCAAGCATCTCAACTTAACACCTTGCCTAGAAACTCAATTGGGAGATCACCTGAAGTAGCTCACCTAGGAGGTAAGCTGGGAACTTGACAAGTAGCTCCCCTAAGAGCTCACCAGAGAACCTTGACTTGAGCTTTCCTGGGAGCTCGTCAATGTAAATCACCTGAAAACTTGACATAGGAGCTCACCTGACAGTTCACCTTGCTAAAACTCACATGGGAGCTCACCTTGCAAGCTCACCTTGAGCTCACTGAGGAGCTCACCTAATAGCTCAACTTACCTTGAGCACACCTATTGTATCTCACCTAATGAGTTCATCTAAGCAACTCACCAGAGTAGCTCACCTGGGAACTTGGCTAGCATCTCAACTGGGAGCTCACTAAGAAACTCGCTGAGTAGGTCTGACCGAGTAGCTCACCAAGTAGCTCACTTAGGAGCTCATCAATAGCAGCTCACATGGGAGTGTCACCTGAACACCTTGCCAAGTACCTCACCTAGGTAGCATCTCTTCTGGGAGCTCACCAATTAGCTCAAGTTGAGCTCACCCAGGAGCTCATAAAGTAACTCATCGTGGGAACTCACCTGGGAGCTCTGCCTGATATCTCACCTTACTAACTCACCTTGAGCTCATCTATGCCAGGTCACATTGAGCTAATCTAGTCACCTCAGATGTATTGCTCAACAAGTAGCTTGCCTTTGAGCTCACCTGGGAGCTCACCGAGCAGCTCACCTTAGGAGCTTGGCTGGGAGCTCAGAAACAGGGATCTCACCTTAAGAGCTCTCCTTGAGCATCTCGACCTAGGAGCTTACCTAGAAGCTCGACTTCATCTCACTCGGGAGCTCACCAAGAATAGTTCACCTAGAAACTTACATAGGAGGTCACCTGAATAGCTTACCTAGAAACTCACATGGGAGCTCACCAATTAGCTCACCTTACCAGTTCACCTTGAGCTCGTATACGAGCTCACCTTACTAATTCAACTTGAGATCTCATCTGGTAGCTTGCCTCAGATTTTTTCAAGCAGCTTTCTAAGTAGCTCACCTAAGTAGCTCACCTAATAGCTCACCTAATAGCTCACCTAGGAGCTCACTCGAGTAGCTCACCGAGTAGGTTGACTTGAGCTCACTAAGTGAGCTCACCGAGTAGCGTACTGGGGACTTCACCTAGGAGCTTGCCAAGTAGTCTCACTTTGGTAGCTCACCTAGCAGGTCACCTTGGAGTTTGCCAAACAACTCACCAAATAGCTTGCCTGGGAGATATTTTGGTATCTCACTAATCAGCTCGAGTTGAGCTTTCACTTAGAAGCTTGTCAAGTAACTAACCTGGGAGCTTAACTTGATAGCTTACCTTGCCAACTCCCCTTGAGCTCACCTTGCCAAACTTGTCTTGAGTTCACCTTTCCAGCTCATCTTGTAGCTCATCATGTAAGCTCACCTCATAAGATTTTCTGACAGATCTCCTCTTTGAGAAGCTCACCTGGGAGCTAATCGAGTAGCTCACCTAGGAGCTTGGCTGGGAGCTCGGCAAGTAGCTCATCTAGTAGCTCCTTGAGAAACTCAACTTAAGCTTGCCTACAAACTTGCATCTAGGAGCTCACTTGACAGCTTACCTTGATAGCTCACCATGAGCTCACACTAGGAGCTCATTGAGTAGCTCAACTTGAGCTCGCATGAGAGCTCATAAAGTAGCTCACCTGAAAACACACATGGGAGCTCACCTTTCCAACTGACATGGGAGCTCACCCAGAAACTCGCATGGGAAGCTTACCTATGCTAACTTGCCTTGAGCTCATCTGGTAGCTCACCTCAGAGTTCATCGAATAGCTCACTTAGGAGATCACATGGGAGCTTTGCATAACATCTCACCTTGCAGATCACCATTAGTTCACCGAGTAGGTTGACTTGACCTTGCTAGTGATCGTAGAAGGGAGCTTACCAAGGAGCTTGTTAAGTAGCTCACCTAGGAAGCTCACCTAGGAACTAGCCTGGGAGCTCAATGAATGAATCAAAAAGTAGGTCTCCTGGGAGATCTTATAGGGGCTCACCAATCAGCTTGAGTTGAGCTCACCGGGGAGCTTGTCGAGTAACTCACCTGGCAACTCACTTGGGAGCTCATCTGATAGCTCACCTTACCAACTCACCTTGATCTCATCTTAGTAGCTTACATGTAAGCTCACCTTGCCAGACTCTCCTTGATCTCATCTGGTAGCTCACATGTAAGCTTACCTAAGAGATTGCCAACAAGCTCACCTGGGAGCTCACAAAGCAGCTCACCTAGGAGCTTAGTTGAGAGCTCAGCATATAGCAGCTTTCCTAGGAACTGCATCTGAGTAGTTCAACTTGAACTTTCCTAGAAACTCACTTGGGAGATCACCTTGCTTGCTCACCTTGAGCTTGCCCAAGATCTTACCAAGCACCTTGACTTGACGCTCACCTGGGAGCTTGTAAAGCAAGCTCACTCCAAAAACTCACATGGGGTGCTCACCTGACAACTTGCATTGCACAAACTCGCATGGGATCTCAGCTATTAACATCTCACCTTTCTAGCTCACCTTGAGGAGCTCACCTTTGCTAGCTCACCTTGACCTCATCTAGTATCTTTCCTCAGAGTTCGTCGAGCATCTCACCTAGGAGCTTGCCTAAAAGCTCACCTGGGAGCTCACCGAGAAGCTTACCGAGTAGGTTGACTTGAGCTTGCTTGTGAGCTCATCGAGTAGATTGCTTGGGTCCTTGCACATGGTAGCTCCCCAAGTAGCTCACTTTGGAAGATCACCTTAGCAGCTCACCTAGGAGCTCACTGAACAAGCTCACCAAGTAGCTAGCTTAGTATCTCTTCTGGGAGCTCGCTGATAAGCTTGAGTTGATCTTGCCAAGCGAGCTCGTGATGTAACTCACCTGGGAACTCACATGGGAGCTCACCTGACAGCTCACCTTGCCAACTCACCTTGAGCTCACCTTGCCAACTTAAGCTCACCTTGCTAACTCACCTTGAGCTCATCTTGTAGCTCACATGTAAGCTCACATCAGATATTGCAGACAAGATCACCTTTGAGCTCATATAGGATCTCACCAAACATCTCAAGTAGGAGCTTGGTTGGGAGCTTAACAAGTAGCTCACCTAGGAGTTCATCAAGCAGCTTGACTTGAGCTTACCTAGAAAACTCACCTAGGAGCTTGGTTGATAGCTCACCTTTCTAGCTCACCTTGAGCTCACCCAGGAGCTTGCTCGAGTAGCTTGACTTGAGCTCACCCAAGATAGCTCATCAAGCAGCTCAAAAAAAAACTCACATGGGAACTCACATGAAAACTCACCTTGCCAACTCGCATGGGAGCTCAACTATCAGCTTGCCTTGAGCTTGTTGAGGAGCTCACCTTACCAACTCACCTTGAGCTTCATCTGGTAGCTCACCTTAGAGTTCATCGAGTAGCTCGCCTATGTAGCTTGCCTAACATCTCACTTGGGGGCTCATCTGAGTAGTTCGCCAAGTATTTTGACTTGAGCTTGCTGTGTGAGCTCGCCGAGAAGCTCACCAAGGACCTTGCCTGAGGAGCTCACTAAGTAGCTTGCTTAGGAGCTTGACCTAATAGCTCGACTAGAATCTCAGCAAACAGCTCGCTAAGTAGCTCACTGTGGGAGATCTTTTGGGAGCTTGTTGAATAACCTCGAGTTGAGCTCACCCAGAGAGCTCATAAAGTAACTCACCTTGGAACTCACCTAGGAGCTCACCTGATAGACCTCACCTTGCCACCTCACCTTGAGTTCACCTTTCCAACTCACCTTGTGCTCACCTTGCCAACTCACCTAGAGCTCATATTGTAGCTCACATGTAAGCTCACCTAAGAGATTACCGACAAGCTCACCTTTGAGCTCACCTTAGGATCTCATCTGAGTAGCTCACCTAGGAGCTTAGACTGGGAGCTCAACAAGCTACAAGACACCTAAGAACTCACATTATTGCTTGTCTTCCTAGCTCATCTTAAGCTCACCCTACGAAGCTTGCACTTGGGAGCTTGACTTGAGCTCATCCGAGGAGATTGTCAAGTAGCTTGCCCTTGAAAACTTGCATATGGGATCTTTCCTGATAGCACGCCTTGCAAACTCTAGATGGGAACTCACATATAAGCTTCACCTTTCTAGCTCACCTTAAGCTTGTTGAGGAGCTCACCTTGGGAGTTCACCTAACAGCTCACCTTGGGAGCTTAGATGAGTAGCTCACCTCAAAGTTTTTCACCTGAAGGATCTCACTAAGTAGACTTACCTATGGAGCTTACCTAACAGCTCACCAAATAAGCTTACAAAGTGAGCTCACCTGATAAGCTCAATTCTGGGATCTCACTAATCAGCTCAAGTTGAGCTCACCTAGGAGCTCGTCAAGTAACTCACCTGGGAACTCACCTAGGAGATCACATGATAGCTCACCTTGCCACCTCGCCTTGAGCTCACATTGCTAACTAGCACACATAGGAGCTCATCTGAGTAGCTCACACTAGTAAGCTCTGATTAGGAGCTCAGTAAGTAGCTCACGCCAGGAGCTCACCTTAACCAGGTCACACTTGGAGCTTTCACTGAGAAACTCACCTATGAGCTCACCTAGATAGCTCACCTTACCAGCTCTCCTTGAGCTCACCCAGGAGTATCACCAAGTAGCTCAGACTTGAGTTCACTTGGTGAGCTCATCAATGTAGCTCACTTAGAGAGCTCGTCAAGTGAGATACAGGTGAAAACTCACATGGGAAGCTCACCTAGTGAGCTATTGGGCAAGCTTACCAACTGAAATGTTAGTCAAGCTCACAGGTATCACCTCACCTTGCCAACATGCACCTTGAGCTTACTAATGTGAGCTACTCACCATGCTAACTTTCAAGGTGAGCTCGTCTGGTGATCTCACCTCAATGAGTTCATCGAGTAGCTCATAAAGTGAGCTCACCTAGGGGAGCTCACCATGGGAGATCACCTAGGAGATCACCGAGTGAGCTCACTTAGTCAGGTTGACTTGAGCTCACCTAGGAGAGTCATCAAGCAGGTCACCTAAAAAATGTGCATGGGAGCTCACCTGACATTTTTCCTTGCTAACTCACATGGGTGAGCTCCTTGTATCAGCTCCCCTAGGTCAGATTTCATCGAGTAAGCTTGCCAAGGTGAGCTCACTTGGTGAACTTGACGGTAACAACTGGACCTTGGAGCTCACATAACAGCTACGTCTAGATGAGCTCATCGAGTGAGCTCACCAAGTAGGTTGAATTGAGCTCACTGGTGAGTTTACCAAGGTGAGCTCATAGGGTGAATCTGGCACCTGGTGAGCTCACCAAGTGAGCTCCCACTCGAGGAGCTCACCTGGGTGAGCTCACCGAACTGAGCTCACCAAGTAAGCTCACTTGGTGAGCTCTTCTAGGAGCTTACCGATCAGCTCAAGTTTATCTTAACCAGGAATCTCGTCAAGGTGAGCTTACATGTGAGCTACCTCGGATGAGCTTACCAAGGTGAGATTGGTAAGGTGAGCTCAAATGTAAGTTAGGCAAGGTGAGTTATCAGGAAAGCTCGCAAGGAAAGTTCCCAAGTGAGTTAGTTGAAGAGCTCCCAGGTGAGCTTCCAGGTCAGCTAATCTTGTCAAAAATCTCTGAGGTGAGCTTACATGATGAGCTACCAGGTGAGCTCAAGCTTGGCAAGTTGTACCAAGGTGAAGCTCAAGGTGAGCTCAGACAAGGTGAGCTACTTTGGCAAGCTGCTTGACTAAGCTCCAAGGTGAAGCTACCTAGGTGAGTTCCCAAGTGAAAGTTACTTGTGAGCTCCTAGGTAAGCTCAAAGGGAGCTCTCAGTCAACCCACTCAGAAAGCTAGCTCAGTGAGCTCCCAGGTGAGTTGTCAGGTGAGTTCTTAGAGTGAGGTGAGCTACTTGGTGAGTTTCTCGCGTGAACTCAAGGTGAGCTACCAGATGAGCTCAAGGTGAGTTGGCAAGGTGGTATCCTTAATGAGCTCAAGGTTGAGCTTGATAGGTGAGCTCTAGAGGTGAGTTCGGTAAGGTGAGCATGTCAGGTGAGCTCCTATTTGAGTTTTTGGGTGAGCTTTCTTGGTGAGCTCAAGTCAAGCTACTCGGAAGAGCTCCTTGGTGAGCTCCTAGGTGAGCTGGCAAGGTGAGTTCCTAGGTGAGCTTTCGGTGCAAGCTCAAGGTGAAGTTGCTCAATGAGCACCAAGGGTGAGCTACTTGCCAAGCTCCCAGCTAAGCTCCTAGGTGAGCTAGCTTTGTGGGCTCCTTAGGAAATCTCAAAGGTGAGCTAGTAAGGTGATGTCTGATAGGTCAGCTCATATTTGAGCTAACAGCTGAGCTCAAGGTGAGTTGGCAAGGTGAGTTATCAAGTGAGCTCCCAGGTGAGTTCCCAAGTGAGTTACTCAACAAGCTCTCTAGTGAGCTCAACTCGAGTTGATTGGTGAGCTTTCAGAAGAGGTCCCAGGTGAGCTACTTGGATAGTTGTTCGGTCGAGCTCCCAAGTGAGCTGCTAGGTGAGCTCCCAACTGAGCTACTTGGTGAGATCCTCCATGGTGAGGTCCCCTGAGCTCATTCAAGTGAGCTCATAAGGTGTACTCCTAGGTGATCTAGTTAGGTGAGCTCCTAGGTGAGCTACTTGGTGAGTCTACTCAATGAACTACTAAGGTGAGTTGCCAGATGAGCTCAAGGCGATTGGTAAGGTGAGCTCCTCAGTGAGGTCAAGGTGAGCTTACAAAGTGAGCTCCCATGCAGTTTTTTGGTGAGCTACTTGATGAGGTGATCTCCTAGGTGAGCTCAAGTCAACCTACTCGAGTGAGCTACTTGGGTGAGCTCCCAACTTGAGATGTTCGGTGAGCTCCAAGAAGAGCTCCTAGGTGAGCTACTTGACAAGCTATTCGGTGAGCTTCTAGGTGAGCTTCTAGCCAAGCTCCTAAGGTGAGCTACTTAGTGAAGCTCCCATTCGAGGTCCTTGGGTGAGCTGTCTAGGTGAGCTCCCAAGGGAGTTCAAGTTTACTCAACAAGCTACTTGATGAGCTCCCAGGTGAGCTTTAAGGTGAGCTCCCAGGTGAGCTACTTGGGGAGCTACTTGATGAACTCACAAGGTGAGCTACCAGAGCTAAGTGAGATCCCAGGTGAGTTTTTCAGGGAAAGCTCAAGTCAAGCTACTCGAGGAGCTCCTCAGATGAGCTAATTTCTGAGCTCCTAGTTGAGCTCCTAGGTGAGCTTCTTAGGTGAGCTCCAATGTGAGCTCAAATGTGAGCTTGTTGAGCTCCCAAGGTGAGGTTACATGCTGAGCTACCGGATGAGCTCAACCATGAGTTGGTAAGGTGAGCTCAAGTGGAGTTAGCAAGGTGAGCTTATCAGGTGAGCTCCCAAGTGAAGTTCCCAGGTGAGTTAGTTCAATGAGCTCCTGGGTGAGCTCAACTCGATGCTAATCGGTAAGCTCCCAGAAGGAGTCTCTTAGGTGAGCTACTTGGTGAGCTCCCATAATCTTTAGGTGAGCTCTCAGGTGAGCTGTTAGGTGAGCTCCCAGGTGAGCTACTTGGTGAGCTACTCGACAAACTCCAAGGTGAGCTACTTGATGAGCTCAAGATGAGTTAGTAAGGTGAGCTCCTCAGTGTTCAAGCTTAAGGAGATCCCATGGTAAGTTGAAGGAAAGCTGATAGGTGAGCTCCCATGTGAGTTTTTGGGACAGCTATCAATGTGAGCTCCTCATGTGAGCTTTCAATGTGAGAGCTACTCAAGGTGAGCTCCCATGTGAGTTTCTAAGGGTGAGATGAGTTAGTAAGTGAGCTCCCATGTGTGAGCTTTCAGGGGAGATGAGTTGAGCTTGGTGAGCTCCTCGGTGAGCTCAAGTCAAGCTACTCAGGTGAGCTCCTAGGTGAGTTTCAAGGTGAGCTATGTCAAGGTGAGCTATAAATGTGAGCTCCTAGGTGAGTTTGTTGGGCAAGCTCAAGTCGAGCTCTAAGTCTATGAGCTCCTAGGTGAGCTACTTAGGTCGAGTTACTAGGTGAGATCCTAGGTGAGCTACTCTAGGTGTGAGCTTATTAGGTAATCTCTGAGGTGAGCTTACATGTGAGCTACCAGATGAGCTCAAGGTGAGTTAGCAAGGTGAGCTCAACTCAAGTTGGTAAGGTGAGCTCAAGGTGAGTTGGCAAGGTGAACATGTCAGGTGAGCTCCCAGGTGAGTTCCCAAGTGAGTTACTCAATGAGTTCCTAAGGAAAGCTCAACTTGAGTCTTATCGGTGAGCACTAAGAAGAGCTTCCAAGGTGAGCTACTTGGGTGAGCTCCCATTAAGTGAGCTTCTAGGTGAGCTGCTAGGTAAGCTCCCAACTTGAGCTACTTGGCGAGATCCCCAGGTGAGGTTCCCTAGTGAGCTACTTGGTGAGCTCACAAGTGAGCTTCACAGGTGACCTCAAGTCAACCTACTTAGTGAGCTGCTCGGTGAGCTCCTAGGTGAGCTGCTTAGGTGAAGCTCTAAGGTGAGTCTGTTAGTCAAGTTCCCAAGGTGAGTATACTTGGTGAGTTTCTTGATGAACTCTAATAGGGGAGCTGGCATAGGGGAGCTCCCATGTGAGTTAGTAAGGAAAGTTATTAGGTGAGCTCCCATGCAAGTTTTTGAGTTGAGTTACTTGATGAGCTCTTTGGTGAGCTCAAGTCAACCTAGCTTGGTGAGCTACTCGGTGAGCTCCCAAGTGAGCTGTTAGGTGAGCTCCTCAGGAAAGCTACTTAGTTGAGCTGCATGAACCGATCTCTTAGATGAGCTAACAGATGAGCTCAAGGTGATTTGGAAAAGCTACCATTGAGCTCAAGGCAAGCTGGTAAGGTGAGTTGGTAAGGTGAGCTCCCATCTGAGTTGGTAGAGTGAGATGTCAGGTGAACTCCCAGATGAGCTACTTGATGAGCTCCCCGGGTGAGCTCAAGTTGAGCTACTTAGCAAGATCCTAGGTGAACTCAAGGTGAGGCCATTCAGGTGAGCTGTATAGGTGAGCTCCCAAGAAATTTTTTTATGTGCAATCTCAAGTCGAGCTTGGTAGGTGAGCTCCCACGGTAAGAGCTCCCAGGTGAGTTACTCGGTGAGTTACTTGGTGAGCTCCTTGAACTGATCGGTGAGCTCAAAAAGAGCTCCTAGGTGATCTCCTAAGTGAGCTACTTTGCAAGCTCCCAGGTGAGGTCCCCGGTGAGCTATTCAGATGAGCTCACAAGTGAGCTCAAGTCAAGGTGAACCTACTTTGGTGATCTAGGTAAGCTATTAGGTGAGCTCCCAGGTAAGCTGTTAGGTGAGATGTTAGGTCAAGCTCCCAAGGTGAGCTAATTGGTGAGCTACTCAACAAAACTCTGAGGTGAGCTACCTTCCAGAGCATCAAGGTGAGTTGGTAAGGTGAGCTCCTCAGTGAGCTCAAGGTGAGATGATAGGTGAGCTCCCATGTGAGTTGGCAAGGACAAGCTTGTCAGGTGATCTCCCATGTGAGTTTTTCAAGTGAGCTACTTGACGAGCTCCTGGGTGAGCTCTTAATGAGCTCTCAGGTGAGCTAAAGTTGAGCTCTTGGTGAGATTTTGGGTGAGCTCAAGGTGAGCTAGCAAGGTAAGATGTCAGGTGAGTTCCAAGCTGCTTGAGGGAAAGCTCTTTCCGAGCTCTTAGCTCCTAGGTGAGCTACTCGGTGAGATCCCAGGTGAGCTCAAAGGTGAGCTTGTCAGCAATCTCTTAGGTGAGCTTACATATGAGCTACCAGATGAGCTCAAGGTGAGTTGGAAAGGTGAGCTTAAGGTGAGTTGTGAAGGTGAGCTCAAGGTGAGTTGGTAAGGTGAGCTATGTCAGGTGAGCTCCTAGTGAGTTCCCAAGGTGAGCTACTTAACGAGCTCTTGGGTGAGCTCAACTAAGTTGATCGGTGAGCTCCCAGGCAGAGCTCCTAGGTGAGCTACTTAGAGAGCTCCCATCGAAGCTCCTAGGTGAGCTACTAGGTGAGCTCCAAGTGAGCTACTTAGTTAAACTCCCAGGTGAGGTTCCTCAGTGAGCTACTCGGTGAGCTGTTAGCGAAGCTCTCAGGTCAACCTACTTAGTGAGCTACTCGGTGAGCTCCCAGGTGAGCTCCTTAGGTGAGCTCCAGGTGAACTAGTTAGGTGAGGAACTCTCATGAGGTGAGCTACTCAGATGAGCTCAAGGTGAGCTAGCAAGGTGAGCTCCTCAGTGAACTCTGAGGTGAGCTGGTAAGGTGAGCTTGATAGGCAAGAGTCCCATGGTGAGCTCCTCAGCAAGCTAAGGTGAGCTCCTAAGGTGAGATTATCAGGTGAGCTCCCATGACGAGCTGTCAGGTGAGTAAGCTATCAAGTGAGCTCCTATGGTGAGTTTTTGGGTGAAGCTACTTGATGAGCTCTCGGGTGAGCTCAAGTTGAGTTGCTTGCTGAGCTCTTGGGTGAGCTCTTAGGTGAGCTCCAAGGCGAGCTCCTAGGTGAGCTACTCAGTGAGCTCCCTAGTGAGCTCAAAGGTGAGCTTGTTGGCAATCTCTGAGGTGAGCTTACATGTGAGCTCCTAGATGAGCTCAAGGTGAGTTGGAAAGGTGAGCTCAAGGTAAGTTTACAAGGCAAGCTCAAGGCAAGTTGGCAAGGTGACCTGTCAGGTGAGCTCTCAGGAAAGTTCCTAGGTGAGTTACTTAATGAGCTTCCCAGATGAGCTCAACTCAAGCTGATCATCAAGCTCCCAGAAGAGCTCCTTGGTGAGCTACTTTGTGAGTTATTTGACGAAGCTCCCAGGTGAGCTATGCTAGGTGAGCTCCTAAGTGAGCTACTTGGCAAGATCCCAGGAAAGGTCCCTAAGGCAGGCTACTCCCTGAGCTCACAAGTGAGCTCACAAGTGAGCCTAATTCAACCTACTCAGTGAGCTACTCATTGAGCTCTAGGGTGAGCTCCCAGGTGAGCTCCCAAGAGAGCTACTTGGTGAGCTACTTTTCGAACTCAAGGTGAGCTACCAGATGAGCTCAAGGTGAATTGGCAAGGTGAGCTCCTCAGTGAGCTCAAGGTGAGCTAGCAAGGTGATCTGATAGGTGAGCTCCCATGTGAGTTGGTAAGGTAAGTTGTCAGGTGAGCTCCCATGTGAGTTTTTGGGGTGAGCTACTTGATGAGCTCAAGTCGAGCTACTCGGCAAGCACCTAAGGTGAGCTCAAGGTGAATTGGCAAGGTGACCTACTTCAGGTGAGCTCCCAGGTAAGTTTGTGTGCAAGCTCAAGTCAAGCTGCTCGACGAGGACCTAGGTGAGCTACTTACCGAGCTCCCAGCTGAGCTCCTAGGTGAGCTACTTGGTGGGCTCTTAGGTGAGCTCAAAGGTGAGCTTGTCAACAATGTCTGAGGTGAGCTTATATGTGAGCTACCAGATGAGCTCAAGGTGAGTTGGCAAGGCAAGCTCTCAGGTGAGTTATTTGATAAGCTCTCAGGTGAGCTCAACTTGGCGAGTCTGTTCGGTGAGCTCCTCAAAGGCTCCTAGGCAAGTTGGTATGTGAGCTCCCAAGTGAGTCGACTTGGTGAGCTCCTAGGCAAGTAGGTCCTCAGGTGAGCTCATAAGCGAGCTCACAAATGAGCTCCTAGGTGAGCTATTGGGTGAGCTCCCAAATGAGCTACTTGATGAGATCTACACGAACTCTGAGGTGAGCTACCAGATGAGCTCAAGGTGAGTTGGTAAGGTGAGATCCTTAGTGAGCTCAAGGTGAGTTGGAAAGGCAAGCTCCCATGTGAGTTTTTAGGTGAGCTACTTGATGAGCTCCTGGACAAGCTATGAGTTCCCAGGTGAGTTACTCTACTAGCTCCTAGGTGAGATCAACTCAAGATGATTTGTGAGCTCCCAGAAGAGGTCCTAGGTGAGCTACTTGACAAGTGTTTCAGTGAATTTCTAGGTGAGTTGCTAGGTGAGATCCCAAGTGAGCTACTTATGGAGCTCCCATGTGAGGTCCCCAGTGAGCTTCTCGGTGAGCTCACAAGAAAGCTCAAGTCAACCTACTTGACGAGCTACTCAGTGAGCTCCTAAGTGAGCTATTAGGTGAGCTCCTAGGTGAGTTACTTGGTGAGCTACTCGATGAACTCTGAGGTGAGCTACCAGAAAAGCTCAAGGTGAGTTGGCAAGGTGATCTCCTAAGCGAGCTCAAGGTGAGGCAAGGTGAGCTCATAGGTGAGCTCCCACGTGAGTTTCTGGGTGAGCTATCAGGAGAGCTTCCATGTGAGTTTTCAGGTGAGCTACTTGATGAGCTCCTAGGTGAGCTCAAGTTGAGCTACTTGGTGAGCTCCTATGTGAGCTCAAGGTGAGCTGGAGAAGGGAGCTGTCAGGTGAGTTCCCAGGTGAGTTTCTAGGAAAGCTCAAGTCGAGTACTCAAGGAGCTCCTAGATGAGCTACTTGCCAAGCTCCTAGCTAAGCTCCTAGGTGAGCTACTTGATTAGCTCCTAGGTGAGCTCAAAGGTGAGCTTGTTCAGCAATCTCTGAGGTGAGATTACATGTGAGCTACCAGATGAGCTCAAGGTGAGTTGGTAAGGTGAGCTCAAGGTTAGTTAGCAAGGTGAGCTTATTAGGTGAGTTCCCAGGTGAGTTACTCGTTGAGCTCCCAAGGGGAGCTCAACTCGAGCTGGTAAGGTGAGCTTCTAGAAGAGCTCTCAGGTGAGCTACTTGGTGAAGTGAGCTATTTGGTGAGCTCCAAGGTGAGCTTCTAGGTGAAGCTCCCAAGTGAGCTACTTGGTGAGCTCCTAGGTGAGGTCCCTGGCGAGCTGCTCGGTGAGCTCACAAGTGAGATCAAGTCAACCTACTTGGTGAGCTACTCAGTGAGCTCCCAGGTGAGAGTAGTTAGGTGAGTTCCCAGGTGAGTCTTAGGTGAGTTTTTAACTAAGGTACTTGGTGAGCTACTTGAAAAATTCTGAGGCAGGCTACTAGAGGAGCTCAAGGTGAGTTGACAAGGTGAGCTCCTCAGTGAGCTTAAGGTGAGCTGATAGGTGAGCTCCCATGTGAGTTTTTGGGTGAGCTATTAGGTGAACTCCCATGTGAGTTTCCAAGTGAGTTGTAGGTGAGCTCCTATGTGAGTTTAGGGTGAGCTATTAGGTGAGCTCCCTAGTGAGATTCCGGGTAAGCTCAAGTTGAGCTTCTCGACAAGCTCCTGGGTGAGCTACTTTCCGAGCTCCCAACTGAGCTTCTAAGTGAGCTACTCAGTGAGCTCCCAGGTGAGCTCAAAGGTGAGCTTGTCAGTAATCTCTAAGGTGAGCTTACATGTGAGCTACCAGATGAGCTCAAGGTGAGTTGGCAAGGTGAGCTGTCAGGTGAGCTTCCAGGTGAGTTCCCAGGTGAGTTCCCAAGTGAGTTAGCTCAACTTGAGCTGAAATGTGAGCTCCTAGGTGAGCCTATGATTATTCTGAGTTGTTTGGCGAGCTAAGGTGAGCTTCTAGGTGACCTATCAGCTAAGGTCCCAGTCGAGGTCCCTAGTGAGCTTGCTCGGCTAGCTCATAAGTGAGCTCAAGTCAACCTACTTGGCAAGCTACCGGTGAGCTCCTAGGTGAGCTATTAGGTGAGCTCCTAGGTGAGTTGTTAGTTGAGTTCCCAGGTGAGCTACTTGGTGAGCTACTCGATGAACTCTGATAGGGGAGCTGATAGGGGAGCTCCCATGTGATTTTGTAAGGTAAGCTATCACGTGAGCTCCCATGCACATTTTTTGGTGAGATGGTTGATGAGCTCCCAGGTGAGCTCAAGTCAAGATGCTGAGCAAGCTCCTAGGTGTGCTCAAGGTGAGCTTACAAGGTGAGCTATCAGGTGAGCTCCCAGGTGATTTCTTAGGCAAGTTCAAGTCAAGTTGCTTGACGAGCTCCTAGGTGAGCTACTTTTCGATCTCCCAGCCAGCCCCTAGGTGAGTTTCCAAGTGAGCTCAAAGGTAAGATTTTTGGTAATCTCTGAGGTGAGCTCCTAGGTGAGCTCCTAGGTGAGCTCCTAGGTAAGTTACTCAAAGAGCTCCTGGGTGAGCTCAAAGTTGAGCTGATCATGTGAGCTCTTAGGTGAGCTCCTAGGTGAGCTTGTTGGTAATCTCTGAGGTGAGCTTACATGCGAGCTACGAGCTACAAGGTGAGTTGGCAAGGTGAGCTTAAGGTAATTTGGTAAGGTGAGCTCAAGGTGAGCTACCAGATTGGCTCAAGGTGAGTTATCAGGTGAGCTCCAAGGTGAGTTGGCAAGATGAGTTACTCGAGTGAGCTCCAAGGTGAGTTCAAGTTAACTAGACAGAGAGCTGCTCGGTGATCTCCCAGCAAGATACTCGGTGAGTCTCCCAAGTGAGCTGTCAGGTGAGCTACTTGGCACTCTTCTCGATGAAATATGATAGGTGAGCTGATAGGGGATCTCCCATGTGAGTTGGTAAGGAAAGTTGTCAGGTGAGCTCAAGTTAACCTACTCGGTGAGCTGCTCGGTGAGCTCCTAGGTGAGTTATTAGGTGAGCTCCTAGGTGATCTATTAGTCAAGTTCCCAGGTGAGCTACTTAGTGAGCTACTTAATGAACTTTTATAGGGAGAGTTGATAGGGGAGCTCCCATGTGAGTTGGGAAGGCAAGCTATCAGGTGAGCTCCCATGCACATTTTTTGGTGAGCAGCTTTGATGAGCTCCCATGGAAATCTCAAGTCAAGCTACTGAGAAGCTCCTGGGTGTGCTCAAGGTGAGCTTACAAGGTGATCTATCACGTGAGCTCCCAGGTGAGTTTCTAGGAAAGCTCAAGTTGAGCTTCTCGACAAGCTCCTGGGTGAGCTACTTGCTGAGCTCCCAGCTGAGCTCCTAGGTGAGCTCCTAGGTGAGCTCAAAGGCAAGCTTATTAGATAATCTCTGAGGTGAGCTTACATGTGAGCTACCAGATGAGCTCAAGGTGAGCTGGTAAATGAAGCTCAAGGTGAGTTGACAAGGTGAGATATTAGGCGAGCTCCCAGGTGAGTTCCCAGGTGAGTTACTCGAAGAGGTCCCAGGTGATCTCAACTCAAGCTGATCAGTGAGCTCCTAGAAGAGCTCCCAGGTGAGCTTGTTGGCAATCTCTTCAGTGAGCTTACATGCAAGCTGCTAGATTAGCTCAAGGTGAGTTGGTAAGGAGAGCTCAAGGTGAGTTGGCAAGGTGAGCTAAAGGTGAGTTGGCAAGGTGAGCTATCATCTGAGCTCCAAGGTGAGTTCCTAGGTGAGTTACTCGATGAGCTGCTCAGTGAGCTCACAAGAAAGCTCAAGTACACCTACTCAGGAGAGCTACTTGAGTGATCTCCTAGGTGAGCTATTAGGTGAGTTCCCATGTGAGATGTTAGATGAGCTACTTGGTGAGCTACTCAATGAACTCTAAGGTGAGCTACCAGATGAGCTCAAGGTGAGCTGGTAAGGTTAACTCCTTAGCAAGCTCAAGGTGAGCTGGCAAGCCAAGCTGATAGGTGAGCTCCCAGGTGAGTTGGTAAGGTGAGCTATCAGGTGAGCTCCCATGTGAGTTTTCAAGTGAGCTACTTGACAAGCTCCTTATGAAGATCAAGTCAAGCTGCTTAGTGAGCTCAAGGTGAGTTAGGAAGGCAACCTATGTCATGTGAGATCCTAGGTAAGTTTCTAGGGCAAGCTTAACTCGAGCTACTTGATGAGCTCCTAGGTGAGCTACTTGGTGAGCTCCTAACTTTGCTCCTAGGTGAGCTACTCTATCAGGTGAGCTCCCAGGTGAGCTCAAAGGTGAGCTTGTTGGTAATCTCTAAGGTGAGCTTACATGTGAGCTACCAGATGAGCTCAAGGTGAGTTGGCAAGGTGAGCTCAAGGTGAGTTGGCAAGGTGAGTTTTCAAGGCTAGCTCCTAGGTGAGCTACCAAGTGAGTTACTTGACGAGCTCTCAGGTGAGCTCAACTCAAGGTAATCGGTGAGCTCCCAGAAGAGCTCCCAGGTGAGCTACTTTGGCAAGATATTTGGTGAACTCCTAGGTGAGCTGCTAGGTGAGCTCCCAAGTGAGCTACTTGGTGAGCTCCTAGGAAAGGTCCCTGTTGAGTTACTCAGTAAGCTCACTAGTGAGCTCACAAGTGAGCTCAAGTCAACCTACTCGATGAGCTACTCAGTGAGCTCCCAGGTGAGATGCTTGATGAGCTACTTGAATAAACTTTGAGGTAAGCTACCAGATGAGCTCAAGGTGAGTTGGGAGGTGAGCTAATCAGCAAGCTCAAGGTGAGCTATTAAGGCAAGCTGATAGGTGAGCTCCCATGTGAGTTTCTAGGTGAGCTGTTAGGTGAGCTCCCATGTGAGTTTTTGGGTGAGTGTTACTTGACGAGCTCCTAGGTGAGCTCAAGTCTAGCTACTCGGTGAGCTCCTAGATGAGCTAAAAGGTGAGCTAGTAAGGTGAGCTGTTAGGTGAGCTCCCAGGTGAGTTTCCAGGTAAGCTCAAGTCAAGCTACTCGATGAGCTCCTAAGTGAGCTACTTGCCGAGCTCCCAGGTGAGCTCCTAGGTGAGATGCTCAGATGAGCAAAGGTGAGCTCAAGGTGAGTTGGTAAGGTGAGCTCAAGATGATTTGGGAAGGTGAGCTCAAATCAGTTGGAAAGGTGAGCTATCAAGTGAGCTCCCAGGTGAGTTACTTGACGAGCTCCTAGGCGAGCTCAACTTGAACTAATTGGTGAGCTCCCAGAAGAGCTCAAGGTGAGCTACTTGGTGATGTTATTCGATGAGCTCCTAGGTAAGCTGCTAGGTGAGCTCCTAAGCAAGCTACTTGGTGAGCTCTTAGGTGAGGTCTCTGAGCTGATCAGTGAGTTCATAAGTGAGCTCAAGTCAACCTACTCAGTGAGCTACTCAGTGAGCTCCCAGGTGAGCTGTTAGGTGAGCTGTTAGGTGAGCTACTTAGGTGAGATACTTGGTGATTTTAACTCGATGAACTCTGAGGTGAGGTACTTATATGAGCTCAAGGTGAGTTGGCAATGTGAGCTCCTCAGCAAGCACAATGTGACCTGGCAAGGTGAGCTCCCATGGCGAGCTCCCATGTGAGTTTTTCAGGAAGCTTGCTTTATGACAAACTCATGGGTGAGCTCAAGTTGAGTTGCTTTAGTGAGCTCCTGGGAAAGCTCAAGCCAAGCTGGTAAGGTGAGCTGTAAGGTGAGCTCCTAGGTGAGTTTTAGGTAAGCTCAAGTTGAGTTGCTTGACGAGCTCCTAGGTGAGCTACTTGCCGAGCTCCTAGGTGAGCTACTAGGTGAGCTCTCTGTGAGCTCCCAGGTGAGCTCAAAGGTGAGCTTGTCAGTAATCTCTAAGGTGAGCTTACATGCAGCTACCAGATGAGCTCAAGGTGAGTTGGTAAGGTGAGATCAAGTCGAGTTAGGATAGGTGAGTTTAAGGCGAGTTGGCAAGGTGAGCTGTCAGGAAAGCTCCCAGGTGAGTTCCCAAGTGAGTTACTTGATGAGCTCCTAGGTGAGCTACTGAGGAAAGCTATTCGATGAGCTCCCAGAAGAGTCTCTAGGTGAGGTCCTTAGTGAGCTACTTGGTCGAGCTCCTAGGTGAGGTCCTAGGAGCTACTCAGGTGCTTGAACTACTTGCAAGCTCACAAGTGAGCTCAAGTCAACCTACTCAGAGAGCTACTCGGTGAGCTCCCGGTGAGCTTCTTGGTGAGCTACTTGATGAACTCTGAGGTGAGCTACCAGATGAGCTCAAGGTGAGTTAGCAAGGTGAGCTCCTTAGTAAGCTCAAGGTGAGCTGGTAAGGTGAGCTCCCATGTGAGTTTCTCGGTGAGCTGTGAGGTGAGATTCTAGGTGAGCTACTCGGTGAGGTGAGCTCAAGGTGAGCTGGTCCAAGGTGAGCTATCAGGTGATCTCCTAAGGTGAGTTTTAGGAAAATCTCAAGTCAAGCTACTTATCGAGCTCCTAGCTGAGCTCCTAGGTGAGCTACTCGATGAGCTCCCAGGTGAGCTCAAAGGTAAGCTTTTTTAGTAATCTCTGAGGTGAGCTTACATGTGAGCTACCAGATGAGCTCAAGGTGAGTTGGCAAGGTAAGCTCAAGGTGAGTTGGTAAGGCAAGCTCAAGGTGAGTTGGTAAGGTGAGCTATTAGGTGAGCTCCTAGGTGAGTTCCCAGGAGAGTTACTCAATGAGCTCCTGTGCGAGCTCAACTTGAGCTGATCGGTGAGCTCCCAGAAGAGCTCCTAGGTGAGCTACTTAGCAAGTTGTTTAGTGAGCTCCTAGGTGAGCTTCTAAGTGAGCTCCAAAGTGAGCTACTTGGGAAGCTCCTAGGTGAAGGTCCCCGGTGAGCTACTTAATGAGCTCACAAGTGAGCTCAAGTCAACCTACTCGGTGAGCTCCTCGGTGAGCTCCTAAGTTGAGCTATTAGGTGAGCTATTAGGTGAGCTACCAGGTAAGCTACATGGTGAGCTTCTAGTGAGCTACTTGGAGAGCATGCTCAAAGAACTCAAGGTGAGCTACTTGAGCTCAAGGTGAGTTGGCAAGGTGAGCTCATCACTGAGCTCAAGGTAAGCTAGCTGAGGTGAGCTTCCATGTGACTAAGGTGAGCTCAATGTGAGTTTTTGCAAGGTGAGCTACTTCATCGAGCTCCTAGGTGAGCTCAAGTTGAGTTGCTCGGTGAGCTCCTGGGTGAGCTCAATGGTAAGAGCTGCCAAGGTGAGCTGTCAGGTGAGCTCCTAGGTGAGTTTCTGGGCAAGCTCAAGTCAAGCTACTCAATGAGCTTCTAGGTGAGCTCCTAGCTGATCTCCTAGGTGAGCTGCTCAGTGAGCTCACAAGTGAGCTCAAAGGTGAGCTTGTCAGTAATCTCTGAGGTGAGCTTACATGTGAGCTACTAGATGAGCTTAAGGTGAGTTGGCAAGGTGAGCTTTCAAGTAACCTCCTAGGTGAGTTCCTAGGTGAGTTACTTGATGAGCTCCTGGGTGAGCTCAACTTGATCTAATCGAAAGATCCCAGAAGATCTCCTAGGTGAGCTACTTCATGAGCTATTCGGTGAGCTCCCAGGTGAGCTGCTAGGTGAGCTCCCAAGTGAGGTACTTGGTGAGCTCCCAGGTGAGGTCCCTGGTGAGCTACTCGACGAGCTCATAAGTGATCTGACAAGTGAGATCAAGTCAACCTACTCAGGTGAGCTACTCGGTGAGCTCCCAGGTGAGCTCCCAAGTGAGCTATAAGGTGAGCTCCCTAGTAAGACTTGGAGAGCTGCTCGACAAGGTGAGCTACCAGATGAGCTCAAGGTAAGTTGGAAGGTGAGCTCCTCAGATGAGCTCAAGCAAGGTGAGTTGATAGGTGAGCTCCCATCTGATTTGATAAGGTGAGCTCCCATGTGAGTTTTCACATGAGATGCTTGATGAGCTCCTAGGTGAGCTCAAGTTGAGCTACTCGGTGAGCTCTTGGGCAAGCTCAAGGAAAAATGGCAAGGTGAGCTGTCAGGTGAGATCCCAGGTGAGTTTTTGGGCAAGCTCAAGTTGAGATGGTTGATGAGCTCCTGGGTGAGCTACTTACCGAGTCCCATCCTAGCTCCTAGGTGAGCTACTAGGTGAGCTCCTAGGTGAGCTCAAATTTGAGCCATTTGGCAAGGTGAGCTCAAGGTGAGTTGGCAAGGTGAGCTATCATCCAAGCTCCTAGGTGAGTTCCCAGGTGAGTTACTTAATGAGCTCCCAGGAAAACTCAACTCAAGCTACATCGACAAACTCTGAGGTGAGCTACCATCCGAGCTCAAGGAAGTTGGTAAGGTGAGCTCCTCACTGAGCTCAAGGTGAGCTGACAAGGTGAGCTCCCATGCAAGTTGGCAAGGTGAGCTATCAGGTGAGCTCCCATGTGAGTTTTTGGGTGAGCTGTATTGACAAGCTCCCAGGTGAGCTCAAGTCAAGCTGTTTCGCCAGCTCCTGGGAGCTCAAGGTGAGCTAGAAAGGTGAGTCTATCAGGTGAGTTCCTAGGTGAGTTTTTGGGAAATCTCAAGTCAAGCTACTCGACAAGCTTCTGGATGAGCTACTTGTTGAGCTCCCAGCTGAGCTCCTAGGTGAGCTACTTGGTGAGATCCCAGGTAAGCTCAAAGGTGAGCTTGTCTGTAATCTCTTAGGTGAGCTTACATGTGAGCTACTAGATGAGCTCTAGGTGAGTTGAAAAGGTGAGCTCAAGGTGATTGGCAAGGTGAGCTCAAGGTGAGTTGGAAAGGTGAGCTGTCAGGTGAGCTCCCAGGTGAGTTACTCGATGATCTCCCAGGTGAGCTCAACTTGAGTTGATCAGCGAGCTCCCAGAAGAGCTCCCAGGTGAGCTACTTGGCGAGCTATTCAGTGAGCTCCCAGGTGAGCTACTAGGGTGAGCTCCCAAGTGAGCTACTTAGCAAGCTCCTAGGCAAGGTCCCTAGTGAGATGCTCAGTGAGCTCACACGTGAAGCTCAAGTCAACCTACTTAGTGAGCTACTCAGTGAGCTCCAAGGCAAGATGTTAGGTGAGCTCCTAGGCGAGCTATTAGGTGAGCTCCTAGGTGAGCTGTTAGGTGAGCTACTTGATGAACTCTAAGGTGAGCTACCAGATGAGCTCAAGGTGAGTTGGTAAGGTGAGCTCCTTAGTGAGCTCAAGGCGAGCTGATAGGTGAGCTCCCATGTGAGTTGGTAAGGTGAGTTATTAGGTGAGCTCCCATGTGAGTTGTTGAGTGAGCTTTTGGGTGAGCTCCTAGGTGAGCTCAAGGTGAGCTAGCAAGGTGATCTAGGGTGAGACTCCTAGGTGAGTTTCTAGGCAAGCTCAAGTCGAGATGCTCGATGAACTCTTAGGTGAGCTCAAAGGTGAGCTTGTCAGCAATCTCTGAGGTGAGCTTACATGTGAGGTACCAGATGAGCTCAAGGTGAGTTGGCAAAGGTGAGCTTTCAAGGTGAGCTCAAGGTGAGTTGGGGCGAGCTGCTAGGTGAGTCCCCGAAGTGAGCTACTAGGTGAGCTCCTAAGTGAGCTATCTTGGTGAGCTCTCAAGGTGAGTTGCTCAATGAGCTGCTTGGTGAGCTTTTAGGTGAGCTATTAGAAGAGTCTTACTCGTGAGCTATTAGGTGAGCTACTCAACGAACTCTCAGGATAGCTACCAGAGCTAAGGCGAGTTTGCTCAATGAGCAAGTAATCAAAGTTCTTAAGGTGAGTTCCTCACAGGTGAGCTCAATGTGAGCTAGCAAGGTGAGCTGATAGGCAAGTTCCAATGTGAGTTGTCAGGGTGAGCTATTAGGTGAGCTCCTATGCAAGTTTTCAAGCAAGCTACTTGACGAGCTCTCAGGTGAAGCTCAAGTCAAGTTGTTCGGTGAGCTCCTAGGTGAGCTCAAGGTGAGCTGGTAAGGTGAGCTATCAGGTGAGCTCCCAAGTGAGTTTCCAGTGAAGCTCAAGTCGAGTTGCTCAGATGAGCTTTCTTTGAGGTGAGCTACTTGTTGAGCTCCTAGTGAGCTCCTAGGTGAGCTGCTCAGTGAGCTCCTAGTTGAGCTCAAAGGTGAGCTTGTTGGCAATGTCTAAGGTGAGCTTACATGTGAGTTACCAGATGAGCTCAAGGTGAGTTGGCAAGGTGAGCTCAAGGTAAGTTGGACAAGGTGAGCTCAAGGTAAGTTAGCAAGGTGAGTTACTCGATGAGCTCCTAGGTGAGCTTTTAGAAATCTTAAGCTGAGCTCCCAAAAGAGCTACCTAGTGAGCTACTTTGTGAGGTATTCAGAAGAGCTCCCAGGTGAGATTGGTAGGCAAGCTCCCAAGTGAGCTACTTGGTGAGATCCCAAGTGAGTTCCCTGGTGAGCTGCTCGGTGAGCTCACAAGCAAGCTACTTGGCAACCTACTCGGTAAAGAGCTCTACTTGTGAGTTCCTAATGAGCTCAAGTGAGCTACTTGGCGAGCTACTCGATGAGCTCAGAGGTGAACTACCAGACGAGGTCAAGGTGATGTTGGCAAGGTGAGCTTAGTGAGCTCAAGGTGAGCTGGCAAGGTGATTTGATAGGTGAAATCCCATGTGAGTTAGTAAGGTGAGCTGTCAGGTGAGCTCCCATGTGAGTTTTGGGGTGAGCTACTTGATAAGCTCAAGTCAAGTTACTCAAGGAAAGCTCCTGGGTAAGCTCAAGGTGAGCTAGCAAGGTGACCTTTCAGGTGAGCTCCAAGGTGAGTTTCCGTAAGCTCAAGTCAAGCTATTCAACGAGGACCTGGTGAGCTACTTACAAAGCTCAAAGCTGAGCTCCTAGGTGAGCTACTCAGTGGGCTCTTAGGTGAGCTCAAAGGTGAGTTTGTCAGTAATGTCATGAGGTGAGCTTATATGTGAGCTACCAGATGAGCTCAAGGTGAGTTGGTAAGGCAAGCTATCAGGAAATCTCAAGGTGAGTTCCCAGGTGAGTTATTCGATAAGCTCTCAGAAAGCTCAACTCGAGCTGATTGGAAAGCTCCCAGAAGAGCTCCTAGGTGAGCTAGTTGGAAAAAGCTATTTGGTGAGCTCCTAGGTGAGTTGCTAGGTGAGCTCCCAAGTGAGCTACTTGGTGAGCTCCCAAGTGAGGTCCCTGGTGAGCTCACAAGTGAGCTGTTAGGTGAGCTCCTAGGTGAGATACTTGGCAAGCTACTCCATGAACTCATAGGTGAGCTACCAGATGAGCTCAAGGTGAGTTAGCAAGGTGAGCTCCTTAGTGAGCTCAAGGTGAGCTCCCACAAGATAAGCTCCCATGTGAGTTTTCAGGTGAGCTACTTGACAAGCTCCTAGATGAGCATGTGAGTTCCCAGGTGAGTTACTTGACTTAGCTCCTAGGTGAGATCAACTTGAGATGATTGGTGAGCTCCCAGAAGATGTCCTAGGTGAGCTACTTGAAAGTTTATTTGGTGAGCTTCTAGGTCGAGCTATTAGGTGAGCTCCCAAGTGAGCTACCTACTAAGCTCCCATGTGAGGTCCCTAACGAGCTATACTCAGTGAGCTCAAAAGTAAGCTCAAGTCAACCTACTCAATGAGCTACTCGGTGAGCTCCCAGGTGAGCTGTTAGGTGAGATCCTAGGCAAGCTACTTGGTAAGCTACTCGATGAACTCTGAGGTGAGCTACCAGACAAGCTCAAGGTGAGTTGGCAAGGTGATCTCCTAAGTGAGCTCAAGGTGAGCTGGCAAGGTGAGCTGATAGGTGACCTCCCACGTGAGTTATTTTTGAGATATCAAGAGAGCTCCCATGTGAGTTTTTAAGTGAGCTACTTGATGAGCTCCTGATGAGCTCAAGGTGAGCTACTTAGCAAGCTCCTATGTGCAAAAGGTGATCTGGCAAGTCAAGCTGTCAGGTGAGCTCCCAGGTAAGTTTCTGGGCAAGCTCAAGTCAAGCTACTCGAGGAGCTCCTAGATGAGCTACTTAAAGCTGAGCTTAGCTGAGCTCCAAGGTGAGCTACTCAGGTTAGCTCCCAGGTGAGCTCAAAGGTGAGCTTGTTGGTAATCTCTAAGGTGAGCTTACATGCGAGCTACCAAATGAGCTTAAGGTGAGTTGGCAAGGTGAGCTCAAGGGTAGTTGGCAAGGTGAGCTATTAGGTGAGTTCTTAGGTGAGTTACTCAATGAGCTCCTAGGTGAGCTCAACTCAAGATCAGCGAGCTCCTAGATTTAGGTGAGCTTGGCCCTAAGCAAGAGCTCTGTGAGGTGAGCTCCCAAGTGAGCAACTTGGTGAGCTATTTAGGTGAGGTCCCTGGCAAGCTGCTTGGTGAGCTCATAAGTGAGCTCAAGTAAACCTACTCGGTGTACTGCTCAGTGAGCTCCAAAGTGAGTAGTTAGGTGAGCTCCCAGGTGAGCTATGTTAGGTGAGCTCCCAGGTGAGGTACTTGGTGAGCTACTCGATGAACTATGAGGTGAGCTACCGGATGTGCTCAAGGTGAGATTAAAAGGTGAGCTCCTCTATGTGCTTAAGGTGAGCTGAGAAGGTAGCAAATAGGTGAGATCCCATGTGAGTTTCTGGATGAGCTATTAGGTGATCTCCCATGTGAGTTTCCAGGTGACCTATCAGGTGAGATCCCATGTAAGTTTTAGGGCAAATTGTTTGACGAGCTCCCAGGTGATCTCAAGTCAAGCTTCTTGAAAGCTCCTGGATGAGCTTAAGGTGAGTTGGTAAGGTGAGCTGTCAGGAAAGCTTTCTAGGTGAGATTAAGGGTAATATCAATTCAAGCTACTTGATGAGCTCCTGGGTGACCTACTTTCTAAGCTCCCAGCATGAGCTTTTAGGTGAGCTACTCGGTGATCTCCCAACTGATCTCAAAGGTGAGCTTATTGGAAATCTCTAAGGTGAACTTACATATGAGATACTAGATGAGCTCAAGGTGAGTTGGTAAGGCGAGCTCCCAAGTGAGTTCCTAAGTGAGTTACTCGACGAGCTCCTGGGTGAGCTCAACTTGAGCTGATCGGTTAGCTCCTAGAATAGCTCCTAGGTGAGGTACTTGGTGAGTTGTTTAGTGAGTTCTGAGGTGAGCTGATAGGTAACCTCCCAAGTGAGCTACTTGGTGAGGTACTAGGAGAGGTCCCTGGCAATCTTCTTGGTGAGCTAATAAGCAAGCTCAAGTAAACCTACTCAGTGAGTTGCTCAGTGAGCTCATAGTTGAGCTATTAGGTGAGCTCCCAGGTGAGCTTTTAGTCAAGTTCCCAGAGGCAAGATACTTGGCAAGCTACTTGATGAACACCAATAGGGGAGCTGATAGGGGAGCTCTCATGTGAGTTGGCAATGCAAGCTGTCAGGCGAGCTCCTATGCATGTTTTCAGGTGAACTTCTTGTTGAGCTCTTAGGTGAACTCAATTCAAGAGTGTCTGAGAAATCTCTTGGGTGTGCTCAAGGTGAGCTTGCAAGGTAAGCTATCAGGTGAGCTCCCAAGTTGAGTTTCTAGGTAATGCTCAAGTTGAAGCTACTCGATGAGCTCCTCAGTGAGCTACTTAACAAGCAATCGGGTGACCTCAAGTTGAGCTACTCGGTGAGATCCTAGGTGAGCTAAAAGTGAGCTGATAAGGTGAGCTATCAAGCGAGCTCCCAGGTGAGTTTTCAGGAAAGTTCAAGTTGAGCTACTCGATGAGCTCCTGGGAAAGCTGCTTACTGAGCTCCCAGTTGAGCTCCTAGGTGAGATGCTTAGTGAGGTCCCAGGTGAGGTCAAAGGGAAGCTCAAGGCAAGTTGGCAAGGCAAGCTCACGGTGAGTTGCGAAGGTGATCTCAAAGTTAGTTGGCAAGGTGAGCTATCAAGAAAGCTACCAGGAAAGTTACTCGATGAGCACCTGGGAGAGCTCAACTCGAGCTAATAGGCAAGCTCCTAGAAGAGCTCAAGGAGAGCTAATTGGTGAGCTATTCAGAAAGCTCCCTGGTAACATGTTAGGTGAGCTCCCAAGTGAGCTACTTTGTGAAATCCTAGGTGAGGTCCCTAGTAGGCTAATCAGTGAGCTCACAAGTGATCTCAAGTCAACCTACTTGGTGAGCTACTCGGTGAGCTCCCAAGAAATCTATTAAATGAGATCCCAAGCAAGATTTTAGGCAAGCTTCTAGGTGAGCTACTTGGAGATCTACTCAACAAACTCTGAGGTGAGCTATGAGATGATCTCAACATGAGTTAGCAATGTGAGCTCCTCAGTGAGCTCAATGCAAGCTCCCATGTGAGTTGGTAAGGTGTACTATCATGTGAGCTCCCATGTGAGTTTTCAGGTAATCTACTTGACAAACTCACGGGTGAGCTCAAGTCAAGTTACTTGGTGAGCTCCTCAAGGCAAGCGGCTAAGGTGAGCTCCCAAGCAAGTTTTCAGGCAAGCTCAAGTCGAGCTGCTCAATGAGCTCCTACGTGAGCTACTTGTTAAGCTCCCAACTGAGCTCTTTGGTGAGCTAGTCTGTGAGCTCCCAAGTGAGCTCAAAGGTGAGCTTGTTAGTAATATCATAGGTGAGCTTACATATAAACTACCAGATGAGCTCAAGGCGAGTTGGTAAGTTGAGATGAAGTTGAGTTAGATAGGTGAGCTCAAGGTGAGTTCGCAAGGTGAGTTTTCAGGTGAGTTCCCAAGAGATTTACTCAACTTCATTGAGCTACTTGGTGAGTTATTCAGTGAGCTTCTAGGTAAGTTGCTAGGTGAGGTTCTAAGTGAGCTACTTAGCAAGGTCTCAGGAAAGGTCCCTAGCGAGCTGCTCAGCGAACTCACAAGCGTGCTCATAAGTGATCTCAAATTAACCTACTTAGAGAGCTACTCGATGAGCTCCTAGGTGAGCTACTTGGCAAGCTACTCAACAAAATCCAAGGTGAGCTACCAGATGAGCTATAGTTGAGTTGGTAAGGTGAGCTCCTTAGTGAGCTTAAGGTGAGATGACAAGGTGAGCTCTCATTTGATTTTCTAGGCGAGCCGTAAGGTGAGTTTTTGGGTGAGCTATTCGGTGAGCTCTTGGATGAGCTCAAGGTGAGTTGGCAAGGTGAGCTGTCAGGAGATGTCTAAGGTGAGTTTCTAGAAAAGCTCAAGTCAAGCTACTTACCGAGCTCCCAGCTGAGCTCCTAGGTGAGCTACTCGATGAGCTCCTAGGTGAGCTCAAAGGCAAGCTTGTCAGAAATTTATGAGGTGAGCCTACATGCAAGCTATAAGATAACCTCAAGGTGAGTTGCCAAGGAAAGCTCAAGGTGAGTTGACAAGCCAAGCTCAAGGTGAATTGGTAAGGTGATCTATTAGGTGAGCTCCTAGATAAGTCCTTAGATGAGTTACTTGACGAGCTCCCATGTGAGATCAACTCGAGCTGATCATCAAAATCCTAGAAGAGCTCCTAGGTGAGCTACTTGGCGAGTTGTTCGGCAAGCTCCTAGGTGAGTTGATAAGTGAGCTCCCAAATGAGCTAGCAAGCTCCCAGCTAAGGTCCCCAGTGAGATACTCAGTGAGCTCACAATTGAGCTCAAGTCAACCTACTCAGCGAGCTTCTCGGTGAGCTCCAAAGAAAGCTGTTAGGTAAGCTCTCAACTGAGCTGCTCAACAAACTCTAAGGTGAGCTACCAGACAAGCTCAAGGTGGGTTAGCAAGGTGAGCTCCTAAGTAAGTTTAAGGCAACCTAGCAAGGTGAGCTAATAGGCAAGCTCTCATGCAAGTTAGTAAGGTGAGCTCCCATGTGAGTTTATGGGTGAGCTACTTGATGAGCTCCTGGGTGAGCTCAAGTTAAGCTACTAAGTGAGCTCCTGGGTGAGGTCAAGGTGAGCTGACAAGGTGAGCTGTCAGGTGAGCTCTCTAGGTCGAGCTATTTTTAGCTGAGGATCCTAGGTGAGCTACTCAGTGAGTGCCTAGGCAAGCTCAAAGGTGAGCTTGTCAGTAATCTCTGAGGTGAGATTACATGCGAGCTACAAGATGAGCTCAAGGTGAGTTGGAAAGGTGAGCTTAAGGTGAGTTAGCAAGGTGAACTCAAGGTGAATTTAAGGTGAAGGTGAGATCCTAATCAAGTTCCCTAGTGAGTTATTTGACGAGCAATCCTAGGTGAGCTCAACTCGAAGCTGATCGGCGAGCTCCCAAAATAGCTCCCATGTGAGCTACTTGATGAGTATGTTTGGTGAGCTCCCAGGTGAGCTACTATGTGAGTTCCCAAGCGAGCTACTTGTTGCAGCTTCCAAGTAAGGTCCCTAATGAACTACTCGATGATCTCATATGTGAGATCAAGTCAACCTACTCAGTGAGCTTCTTGGTGATGTCTGAGTTGTTAGTGAGCTCCCAGGCAAGCTATTAGTCGAGCTCCTAGGTGAGCTACTTGGTAAGCTACTCGAAAGAACTCATGATGTGAGCTACTAAATGAGCTCAAGGCAAGTTGGCAAGGAGAGCTCCTCAACGAGCTCAAGGTGAGTGGGAAGGTGAGCTGATAGGGGAGCTCCTATGGGAGTTGACAAGGTTATCAGGTGAGCTCCCACACAGGGGTGAGCTACTTGATGAGATCCTAGGTGACCTCAAGTTTGAGCTACTCGGTGAGCAAGCTCAAGGTGAGATGCCAAGCTCAGGTGATGAGTTGCTTGGGTAAGGCAAGCTACTTGTTGAGTTCCTTGGTGAATGTTTATCGAGCTAAGCCGAGCTCCTAGGTGAGCTACTCAGTAAGCTCCTAGGTGAGCTCAAAGGTGAGCTTATCAGTAATCTCTGAGGTGAGCTTACATACAAGCTACCAGATGAGCTCAAGGTGAGTTGGCAAGGTGAAGCTCAAGGTGAGTTGGTAAGGTGAACCTCAAGGTGAATTGGCAAGGTGAGCTGTTAGGCAAGCTCCCACTCTGATGAGCTCCTGGGTGAGTTACTTGCAGAGCTCACAGCCGAGCTCCTAGGTGAGCTCCCAAGTGTGCTCAAAGGTGAGCTTGTTCATAATCTCTGAGGTGAGCTTACATGTGAAGCTACTAGATGAGCTCAAGGTGAGCTGGCAAGGCGAGCTCAAGGTGAGTTGACAAGGTGAGCTGTTAGGTGAGCTCCCAGGTGAGTTCCTAGGTGAGTTACTCAGAAGAGCTCCTGGGTGACCTCAACTCAAGCTGATTGGTGAGCTCCTAGAAGAGCTCCAAGGTGAGCTTGTCCAGTAATCTCTGAGGTGAGCTTACATGCGAGCTTCTAGATTAGCTCAAGGTGAGTTGGCAAGGTGAGCTCAAGGTGAGTTGGCAAGGTGAGCTCAAGGTGAGTTGGTAAGGTGAGCTATCAGGTGAGCTCCAAGGTGAGTTCCCAGGTGAGTTACTCGATGAGCTACTTCAGAGAGCTCACAAGCAAGCTCAAGTCAACCTACTCGGAGATCTACTCGGTGATCTCCCATGTGAGCTATTAGGTGAGTTCCCAGGTGAGCTAAGTATTAGGCGAGCTAATTGGTGAGCTACTCAATGAACTTTGAGGTGAGCTACCAGATGAGCTCAAGTTGAAAGTTGGCAAGGTGAACTCCTCAGCGAGCTCAAGGTGAGATGGTAATCCGAGTTGATAGGTGAGCTCCCACATGTGAGCTGGTAAGGCAAGCTGTTCAGGTGAGGTCCCACATGAGTTTTTGAGTGAGCTATGCTTGATGATCTCCCACTCAAGCTCAAGTCGAGATGCTTACGAAAGCTCAAGGTGAGTTGGCAAGGAAAGATGTCATACAAGCTCCTAGGTGAGTTTCTTGGCAACCTTAACTCGAGCTTCTCGATGAGCACCTAGGTGAGCTAGTTTACTGAGCTCCTAGCTGAGCTCCTAGTTGAGCTGGCCCTAGTGAACATCCCAAGTGAGCTTAAAGGCTAGCTTATCTGTAAATCTCTGAGGTGAGCTTACATGCGAGCTACCAGATGAGCTCAAGGTCAGGTGGAAAGGTGAGCTTCGAGGTGAGTTGGCAAGGTGAGCTGTTAGGCTAGCTCCCATTTGAGTTACCAGGTGAGTTACTAGATGAGCTTCTGAGTGAGCTCAACTCGAGGTAATTGGTGATCTCCTAGAAGAGCTCCTAGGTGAGCTACTTTGTGAGTTTTTCAGTGAGCTCCCAGGTGAGCTGCTAGGTGAGATCTCAAGTGAGCTACTTGGAAAGCTCCCAAGTGAGGTCCCTAGTGAGTTACTCGGGAAGCTCACCAGTGAGCTCACAAGTGAACTCAAGTCAACCTACTCAGTGACCTACTTTGTCAGCTCCCTGGTGAGCTGCTTGACAAAACTCCAAGGTGAGCTACAAGATGAGATCAAGGTGAGTTAGGAAGGTGAGCTCCTTGGTGAGCTCAAGATGTGATGTTAAAGTGAGCTACTAGGTGAGCTCCCATGTGAGTTTCTGGGTGAGCTGTCATGTGAGCTCCCATGTGAGTTGGTAAGGTGAGCTCAAGGTGAGTTGGGAAGGTGAGATCAAATTGAGTATGTAAGGTGAGCTGTCAAATGAAGCTCCCAGGCATGAGTTACTCGATGAGATCTTGGGTGAGCTCAACTTGAGCTAATCGGTAAGGTCCTAGAAGAACTCAAGGAGAGCTACTTAGCGAGCTATTTAGTGAGCTCCCAGGTAAGCTGCTAGGTGAGCTCCCAAGTGAGCTACTTGGAGAGCTACTTGGTAAGCTCCTAGGTGAGCTGTTAGGTGAGCTCCTAGGTGAGGTATTAGGTGAGCTACCTGGAGATTTTCTTAGGTGAGCTACTTGGAGACTCTTTGGCAATGTGAGCTCCTCAGTGACCTTAATTCAAGCTTGCAAGGTGAGCTCCCATGTGAGTTTTTGGGTGACGCATACTTGATAAGCTCCAAGGTGAGGGTCAAGTTCCTTGATGAGCTCTTGGGTGAGGTCAAGTTGCTTAGTTGGTAGAGGTCTTATGCTCTAGGTGAGTTCCTAGGTGAGTTTTCTGGGAAAGCTCAAGTTAAGTTACTCGACAAGATCCTAGACTGAGCTACTTGCCAAGCTCAAGGTGAGTTCACAAGGTGAGCTGCAAGTTCAAGTTGGATGCCAGGTGAGCTCTAGGTGAGTTGGCTTAGGTGAGCTGTCATGTGCAGCTTCCCAGGTGAGTTCTATAGGTGAGTTACATGCAAGACTAAGGTGAGCTCAAGGCTAGGTTGGCAAGGTGAACTCAAGGTGAGTTGGCAAGGAGATCTTAAAGAAAGTTGGTAACATGAGCTATCAAGCTGAGTGAGTACTTAGGTGAGTTACTTGATGATCTTAGGGTGAGCTCCACTTGAGTATGATCGGTGAGCTCCTAGGTGAGCTACATAGCAAGCTATTTAGTGAGCTATTCCATGAGTCCCAAGCTGTCTACGGTGAGCTCACAAGTGAGCTACTTAGTAAGCTCCTAAGTAAGGTCCCTGATGAGCTACTCTGGTGAGCTCACAAGTGAGCTCAAGTCAACCTGACTTAGTGAGCTACTTAGGTGAGCTCCCAGGTGAGCTATTAGCTACTTGGTGAGTTAGGTGAGCTTGATGAACTCTGAGGTGAGCTACCAGATGAGCTCAAGGCAAGTTGGAAAGGTGAGCTCCTCAGTGAGCTCAAGGTGAGCTGGCAAGGTGAGTTCCTG
Source organism: Taxus chinensis (assembly GCA_019776745.2). Classification (NCBI taxonomy): domain Eukaryota; kingdom Viridiplantae; phylum Streptophyta; class Pinopsida; order Cupressales; family Taxaceae; genus Taxus; species Taxus chinensis. The sequence continues at coordinate 905,212,799 of CM034151.1, read as the reverse complement.
ATAGGTAAGCTCTAAGTGAGTTTCTAGGTGAGCTACTCGTGAGCTCTTGGGTGAGCCTAAGGTGAGCTATCAGGTTAGTTTCTAGTTGAGCTTTCAGGAAAAGCTCAAGGTGAGCTTGTAAGGCAAGCTCCCAACTGAGCTCCTAGGTGAGCTAGGCAAGCTCGAGATGCTCGAAGAACTCCTAGGTGAGCTCAAAGGTGAGCTTGTCTAGAAATCTATGAGGTGAGCTTACATGCAGAGCTACCAAATGAGCTTAAGACGTAAGTTTGAAAGGTGAGCTCAAGGTGAGCTTGGTAAGGTGAGCTCCCAAGGTGAGTTGGCAAGGTGATCTTAGGCAATCTCCTAAGTGAGCTCTTGGTGAGTGAGGTCCTTGATGAGCTACTTGACAAGCTCATAAGTGAGCTCAAGTCACTTAATCAATGAGCTACTTGGTGAGCTCCTAGAAGAGATGTTAGGTGAGCTCCTATGGTGAGCTGTTAGGTGAGCTCCCAGGTGAGCTACTAAGAAAATTATTCGATGAACTCTGAGGTGAGCGAAGCTACTCAAGGAAAGCTCCCAAGGTGAGCTCAAGGTCCTGGCATGTGAGTTGATAGGTGAGTTCCCATGTGAGTTGACAAGGTGAGTTATCAGGTGAGCTCCTATGCAAGTTTTCTGGGTGAGCTACTTGATGAACTCTTAGGTGAGCTCAAGTTGAGGTGCTCGATGAGCTCCTGGGCAAGGTCAAGGTGAGCTGGCAAGGTGAGATGTCAGGTAAGCTCCCAGGTGAAGTTTCTAGGGAAGCTCAAGTCGAGTCACTCAATGAGCTCCTGGGTGAGCTACTTGTCAAGCTCCCAGCTGAGCTCCTAGGTGAGCTACTCTGGTGAGCTCCCAAGTGAGATCAAAGGTGAGCTTGCTGGTAATCTCTGAGGTGAGCTTACATATGAGCTACCAGATGAGCTCAAGGTGAGTTGGCAAGGTGAGCTCAAGGAAAGTTGGAAAGGTGAGCTCAAGGCATGAATTGGCAAGGTGAGTTATCAGGTGAGCTCCCAGGAAAGTTCCCAAGTGAGTTACTCGATGAGCTCCCAGGTGAGCTCAACTCAAGCTGATCATCAAGCTCCCAGAAGAGCTCCCTGGTGAGCTACTTTGTGAGCTATTCAGTGAGCTCCCAGGTGAAACTGCGAGGTGAGCTCCCAAGTTGAGCTACTTGGTGAGAATCTTAGGTGAGGTCCCTAGTGAGCTGCTCAGAAGAGCTCACAAATGAGCTCAAGTCAACCTACTCGGTGAGCTACTCGGTAAGCTACTTGGTAAGCTGCTCGATTAGAGTGATCTACCTACATGAGCTCATTAGGTGAGTTTGCAAGGTGAGCTCCTCAGTGAGCTCAAGGTGAGCTTTCAGGTGAGCTTATAGGTGAGCTCCAATGTGAGTTGGTAAGGTGAGTTATCAGGTGAGCTCCCACATCGAGTTCCCTGGGTGAGCTACTTGGTGATCTCACAAGTCGAGCTAAGGTGAGCTCTTGGGCAAGTTACTCAAGGTGAGCTGGAAAGGTGAGTTGATAGGTGAGCTCCCAGGTGAGTTTCCATGGTAAGCTTCAAGATGAAGCTCATGGACGTGAGCTAGGCCTTAGATGCAGCTCAAATGTGAGTTTCAGTAAGGTGAGCTCCTCAGGTGAGGTCTTCAAGTGCAGCTGGCAAGGTGAGTTCACTCGGTGAGCTCCCATGTCGAGTTAGTAAGGTGAGCTGGCAGGTGAGTTCCTAGGTGAGTTATTAGGGTGATACTCTGACAAGAGCTCCCAAGTGAGCTCAAGTTTGAGCTGCTATTCAGTGAGATCCTCAGGTGAGCTGTTAGGTGAGTTCTCAACCCAGCTGAGCTCCTAGGTGAGCTCTCAGTCTCCAGTGGCAAGCTCACAAGTGAGCTCAATTTAACCTACTTGGCGAGCTTGTCAGTAATCTCTAAGGTGATCTTATATAGGTGAGCTACCAGGATGAGCTCAAGGTGAGTTGACAAGATGATGCTCAAGGTGATTTGGCAAGGTGATCTCCTCAGGGTGAGTTCCCAGGCGAGCTGACAAGGTGAGCTCCCAAGTGAGCTCAACTCAAGCTAATCAGGTGAGCTTTAGAAGATTTCCCACGTGAGCTACTTTATTGATAGTTATTCCAGGAAAGCTCCAAAGTCGAGCTGCTAGGAAATCTCCTAAGTGAGCTACTTGTCGACAGTCCCCATAGCCTGAGCTCTCAAGTGAGCTGCTCGGTGAGCTCCCAAGCAAGCTCAAAGAGTGATGTTAGTCAAGCTACTTGGTCGATCTACTCGAGTGAACTAAAAGGTGAGCTACTAGATGAACTTGGCAAGGCACATTTGGTAAGGTGAGCTCCTTAGTGAGCTCAAGGTGAGCTAGCAAGGTGAGCTGTCATAGGCGAGCTCCCATGTGAGTTTTCAAGTGAGTTACTTGATGAGCTCCTGAGTGAGAGCTCAACTCGAGCTGATCGGTGAGCTCCCAGAAGAGATCTCCCAGGTGCAAGCTACTTAGCACAATTATTCTGTGAGCTTCTAGGCAAGCTGCTAGGTGAAGCTCCCAAGTGAGCTACTTACATGAGCTCCCATACTGAGGTCCTTACCGGTGAGCTACTCAGTGAGCTCACAAGCAAGAGTTAACCTACAAAATATACTTGATGAGCTCCCAGTCAAGCTGTTAGGCGATCTCTAAGGTGAGCTTACAGTGAGCTACTTGATGAACTCCTGAGGTGAGTTGTTACCAGGTGAGCTCCCATGTGAGTTGATAAGGTGAAAGCTCAAGGTGAGCCACTCGAGGAGCTCCTATTAGGTGAGTTCCTAGGTGAGCTCCTTAGGTGAGCTTCTTAAGTTGAGCTCCCAGGTAAGCTCAAATGTGAGCTTAATCAGGCAAGCTCCCGTAAGGTGAGCTTACTTGGGTGAGCTACTTCGGATGAGCTCCAAGGTGAGTTGGTAAGGTGAGCTCAAGTCGGAGTTAGCTTGGTGAGCTCCCAGGATGAGCTCGTCACTGATGCAGCTCCCAGGTGAGTTTTCTGGTCGAAGCTCCCGGGTGAAGCTCAACTTGGCTGAAGTCCTAGGTGAGCTCCTTAGAGTGAGCTCCCAGGTGAGCTACTTAGGTGAGCTCCTCAGGTGAGCTGTTAGGTGAGCTCTTAGGTGAGCTACTTAGTAAGCTGCTTGAGGTCGAAACTCCAAGGTGAGCTACCATATGAGGTTAAGGTGAGTTAGTAAGGTGAGCTCCTCAGTAAGCTTAAGGGGAGCTGGGCAAGTTTAACTGATAGGTGAGATCTATGTGAGTTGGCAAGGTGAGCTATTAGGTGAGCTCCCATGTGAGTTTTCGGGTGAGTTACTTGATGAGCTCCCAGGTGAGCTCAAGGGTGAGAAGCTTGACGAGATCCCAGGTGAGCTCAAGTGAGCTGCAAAGGTGAGCTCTTAGGTGAGATAGCAAGGTGAGCTGTCAAGGTGAGTTTCTTGGTAAGCTTAAGTCAAGCTGATCTTATGAATGAGCTCCTAGGTGAGCTACTTGCTGAAGCTCTAAGCTGAGGTCTCTTAGGTGAGCTACTCGGTGATCCTACAAGAAAGCTCAAAGGTGAGCTTATCAGCAATCTCTAAGGTGAGCTTATATGTGAGCTACTCAGATGAGCTCAAGTGAGTTAGTAAGGTGAGCTTCAACTCAAGTGAGCTCCCAGGTGAGCTCAAGGCAAGTTGGCAAGGTGAGTTGTCAGGTGAGCTCCCAGGTAAGTTCCCATGCTGAGCTACTTCAGCGAGTTAGGAAAGCTCAACTTGAGATGATCTAGGTGAGCTACTAGGTGAGCTCCCAAGTGAGCTACTATGGCGAGCTCCCATGGTGAGGTCCCAGGTGAGCTGCTCAGGTGAGCTCACAAGTGAGCTAACAAGTGAGGTTCAAGGTCAACCTACATGGTGAGCTACTCCTGTGAGCTCTTCATTGAGCTGTTAACCAAGATCCCAGGTGAGCTACTTGGCGAGAGCTACTCGACAAACTCCGAGGTGAGCTACCAGATGAGCTGTTAAGTTGAGTTGTCAAGGTGAGCTCCTCAGGGAGCTCAAGGTGAGCTAGTGAAGGCAAGACCCATCTGATATAAGGTGAGCTCCCATGTGAGTTTTCATAGGTAAGCTATCTTGACGAGCTCCCATGCGGTGAGTTTTTAGTTGAGCTACTCGGTGAGCTCCTAGCTCAAGGGAAGCTTGTAAGGTTACCTGTCAAGCTCCGACAGGCTAGTTTACAGTGAAAGCTCAAGTTGAGCCTATTCGGTTGAGCTCCTAGGAAAGCTACTTGGTGAGTTCCTCAGCTACCTCCTAGGTGAGCTACTAGATGAGCTCCCATGTGAGCTCAAAGGTGAGCTTGTTAGTGAGCTCTGAGGTGAGCTTACAGGTGAGCTACCAGTGAGCTCCCAGGTGAGTTGGTAACCATCATGAGCTCAAGGTGAGTTGGCAAGGTGAGATCTTGAGCTAGTTGGCGAGCTCCTAGGTGAGCTGATAGGTGAGCTCCCATAGGTGAGTATCCTAGGTGAGTTACTCAGCTAAGCTCCCAGGTGAGCTCAACTCAAGCTGATCAGTGAGCTCTTAGAAGAGCTCCCAGGTGAGCTCAAAGGTGAGCTTGGCAAGGTGAGTCTCCTAGGTTAGTTGGCAAGTTTTTGGGTAAGCTCCTAGGTGAGCTCAAGGTGATCTTCCTAGGTGAGGTGAGCTCCTGATGAGCTCTTCAAGTTGAGCTTGAATGCTCAAGTGAACTCCTAGGTGAGCTCAGAAGGTGAGCTTGTCAGGTGAGCTCCCAAGGTGAGTTTACTTAGTGAGCTAATAATGAGCTCCCAGGTGAGCTGGCTCGAGGTGAGCTCAAATGAGCAACGCTATTAGGCAAGTTGTTCCAGGAGCTTCTAGGTGAGCTACTAGGTGAGCTCCTAAGTGACGATACTCTAAGGGGAAGTCCCAGGTGAGGACTCGATCTTCTCAGGTGAGCTCATAAGTGAGCTCATGTCATCTTTCTTGAGGTGAGCTACTCGGTGAGCTACTAGGTGAGCTCCCAGGTGAGCTGCTTGGCAAGCTCAGTGTGAGCTAATAGATGAGCAAGGTAACTTGAGCTCCTCAGGTGAGTTTGATTTGGTGAGCTAATAGGTGAGTTGTTTATGATGAGTTCCTCAGGATGAGCTCATCAGGTGAGCTCCCATGTGAGTTTTCAGATGGTCAGCTACTTGACGATCTCTCAGTGAGACCTCTTTGGTGAGCTGCTTAGGAGAGCTACCAAGGCAAAGCTCAAGTGGAGCTAGTAAGTGAGCTACTTAGGTGAGTTAGCTAAGGTGAGTTTAGGCAAGCTCAAGTTCAAGCTACTCAACAAGCTCCTGGGTGAGCTACTTACTAGCTCCCAGCCGAGCTCCTAGGTGAGCCACTTCTAGGTGAGCTCCCAGGTGAGCTCAAATGCGAGCTTGTCAAAAATCTCTGAGGTGAGCTTACATGTGAGCTACCAGATGTGCTCAAGGCTGAGTTGGCAAGGTGAGCTTGGTCAGGACAAGCTCCTAGGTAAGCTTCCTAGTCTGAGTTACTCGGTGAGCTCCCAGGTGAGCTCAACTCGACCTGAATCGGTGAGCTCTTAGAAGAGCTCCTAGGTGAGCTACTCACGAGCTATTCGGAGAGCTCCCAGGTGAGTTGCTAGGCAAGATCCCAAGTAAGCTACTTAGTGAGCTCCTAGGTGAGGTCTATGGTGAGCTACTCGCTGAAGCTCACAAGGTGAGCTTACAAGTGAGATCAAGACAACCTACATGGCAAGCTACTTGGGTGAGTACTCCAAGGTGAGTTTATTAGGTAAGCTCCTAGGTGAGCTTACTTGGTGAGCTGCTCAGATGAACTATTGAGGTGAGCTGGTACTAGGTGAGCTCAACTCAAGTTTGCAAGGAGAGCTTAAGGTGAGTTGGCAAGGTGACCTATCAGCAAGCTCCCATGCAAGTTACCAAGACTGAGCTCCCATGGTAAGTTCTTCAACTTGAGCTGATTGGTGAGGGTCCCAGCTGAGCTTCAAGTGAGCTGATAGGTGAGCTTCCAAGGCAAGCTTCAAGGTGACCTGGCAAGGTGAGCTATCAGGTGAGCTCCTTGGTGAGTTTTTGGGTAATCTCTCAAGTGAGCTACTTGAGTCAACGCACTCCCAGGTGAGCTACTTGCTGAGTTTCTCGAGAACTCTCCTAGGTGAGCTACTTTGGTGAGCTCATTTGGCAAGGTGAGTTAGTAAGGAAATGTGAGCCTTCAGGTGAGCTCCCAGGTGATGTTTTTGAGTTACTTGACAAGCTCCTAGGCGAGCTTGAGCTCAACAAGTTCTTGGGTGAGCTACCTTCTGAGCTCCCAAGGTGAGTCTCCTAGGTGAGCTCACTCCTCAGGTGATCTGGCAAGGTGAGCTCATAGTTGAGCTGCATGAGTTAGCAAGGTCTCTATCAGGTGAGCTAACATGTGAGCTACAAGGTGAGTTTGCTTGAAAGTTAGCTACTCAGTTGCAAGCTCAAGGCAAGCTGCTCAAGGTCAAACTCCTAGGTGAGCTCCCAAGTCTGAGTTGGTAAAGTGAGCTCCCAGGTGAGTCTCCCAGGCGAAAGCTAATTGAAGTGAGCCTCCCGGAAGTGATCTCCTAGTTGAGCTACTTAGCACAAGATCCTAGGAAAGATCCTCAAGGTGAGGCTTCTAGGTGAGCTACTTAGTGAGCTCCTAAGCGAAGCTCCTTTAGGTGAGCTCACCCGGTCGAGCTACCATATGAGCTCCCACGGTGAGTTAACAAGGTGAGTTACTCAAGATGAGCTCCTAAGGTGAGCTCAAGAGTGAACTTCGGTGAGATCACTAGAAGAGCTCCTAGGTGAGCTCCTAGGTGAGGTACTTGGTGAGCTCCTCAAGGTGAGGTCTTTGAGCTACTCGATGAGCTGACCAGTGAGCTCAAGGCAAGTTGGTGAGTTACTTTGGTGAGCTACCTGAGGTAAGCTATTAGGTGAGCTCCCAGGTGATGTTAGGTGATTAAGGTGAGCTCCCAAGTGAGCTACATTGGTGAGCTACTCAGGAAAGGGTCCCTGAGGTGAGCTACTCAGAGGTCACAAGTGAGTTAAGTCAAGGTGAGCTCCTCGGTGAGCTCAAGGTAAGCTGGCAAGGTGAGCTATGTGGGTTCAGGCAAGAGCTGATCTCCCATGCAAATTTTTCGGGTGAGCTATTTGTCGATCTTCTCAAGGTGAGTTGAACTACTTGTTGAGCTCCTAGTGTAAGCTAAAGGTGAGCTACTAGGTGAGCTACTGAAGGTGAGTTCAAGGAAAGTTGGCAAGGTGAGCTCAAAGGTGAGTTTCCAGAAATGTCAAGTCTCTGAGGTGAGCTTGACAAGGTGAGCTCCCAGGTGAGTTACTCGGTGAGATCCTAAGGTGATCTCAAAGGTGAGCTTGTCAGCAAACTCTTAGGTGAGATGCCTTACATGAGCTCAAGGTGAGCTGGGCAGGGTGAGCTCCTCACCATCCTCAAGGTGAGCTCCCAAGGTGAGTTGACTAGGTGACGATCTCATGCGAGTTATCTCAAGGTCAAGCTAATCAGGTCGAGATCCTATGCGAGTTCGATGGGTGAGCTGCTTTGACAAGTTGTTTGGTGCAAGCTCCCAAGTTAAGCTGCTCAGGTCAAACTCCTAGGTGAGCTACTTAAGGTGAGATCCTGAGGTGAGTTCCCTAGGTGAGTTTCTTGGGCAAGCTCACTAGCGATCTTCTCGATCAATCTACTCAGTGAGATGGTCATTGATCTCCCAACTTAAGCTCGCAAGGTGAGTTACTTAGGTGAGCTCCTAAGCAAGCTACAAAGGTGAGCTTACAAAGGTGAGCTACGAGATGAGCTCTAGTGTGGGTTTATAAGGTGCATTCCTCAGTGAGCTCAAGGCGAGTTGACAAGGTGAGCTTCATAGGTGAGATCCCATCTGAGTTGGTAAGGTGAGCTGTCAGAGTGAGCTCCCAGGTGAGATCCTGGGGTGATGTTTCTTGATGAGATCAAGTTGAGCTAGGTGAGCTCAACTCGAGTTGATCCTAGTGAGCTCCTAGAAGCTTTCATAGGTGAGCTACTTGGCAAGCTACCAGGTGATTCTATCAAGGAAAGCTCCCAAGTGAGCTACTTAGTAAGCTGCTAAGGAAAGCTCCCTGTCAAGCTACTCGAGCAAGCTCACACCGTGGGCTCAAGTCAACCTACTCGGCGAGCTGCTCGGTGAGCTGTTAGGCAAGCTCCCAGGTGAGCTATTATCATTGTTTAATGAGCTACTCAGGTGAGCTTATGATGTGAGCTACCAGATTTGCTCAAGGTGAGTTGGCAAGGTGATCTTGTCAGTGAGCTTAAGGTGAGCTAATAGGAAAGCTCCTAGGTGAGTTGGCCAAGTGAGCTCAAAGGTGAGATTATTTGATCAAGCTCTCAAGTGAACTTACAACTTGAGCTACCAGATCAGTTCAAGCTGAGTTGGGAAGGTGAGCTCAAGGCAAGTTCCCAAGGTGAACTACTAGGTAAGGTGTTCAAGGTGAGCTGTCCATGTGAGTTGCTAGGTAAGTCTCCCAAGCGAGCTACTGTAGCGAGCTTCCTAGGTTATCTCCCCAGTGAGCTCATCAAACGAGTTATCCCAGGTGAGCTCCCATGATGAGCTACTTTGTGAGTTGTTTGGTGAGCTCCCAGGTTAATTGCTAAGGTGAGCTACCAAGATGAGCTACAAGGGGAGTTGGTAAGGTGAGCTCCCTAGTGAGCTTCTTGGCAAGCTCACTAGCGATCTCAAGTCAACCTACTCAGTGAGCTGGTCATTGATCTCCTAGGTGAGCTCGCTTGACGAGTTACCAGGATGAGCTCCCAAGTGAGTTACCCAGGTGAGCTAACTCGACTGAGCTACTCGGGTGAGAGCTCAAAGGTGAGCTACGAGATGAGCTCAGTGTGGGTCTCCCAAGAAGCATGTCCTCAGTGAGCTACTTAAGGCGAGCTATTCAAGGTGAGCTTCTAGGTGAGATGCTAGGTGAGCTCCCAAGGTGAGCTATCTTTCTGAGCTCCCATATGAGGTCCTGGGGTGAGCTACTTGACAAGCAAGCTCAAGTCAAGCAACTTCGATGAGATACTCAGACAAGCTCTTAGGTGAGTTGGCAAGGTGGGCCATCTAGGAAAGCTCCCACTTGAGTTTTCGTGCAATATACTCGATGAAAGCTACTCGAGGTAAGCTACCAAACAAGCTCATTAGGAAAGCTGGCAAAGGTTTTCTTGTCAAGCAATGTCTTAAGGTGAGATGGTATATGTGAGCTACGCACATGAAACTCAAGGTGAGTAGGCAAGGCAAGCTATCAGGAGAGCTCCTAGGTAAGTTTCCTAAGTCATTTATTTGATAAGCTCTCTTGTGAACTCAACTTGAGCTTCTTGATCAGCTCTTATATGAGCTCAAGGCTGAGCTAGCAAGGTGAGCTGTCTAAGTGAGATCCTAGGTGAGTTCATGGACAATCTCCCATGTGAAGTTACTAGGTGAGCTCTTGGATGAGCTGCTTGCCGAGTTCTTAGGTAAGGTCCCCAGGTGAGCTCACTCAGTTGAGTTATCCCAGGTGAGCTCCCAGGTGAGCTACTTTGTGAGTAATCTTTGAGGTGAGCTTACTAGGGTGAGCTATTAGATGAGCTTAAGGTGAGTTTGTAAGGTGAGCTCAAGGTGAGATGGTAAGGAAAGCTCCTGTATGGTTTTTTAGGTGAGCTACTTGACGAGTTCCTGGATGAGCTGTGAGTTCCCAGGTGAGTTACTCGACTGAGCTCTTGAGTGAGATCAAATCGAGCTGATTAGGCGATCTCCCAGAAGAGCTCTCAGGTGATCTACTTGACAGTGAGCTATTCTGGCGATCTTCAAGGTGAACTACTAGGTGAGCTCCCAAGTAAGCTACTTGGCGAGCTCCTGGGGGAGGTCCCTAGGTGAGCTCACAAGCAAGCTCAAGTCAACCAACTAGATGAGCTCACATCGGTGAGCTCATAGGTGAGTTGTTAGGTGAGCTCCTAGGTGAGCTAGCTTGAAAATGAGTAACTCGAATGAACTCTGAGGTGAGCTCCCAGGTGAGCTCATGGAAAGTTGGCAAGGTTTTCTCCTAAGCAAGCTGAAGGTGACTTGGTAAGGTGAGCTACTTGACATGAATTTCTGAGGTGAGCTATCAGGAGAAACTCCCATGTAAGTTTTCAAGTCATGTTACTTGACGAGCTCCCTTTTGAGCTCAAGTTGAGCTTCTTAGGTGAGCTCTAAGTATGAGCTGATAGGTGAGCTCCCATGGTGAGTTGTCTAAGTGAGTTGTCCTAGATGAGCTTCTGGGTGATCTTAAGTTGAGTTACTCGAGGAACTCTTGGATGAGCTGCTTGCCGAGCTCTTAGGTAAGCTCCTATGGTGAGCTACTCAGTTAGCTCCCAGGTGAGCTTAAAGGCGAGCTATGTTGGTAATCTTTGAGGCAAGCTTACATGTGAGCTATTAGATGCACCCAAGGTGACATTCCAAGGTAAGCTCAAGGGTAGTTAACAAGGTGAGATATTAGGTGAGGTTACTCGATGAGCTCCTGGGTGAGCTCAACTCGAGCTGATTAGAGAGGTCCCAGCCAGAGCTCCTCAGGTGAGCTACTTAGTGAGCTATTTTGGTGAGCTCAAAGGTGAGCTTGTTAGGAAAGCTCCCAAGTAAGCTACTTGGCGAGCTCCTGGGGGATGTCCCTAGTGAGCTACTCAGATGAATTACTTAGAGAGCTCACATGGTGAGCTCATGGCAACCTACTCAATAAGCTCCTAGGTGAGTAGTTAGGTGAGCTCCAAGGTGAGCTATTAGTTGAACTCCCATGTAAGGTTACTTAATGAGCTACTTGACAAAATCTGAGGTGAGCTACAAGATGAGCTTGAGGCATGTTGCGAAGTTGAGTTGCTTAGAAGAGCTCCCACAGGTGAGCTTACTTGGTGAGCTCCCATGTGAGTTTCTAGGTGAGCTCCCAGTTTGATGAGCTGCTAGGTGAGCTCTAGTTGAGATGCTCAAGCGAGCTACTTGGGCGAGCTTATGGTGAGCTGGCAGGGTGAGGTTAAGGCGAGCTGGTCAAGGCAAGCAATCAGGTTGAGCACACAAGTGACATTCCAGGTAAGCTCAACCTAAACTACATAATGAGCTCCTGGGTGAGCTCCTAGGTGAGTTCCCAGCCAAGCTCCTAGGTGAGCTACTTAGGTGAGCTCCCAGTTGAGCTCAAAGGTGAGCTTGTTGGAAATATCTAAGGTTAGCTTACATGTGAGCTACTAGATGAGCTCAAGCTGACTTGGCAAGGTGAGTTGTTAGGTGAGCTCCAGGGTGAGTTCCCATGTAAATTACTTAATGACCTCCCAGGCAAGATCAACTTGAGCTGTTCGTTGAGTTCCCAGAATGTATGTTTCCACGTGAGCTGGTTGGTGAGCTATTTTGTAAGCTCCCAGGTGAGCTGCTAGGTGACCTCCCAAGTCGAGCTACTTGAGCGAGGTCCCAGGAGACGTCCCTGGTAAGATACTTAGTGAGCTCACAAGTAAGCTTAAGTCAACCTACTTAATGAGCTTCTCAAGGTGAGCTCCTCAGGTGATCTTTTAGGTGAGCTTTTTGGGCAAGCTGTTAGTCGAGTTCCTATGCAAGCTACTTGGCTGAGCTACTCTAGGTGAACTCTGACTAGCCGAGGCTCCCAGTGCGAGCTGGTAAGGTAAGCTCCCAAGCAAGCTAAAAGGTGTATGTTTCCAGGTCAGCTGGTTATCAAGCTCCTAAGGTGAGCTCATGTCGAGCATGTTGAGAAAGCTACCTATAGTGTTCTCATGGTGAGCATTGCAAGGTGAGCTATCAGGTGATCTCCCAAGTGACTTTTTTGGGCAAGCTCAAGTCGAGTTTCTCGATGAGATCCTAGGTGAGCAACTGTTCCGAGCTTCCAGTGAAGCTCCCAGGTAAGTTCCCAGGGTGAGCTAAAAGGTGAGCTTGTCGGTAATCTCCTAAGGTGAGCTTACATGTGATCTACCATATGAGCTCAAGCTGAGCATTCAAGGTGAGCTCCCAGAAGAGCTAACAAGGTTAGGTGTTAGCGCAAGCTCCCAGGTGAGTCTACTCAAAGATCTCCTAGGTGAGCTCAACTCAAGCTAATCATGCGAGCTCCCAGAAGAGCTCTTAGGTGAGCTAATCAATAATCTCTAAGGTGAGCTTACATGCGAGGTAAACAGCTTAGTTCAAGGTGAGTTGGCAAGGTGAGCTCAAGGTGAGTTGGTAATGTGAGCTCAAGGTGAGTTGGCAAGGTAAGCTATCAAGAGAGCTCCTAGGTGATTTCCTAGGTGATTTATTTGATAAGCCTCTCAGGTGAACTCAACTTGAGCTGATCAGCAAGCTCCCAGAAAAGCTCCCAAGTGAGCTACTAGGTGAGGTGTTTAGCGAGCTCCCATGTGAGTTGCTAGCGTGAGCTCCCAAGCGAGCTACTTAGCGAGTTCCATAGCTGAGGTCCCCAGTGAGCTCACAAACGAGTTATTAGGTGAGCTCCCAGGTGAGCTACTTTGTGAGTTTCTCCATGAATTCTAAGGTGAGCTACCAGATGAGCTCAAGGTGAGTTGGTAAGGTGAGCTCCAAGGTGAGATGGCAAGGAAAGCTCCTGTATGGTTTTTTAGGTGGGCTGCTTGAGGAGTTCCTGGATGAGCTGTGAGTTCCCAGGTGAGTTACTCGACTAGCTCTTAGGTGAGATCAAATCGAGATGATTTGCGATCTCCTAGAAGATGTCCCTAGGTGAGCTACTTGACAAGCTATTATGTGAGCTTCTAGGAGAGCTGCTAGGTGAGCTCCTAAGTGAGCTACTTTCTGAGCTCCCATATGAGGTCCTCGGTGAGCTCACAAGCAAAGCTCAAGTCAACCAACTGGATGAGCTACTCGGTGAGCTCCTAGGTGAGTTGTTAGGTGAGCTCCTAGGTGAGATACTTGAAAATCTACTCGATGAACCTCTGAGGTGAGCTACCAAACAAGCTCATGGAAAGTTGGCAAGGTTTTTCTCCTAAGCAAGCTCAAGGCGAGATGGTCAGGTGAGCTCCCACATGAGTTTCTAGGTGAGCTATCAGGAGAGCTCCCATGTAAGTTTTCGAAGTCAGCTACTTGATGAGCTCCCTTGTGAGCTCAAGTTGAGCTTCTTGGTGAGCTCTTGTATGAGCTCAAGGTGAGCTAGCAAGGTGAGCTGTCAAGTGAGATCCTAGGTGAGTTTATGGACAATCTTAAGTCAAGTTACTCGAGGAGCTCTTGGATGAGCTGCTTGCCGAGCTCTTAGGTAAGCTCCTTGGTGAGCTACTAAGTTAGCTCCCAGGTGAGCTCAAAGGTGAGCTTGTTGGTAATCTTTGAGGTGAGCTTACATGTGAGCTATTAGATGAGCTTAAGGTGAGTTTGCAAGGTGAGCTCAAGGGTAGTTAACAAGGTGAGATATTAGGTGAGTTACTCGATGAGCTCCTGAGTGAGCTCAACTCGAGCTGATTAGGGAGGTCCCAGAAGAGCTCTCAGGTGAGCTACTTAGTGAGCTATTTTGGCGAGCTCCAAGGTGAACTACTAGGTGAGCTCCCAAGTAAGCTACTTGGCGAGCTCCTGGGGGAGGTCCCTAGTGAGCTGCTCAGTCAATTACTTAGAGAGCTCACATGTGAGCTCATGTCAACCTACTCAATAAGCTCTTAGGTGAGTAGTTAGGTGAGATCCCAGGTGAGGTACTTAGTGAGCTACTTGACAAAATCTGAGGTGAGCTACAAGATGAGCTCAAGGCATGTTGCGAAGGTGAGTTGTTTAGTGAGCTTAAGGTGAGCTGATAGGTGAGCTCCCATGTGAGTTTCTGGGTGAGTTGTTTGATGAGCTTCTGGGTGAGCTCAAGTTGAGATTGCTCGGCGAGCTCTTGGGTGAGCTTATGGTGAGCTGACAGGGTGAGCTTAATGCGAGCTATCAAGGCAAGTAATCAAGTGAGCACCCAAGTGACATTCCAGGTAAGCTCAACTTAAACTACGTGATGAGCTCCTGGGTGAGCTACGTTATTGAGATCCCAGCCAAGCTCCTAGGTGAGCTACTTGGTGAGCTCCCAGGTGAGCTCAAAGGTGAGCTTGTTGGAAATATCTAAGGTTAGCTTACATGTGAGCTACTAGATGAGCTCAAGGTGAGTTGGCAAGGCGAGTTATTAGGTGAGCTCCAAGGTGAGTTCCCATGTAAATTACTTAATGACCTCCCAGGCGAGCTCAACTTGAGATGTTCGTTGAGCTCCCAGAAGAGCTCCCACATGAGCTACTTGGTTAGCTATTTTGTAAGCTCCCAGGTGAGCTGCTAGGTGACCTCCCAAGTGAGCTACTTGGCGAGGTCCCAGGAGACGTCCCTGGTAAGATACTTAGTGAGCTCACAAGTAAGCTTAAGTCAACCTACTTAATGAGCTTCTCGGTGAGCTCCTAGGTGAGTTTTTACGGTGAGCTATTAGGTGAGTTGTTAGTTGAGTTCCTATGCAAGCTACTTGGCAAGCTACTCAATGAACTCTGATAGGGGAGCTCCCATGCGAGTTGGTAAGGCAAGCTGTCAAGCAAGCTCAAATGTATGTTTCAAGGTGAGCTGGTTATCAAGCTCCTAGGTGAGCTCATGTCGAGCTGTTGAGAAAGCTCCTAAGTGTTCTCATGGTGAGCTTACAAGGTGAGCTATCAGGTGATCTCCCAAGTGATTTTTTTGGGCAAGCTCAAGTCGAGTTGCTCGATGAGCTCCTAGGTGAGCAACTTTCTGAGCTCCCCAGTGAAGCTCCTAGGTAAGCTCCCAGGTGAGCTAAAAGGTGAGCTTGTTGGTAATCTCTAAGGTGAGCTTACATGTGATCTACCATATGAGCTCAAGGTGAGCATTCAAAGTGAGCTCAAGGTGAGTTGACAAGGTGAGTTGTTAGGCAAGCTCCCAGGTGAGTTACTCAAATATCTCCCAGGTGAGCTCAACTCAAGCTAATCAGCGAGCTCCCAGAAGAGCTCTTAGGTGAGCTAATCAGTAATCTCTAAGGTGAGCTTACATGCGAGCTAACAGATTAGCTCAAGGTGAGTTGGCAAGGTGAGCTCAAGGTGAGTTGGTAAGGGTGAGCTCAAGGTGAGTTGACAAGGTGAGCTATTAGGTGAGCACCAAGGTGAGTCCCCAGGTTAGTTAGTGGACAAGCAACTCAGTGAGCTCACAAGAAAACTCAAGTCAACCTACTCAGAGAGCTACTCGGTAATCTCCCAGATGAACTCAAAGGTGATCTTGTCGGCAATCTCTAAGGTGAGCTTAGATGTGAGATGCTCGATAATGAGGTCTGAGGTGAGTTACCAAATGAGCTCAAGGCTGAGTTGGCAAGGTGAAGTTGTCAGGTGAGCTCAAGGTGAGATGACAAGTCTAGCTGATAGGTGAGTTCCCACATGAGGTCCTTAAGGCAAGTTACTCAGGTAAGCTCACATAGTGAGCTTTCAAGTCAACCTACTTGGTGAGCTACTCAGTCGAGCTCCCAGGGTGAAGCGTATTAGGTGAGCAACCTAAAGGTGAACTGGCTTGGTGATATTTCATCTCGAGAAACTCACAGGTGAGCTGGGACAAGCTTAACTTGAGCTCAAGGATGAGTTAGCAATGTCGAGATACTCAACGAGCTCCCATGTGAGCTAGAAAGGTGAGCTGTAATTGGTGAGTTGTCAAGTGCATGCTCATCAGGTGAGCTTTTCATTAGAGTTTTCTGAGGAAAGATGCTTGACATGTGAGACTACACTGGTGAGCTCAAGGTCCAATTTCTTAGGTGAGCTCCTTGGAAAGATAGAAAGGTGAGCTATAAGGCAATCTCCCAAGTGAAAGTTTCTGGGCAAGGTCCCAGTCAAGCTGCTCAATGAGCTCCTTGGTGATCTCACTTGTTGAGCTCCCAAGCTGAGCTCCTAGGTGAGCTACTTATGTGAGCTTCGTTGGTGAACTCAAAGGTAAGCTTGTCGGTAATCTCTTAAGGTGAGCTTACTATGATGAGCTCAAGGCAAGATGAGCTCAAGGTGAGCTCGTTAGTTGAGATCAAGGTGAGATGTTAAGTTGAGTTGGACAGGTGAGCTCCTAGGTGAGTTGGCTAGGTAAGCTGTCAGGTGAGCTCCCAGGTGAGTTACTTGATCGAGCTCCTCAGGCGAGCTCCTACTTGATCTTATGGGTGAGCTCCTAAAAGTGAGCTGTCTATGTGAGCTACATAGGTGAGTTTCTAGGCAAGCTCAAGTCGAGCTTGCTCAATGAGACTCCTGGGTGAGCTACTTTGCTGAGCTCCCATTGAGGTCCCTGAGGTGAGCTTACTGAGGTCCCTAGCTGAGCTCAAAGACGAGCTCAAGGTGAGTTGTCAAGGTGAGCTCAAGGTCAAGTTAGCAAGGTGAGCTATCAAGTGAGCTCCCAAGGTGAGCTACTTGATGAGCTTTTAGGCAATCAAATCCTAAGGTGAGCTACCAGAAAAGTTCAAGGTGAGTTTGCTATGATAAGTGAGGATCCTTAGCGTAAGCTCATTAGGTGAGCTCCCATCGATGAGCTCACTTAGTGAGCTGTAAGGTGAGTTCCCTAGGTGAGCTGACTCGGCTGAGCTCTTGGGTGAGCTCAAGGTGAGCCTAGTTAGGTGAGCTCCTAGGTGAGCTCTTAGGTTAGCTATCTAGGACAAGCTCAAGCTCGAGTTATTTATCGAGAGCTACTCATGAAAGCTCCTGAGGTGAGTCTACTAGATGAGCTCCCAAGGTGAGTTGGAAAGGTGAGCTCCTCAGTTGAGCTCACATGTGACAAGGTAAGCTGATAGGTGAGCTCCCATACAAGTAGGTTAGGGGTGAGCTATCAGGTGAGCTCCCATGTAAGTTTTCAGGTGAGCTACTTGACAAACACTCATTAGGTGAGCTACTAATAAGCTCAAGGTACTTGGCCATCTCTTAGGTGAGCTCCTCAGGTGCGAGCTAGCAAGGTGAGCTGATAGGTGAGCTCCCAGGTGAGTTTCTAGGATAAGCTCAAGTTGAGCTTGCTTGATGAGCTCCTACAGGTGAGCTACTTATCGAGCTCTCAGGTGAGCTCCTAGGTGAAGCTACTCGGTGAGCTCCCAAGGTGAGCTCAAAGGTGAGCTGTTAGGTAATCTCTGAGGTGAGTCTTACATATGGAATCTACAAGCTGAGCTCAAGATGAGCTCCTAAGGTGAGATCAAGTTGAGTAAGGTGAGCTCAAGGTGAGTTGGAAAGGTGAGCTATCAAGTGAGCTCCCAGGTGAGTTCCCAGGTGAGTTACTTGATGAGCTCCTGGGTGAGCTCAACTTGAGCTAATCATTGAGCTCCTAGAAGAGCTCCCTTAGCTGATCTACTTGGCGAGTTATTTAGTGATGTTCTAGGTGAGCTCCTAGGTGAGATCCCAAGTGAGCTACTTGGTGAGCTCCCAGGTGAGGTCCCTGGCAAGACTGAGTTTCTCACAATCGAGCTCACAAGTGAGCTCAAGTTAACCTACTCAGTAGAGCTTCTCCGTGAGCTCACTAGGTGACGCTATTATGGTGAGCTCCTCAAGTGAAATGGTAGGTGAGATACTTGAAGAACTCAAGGTGAGTCGGAAAGGTGAGCTCCTTAGATGAGCTCAAGGAGAGATGGTAAGGTCATCTCCCATAGTGAGCTTTTAGGTGAGATGGTAAGGTGAGCTACCATGGGTGAGATGGCAAGGCAAGATGTTAGGTGAGCTCAAGGTGATGTGGAAAGGTTATCTATCGGGTGACCTACTTGATGAGCTCCCAGGTGAGCTCAAGTTGAGGTGCTTGCTGAGATCCCAAGCAAGCTCCTGGGTGAGCTACAAGACGAGCTGGCAATGTGCAAGCTCCCAAGTCGAGGTTCTTGGCAATCGATGAGGTAATCTCACATGTGAGATACTAGATGAGCTCGATGTGAGTTCCTAAGGTGAAAGCTATCATATTGAGCTCCTCAGCCGAGCTCCTAGCTGAGCTGCTCGAGTGAGCTCCCAAGTGAGCTCAACTTGAGCTGAGCGGTGAGCTCCCAACAGATCTTCTAAGGTGAGCTTACATGGCAAGCTATCAGATGAGCTCCCAGGAAAGCTGCTAGGAAATATCCTGAGTGAGATACTTGGCAAGCTCTAATGTGAGGACCCCAGTGAGCTACTTGGTGAGCTCACAAGTGATTTGGCAAGTCAGAGCTACTCAGGTGAGCTCCCAGGTGAGTTTCCTATGCGAGTTACTCAGGTGAGCTCCTAGGCGAGCTACTTGGTTGAGTTATTCGATGAAGTCTAAGGTGAGCTCCCGGACAAGAGCAAGGTGGGTTGGCAAGGTGAGCTGCTTAAGCAAGCTATTCAGGTGAGCTCCCAAGGTGAGTTGCATAGGTGAGCTCCCAAGTGAGCTACTTGGCAAGCAATCTCCCAGGTGAGGTCCTCGGTAAGCTGCTCGGTTAACTCCTAAAAGTGAGCTCAAGTCGATCTACTCGGCAAGATCTTAGTGCAAGCTACTCAAGGTGAGCTCCCAAGTGAGCTAATAGGTGAGATGATTTCCAAGCTCCCAGGTGAGCTACTCAAAAAAATCTAGTCAGGCGAGCTACTCAGAAAAGCTCAAAGGTGAGCTTGTTGGCAATCTCTGAGGTGAGATTACATGCAAGCTACGAGATGAGCCCAAGGTGGGCTGGGAAGGTGAGATCCCATCTGAGTTTTCAAGGTGAGTTCAATTTACAAGTTCCTAAGATGAGCTCCTAGTCGAGTTCCCATCTGAGTTACAAGATGAGCTTCCTAGGTGAGCTCAACTCAAGCTTATCGGTGAACTTCCAAAATACCTCCTAGGTGAGCTACATGGTGAACTATTGGGTGAGCTCCCATCTGAGCTGTTAGGTGAGCTTCTAAGTGAGCTATTTATAGAGCTCCCTGGTGAAGTCCCCTGGTGAGCTACTCGGTGAGCTCACAAGAAAGCTCAAGTCATCTTACTCGATAAGTTGTTCGGTGAGCTCCCAGGTGAGTTGTTAGGGTGAGCTCTCAGATGAGTTGTTATAAGAGCTGTTAGGTGAGATACTTAATGAAATATGAGGTGAGATAATAGACAAGCTCAATTTGAGTGTGTAAGGTTTGCTCCTCAGTGAGCTCAAGGTGAGCCTAGGCAAGGTGAGCTGATAGGTGAGGTCCCATGTGAGTTGTCAGGGTTAAGCTATCTGGTGAGCTCCCAAGTATGTGAGATTTCAGGTGAGCTACATGATGAGCTCTTGGGTGATCTCAAGTCGAGATTTTCATCGAGCTCGTAGGTGAGCTCAAGGAGAGCTAGCAAGGTGAGATGTTAGGAAAGCTCCCAGGTGAGTTTCCATGGAAGCTCAAGTTGACCTGCTCGACAAGCTCTTGGGTGAGGCTGCTTGTCGAGTTCCCAGCTAAGATCCTAGGTGAGTTGCTCGATGAGCTCTCAGGTGAACTCAAGGGTGAGATTGTCAGCAATTTCTTAGGTGAACTTACATGCGAGCTACCAGATGAGCTCAAGGTGAGTTTGTAAGGTGAGCTCAAGGTAATTTTACAAGGTGAGCTCAAGGCAAGTTAGTAAGGTGAGCTCCTAGTCGAGTTCTCAGGTGAGTTACTCGATGAGCTTCTAGGTGAACTCAACTCAACCTAAGCGGTGAGCTCCCAGAACAGCTCCAAGGGATGCTACTTAGCAAGCTATTTGGTGAGCTCCTAGGTGAGCTACTAGGAAAAACCTCATAAGTGAGATACTTGGTAAGCTCCTAGGTGAGGTCCTCGATGAGTTGCTTTGTGAGCTCATAAGTGAGCTCAAGTCAACCTACTCATCGAGCTGCTTGGTGAGATCCTAGGCGAGCTATTTGGTGAGCTCCTAGGTGAGCTCCTAGGTGAGCTCCTAGGTGAGCTCCTAGGTGAGCTCCTAGGTGAGCTACTTGATGAAAAATCCATTGCGAGCTACCAGATGAGATCAAGGTGAGTTGGAAAGGTGAGCTCCTCAGCAAGCTCAGGTGAGCTAGCAAGGTGAGATGATAGGGGAGCTCCCATGCGATTTGGCAAGATGAGCTATCAAGTGAGCTCCATGTGAGTTTTCAGGAAAGCTCAAGTCGAGCTACTCAATAGTTCCTTGGTGAGCTACTTGCCAAGCTCCCAGCTAACTCCTAGGTGAGCTACTCAGTAAGCTCCCATGTGAGCTCAAAAGGTGAGGCTTACGGTAATCTCTGAGGTGAGCTTACATATGAGCTACTAGATTAGCTCAAGGTGAGTTAGCAAGGTGAACTCAAGGTGAGTTAGTAAGGTGAGCTCCTAGTCGAGTTCTCAGGTGAGTTACTCGATGAGCTTCTAGGTGACTCAACTCAACCTAAGCGGTGAGCTCCCAGAACAGCTCCAAGGAGAGCTACTTGCAAGCTATTTGGTGAGCTCCTAGGTGAGCTACTAGGAAACCTCATAAGTGAGATACTTGGTAAGCTCCTAGGTGAGGTCCTCGATGAGTTGCTTTGTGAGCTCATAAGTGAGCTCAAGTCAACCTACTCATCGAGCTGCTTGGTGAGATCCTAGGCGAGCTATTTGGTGAGCTCCTAGGGGACACTGTTAGTCGAGATCCCCAGGAGAGCTAATTTGTCACCTGCTCGATGAAACTCCATTATGTAAGCTACCAGATGAGCTCAAGGTGAGTTAGCAAGGTGACCCTCCTCAGTAAGCTCAAGGCAAGCTATCAAGGCGAGCTGATAGGGGAGTTCCCATGCGATGTTGGAAAGTTGAGCTGTCAAGTGAGCTCCCATGTAAGTTTTTCACTGAGCTACTTGACAAGCTCCTGAGTGAGCTCAAGTCGAGCTACTCGGCAAGCTCCTGGGTGAGCTCAAGGTGAGCTGATAAGGTGAGCTCCCATGCTAAGTTTCTAGGCAAGTTCAATTCAGTAAGCTCCCATCGATGAGTTCCTAGGTGAGCTGTTTATCGAGCTCCCAGCTGAGCTCCTGAGGTGAGCTACTTAGTCAGCTCCCAGGTGAGCTCAAAGATGAGCTACCAGATGAGCTCAAGGCAAGTTGGTAAGGAAAGCTCAAGGTGAGTTTTTAAGGTGAACTCAAGGTGAATTGGCAAGGTGAGCTATCAAGTGAGCTCCCACTCGACGAGCTCCTGGGTGAGATGCTTGTCTGAGCTCCCAGCCGAGCTCCTAGGTGAGCTCCCATGTGAGCTCAAAGGTGAGTCTTGTCAGTAATCTCTGAGGTGAGACTTACATACGAGCTACCAGATGAGCTCAAGGTGAGCTAGCAAGGTGAGATAAAGGCGAGTTGACAAGGTGAGTTATTAGGCAAGCTCCCAAGTTGAGTTCCTAGGAGAGTTACTTTGAAGAGCTCCCGGGTGAGCTCAACTCATGTTAATAAGATGAGCTCCCAGAAGAGATCATAGGTGAGCTTATTGGTAATATCTGAGGTGAGCTTACATGTGAGCTACTATGATTAGCTCAAGGTGAGTTGGCAAGGTGAGCTATCAGGTGAGCTCCAAGGTGAGTTCCCCAGGTGAATTACTTAGATGAGCTGCAAAGGTGAGCTCTTGGGTGAGTTACTCAAGGTGAGCTGGTAAGGTGAGCTTCGATGCAAGTTTCTAGCCAAGTTCAAGTCAAGCTCCTCAGATGAGTTCCTAGGTGGGCTACTTATCAAGCTATGAAGCTGAGCTCAAAGATGAGCTACGAGATGACCTCATTAGGCGAGATACTGGTAAGGAAAGCTCAAGGTGAGTTAGTAAGGTGAACTCAAGGTGAATTGATAAGGTGAGCTATCCTAAGCAAGCTCCCCAAGGTGACAAGCTCTTGGGTAAGCCAAGCTGACTTTCTGAGCTCCCTACCGAACTCCTAGGTGCAAGCTCCCAGGTGAGCTCAAAGGTGATCTTGTCAGTAATATCGAGGTGAACTTACATGACGAGCTACCAGATTGAGCTCAAGGTGAGGTAGCAAGGTGAGATAAAGGTGAGTTAGATAAGGTGAGCTATGTCAGGCAAATCTCCCAAGTGAGTTTCCCATGGTGAGCTTAACTCGAGCTACTTGATGAGCTCCCCGGGTGAGCTACTTGCGAAGCTCCTAGCTAAGCTGATTAGGTGAGCTCCTCAGTGAGCTCCCAGATGACCTAAAAGGTGAGCTTATCAGTAATCTCTAAGGTGAGCTTACATGTGACCTACCATGATTAGCTCAAGGTGAGGTTGGCAAGGCTGAGCTCAAGGTGAGGTTACATGCAAGCTACCAGGAGAGCTCACAGGTGAGTTGGCAAGGTGAGCTGTCAGGTGAGCTACCAAGGTGAGTTCCCAGGTGAGTTACCTAATGAGCTAAGCTGCTTAGCAAGCTCACAAGAAATCTCAAGTCAACCTACTCAGAGAGCTACTCGGTGATCTCCCAGGTGAGATACCAAATGAGCTGTAATGCGAGTGATCCTAGGTGAACTCCTCAGATATTTTCTTGATGCTCTTTGAGGTGAGCTACATGACAAGCTCGAGCTGAGTAGGAAATGTGAGCTCCTCATGTGAGTTGGCAACGCGAGATGCTATCAGGTGAGTTCTCATGTGAGTTTTTTAGTGAACTGCTGTGAGGTGAGCTCCCATGATCGAGTCTCAATTGGGAAAGCTGCTCTGTGCAAGCTCAAGGTGAAGTTTTCAGAGGTGAGATGTCAATGCAAGCTCCCAGGGGAGTTTCTGGGAAGGCTTAACTCAAACTTCTCGACAAGCTCCTAGGTGAGTTGTAATGTACTGACCTCCCAGCTAAGCTCCTAGGTGAGCTATTCTGGTGAACTCCCAGGTGAGCTCAAAGGTGAGCTTGATCAGAAATATTTGAGCTGGGCTTACAGGTGAGTTACCAAATGAACTCAAGGTGAGCTGGTCATGCTGAGCTCAAGTCGAGTTAGATAGTTGAGATCAAGGTGAGTTACTTGATGAGCTCCTAGGCGTGAGCTCAACTTGAGGTAATTGGTAAGCTTCTAGAAGAGCTCCCAGGCGAGCTACTTTGTGAGCTATGTTCAGTGAGCTTCCTAGGTGAGCTGCTAGGTGAGCTCCCAAGTGACCTACTTGGCGAGGTCCTAGGTGAGGGTCCCGGTAGCAAGTTGCTCGATGAAAGCTCACTAAGTGAGTTCACAAGAGAGCTCAAGTCAACCTACTAAGTGAAAGCTACTCGGTGAACTCCCAGGTGAGCTACTTGAATAGCTACTTGACAAAATATGAGGTGAGCTACCAGACGAGCTCAAGGTGAGTTCAAAAGGTGAGCTCCTCAATGAGCTTAAGGAAAGTTAGTTAAGGTGAGCTCCCATGTAAGTTTCTAGGTCAGCTGTTGGGTGAGCTCCCAGGTGAGTTTTTGGGTGAGCTTGCTTGACAAGCTCCTGGGTGAGCTCATGGTCGAGGTGGCTTGGTGAGCTCCTCAGGTGAGCTAAAAGGTGAGCTGGCAAGGTGAGCTTTCAGGTGAAGCTCCCATGCCGATTTTTCAGGAAATCTCCTAGGTCGAGTATGCTCGATGAGCTCGTAAGGTGAGCTCACTTGACTGAGCTTGTCAACCGAGCTCCTGAGGTGAGATTACATGAGTGAGCCACTCAGGTGAGCTCAAGGTGATTTGGTAAGGTGAGCTTAAGGTGATTTGGGAAGGCAAGCTAAAAGTGAGTTAGTAAGGCAAGCTATCAGGTGAGCTATCCTAGGTGAGCTCCCAGGCAAGTTACTTGATGAGCTCCCTGGGTGAGCTCAACTTGAGCTAATCAGTGAAAGCTCTCAAAAGAGCTCTCAAGTGCATGCTACTTGGTGAGATCTCCTAGTGCAAGCTTCTTGGCGAGCTTCCTAGGTGAGGTTCTCAGTAAGCTAATCGGTGAGCTCACAAGTGAGCTCAAGTCAACCTACTCAGCGAGCTACTCAATGAGCTTGTAGGTGAGCTGTTAGGTAAGCTCCCAGGTGAGTTATTAGGTGAGATCCTTGGCGAGCTACTTGATGAACTCCGATTTGAGCTCCTAGACAATCTCAAGCTGACTTGGTAAGGTGATCTCCCAAGAGAGGTCCTTGGTGAGCTCCCAGATGCAAGCTGTTAGATGAGATCCTACGTGAAAGATACTTGGTGAGCTGTCAAAGTCGACGATATAAGGTGATCTCTAAGGTGAGATACTAGATGACCTCAAGTCGAGCTACTTGTCAAGGTCCCAGCCAAGCTCCCATGTGAGTTTCTCAGGTGAGCTACCAAGATGAGCTTCAAAGGATGAGCTTGTCGGAGTTCTCTAAGGAGAGCTTACATGTGAGCTACCAAATGAGATTCAAGGTGAGTTGGTAAGGATCAAGCTCCTGAGATGAGTTCCCAGGTGAGATTACTAGAAGAGCTCCTAGCGTGAGCTCAACTTAAGCTGATCGGTGAGATCCTAGCAAGCTCTCCCAGGTGAGCTGCTAGGTAGAGCTCCTAAGTGATCTACTTTGTGAGCTCCTAATGCGAGGTCCCCGACGAACTACTTGGTGAGCTTCACAAGTGAGCTCATAAGTGAGCCTCACAAGTAAATCTTCAAGGTAAACCTACTTAATGAGCTACTTAGGTGAGCTCCCAAGTGAGCTACTTGGGGAGTTGCTTGATGAACTCTGAGGTGAGCTACTAGACAAGCTCAAGGTGAGTTGGCAAGGTGACCTCCTAAGTGAGCTCAAGGTAAGCTTGCAAGGTATGCTGAAAGGTGAGATCCCACATGAGTTTCTAGGTGAGCTGTCAGGTGATCTCCCATGTAAGTTTTCAGGTGAGCTACTTGATGAGATCCCATGTGAGCTCAAGTTGAGCTACTCAATGAGATCCTATGTGAGCTTAAGGTGAGCTGGCAAGGCATAGCTATTAGGTGAGCTCCCACAGTGAGCTTTCAGGTAAGTTGCTCAAAACAAATCTAAGTTGAGCTACCTTCTCGAGCTCAAGGTGAGTTGGTAAGGTGAGCTCCTCAATTAGCTCAAGGTGAGCTGGAAAGGCAAGCTGATAGGTGAGCTCCCATGCAAGTTGGTAAGGAAAGCTATCAGGTGAGCTCCTATGTCAAGTTTTTGGGTGAGCTTCTTGAAAAAGCTCCTAGGTGAGCTCAAGTTAGGCTGCTTTAGCGAGATCCTGGGTGAGCTCAAGGCCAGCTAGCAAGCAAAGCTATCAGGTGAGTTCCCAGGTGAGTTTCTTCGGTAAAGATCAAGTTGAGCTTGCTTGACGAGCTCCTGGGTGACCTGTTTGCCAAGCTCCTAGCTAAGCTCCTAGGTGAACTGCTCGAGTGAGATCCTTAGGCGAGATCAAAGGTGATCTTATCAGCTATCTCTTAGGTGAGCTTACTATGTGAGTTACCAAATGAGCTCCTTATGAGTGAGTTCGGTGAGCTCAAGGTGAGTTGGTAAGGTGACCTGAAGGTGAGTTGGCAAGGTGTGCTATCAAGTGAGCTCCTAGGTGAGTTCCTAGGTGAGTTACACGAATAAGCTCCTAGGAGATCTCAACTCGAGTTGATCGGCGAGCTCCCAGAATACCTCCCAAGCGAGCTACTTGGTGGGATATTCAGCGAAAGCTTCCAAGGTGAGCTACTAGATGAGCTACCAAGTGAGCTACTTAGCGAGCTCCTAGGTGAGATCCCCAGCGAGCTCACATCGATGAGCTCACATGTCAACCTAAAGTTAGCAAGCTGCTCAGTGAGCTCCAAGGGGAGCTGTTTGGTGAGATTTCTAGGTCAGATGTTAGGTGAGCTCCTATGTGAGTGTATTAGGTGAGCTCCAAGGTGAGCTACATGGTGAGCTAGTTGACGAAATTTGAGGTGAGCTACCAGGACAAGCTCAAGGTTAGTTGGTAAGGTGAGGCTCCTTAGTGAGCTCAACATGAGCTGATAGGTGAGCTCCCATGCAAGTTGGCAAGGTGATTTGTCTAGGCGAGCTCCCATGTGAGTTTTTAGGCAAGCTGCTAGGTGAGCTCCTGGGTGAGCTAGCAAGGTGAGCTCTCAGGTGAGTTTTCAAGTGAGTTACTGGGAAAGCTCCTTGGTGAGCTCAAGGTGAGTTAGCAAGGTGAGCTGTTAGGTGAGCTCCTAGGCATGTTTTTGGGTAAGCTCAAGTAAAGATGCTCGACGAACTCCTAGGTGAGCTCAAAGGTGAGCTTGTTAGCAATCTCTGAGGTGAGATTACATGTGAGCTACCTAGATGATCTCAAGGTGAGCTTAAGATGAGTTGATAAGGTAAGCTCAAGGAAAGTTGGCAAGGTGAGATGTCAAGGTGAGTTGGCTAGGTGAGTTGTCTTGATGAGCTCCCAGGTGAGCTCAAAGGTCAAGATTACTTGAGTGAGCTCCCAAAAGAGCTCAACTCAAGCTGAGCTACTTGAGCTGAGCTATTCGGTGAGCTCCTAGGTGAGCTACTAGGTGATCTCCTAAGTGAGCTACTTGGTGAGCTCCCAGGTGAGGACCCCAGGTGAGCTACTTGGCAAGATCATAAGTGAGATCAAGTCAACCTGACTCAGAAAAACTTCTCATGGTGAGCTTCCTAGGTGAGCTATTAGGAAACCTCCCAAGTGAGATTGTTAGGTAAGATTACTCGTAAAAACTCCAAGGTGAGCTACTAGAATGATATCAAGGTGAAAGTTGGCACGGTGAGCTCCTTAACAGGCTGGCAAGGTGAGCTCCCATGTGAGTTGGCAAGGTAAGCTACCAGGTGAGCTCCCACATGAGTTTTTAGGCAAGTCTGCTTGACAAGATCTTCTAGGTGAGCTCAATTTAAGGTGCTCGGCAAGCTCCTGGGTGACCTCAAGGTGAGCAAGTAAGGTGAGATCCTAGGTGAGTTTCTAAGAAAGCTCAAGTTGAGTTATTTGACGAGCTCCTAGGTGAGCTGCTTGCATGGAGATCTCAGTCGAGCTCCTAAGTGAGCTTACATGCTAGCTACCAGATGAGCTCAAGGTGAGTTGGCAAGGTGAGGTCAAGGTGAGTTGGAAAGGTGAGCTCAAGGTGAGTTGGTAAGGTGAGTTGTCAGGAAAGCTCCCAAGTGAGTTCCTATCCGAGTTACTCAACTGAGCTCCTCGGGTGAGCTCAACTCGAGCTTATCCATGAAAAAATATCAATCCTCTTCATGCCTAGGCTGCCAAGAAGACTACTTCATTTTTTTTAACCTTCTTGTCTCCATTCCAATGCTATCTTACCAAAGAATGTTCCATATGATATAAGCCCAAGTTTTGAATCAAATTAAAGTGAGTGTTCAAATTATTGAATTGCTTAGAATTCCTGAGCATATGAAGAGAGCATTCAAGTACTTGGGATTGAAATAAGAAAAGATTACCCCAAGCAATAAATGTAAATGTTGTTGAGAATCCTCTTCAAAATATTACTGGCCTTGAAACACCCACCACCAATGGTAGATTTTGGAGAGGCACCTGAAGTATATTTGGGAACATCCTTGGTTGATTCCCAATTGAATGTTGATCCATTCTTCACAACTTTGCTCATAAAAGATAGGTTGCTTCACAATTGCATGTTTGATTCTGGTGCATCATGTAATGTCATGCCTCTAGAAGTCATGAATGAGTTGGATATCAAGGTGAAAGTATCATATGGGAAGTGTACAGCCATGGATTCAAGGGAAGTGCTGGTTGTTGGATGTGTGAAGGGTTTAGTAGTGCAACTTGCAACCTATCTGGGTAAGAGTTCAAAACTTGATGTTGTAATTGTTGATTGCCCTACCAAATGGGGTATGCCTTTGTCAATAAAGTGGGCTATGAGTGTTGGTGGTAGTGTTCAAATGGACATGTCTTTTTCCATCATTCCCATTGAGGGCAGCCTTGTCAAACTCTATGGTGAAAATAAGATGTTACAATTGATTGAAGATCCCAACAATGATTCTTATGAAGTGTTGTTTGCTGATGTAGATGTTGACAACTTCATTGGTTTTGCTGATGGAAAGGAGAATAAGATGGAAAAATCAAAGTGCCTTGGTATGGTAGGTTCTCCATGGACATTACTATTTTATGGAGCTTGCTCCAAATTTGGCAATGGTGTTGGTATAGTGCTGGTTTCTCCTAGTTTGTAAGAGTTTCCTTTCCCCTTCAAGCTCAATTTTGAATGCACTAAAAACATTACTGAGTATGAGGAATTATTATTGGGATTAAGGATTGCATAGAAATATGGAGTGAAGGATATTTTTGCCAAGGGGTATTCAGAGCTAGGTTGTCAAGCAAGTAAGAAAGTTATATGCCACAAAAAATCAGCATATGAAACAATATAAGCATGTTGTTTGGGACTTGATTAAAATGTTTGATTCCTTTAACATTGTTTACCTTGATAGAAGTCTTAATGCTGCTGCTTATAAGTTGGCATGTCTTTGGTTCTAGATTTGACAGTTGTACCGCTTCACCTTTTTGTGAATATGACATTAAAGTGCTAATAAGGCCAAGTTGTCCTGGATAATGTGAAACATTGGTAGGGTTTTTGATAATGATGCGCAAGTGTTGAGATTCTTACAATGCCAAGGTGAGTTTACTATTTAGAATATTTATTGGGAAACTAATGGTATGAATGAATGAAGGTAGAGAAACTTTTTTTGACAAGGATATTATACAATTGAAGACAAAAACCATTCCCAAAGGTCTTGTTGCACTTGAATCCAATTTTAACAAACTGCTAATTGCATCATAAATAGAAAGATGTCTACTTCATAGAATGTGGAGGAGAACAACTTGGGAACTAAGGATAAACCAAGGAAGATCTAGTTGGGAAGCCATCTCAGAAAAGAGAAAAAATAGTCCTATGCCTATGTTTTAAAGAAGTATCAAGACTGCCTTGCCTGGTCTTATTCAGAGTTGAAGGCATATAGAGAAGATTTATTTCAGCATGAGATTCCTCTTGAGACCAAAACCAAACCATTTAGACAAAAACAAAGTCCTATTAACCCACTACTTTCCATGAAAATGCTAGAAGAATTGAAGAAATTGATAGATGGTGGCATCATTCAGCCTACTAGATACTCATCTTGGGTGGTAAACCTTATGCCAGTTAGAAAGAAGAACATAGAGATATCAGAATTTGTGTGGATTTTAGGAATATAAACAAAGCATCTATGAAGGAAAATTACCCCTTGCAAAACATGGAGAATATGCTGCAACTTATAATAGGGTCAGAGATGCTTTCTACTTTGGATGGTTTCTCTGGATACAATCAAGTAGTTGTCAAAGAATCAGAAAGACTTAAGACAGTCCTTCACTACTCCTTGGGGGACTTATGTTTTTGTAAGGATGCCTTTTGGATTGATTAATATTGGTGCTACTTTTCAAAGGGAAATGGATGTTTCCTTTGCTGGTTATATCAATGAATTTATTGTAGTTTACCAAGATGATGTGACTATTTTTTCAAGGCAATGCAAGTAGACCATTTGCAACACCTAGAGAAGATGCTAATTAGATGTAGAGAGTATGGCATTTCACTTAATCCAAAGAAATTTAATTTTGGCATACAAAAATGCCAAGCGTGTTGGGGCATATTGTCTCCAAAGAAGGTGTTATGATAGACCCTGAGAGAGTGGAAGCAATCAGCAAAGTTCCCATTCCAAGAACCAAGAAAGGTATCCAATCTTTCTTTGGCCAAATAAATTTCATTAGAAGGTTTGTTTCCAATTTTTCTAAGCTAACTCTTCCAATCACAATCATGCTAAGAAAGGATCAAGTTATCAAGTGGGAGGAGGCTACCATTCAAGATTTTGAAGGAATAAAGGATGTACTTAAGCATGCACCTTTTTTAGCAGCCCCAAACTACAAGAGACCTTTCCAAATATTTTCTTTTACCTCTGAATTTACTATTGCTTTAGTTTTGTTACAAAAGGATGAGAATGGAGATGAGAGGCCTATTGCCTTCTATAGAAAGGATTTACAAGTAGCTGAATTGAAGTATACAATCATGGAAAAATAGGCATTTGCATTGGTAAAAGCAACAAATATTTTCAGGCCCTATATACTAAGTTCAAAAGTTGTTGCTTATGTTCCCCACACCATGGTTAAAGACATCTTATCAGACATGGAGATATCAAGCAAGATATGTAGATGAGTCAACAAATTACAAGAATATGATATAGATATCCAAACAAAAAAGTTGGTAAGAGGTTTGGGTCTTGCCAAGCTCATGGCTGAGAGTAATTTGCAAGATGTAGAAGTAAATCAAATTAGAGGAAGAAAGGGATGGATTTTCTTGACAAATTGATGAGGTCTGAGTGGTACAAAGATGTGATCTTCTACCTTAGACACCTATGTTGTCCTAGTCACTTGAATAAAAATCAGAAAAGAGCCCTCAAGTTGGCTTCTCAGAAATATATCATAACAGACCTTGGGCTAGCTTGGAAGAACCCTGAAGGTGTCCTCTTGAAATGCATAACTGAAGATGAAGCTCCCAAGTTGATTGATAATTTCCATGGGGGATTTTGTGGAGGAAATTTTTCTAGGGAGAGTGACAGCACATAAGATTTTAAGAGCTGGTTATTGGTCACCTACTCTTTTTAAAGATGCAACCCAGTTAGTTAGAAAGTGTGATAGTTGCCAACATTTTTTAGGAAGATTGAAAGCTTCAGGCTCCCTTCCTTTGCAGCCTGTATCAATTGAAGCTCCTTTCAAATAATGGGGAATGGATTTCATTGGTGAGATTTTAGATCCTTCTAGTGCTGGTCATAAATGGATCCTTATAGCAACTGATTATTTTACAAAATGGGTTGAGGCAATTCCATCTAGAAAAGCAACACACCAAGTGGTAATGGATTTCTTATTGAATCATATCATATGTAGATTTGGAGTTCCAGTTAAGATTGTATCTAATAATTATCATGTGTTTTAGAGCCAAGCCTTTGATGGCAATGTGTAATGAATATGGGATAAATCTAACTTATTCTTCAAACTACAATCCACAAGGGAATGGACAAGCTGAGTCAAGTAATAAGAACTTTCTCAAGATCATCAGAAGGACCTTGGAAATCAACAAGAAGAAGTGGGGAGAGTAATTAAAATTTGTAGTTTGGGCTGATAGAATAACTCCTAAAAGAGCAACTTGTAAAAGCCCGTTTGAATTGGTATATGGAACTCAGGATTTACTGCCATTACACCTGCAATTATACACTTTTCAGTTTTCCCAGCAATTGGAAGATCATGAACATGGCCCATATGAATCAAGGATCAATAAAATCATTGAGTTGGATGAAGAGAGAAGAGATTCTCACCAAAGGCATATCAGATTTAGAGAAAAAATTGAAGAAATTGTTTGATAAGAAGGTCACTCCTAGAACCTTCAACATTGGAGATCTTGTTTTACTATGGGATAGTAGGCATGAAGACAAGGGAAAGCATGGCAAGTTTGATTCTCTATGGATGGGCCCTTATGCCATTGATATCAGGATTGGAGAGCATACATTCTTTCTCAAAGATTTGGATGGAGATTTGCTAGAGCTGCCTGTTAATGGTAGACATTTAAAACACTTCTTGGATTAAACCCCCAAGTGAGGTATGGACAAGTTGTACATTTTGTATATTCCTTTGTCTTGCTTTTCTTTTTTTGTTGTTGGCTTGTGGTTTTCCATTTTGTTCCTTGGTAACCATTTTTGGTCTGGTTTCTAGGTCTGTTTTTGGTGAAAGTTCTTGGTTTTTGGGTTGCATCTCTATTTTAACTCCTTGCCCAATGGATTTTTGGCACTTGGTCTACATTGTGATCTTGTGGCACTCACTGGGAGTGCCCATCCCCAAATAGTAGCCAATGTTGGTGCAAATTCTGGGTTTGCACACTTTTTCCTAATTCTCTATATCTATTTTACTCAAAAACATATTTTTGGCTCGAGCTGGTGACCTGCAACTTGATTTTTCTAGTTGAATGCCTTTGGAATACTCACAATCTTGTCATTCTGCCCTATATTGAAACAAATTTCCAAGTTCCCCTCTTTTGTGCCCTAATTTCTTCATTTTTTCAAGCCGAGTCATTTTCCCTTTGTCAAAATCATGAAAAGACTCGAAATGGATCAAGTTTGAGTTATTTTCTATTAAAATATCATGCCCCAAGTCAAAATCATTGTTAAATCATGTTTCATTGGATTCAAAACTGAAAAATCCACCTTCCTTGTGAAAAAATTCAATTTCTAGGGCATCCTTCTGTATATTTTTACATTTTGACGGGCATACGGGTGTCATTTTCCTGTCAAATTAATCATCACAAGACTTTTGGTGACATGGCAGGCTCCTATTGGTTGGGGATGTGTGGGAAAACATTACTAACTTGTCATTTTTTATTTTTTTTTACAAAAGGAAAATTTTTGCCCGAAGGCCCGCAATGAATGGTATGATGACACGTGGCTCAGAGGATAGGTGGAAGGGGGGTTTTATGAAAAGTTTGAAGTTTTTTAACTTCAAAATGTTGAAGTCAAAATTCTGCCCAAGGACCCGCATCGAATGGGATGAGGACACGTGTCTAGGGGAGCCAAGGAGAAGTAGGGTTCGGGATGTTTTTGGGATTTTTGCCTTCGGAGGAAAAATCTCAAAGTCAAATTTATGAACGAAGGTCCACAACAAATCACAGTGCGACACGTATGCAAAAGGTTGAAATGGATGGGTAGAAGTTTGAAGGAATTTTAAGTTTTTTAACTTCAAAGGGTAAAAGAATTTTTTGGGGCTGAAGTGCCGCCACCAATGAACAAAGGACACATGTCGAACATTTGACAGAGATTTGGAGCGTGGAGAAAAGATGGAAAATTTTCCAAACTTTGATAAAAAATTTCAAGGTGAAAAATGAACCCATGGAAAATTTGAAGGTCTCTCCCTCCATCTAATCAGGGGGGTGACACATGGCACTTTCCAAAAGTCAAAAAGGGGAGTGGGCCTACAGGAGGTTTTGTGCTCATGGAGGGTTGAAGGAAAAAATTGGAAGAGGTTGGCTCCACATCGAATGGGAGACCGCCACATGGTAGAGGAGATACCGGGTGTTCGGGCCCACGGGGTTTTCGGAGAAAATTTTATTTTCTCAAAAAAGGAGAAAAATTCATCATTTTGGCCCATGGTTTTTAGTAGGGCCCATAGGAGGACATGTGGCGTGTCCAGGGGGGCTCGTGGGGAAAATGTTCAAAATTTTCTTGAAGTCAAAAAGGTTCGAAATGCATTTTTTAAGGTTGGATGCCTGGTCCAATGGTATTTGGACATGTGTCCACCTTATCCAGAAGTCAAAGAAGATATTTTTGAGCCTACATGTCGAATCTCATCAAGACACATGGAGGGCGGAAATTTAAAGTTGATTTTAAATCGACGACAACTGTGCATTTTAGTTTTTTAGCCGCCATTGGAGCTCCAAAGAACTTGGAATCATCATTTTTGCACCAAATCACATGAAATTTTATATGAAATCACATCCCCTCGACCTTCTGGATGTAATGGCATCATTCATTTGAGCTATTTCAGTGCCCTATAGTGATTTTCATGAAATATTTTTCTCGGCCCTGTGTAAAAACATGAAAATTAAAAAAACTAAAAGTTACAGAGATGAAATGATGAAGGTAAAGGGTGGAAAATGATTGCAAATGCATGTTGGCATGGTGGAATGACAAAAATATGACCCTGGGATGGATAAGGATCCAAATCCATGTAATATTTTAAAATATTTGTGCATCTCTGGCATTTTACGAGTTGTTTTATAGTTTTATATCATTTTTCATCAAATGGATAAGGTTTTGTAACAAATTTGATCCCTTGAGCATATTCTTTACTTGGGATGCAAGGATCTAAGTGGGCATAGGGTATATTATGTAATTTGGAGGCATTTTGTAGAGTCTGTTGAGAATTTTAGAGAAAGAGAGAAGAATTAGCATGAGGAAAACTGGAAGAAGTCCATTTTCTTTTGGAGAAACTACCTGAGAGCCATTTTTTATTCCTATTTACATCAAATGATTCCTTGGCATTTGCATCAAATGTTCATCATGTTGAGTTTTTATAGTTTCAGGATAATGTAAAGCCATCAAAAAGCTTTGTAGATTATTGAGAATCTAAAAGTAACATTCCCCTTGCTTGTTCATATATTTGATCAAATTTTGAGATTATCTAAATAACATTTCCTTGGATTAACTGGTTTTATCTCTTGGCAAAGCTTGCATACACTTGTATTTTAGTATGTTTTCAATTTGTGTTTCATGCTCATGTTGTAATCTTGTGTTTGGGATATTTATTGGTCATACATGGTCTCATTTCTTATAGAGGGTTTGAAGGCATCTACAATCTTCCATTCAGAAGAGCATTCATTTGAGTGAAGATAAACAGATTTAAATTCATCTTACCTTCCTTGTAAATTGAGGGTGTTTGTAAACCTTTGGGTGTACCTTAGGTCATGATCTAACAAGGGTTTCTAAATGCTTCATTGATATTTTTTCTTCAAGCCTTTGTGGCAGGTTATCAAAGTTTGTATGGAATAGTGTAGATTTGGGCATCCATGTGTGCACACATCCTGGTTGAAAGAGCACTTCAAATTCATTGAAACATCTCTATTGTTTAGGTGTTGTAATTCATTTGCAAAGCTTCCCAAAGAAGCTGATGATTTCTAGCTACTCTTGTCCCAACATCTTAGGTCATCATAATTTCATTTTAAACTAACTCATCCTACCTACAATACCCCTACATTTTCATTGTGTGTCCACAAAAGAATTCAATCCTTTCACTAAAATGCACAAAGTTGATCAGGGTTTCATCATGTCTTTAGCAGCTCTAGTGAGTTTGTTTTGAAAACATTTCCATCATTTAGTAGTGACAACTCCTTTGAGTTTGGATAATGGATATTTGATCATGTTTTCACAAAGGCCTCTTCCATATCATATGCAAAACACAAGGATATCTCCATCTCCTTACCATATAGGGGCTGCAATATAGGTTCTCTTGCCTTGGTTGATAGGCACAACCTAAAATAGTGAGGGTTAGATCACAACCGTCTTGAAGGTGTATCCACTCCCTTAATTATTGAATGCAAACAAGAAGATAGGTGTGCTTCCCCAAGCTACAAATGACATTACAAAACATCTATCTATCCTCGAGTGTCTTGTGTAAGTTCATGATGATGTTCAAGTTATGAAGGAGATTAAATCTGGATACCAACAAGCTCAAGATGAAGCTGGCAAGGTGAGCTATCTAGGTGAGTTCCAGGTGAGTTTCTAGGAAATCTTCAAGTTGATTTTCTTGATAAGCTCCTAAATGAGCTACTTGTCTGAGCTTCCAGAGTGAGGTCCTAGGTGAGCTACTCGGTGAGATCCTAGGTGAGCTTAAAGGTGAGCTTGTTAGGTGAATCTCTTAGGTAAGCTTACTTACAAGCTACTAGATGAGATGCTCCAAACTGTGAGTTGGATAAGGTGAGCTCAAGGTGAGTTGGTAAGGTGAGCTCAAGGTGAGTTGGCAAGGTGAGCTATCAGGTGAGCTCCCTATGCAAGTTCCCAGGTGAGTTACTTGACGAGCTCCTAGGAAATCTCAAGTCCCAGTTGATCGAGTGAGCTCCCACAAGAGCTCCTGGGTGAGCTACTTGGCGAGCTATTCAGCGAGCTCTTAGAGTGAGCTACTAGGTAAGCTCCTAAGTGAGCTACTTAGACAAGCTCTTAGGAAAGGTTCCCTAATGAGTTACTCGGTGAGCTCACAAGTGAGCTCAAGTCAACCTACTTGGAAAACTACTTGAGCTCCTCAGGTCAACCTACTTAGGTGAGCTATTAGGTGAGCTCCCAGGGGAGCTATTAGGTGAGCTCCTAGGTGAGCTACTTGGGGAGCTGCTTGATGAACTCTGAGGTGAGCTACTCAGGATAAGTTTTGAGGTGAGTTGGCAAGGTGAGCTCCTCAGTGAGCTCAAGGTGAGCTAGTAAGGCAAGTTTGATAGGTGAGGTCCCATGTGAGTTGTCAGGGTGAGCTATCAGGAAAGCTCTCATGTGAGTTTTCAGGTGAGATACTTGATGAGCTCTCGGTTGAAATGCTCAAGTCGAGCTTGTCTTGGTGAGCTCCTGGGTGAGCTCAAGGTGAGCTGGAAAGGTGAGCTGTCAGGAGAGCTCCCAAGGTGAGTTTCCAGGGAAGCTCAAGTCAAGCTGCTCAATGATCTCCTGGGTGAGCTGCTTGTTGAGCTCCCATCCGAGCTCCTAGGTGAGTTACTCGAGTGAGCTCCCAGGTGAGATTACATGCAAGGTAATCTACCAAATGAGCTCAAGGTGAGTTAGCAAGGCGAGCTCAAGGAAAGTTTGCAAGGTGAGCTCAAGGCAAGTTGGAAAGGTGAGCTATCACGTGAGATCATAGGTAAGTTCCTAGGTGAGTTACTCAATGAGCTCCCTAGGTGAGCTCAGCTCAAGTTGATCATCGAGCTCCCAGAAGAGATACTTAGTGAGCTAATTTGTGAGTTGTTTAAGTAGCTCCCAGGCGAGCTACCAAGTGAGCTACTTGGTGAGATTCCAGGTGAGGTGCCTAGCAAGCTACTCAATGAACTTAGAGGTGAGCTACTAGATGAGCTCAAGGAAAGTTGGTAATGTGATCTCCTTAGTGAGCTCATTAGGTGAGCTGACAAGGTGAGCTGATAGGTGAGTTCCCATGTGAGTTGGTAAGGTGAGCTATCAGGTGAGCTCGAATGTGAGTTTTGTGGCGAGCTACTAGACGATCTCTAGTTGAGAGACTCAGAGAGCTCTTGGGTGAGCTAAAGGTGAGTTGGTAAGGTATTTTGTCAGGTGAGCTCCTAGGTGAGTTTCTATGTAAGCTCAAGTCAAGCTACTCGACAAGGACCTGGGTGAGTTGTTTACCAATCTCCTAGGTGAGCTACTCGGTGGGCTCTTAGGCGAGCTCAAAGGTGAGCTTATCAGTAATGTCTAAGGTGATATTATATGTGAGCTACTAGATGATCTCAAGGAGAGTTAGCAACATAAGCTATCAGGCAAGCTCCCAGGTGAGTTCCAAGCTGAGTTATTCAATAAGGTCTTAAGTGAGCTTAACCTGAGCTAATTGGTGAGCTCCCAGAAGAGCTCCTAGGTGAGCTACTTGGCAAGCTATTCGGTGAGATCCCAGGTGAGTTGCTAGGTGAGCTCCCAAGTGATTTACTTAGTGAGATCCTCGACAAGTTCACAAGCAAGCCATTAGATGAGCTTCTAGGTGAGCTATTAGGTGAGCTCCCATGTGAGATACTTGGTAATCTACTCCATGAACTCTGAGGTAAGATACCAGATGAGCTCAAGGTGAGATGGCAAGGTGAGCTCCTAAGTGAGCTCAAGGTGAGCTCCTAAGTGAGCTCAAGGTGAGTTGGAAAGGCAAGCTCCCATGTGAGTTTTCAGGGGAGCTACTTGATGAGCTTCTAGATGAGTTGTGAGTTTCCAGGTGAGTTACTTGACTAGCTCCTGGGTGATATGAACTCAAGATGATTGGCAAGCTCCCAGAAGAGGTCCTAAGGTGAGCTACTTGATAAGTTATTCGGTAAGCTTCTAGGCAAGCTACTAGGAGAGCTCCCAAGTAAGCTACTTGTCAAGCTCCCATGCGAGGTCCCTAGTGAGATGCTCGATGAGCTCACAAGGAAGCTCAAGTCAACCTACTCGATGAGATACTTGGTGACCTCCCAGGTGACCTATTAGGTGAGCTCCTTGGTGAGCTACTTGGCGAGCTACTCGATGAACTCTGAGGTGAGCTACCAAACAAGCTCAAGGTGAATTAGCAAGATGATCTCCTAAGTGAGCTCAAGGTGAAATAGAAAGGTGAGCTCCCACATGAGTTTCTGGGTAAGCTATTAGGAGAGCTCCCATTCAAATTTTTGGGTGAGCTAATTGATGAGCTCTTAAGTGAGCTCAAGTTGAGCTGCTTGGTGAGCTCCTGTGTGAGCTCAAGGTGAGATGGAAAGGTGAGCTGGAAAGGTGATATCCCAGGTGAGTTTTTGGGAAGCTCAAGTCAAGCTATTTACCGAGATCCCAGATGAGCTCAAAGGTGAGCTTGTTGGAAATCTCTGAGGTGAGCTTACATGCGAGCTACCAGATGAGCTTAATGTGAGTTAACAAGGTAAGCTCAAGGGTAGTTGGTAAGGTGAGTTGTTAGGTGATTTCCCAAGTGAGTTACTTGATGAGCTCCTAGGTGAGCTCAACTTGAGATGATCGGTGAGATCCCAAAAGAGCTCTTATGTGAGCTACTTGGGGAGCTGTTTGGTGAGCTCCAAGGTGATCTTGTAGGTGAGCTCCCAAGTGAGCTACTTTTCGATCTCCTAAGCAAGGTCCCTGGTTATTGAGGTCATAAGTGCGATCAAATCAACCTACTCGGTGAGCTCCCAAGTGATCAGTTAGGTGAGCTCCCAGGTGAGCTATTATGTGAGCTCCCAGGCAAGGTACCTGGTGAGCTACTCGACGAACTCCGAGGTGAGCTACCATATGAGCTCAAGGTGAGTTGGTAACATGAGCTCCTCAGTGAGCTTAAGGTGAGCTAACAAGGTGGGTTGATAGGTGAGCTCCCCTATGAGTTTCTGGGTGAGCTATCAAGTGAGCTCTCATGTGAGTTTCTAGGTGAGCTATCAGGTGAGCTCCCATGCGAGTTTTAGGGTGAGCTATTCGACAAGCTCCCAAGTGAGCTCAAGTCGAGCTATTGAGCGAGCTCCTATGCAAGTTTAAGGCAAGTTGGAAAGGTGAGTTGTCAGGTGAGCTCCCACATGAGATTCTTGGTAACTTCAAGTCAAACTTCTCGATGAGCTTGTATGTGACCTACTTTCTGAGCTCCTAGGTGAGCTATTCGATGAGCTCCCAGATGAGCTCAAAGGTAAGCTTATCGGTAATCTCTAAGGTGAGCTTACATGTAAGCTATAAGATGATCTCAAGGTGAGTTACTTGATGAGATCTCAGGTGAGATCAACTTGAGCTGATCAGTGAGCTGTGAGAAGAGATCCTAGGTGAGCTACTTAGTAAGCTATTTTGTGAGCTCCCAGGTGATCTAATAGGTGACCTGTTAGGTGAGCTCCCAGGTGAGCTGTTAGTCAAGTTCCTAAATAATATACTTTGTGAGCTACTTGATGAAGTCTGATAGGGGAGCTGATAGGGGAGCTCCCATCTCAGTTGGGAAGGCAAGCTATCAGGTGAGATCCCATGCACATTTTTGGGTGATTTGCCTAATGAGATCCTAGGTGAGCTCAAGTCAAGATGCTGAGCAAGATCTTGGGTGTGCTCAAGGTGAGCTTGTAAGGAGAACTGTCAGGTGAGCTCCCAGGTGAGTTTTCAGGAAAGCTCAAGTTGAGATGCTTGACAAAATCCTAGGTGAGCTCCCAGCAGAGCTAAAAGGTGAGCTTCTCAGAAATATCTGAGGTGAGCTTACATGCGAGCTACCAGATGAGCTGGCAAGGTGAGCTCAAGGTGAGTTAATAAGGCGACCTGTTAGGTGAGCTCCCAGGTGAGTTCCTAGGTGAGTTACTTGAAGAGCTCCCAGGTGATCTCAACTCGAGCTAATCAACGATCTCCTATAAGATCTCCCAGGTGAGCTTGTTGGTAATCTCTAAGGTGAGCTTACATGTAAGCTACCAGATTAGCTTAAGGTGAGTTAGGAAGGTGAGCTCAGGGTTAGTTAGCAAGGTGAGCTCAAGGTGATTTGACAAGGTGAGCTATCAGGTAAGCTCTAAGGTGAGTTCCTAGGTGATTTACTTGAAAAACTACTCAGCAAGCTCATAAGAAAGCTCAAGTCAACCTACTGAGAGAGCTACTTGGTGATCTTCCAGGTGAGCTATTAGGTGAGTTCCATGGTGAGATGCTAGGTGATCTACTTGGTGAGCTACTCAATGAACTCCAAGGTGAGCTACCAAATGAGCTCAATGTAAGTTGGAAAGGTTAACTCCTCAACGAGCTCAAGGTGAGCTGGTAAACTGAGTTGATAGGTGAGCTCCCTTACGAGTTGGTAAGGTGAGTTGTCAGGTGAGCTCCCATGTGAGTTTACAAGTGAGATGCTTAATGAGCTCCCAATCGAGCTCAAGTTGAGATGCTTGGGAAGCTCAAAGTGAATTTAGCAAGGTGAGATGGCATGCAAGCTCCCAGGTGAGTTTCTAGGCAAGCTTTACTTGAGCTACTCAATGAGGTCCTAGGTGAGCTACTTGCTAAGCTCTCGGTTGAGCTCCTAGGTGAGCTACTGGGTGAGCTCCTAGGTGAGCTCAAAGTCAAGATTGTTGATAATATCTAAGGTAATCATACATGGGAGCAACTAGATGAGCTCAAGGTGAGTTGGAAAGGTGAGCTATTAGGCTAGCTCCAGGTGAGTTAACAGGTGAGGTACTCGAAAAGCTCCCGGGTGAGTTCAACTCAAGGCAATCGGTGAGCTCCCAAAAGAGATCCTAGGGAAGCTACTTTGCGAGCTATTTGGTGAGCTCCCAGGTGAGCTGCTAGTCGAGCTCCGAAGTGAGCTACTTGGTAAGCTCCCAGGTGAGGTCCCCGGTGAGTTTTTTGGCAAGCTCACTAGTGAGCTCACAAGTGAGCTTAATTCAACCTACTTAGCAAGCTGCTTAGTGAGCTCCTAGGCAAGCTGCTTGACAAGCTACTTGAAAATTTTTGAGACGAGCTACAAGATGAGCTCAAGGTTAGTTGGGAAGGTGATCTCCTCAGTGAGCTTAAGGTAATTTGTTAAGGTGAGCTCCCATGATAGTTTTTGGGTGAGCTTCTTGATAAGCTTCTGGGTGAGCTCAAGTCAAGCTACTCGGTGAGCTCCTAGGCGAGCTCAAAGTGAGCTGGCAAGTTGAGCTATCAGGTGAGATCCCAGGTGATTTTTTGAGAAAGCTCAAGTTGAGATGGTTGATGAGCTCTTGGGTGAGCTACTTTTTGAGCTCCCAACCAAGCTCCTAGTTGAGCTCAAAGGTGAGCTGAAGGTGAGTTAGCAAGGTGAGCTCAATGTGATTTGGGAAGGCAAGCTCAAAGTGCATTAGAAAGGTGAGCTATCAAGGAAGCTCCTACGTGAGTTACTTGATGACCTCCCACGTGAGCTCAACTTGAGCTAATCTGTGAAATCCCAGAAGAGCTCAAGGTGAGCTACTTGGCAAGCTATTCACTAAGCTCCTAGATAAGCTGCTAGGTGAGCTCCCAAGTGAGCTACTTGGTGAACTCCTATATGAGGTACCTAATGAGCTGATTGGAAAGTTCACATGCGAGATCAAGTCAACCTACTCACTGAGCTACTAGGTTAGCTATTAGGTGAGTTCCCAGGAGATCTATTAGGCAAGCTCCTAGGAGAGCTACGCAGAGATTTACTCGATGAACTCCGAGGTGAGCTACAAGATGAGATCAAGGTGAGTTAGTAATGTGAGCTCCTTACTGAGCTTAATGCAAGCTAGCAAGGTAAGATCCCATGTGAGTTTTCAAGGCGTGCTATCAGGTGAGCTCCCATGTGAGTTTTCAGGTAAGTTAGTTGATGTAATCACGGGTGAGCTCAAGTTTAGTTACTCGGAAAGATCTTGGGCAAGCTCAAGGAAACTTGGCAAGGTGAGCTGTAAGGTGAGATCCCAAGTGAGTTTCCAGGAAAGCTCAAGGTGAGCTCTTAGGTGAGGTCCCTATTGAGCTATTTTGCAAATTCACAAGTGAGTTCACAAGTGAGCTTAAGCCAACCTACTTAGAGAGCTTCTCGGTGATCTCCCAGGTGAGCTACTTGGTGAACTTCTCGATGAAATCTGAGGTGAGCTTCCAAACAAGCTCAAGGTGAGTTTTCAAGGTGAGATCCTTAGCAAGCTCAAGGTGATCTAGTAAGGTGAGATCTCATGTGAGTTTCTGGGTGATATGTACATTGAGTTTTTGGGTGACCTGCTCGGTGAGCTCTTGGGTGAGCTCAAGGTGAGCTGTCAGGTGATCTCTAAGGTGAGTTTCTGGATAAGCTCAAGTCAAGCTACTTGCTGAGATCCTAGCTAAGCTCCTATGTGAGCTACTCGATGAGCTCCCAGGTGAGCTATAAGGGGAGCTTATCAGTAATCTCTAAGGTAAGCTTACATGTGAGCTACCAGATGAGCTCAAGGTGAGCTGTCAGGTGAACTCTTAGGTGAGTTCCTAGGTGAGTTACTAGAAAATATCCCCCATGACCTCAACTCAAGTTGATTGGTGAGCTCCCAGAATACCTCCCATGTGAGATACTTGGTGAGTTGTTCAGCAAGTTTCTAGGTGAGCTCCCAAGCGAGCTACTTGGTAAACTCCTAGGCGAGGTCCCTAGTGAGATACTCAGTGAGCTCACAAGTGAGCTCAAGTTAACCTAATTGGTGAGATTATCGATGAGCTCCCAAGTGAGGTATTAGGTGAGCTCTGAGGTGACCTGTTAGGGAAGCTCCCAGGTGAGCTACTTGGTGAGTTGCTTGATGAAATCTAAGGTGAGATACTAGAAAAGCTCAATGTGGGTTGACAAGGTGAGATCCTGAGAAAGCTTAGGGTGAGCTGGCAAGGTGACATGATAGGTAAGCTCCCAAGAAATTTGGTAAGGTGAGATCTTATGTGAGTTTCTATGAGAGCTACTTGATGTGCTCTTGGGTGAGCTCAAGTCGAGCTGCTTTGCGAGCTTCTGGGTGAGCTCAAGTATAGATGCTCGGTGAGATCCTAGGTGAACTCAAGGTGAGATTTTAGGTGAGATCCTAGGTGAGCTACTTTCCAAGCTCCCAGCCAAGCTCCTAGGTGAGCTACTCAGTGAGCTCCTAGGCGAGCTCAAAGGTAAGCTTTTCTGTGATCTCTGAGGTGAGATTACATGTGAGCTACCAGTTGAGCTCAAGGTGAGTTGCCAAGGTGAGCTTAAGGTGAGTTAGTAAGGTGAAATCAAGGTGAGTTAGTAAGATGAGCTATCAGGTGAGCTCCTAGTTGAGTTCCCAGGTGAGTTACTCGACGAGCTCCTAGGTGAGCTCAACTTGAGATGATCGATGAGATCCCAGGAAAGATGTTAGACAAGCTCCCAAGTGAGCTCCTAGGTAAGCTACTTGGAAAGCTCAAGTGAACCTAATAAGTGAGCTACTCGGTGAGCTCCTAGGTGAGCTATTGGGCAAGCTCCCAGGTGAGCTCCTAGGTGAGCTACTTGGATATTTTCTCAAAAAAATCCAAGGTGAGCTACCAGATGAGCTCAGGGTGAGTTGGCAATGTGAGGTCCTTAGTAAGCTCAATGCGATCTGGCAAGGTGATCTCCCATGTGATTTGGCAAGGCATGCTATCAGGTGAGCTCCCATGTGAGTTTTCAGGTAAGCTAATTGATGAACTCATGGGAAAAATCAAGTCGAGTTGCTCAACAAGCTCCTTGGAAAGCCCAAGGAAAGCTAGCAAGGTGAGTTCCTAGGTGAGTTTCTAAGTAAGCTCAAGTCGAGCTGCTCGATGAGCTCATAGGTGAGCTACTTGTTGAGCTCCCAGGGGAGCTCCCTGGTGAGCTACTCTGTGAGCTCCCAGGTGAGCTCAAAGGTGAGCTTGTTGGTAATCTATGAGGTGAGCTTAAATGTGAGCTACCACATGAGCTCAAGGTGAGTTGGCAAGGTGAGCTGTCAGGTAAGCTCCCAGGATAGTTATCAGGTGAGTTACTTGACAAGCTCCCAGGTGAGCTCAACTTGATCTGATAGGTGAGTTCCTAGAAGATTTCCCAGGCAAGCTACTTGGAAATTTATTCGATGAGATTCTAGGTGAGCTGCTAGGTGAGGTTCCAAGTGAGCTACTTGGTGAGCTCGCAGGTGAGATGCTCGGAAAACTCACAAGCAAGGTCACAAGTGAGATTAAGTCAACATACTCAGAGAGCTACTCGGTGGGCTCCCAGGTGAGCTACTTGGTGAGCTACTCAATTAACTCTGAGGTGAGCTACTAGATGAGCTCAAGGTGAGTTGGAAAGGTGAGCTCCTTAGCGAGCTCAAGGCGAGCTGGTAAGGTGAGCTCCCATGCGAGTTTCTGGGTGAGCTGTAAGGTAAGTTTTTGGGAAAGCTGTATGACGAGATCTTGGGTGAGCTCAAGGTGAGTTGGAAAGGTGAGCTATCAAGTGATCTCTGAGGTGAGTTTCTAGACAATCTCAAGTTGAGCTACTTTTCTAGCTCCCAAGTGAGTTGTTCGGTGAGATCCCAAGTGAGCTACTAGGAAAGCTTTGAAGCAAGTTACTTGTCAAGCTCCTAAGAGAGGTCCCTGGTGAGC
Organism: Taxus chinensis; assembly: GCA_019776745.2. Taxonomy (NCBI): domain Eukaryota; kingdom Viridiplantae; phylum Streptophyta; class Pinopsida; order Cupressales; family Taxaceae; genus Taxus; species Taxus chinensis. Next base: position 905,168,866 of record CM034151.1, on the reverse strand, counting down.
TTCTTGGAAAGCTCACAAGTGAGCTCAAGTTAACCTACTTGGTGAGCTCCCAAGAAAGCTATTATGTGACCTCCCGAGCGAGCTACTTAGTGAGATGCCTGATGAACTCTGAGGTGAGCTACAAGACAAGCTCAAGGTGAGTTGGTAAGGTGAGCTCCTAAGTGAGCTTAAGGTGAGTTGATGAGTGAGCTCCCATGTAAGTTAGTAAGGCAAGATCCCATGTGAGTTTTTGGGTGAGCTACTTGATGAGATCCTAGGTGAGCTCAAGTCAAGCTACTAAGAAAACTCCTGGGAGAGCTCAAAATGAGTTGGAAAGGTGAGTTTTCAGGTGAACTCCTGGGTGAGCTACTTTCTGAGGTCCATGTCGAGCTTCTAGGTGAGCTTCTCAGTGAGCTCCTAGGCGAGCAAAAAGGTGAGCTTGTCAGTAATCTCTAAGGTGAGATTACATGGGAGCTACCAAATGAGGTCAAGACAAGTTGGAAAGGTGAGCTTAAGGTGAGTTAGCAAGGTAAACTCAAGGTGAGTTGGTAAGGTGAGCTATCAGGTGAGCTCCTAGTCAAGTTCCTAGGTGAGTTACTCGACGAGCTCCCGGGTGAGCTCAACTCAAGCTAATTGGCGAGCTCCAAGAAAAACTCCCAGTTGAGCTACTTGGCAAGTTATTTGGTGAGCTCCTAAGCAAGATGCTAGGTGAGCTCCCAAGTGAGATACTTGGTGAGCTCCCAGGTGAGGTCACTGATGAGCTACTCAGTGAACTCATAAGCGAGCTCAAGTCAACCTACTCATCGAGCTACTTGGTGAGCTCCTAGGTGAGCTGTTAGGTGAGCTCCCAGGTGAGCTATTAGTCGAGCCCCTAGGTGAGCTCCTAGGTGATCTACTCAGTTAAATCCCATGTGAGCTCAAAGGTGAGCTTTTCGGTAATCTATGAAGTGAGCTTACATGTGAGCTACGAGATGATCTCAAGGATAGTTGGCAAAGAGAGCTCTAGGTGAGTTAGCAAGGTGAGCTATCAGGTGAGTTCCTAGGATAGCTACTTGACAAGCTCCCAGGTGAGCTCAACTCGAGCTGATCAATGAGATCCTAGAAGAGCTCCTAGATGAGCTACTTGGTAACTTGTTCAGGGAGATCCCAGGTGAGTTGCTAGGTGAGCTCCCAAGTGTGCTACTTGGTGAGCTCCCAGGTAAGGTCCCCAACAAGCTCAAAAGTGAGCTTAAGTAAACCTACTCATTAAGCTACTCAGTGAGCTCCCAGGTGAGTTATTACGCAAGCTCCCAGGTGACCTGCTAGGTGATCTCCCAGGTAAGCTATTAGGTGAGCCTCTAGGTGACCTACTTGGCTTGCTACTCGAAAAACTCTGAGGTGAGCTACCAAACGAGCTCAAGGTGATTTGGCAAGGTGAGTTCCTCACTGAGCTTAAGGAAAGCTATCAAGGTAAGCTGATAGGTGAGCTTCCATGTGAGTTGGTAAGGTGAGCTGTCAGGTGAGCTCCCATGATAGTTTTCAGCTAAGCTGCTTGACAAGCTCCCAGGTGAGCTCAAGTTGAGTTGCTCGGAAAGCTCTTGGGTGATCTCAAGGAAAGCTATCAAGTGAGCTCCCAAGTTAGTTTCCAGGTAAGCTCAAGTCGAGCTACTCAATGAGCTCCTGGGTGAGCTACTTTCTGAGCTTCTAGTCGATCTCCTAGGTGAGCTCAAAAATGATCTCAAAGGTGAGCCTTTCATAAATCTCTAAGGTGAGCTTACATGTGAGCTACTAGATGAGCTCAAGGTGAGTTGGTAAGATGAGCTTTCAGGTGACCTCCTAGGTGAGTTACTTGATGAGCTCTCGGGTGAGCTCAACTTGATCTGATCCTTGAGCTCCCAGAAGAGCTCCCAAGTGAGCTACTTTGTGAGTTGTTAGGTGAGCTCTCAAATGAGCTCCTAGGTGAGCTCCCAAGTAAGCTACTTGAGGAGCTCCCAGATGAGGTCCCCAGTGAGCTACTCATCAATCTCACAAGCAATATATCAAGTGAGATCAAGTCAACCTACTTGGCGAGCTACTCGGTGAGGTCTTAGGCAAGCTATTAGGTGAGCTCCCGGGTGAGCTACTTGGCGAGTTTCTCGAAAAACTCCAAGGAGAGCTACTAGATGAGCTCAAGGTGAGTTTTTAAGGTGAGCTCCTCAGTGAGATCAAGGTGAGCTAGCAAGGTGTGATGATAGGTGAGCTCCCATATGATTTGATAAGGTGAGCTCTAATGTGAGTTTTCACACAAGATGCTTGACGAGCTCCCAGTTGAGCTAATCAATGAGCTTCTGGGCAAGCTTAAGGAAAGTTGGTAAGGGAAGCTATCCGGTGAGCTCCCGGGAAATTTTTCAGGTAAGCTCAAGTCAAATTGGTTGAAAATATCCTAGGTGAGCTGCTTGTCGAACTCCCAGCCTAGCTCCTAGGTGAGCTGTTAGGTGAGCCATTTGGCAATGTGAGATCAAGGCAAGTTGGTATGGTGAGCTGTCAGGTGAGCTCGTAGGTGAGTTCCTAGGTGAGTTACTTGATGAGATCCTATGTGAACTCATCTTGACCAACCTAAAAAACTTTGAGGCAACCTACCTTTCGAGCTTAACGTGAGTTGGCAAGATGAGTTCCTCATCGAGCTCAAGGTGACCTAGTAAGGTGAGCTAATAAGTGAGATCCCATGCAAGTTAGCAAGGTGAGCTGTCAGGTGAGCTCCCATGTGAGTTTTTGGGCAAGCTAATTGACGAGCTCACAGGTGAGCTCAAGTCAAACTTCTCACCAAGTTCCTGGGTGAGCTCAAGGTGAGCTAACAAGGCAAGCTGTCAGGTGAGGTCCTAGGTGAGTTTTTGGGAAATCTCAAGTTGAGCTACTCAACAAGCTCTTAGATGAGATACTTTTTGAGCTCCTAGCTAAGCTACTTAGTGAGATCCTAGGTGAGGTGAAAGGTGAGCTTGTCGGTAATCTCTTAGGTGAGCTTACATGCAAGCTACCGGATGAGATCTAGGTGAGTTGACAAGGTGAACTCAAGGTGAGTTGGCAAGGTGACCTCAAGGTGAGTTAGCAAGGTGAGCTATCAGGTGAGCTCTGAGGTGAGTTCCCAGGTGAGTTACTTGATAAGCTCCTGGGAAAGCTCAACTCGAGTCAATCGACTAGCTCCCAGAAGAGCTCCTTGGTGAGCTATTTACCGAGCTCCTAGAAGAGCTACCAGGTGAGCTCCCAAACAAGCTACTTAGTAAGCTCCCAGGTAAGGTTCCTAGTGAGCTACTTGGTAAGATCATATGTGATCTCAAGTCAACCTACTCGGCAAGCTTCTCGGTGAGCTCCAAGGCAAGTTCTTTGGTGAGGTCCTAGGTGAGCTACTCGATGAACTCTGAGGTGAGCTACAAGACAAGCTCAAGGTGACTTGGTAAGGTGAGCTCCTCATTGAGCTCAAGGTGAGCTGATAGGAAAGCTCCCTTGTGAGTTGGCAAGATGAGTTATCAGGTGAGCTCCCATGCGAGTTGGCAAGGTGAGGTACTTGGTGAGCTACTCAAGGAACTCCAAGGTGAGCTACTATATGAGCTCAAGGTGAGTTAGCAAGGTGAGCTCCTCAGTGAGCTGACAAGGTGAGCTGATATATGAGCTCCCATGCAAGTTTCTCGGTGAGCTATCAGGTGAGATCCCATGTGAGTTTCTAAGTGAGTTGTCAGGTGAGCTCCCATGTGAGTTTTAGGGTGAGCTATTTGATGAGCTCCAGCATGAGCTCAAGTCAAGCTACTCAACGAGCTCTTGGGTGAGATTAAGGTGAGTTGGAAAGGCAAGATCGTAGGAAAGATTCTAGGTAAGCTCAAGTCGAGGAGCTTGATGAGCTCTTAGGTGAGTTGTTTGCTGAGCTCCCTGCCGAGCTCCTAGGTAAGCTGCTCAGTGAGCTCCTACGTGAGTTCAAAGGTGAGCTTTTCAGTAATCTCTAAGGTGAGCTTACATACGAGCTACCAGATGAGCTCAAGGTTAATTGGCAAGGTGAGCTTTTAGGTGAGCTATCAGGTGAGTTCCCAGGTGAGTTACTTGATGAGCTCCTAGGTGAGCTAATCTTGAGCTAATCGGTGAGCTAGTTGGAAAGGTCCCAAGTGAGATCCCTAGTGAGCTACTCGATGAGGTCACAAGTGGGCTCAAGTCAACCTACTCAGCAAGTTACTTGGTGAGCTCCTAGGTGAGTTGTTAGGCGAGCTCCCATGTGAGCTATTAGTTGAGTTGCCAAGTGAGCTACATGGTGAGCTTCTCGATGAACTCTGATAGGGGAGCTGATAGGGGAACTCCCATGTGAGTTGGTAAGGAAAACTGTTAGGAAATCTCCCATGCATGTTTTCAAGTGAGCTACTTGATGAGCTCTTGTGTGAGCTCAAGTTGATCTGCTAAGCAAGCTCCTAGTTTTTCTCAAGGTGAGCTTGTAAGGTGAGATGTCAAGTGAGATCCTAGGAGAGTTTCTAGGTAAGCTTAAGTTGAGCTGCTCGACGAGCTCCTGGGTGGGATGCTTATTGAGCTCCTAGGTGAGCTCTTAGGTGAGCTCAATGGCAAGCTTGTCAGCAATCTCTGAGGTGAACTTACATTCGAGCTACTAGATGAGCTCAAGGTGATCTGGAAAGGAGAGCTAAAGGTGATTTGACAAGGTGAGTTGTTAGGTGAGTTCCCAGGTGAGTTCCTAGGTGAGTTACTCAAGGAGCTCTTGGGTGATCTCAACTCAAGCTTATTGGTAAGCTCCCATAAGAGCTCCTAGGAAAGCATTTCCGTAATATTTGAGGTGAGCTTACATGCGAGCTACCAGATGAGCTCAAGGTGAGTTGGCATGGTGAGCTCAAGGTGAGTTGGCAAGGTGAGCTATCAAGTGAGCTCAAAGGTGAGTTCCCAGCTGAGTTATTTGACAAGCTACTGAGTGAGCTCATAAGCAAGCTAAAGTCAACCTACTCGGAGAGCTACTCGATGATCTCCCAGGTGAGCTATTAGGTGAGTTCTTTGGCGAGCTATTAGGTGAGATAATTGGAGAGCTACTTGATGAAATCTAAGGTTAGCTACTAGATGAACTCAAGGTGAGTTGGCAAGGTGAAATCCTCAGTGAGTTTAAGGTGAGCTAGCAAGCAGAGCTGATAGGTGAGCTCCCATGCGAGTTGGCAAGACGAGTTGTCAGGTGAGCTCCCATTTGAGTTTTTGAGTGAGCTACTTGACGATCTCTCGATCAAGCTCAAGTCAAGCTTCTCAGTGAGCTTAAAGTGAATTTTTAAAGGTGAGATTTCATATGAGCTCCTTGGTGACTTTCTAGGCAAGCTTAACTCGAGCTAATCAATGAGCTCCTAAACGAGCTACTTGCTAAGCTCCCAGCTGAGCTCCTAGGTTAGCTACTCGGTGACCTCCTAGGTGAGGCTCAAAGGTGAGCTTGTTGGACATCTCTGAGGTAAGATTACATAGGAGCTACCAGATGAGCTCAAGATGAGTTGGTAAGGTGAGTTGGTTAGGGCTAGCTCCCAGGTGAGTTACCAGGTGAGTTACTCGATGAGATCGTGGGTGATCTCAACTCGAGGTAATCGGTGAGCTCCTAGAAGAGCTCTAAAGTGAGCTACTTTGCAAGTTGTTCAGTGAGCTCCCAAGCAAGTTTCTAGGTGAGCTCCCAAGTGAGTTACTTGGCAAGGTCCCAGGTGAGCTACCTTGTGAGCTACTCAGCAAGCTCACAAATGAGCTCAAGTCAACCTACTTGGCGAGCTACTCAAGTGAGCTCCCAGGTGAGCTTTTAGGTAAGCTCCTAGGTGAGCTACATGGTGAACTACTTGATGAACTCTGAGGTGAGCTACCAGATGAGCTCAAGGTGAGTTGGGAAGGTGAGCTCCTTAGTGAGCTCAAGGCGAGTTATTAAGGTGAGCTGATAGGTGAGCTCCCATGCAAGTTTCTCAGTGAGCTATCAGGTGAGCTCCCATGTGAGTTTTTGAGTGAGCTACTTGATGATCTCCTGGGTGAGCTCAATTCAAGCTGATTGGTGAGCTCCTAGGTGAGTTGAATGTGAGCTGGAAAGGTGAGCTATCAGGTGAGCTCCCAAGTGTGTTTCTAGAAAAGCTCAAGTCAAGCTTCTTGACGAGCTCCTGGGTGACTTACTTTCCGAGCTCCAAGCTAAGGTCCTAGGTTAGATGCTTAGTGAGCTCCTGGATAAGCTCAAAGTTTATCTCAAGGTGAGTTGGCAAGGGGAGCTCAAGGTGATTTGGGAAGGTGAGCTCAAAGGGATGTTGGCAAGGAAAGCTTTCAGGTGACCTCAAACAAGTTCCCTAGGTGAGTTAATCGACGAGCTCTTGAGTGAGCTCAACTCAAGATAATCGTCGAGCTCCCAGAAGAGACTCCCAGGTGAGCTACTTAGCAAGCTATTTAGTGAGCTCCCATGAAAGCTTCTAGGTGATCTCCCAATTGAGCTACTTGGTGAGCTTCTAGGTGAGGTCCCCGGCTTGCTGATTGGTGAGCTCACAAGTGATCTCAAGTCAACCTACTCGGTGAGCTCCTAGGTGAGCTATTAGGTGAGCTCCTTAGGTGAGCTACTAGGTGAGATCCTAGGAGATCTACTTGGATATTTTCTCTATGAACTCTAAGGTGAGCTACCAGACTGAGCTCAAGGTGAGTTGGCAAGGTGAGGTCCTTAACGAGCTTAGTGTGAGTTGACAAGGCAAGCTCCCATGTGAGTTGGTAAGGCGATGCTATCAGGTGAGCTCCCATGTGAGTTTTTTAGGTGATATGCTTGACAAAATGATGTGTGAACTCAATTCATGTTGCTTGGCAAGCTCCTAGGTGCAAGCTCCAGGTAAGATAGTAAGGAGAGCTCCTAGGCGAGTTTCTAGGTAAGCTCAAATCGAGCTGCTGGACCAGAACCTAGGTGAGCTACTTACTAAGCTCCTAGCCGAGCTCCTAGGTGAGCTACTCTTTGAGCTCCCCAGGTGAGCTCAAAGGTGAGCTTGTTGGAAATCTCCTGAGGTGATCTTACATGTGAGCTACTAGATGAGCTCAAGGTGAGATCAAGTTGAGTTAGATAGGTGAGCTCTATGTGAGTTGAGAAAGGTGAGCTATCAGGTGAGCTCTCATCGTGAGTTTCCCAGGGGAGTTACTCGAAAACATCCTAGGTGAGCTACTTGGTGAGATTCTAGGTGAGCTCCTGGGCGAGAGCTCTAAGCGAGCTACTTGGTGAGCTCCCAAGCAAGTTCCCTGGTGAGCTACTCACGGAAGTCACAAGTGAGCTCAAGTCAACCTACTTGGTGAGCTCCCAGGTGAGCTACTCTCCAAGCTACGCAATGAACTTTGTGACAAGCTACCAGACGAGATCAAGGTGAGTTGGTAAGGTGAACTCCTTATCAAGCTCAAGGTGAGCTACCATACGAGTGAGATGGGTGAGATGTAATTCAAGTTTTTGGTTGAGTTGCTTGGCGAGCTCTTGGATGAGTTCCAACGTGAGCTAACAAGGTGAGCTGTCAAGTGATCTTTGAGGTGAGTTCCTAGAAAAGGTCAAGTCAAGCTACTTATGGAGCTCCCAGCCAAGATCTTCTAGGTGAGCTTCTCAATGTAAGCTCCTAGGTGATCTTGTCTTTAATCTCTATAGGTGAGCTTACATCTGAGCTACCAAATGAGCTCAAGGTGAGTTGGCAAGGCAAGCTCAAGGGTGAGTTGGTAAGGCAAGCTCAAGGTTAGTTAGTCAGGTGAGCTGTCAGGTGAGCTCCTAGGTCAGTTAATCAATGAGCTCCCGTGTGAGCTCAACTCAAGCTTATCGGTGAGCTCCTAGAAGAACTTCCTAGGTGAACTACTTGGTGAGCTATTCAGTGAGCTCCCAGGTGAGCTTATAGGTGAGCTCCCAAGTGAGGTACTTAGTAAGCTCCTAGGCAGGTTCCTAGGTGAGTTTCTCAGTGAGCTCATAAGTGAGCTCAAGTTCAACCTACTTGATGAGCTCCCAAGTGAGCTGTTAGGTGAGATCCTAGGTGAGCTACTTGGTGAGCTGTTCAGACGACCTCATGAGGTGAGCTACCAAACAAGTTGAAGGTGAGTTGGCAAGGTGAGAAACTAAGTGAGCTCAAGGAAAGATGGCTTGGTGAGTTGATAGGAAAGTTCCCATACAAGTTTAGTAAGGTGAGCTTTTAAGTGATTTCCCAGATGAGTTACTTGATGAGCTCTTGGATGAGCTCAAGTCAAGCTGTTCAGCGAGCTCCTAGGTCAGCTCATGGTGAGCTACTTGGAGAGCTCATGGGTGATCTCAACGTGAGAGCTCAAGGTGATCTATTAGGTTAGCTCCTAGGTGAGCTACTTGATGAGCTCCTAGCTGAGCTCCCCAGGTGAGCTACTCGTGAGCTCCCAAGTGAGCTCAAATGCGAGCTTGTTGGCAAACTCTGAGGTGAGCTTACCATGTGAGCTACTAGATAAGCACAAGGTGAACTCCTGGAAAGGTGAGCTTAAGGTGAGTTGGTAAGGTGAACTCCCAGGTGAGTTGGCAAGGAAAACTCATGGTGAGTTTCTAGGGTGAAGCTCAAGTCGAGATGCTTGGTGAGTTCCTCAAGTTGAGTTGTTTGGTGAGCTCCTAGGAGAGCTCCTATGTGAGTTGCTCGATAATATCCCAGTGAGTTCAAAGGTGAGCTTCAAACTATGTGAGTTCCTAGGTGAGCTTACATACAAGCTACCAGACTGAGCTCCTAGGTGAAGGTGAGCTCTTGAGGTGAGCTCAAGGTGAGTTGGTAAGGTGAACTCAAGGTGAAGTTAGCAAGGTGAGCTGTCAGGTGAGCTCGCAGGTGTCTTCCCATGTGAGTTACTTGATAATCTCCCAAGTGAGCTCAAGATCGAGCTATCAGCAACCTCCCAGAAGAGCTCCCTGATGAGCTACTTAGTGAGCTATTCGGTGAGCTCTCAGCTAAACTGCTAGGTGAGCTCCCAGGTGAGGTCCCCAAGGTGAGCTACTTGGTGAGCTCACAAGTGATCTAATTTTGACCTACTCAGGTGAGCTACTCAATGAGTTCCTAGATGAGCTAAGGCTTAGCAAGTGAGCTCCCAGGAAATCTATTAGGTGAGATATGAGGTGAGCTACCAGGTGAGCTACTTGGTAAGCTATTTGAAAAGCTACCAGGTGAGCTACTAGGTGATCTCCCAAGTGAACTACTTGGCAAGACCCTAGTTGAGGTCCTTGGCGAGCTGATTAGCAAGATCAAAAGTGAGATCAAGTCAACCTACTTAAAAATTTTCTTGGTGAGCTCCCAGTCAAGCTGATAGGTAAGATCTCAGGTGAGCTATTTAGAAAGCTCCTAGAGCTACTCGATGAACTCATAAGGTGAGCTACAAATGTGCTCAAGATGAGTTAGCAAGGTGAGCTCCTTAGTGAGCTCAAGGTGAGCTGGAAAGGTAAATTGATAGGTGAGCTTCCATGGGAGTTGGAAAGGCAAGCTGTCAAGCAAGCTCCCACTTACGTTTTTAGGTGAGCTATTTGATGAGCTCCTGGGTAAGCTCAATTCGAGCTACTCTGATGAGCTTCTAGGTGAGCTACTTACAGATTTCCTAATCCAGCTCCTATGTGAGCTACTTTGTGAGATCCCAAGTGAGCTCCCAAGGTGAGCTTGTCAGCAATATTTGAGGTCAACATACATGAGCGTTACCAGATGAGCTCATGGTGAGTTGGCAAGGTGAGCTTAAGGAGAGTTGGCAAGGTGAGATCAAGGCAAGTTGGAAAGGTGAGTTGTCAGGTGAGATCCCAAGTGAGTTTTTAAGAATGAGTTACTTAATGAGCTACTTGGTGAGCTGTTCCATGAGTTCCCAGGTGAGTTGATAGTCAAGGTCTTGCCAAGTAATATACATGGTGAGCTCCCATGTGAGGTCCCTGGTGAGCTCACAAGTGAGCTCAAAATCAAGATCAAGTCAACCTACTTAGTGAGCTACTCCATGAGATCCCAAGTAATCTATTAGGTGAGCTATCCCAAGTGAGCTACTTGGTGAGCTACTCGATGAACTCGAAGGTGAGCTACCATACGAGATCAAGGTGAGTTGGCAAGGTGAACTCCTTAGCAAGCTCAAGGCAAGCTGGAAAGGTTACCTTATAGGTGAGCTCCCATGTGAGTTTTCAAATGATCTACTTTATGATCTCCTAGGTGAGCTCTAGTTGAGCTATCACGTGAGCTCCCAGGTGAGCTTTTGGGAAATATCAAGTCAAGCTACTTGACGAGCTCCTGAGGTGAGCTATCATGTGAGCTCCCAGGTGAGTTGGCAAGGTCCAAGCCCAAGTCGAGCTACTCGACGAGCTCCTAAGGTGAGCTAATTTTTGAGCTCCCAGCCAAATTTCTAGGTGAGCTCCCACACTAGGTGAGCTCCTATGTGAGCTCAAAGGTGAGCTTATCGGTAATCTCTGAGGTGACCTTACATGTGAACTACCAGATGAGCTCAAGGTGAGTTGGCAAGGTGAGCTTAAGGTGAGTTGGAAAGGTGAGCTCTAGGTGAGTTGGTAAGGTGAGCTATTAGGCAAGTTCCTAGGCGAGCTCCTAGGTAAGCTCAAAGGTGAGTTACTCGACGAGCTTAAAGGTGAGCTCAACTTGAGCTGATTAGTGAGCTCCTAGAAGAGCTCCTAGGTGAGCTACTTGGCAAGCTATTCAGCAAGCTCTCAGGTGAGCTGCTAGGTGAAGCTCCCAAGTAAGCTACTTGGTGAGCTCCCAGGTGAGGTCCTTGAAGATGAGCTCACAAGTGATATTAAGTAAACCTACTCGATGAGCTGCTAAGTGAGCTCTCCTAGGTAAGCTGTTACACAAGATCCTAGGTGATCATGTTAGGTGAGCTCTGAGGTGAGATATTAGGTGAGACTCTAGGTGAGCTACTTGACTAGCTACTGGAAAAACTCCAAGGTGAGCTACCAGACGAGCTTAAGGTGAGTTGGGAAGGTGAGTTCCTCAATGAGCTTAAGGAAAGCTAGCAAGGTGAGCTTCCATGTGAGTTGGTAAGGTGAGCTATCAGGTGAGCTCCCATGCAAGTTTTCAGGTGAGCTACTTGACGAGCTCCGGGGTGAGCTCAAGTCGAGTTTCTTGACAAGATATTTGGTGAGCTCAAGGCAAGCTACCAAGGTGACCTGTTAGGTGAGCTCCCAGGTGATTTTCTGGGAAGGCTCAAGTCAAGCTGCTCAATGAGCTCCTAGGTGAGTTACTTGCCGAGCTCCTAGCCAATCTCGTAGGTGAGTTACTCGGTGAGCTCAAGGTGAGCTTGTCAGCAATCTCTAAGGTGATCTTACATGTGAGCTACTAAAAGAGCTCAAGGAAGGTTGTCAAGGTGAACTTTCGAGTGACCTCACAGGTGAGTTACTAGGTGAGTTACTCAATGAGCTCCCAAGTGAGTTACTAGGTGAGTTACTTGATGAGCTCCCAGGTGAGTTCAACTTGATCTGATCAGTGAGATCCCATAAGATCTCCCAAGCAAGCTACTTGGCATGAGCTATTCGGCAATATCCCATGTGAGCTGCTAAGAGAGCTCCCAAGTGATCTACTTGGCGAGCTCCTAGGTGAGGTCCCTGGTGAGCTACTCGATGAGCTGACAAGTGAGATAAAGTCAACCTACTCGATGAGCTCCTATGTGAGCTGTTAGGTGAGCTCCTAGGTGAGGTACTTGGTGAGCTACTCATCAAAACTTGAGGTGAACTACCAGAGAAGCTCAAGGTGAGTTGGCAAGGTGAGCTCCTCAACGGTGAGCAGGCAAGGTGATCTCCCATCCAATTTGATAAGGTGAGCTCCCATGTGAGTTTTCACATGAGCTATTTTGATGAGCTCCCAGGAGAGCTCAAGTTGAGCTATGCGGTGAGCTCATGGGAAAGATCAAGGAAATTTGGCAAGGTGAGATGTCAGGCCAGCTCCCAGGTGAGTTTTCAGGTCAATTTGGTTGAAGTCAAGCTTTTACTAAACTCGACGAGCTCCTAGGTGAGCTGCTAGGTGAGCTCCTAGGTAAGCTCAAAGGTGAGCCATTTGGCAAGGTGAGCTCAAGGTGAGTTGGTAAGGAAAGTTGTAAGGAGATCTCCCAGTTGAGTTCCAAGGTGAGTTACTCAATGAGCTCCTAGGTGAACTCAACTTGAGCTACTTAAAAAAAATCTTAGGTGAGGTACCTTCCGAGATCAAGGCAAGTTGGCAAGGTGAGCTCCTCACCAAGCTCAAGGTGAGCTGACAAGGTGAGCTCCCATGCAAGTTGGCAAGGTGAGCTGTCAGGTGAGCTCCTATGTGAATATTTTGGTGAGTTGTTTGATGAGCTCCCGAGTGAGCTCAAGTCGAGCTGCTCACTGAGCTCTTGGACGAGGTCAAGGTTAGCTTGGCAAGGTGATCTATCAGGAAAGTTCCTAGGTGATTTTCTAGGAAATCTCAAGTCCAACTACTCAATAAGTTCCTAGGCAAGTTGTTTACCGAGCTCCCAACCAAGCTCCTAGGTGAGCTTCTTGGTGAGATTCTAGGTGAGCTAAAAGGTGAGCTTGTTGGTAATCTCTTAGGTGAGCTTACATGTGAGCTACCAGATGAGCTCTAGGTGAGTTTACAAGGTGAGCTCAAGGTGAGTTAGCAAGGCAAGCTCAAGGTGATTTGGCAAGGTGAGCTCTCAGCCAAGCTCCCAAGTGAGTTTCTAGGTAAGTTACTCGATGAGCTCTTGGGTGAGCTCAAATCGAGTTAATTGGTGAGCTCCCAGAAGATATCCTAGGTGAGCTACTTGGTGACCTATTCAGTGAGCTCCCAGGTGAGCTACTAAGGTGACCTCTAAGAAAGCTACTTAAAAAGCTCCTAGGAAAGGTCCCAGTGAGCTACTTAGTGAGCTCACACATTAGCTTAAGTATACCTACTCAATGAGCTGCTTGGTGAGCTCCAAGGTGAGATATTAGGTGATATCCTATGTGAGCTATTAGGTGATCTCCCAAGTGAGCTAATCGATGAATTCCAAGGTGAGCTACTAGAAGAGCTCATGGTGAGTTAGCAAGGTGAGCCCCTCAGTGAGCTCAAGGTGAGCTGATAGGTGAGATCTCCCATGTAATTTGGAAAGGCCAGTTATCAGGTGAGATCCCATGTGAGTTTCTGTATGATCTGCTCAGTGAGCTCCTATGTGAGCTATTAAGGCGAGCTCTAGGTTAGTTTCCAGGTGAGTTACTGGGTGAGCTCCTGTGCCATGCTCAAGGTGAGATAGCAAGGCAAGCTATTAGGTGAGCTCCTAGGTGAGTTTCCAGACAACCTCAATTTGAGATGCTCGATGAACTCCTAGATGAGCTCAAAGGTGAGATTGTCAAAAATCTCTGAGGTGAGCTTACATGTAAGCTACTAGATGAGCTCAATGTGAGTTGGCAAGGTGAGCTCAAGACAAGTTGGCAAGGCGAGCTCAAGGTGAGTTAGCAAGGGGAGCTGTCAAGTGAGCTCCTAGGTGAGCTACTTAGCCAGATCTTAGGTGAGGATTCTAGCGAGCTACTTAACAAACTCACAAGCAAGGTCAAGTCATATTACTCGACGAGCTACTTGGTGAGCTCCTAGGTGAGGTCCTAGGTGACCTGTTAGGTGAGCTCCCAGGAAATTTATTAGGTGAGTTTCTCGAAAAACTCTAAGGTAAGATACCAGATGAGCTCAAGGTGAGTTAGAAAGGTGAGCTCCTTAGCGAACTCAAGGTGAGCTGTTAAGGTAAGCTGGTAGGTGAGCTAACCATGTGAGTTGTTAGGGTGAGCTATCAGGTGAGCTCCTATACAAGTTTTTAGGTGAGCTACTTGATGAGATCTTAGGAAAGCTTAAGTTGAGAAGATTGGTGAGCTCCTTGGTGACCTGAAGGTGAGCAAGTAAGGCAAGCTATCAGGTGAGCTCCCAGGAAAGTTTCTAGGGAAGCTCAAGTCAATCTGCTTAAAGAGCTCCTCGGTGAGCTACTTGTCGAGCTCCCAGCCAAGCTACTCGATGAGATCACAGGCGAGCTCAAAGGTGAGCTTACATGCAAGCTAAGAGATGAGCTCAAGGTGAGTTGACAAGGTGAGCTCAATGGTAAGTTAGCAAGGTGAGCTCAAGTTAAGTTGGCAAGGTGAAAGCTATCAGGTGAGCTCCCAAGTAAGTTCTTAGGTGAGTTACTAGATGAGCTCCTAGGTGAGCTCAACTCAAGCTAATCATCAAGTGTAGACACCAAATTTGTGTCTTACGACCCTTTTTGACCCACATCTCATCTCGCAACCTAACCTCATCACCTAAACTTTAAACAATTATGTATTAATTACCTTGTAATTGATAAATCCACATTACCTTACCTGCCACCTCATTTTGCCACCTCATCATGACCTAGCCCTAACCCTAAACTAACCTACTTAATACCTATAAGTTGGTCCACACCTACACCCATGACTAATGACCCCTTTCTCTCACCCAAAACCACTTTCTCGTCACTTGACCAAGCCTGAAACTAATCTCTCAGGAGAAAAGTAGGGAAGGTGGGCTATTTTACTAAAAATAGCCTACTTTTTCCTTACCGATGTGGGTTCCTACTCGACCGCCATCGGTTCCCTATAAATGGACTCCCCTAACTAGAAACAAGGGTCGAAGGATTTTTGGATAAACGGAGATCAGCAGGAGTGATCAAGGAGAATCTGGATCTTCACTTGGCTGAGCAGAGATGAGTGAAGAAACCAGAAGAGTTTGCAGTGAAGGAAGTCAACCCAAAACTGCACCTGAATAGCCAGAGCTCTCTGACACTTAGCTGATCATTGGGAGGGAGATATCTCATCTTCTGTGTGTCAAGCCATCTTACCTAAGTTCTACCTTTGTCATCAGAGTTCTGGACCTGCATCTTCATCAATAATCAGTAAGTTACATCTTGCATGTCCTCTTTAATAACATTTCTTAGAATTTTTGAATCACAGTCCTCATAAATCCATTCTTAGATCCATTACCCAGCATGCCATTACATCTAACTATCATTCATTTACCTCTCATCACCTCATTACCTAATATCACTCATATACCAGCCTTACAAGCAACACCGTTACCCTACAACACAACCACCCCACAACACAACCAACCTACAGATCCCAAACCCTACCGATATCGGTTACCAATAACCGGCATCGGTTATCCTGACTACAACCAGAAACAAGCCTTTCCCCTACCCATTTCAACGAAGCAAATTAATTGATATTTTACAGTCTTTTGTATTAATTCATATTAGCAGGGAAACTGACCACCTTCAAAAGGAAGTTTTATATTTCCTGGGCCCAAGGCAGTTTCCTCATTTATTGTCTAATCAAAATCTTGTGGTCTTGTGTTCTTATTTGTAGGTAGTCCTTCCAAGACAAAAAGGAGTTCTTCGCAGTCAACCTGATCTTTCTCTACGGTACACGCACACCATCTCGACATTCAACAGGTATTCCTCCTAGCCCTAACCTTATCTGTTTCTAAAAGGAATGAAAGGATAGAAGTAACTCTATTCCCAGAAGCCGAAACATTCCGAGCGAAACATTTTGGCACACCCGGTGGGACCCATTTTGGGTTTCTTTCTTTCTTGCTTGCTTTCATATAGGGAGCATACTTGCTGTTTTATTCTTCTAAAGATATTCACAAGGCTTTTTATTATTTTGGTAAAATAATTTGTCTTTCTTCCTCATCTTGCATTAGTGAAAGTCATCTCTTTTGCTTCATCGAATATCATTTTTGATTTGGGTTTAAAACACGTGCATCACATTCCTGCTTGCTGTTTTTAATTCTAGTAAACATAGATTAAGTAACAGGTCGTACACGTGGGGGTGATATCCATGGTATTGACAAGAAATTAATATTACATTCACTGCACAACACATACCGAATCACTTCATAATTAACAAAACATCTCAAACATCCCCCCTTTTCCGTGGTATTCCTCCGCCCGATTGAGGTAACCTTATAAGCCAAAACAAACTTGACATTTCCCCTAAGTCTTTTGTTTAGGATTCTGACATAATTCTACGTCTAAAGGCATAAGCCCATGATAATTAAAATTAACCCTAGGGTTAGTCTCTAGATTTACGTGTGCATCTTGCTTGTTTTCAGTTCCGTTTTCTCTTTCATACTCTGTCTTCTGTGATCAATAATTTGACAAGTATAGTAAACGTTGTTACAATCAAATTGGTAGCCTTTTATATCTTGTTATCCCAGACTTCTTACACTGGCATCGGTTAACTGACCGACGTCAGCTAGACTCTGACCGACATCGGTTATCAGACCAATATCGGTTACTGTCTTTCACAGCCCCTGACAAACCAGCAACCTACCAATTTCACCATTCTGAGCCTGTTTCTATTCTTTATAGATTGAAACCTTACTGTGTACTCTTGTCCATGGTTGTTATCACTTGGAAGCAAGCCGCCGCCATGGTTTCACATGCATGCTCTATGCCTTTTCCTGAATCACCCCCTTCACATTCTATAGCGAACCCTATGGACACCAGTGAGATCCCCAAAATTCCTGTAGGAGATAAGGACTTTGCCAAGTTTCTAGATGCTAATCCTAGTGCTGTAAAATATTATTTCTCTCATACCCTTGACCGTATGCCTGATGGTTAGCTCCTTGTTGGTATGCCTATTATTATAGCTACTCATTTAGCTCCCACTCTGCCTGATAACACCATCTTGCTTCCCGCATCTTTAGCCCCGTCTCCCAATCCGACGGCTTCAGAGGTTCATACGACACAGATTGGATTTCCTTTGGTTAATCTTGGACCCCACATATCATTACCACTGACTGCCCCTAGCCTCATCTCTCTTGCAGACTGCTCCGTTCATGACATGCTCTCTACCACCTATTCACATGAGATTTCCTTCTGAAGCTCTGCCTACCTTTTCATTCCCATACACGTATCCAGTGACCTCAACATCTTATATGGGACATCCCTATTTGGTCACCTCAACATATTCATCCTCCATACCTTATCAACACTTAACCCCACCATTGTCTAGCGGAGGCCCTTGGCCCAATTTTCCTCCGTTTACCACAACCGCGCCATCATCTCATCCAACCACAGATTTTATTAAACAAATGATGGAAAAAATGGAAAATCTGGAGGCTTCTGTTTCAGGAAGTCGTAGCGCCTTGACATACGAGAAAGTTTTTCGGGAGCCTATTCACCATTTTGTTCCCCTTCATTCGTATCCTCCTCAATGGGAATTGCTGAAATTTACTCGTTTTAATAGTAAAGAGGATCCTCAACAACACTTGCGATCATTTAGACATGCTTGTTATTTAATTACCCATGATGATTCCTTGTTACTCCGCACCTTTCCCATGTCCTTATCAGGACCCACCTTGGAATGGTACAGTGCTTTAACCCAACACTCAATCTTCTCTTTTAACCAACTAGCCCAATCTTTCTTGGATCATTTCTCCATTAACATTGCCAAGAAAGTATCTATCACCGACCTTTATGCCATCCGACAATTCGAAGACGAATCTATCGCAGATTTCGTTGGACGATGGCGTGGCCTTATCAACCAACTTACATATGCTTCGCCTCAGGCTGAACTTATCGAACTTTTTACGCAGGCATGTGCTAAGCACATTTCTCCTACTCTTCAAATTCAAACTTTCTGCACATTTGATGAGGCCTTTACCATGGCTCGGAAACTAGAAATTCGAGCCTTAGAAGAAGAGAAATTGCGGTTGCGCAACAAAAATCCCAATTTCCAAACTCCAGATTCTACGAACAAGCCAAACACCACCACTCCTCATGCATCCACCTCTTCTAAATCAAAAGGAGCTGTTCACGCGGTGATGGTCAAATCTCAAACAACATCTAATACCCCACCAAAAACCACCTATAAGTATAAAGCAGAGCCCATCAATTACACTCCCTTGGGAGAAACTTATGGAGCCATCTTGGAAAAACTACTCAAAGCCGGAGCTATCACCTTGCCTCCTATTAAACCTCACTTCGGGTTTGACTCCACTCACACTATACCTTCCTGGTACAAAGAAAATGACTTCTGTAACTTTCGCCGCGTAAAAGGACATAGTCATGAAAACTACAAGATGTTGAAAAACATAGTGCAGGAAATGGTTGACGCAGGGGATATAACCCTCGATAATCCTAATGCCCCTGCCAACCAAAATTTGAAAATCTTCAACAAACCATTCCCAAATCACTCGTCCAACAGTAACGTAAACTAGGATATCTTAGCCAAGGAGAGTTTTCATGAGATCCATGCAGTCTTCGACTCCCAGCCAAAATCCTCTATCGAGAAAATTTTAAATCAAGCCTCTTCACTGACACAGGATCCCGAACCTCCTTCACTACCGTCAAGCCAAAGAGAAATCATTCCTTTACCCATAAAGGAGTTAACTACCCAGACTTCTCTTCTCATCGATGAGTCTTCTTACACCACATCCCTACAAGACTGCGAACGGATGTTATCTAACTTACCTATTTCCCAAATCTCTCTTCCTACCGCTCTTACTACACAAGAGAAAGGCTCGCCACTCCTTTTGTCATCCTTAGACGAGAAATCTCCTACACTGACATCACCAAATTCTTTAACCATAACAGACCCTCTTAAACATGCCCTCCTGCCTATTAGTTCTTCATTTCCTAAATCCTTTCAACGACCGGCTGACCTCTTAATATCTATTGATACAGTGCCTCATCTACCCCCTGTATCACACCCACAGTGGATTGGAATCACAACCCACCTTTCTTCCATACAAAATTTCCAATTCACACCTGAAGACTGTCATTCTCCAGAAGATAGACGAGTCCTATGGGAATGTTTGAGTACCCCCTATTCTACTCAAATGTAGATGACCGATCCAGACACCTCTACCATATACCCTAAGTGTTTACAGAAACTCAAAATGCCTATGTCCTCATTCTCATCCCCCGTATCTATACCAAGTATCCCATCCACCTCTATTAACCTAACCAAATCTTCCCCTACACTTGGGACCTCACCAATACCCAGTCTAACGCACCCACCTAAGTGACTAGATTTATCCAAAAATAAATCCACCCCGCCACCTAGGAGACCAACTCAATCCATACCTCTATCACAATCAAAACCATCATCATCACACCTACCTTCCATATTGGAACCTGATCCCTCCACCTTGCATCAATATATCATACCTCCTGCGTTTTCTTCAAAATGACCTATGCCTTCTGCACCTATACAGAGATCAAAGGATATATCAACATTATCACCCCACGTACCCTATCCACCCATCAACCCTAAACAAACTCCATTATCAAAGGATTTATTTTCTGTCACTCCCCTTTCTCCGTGGTTGTTTCCCGCTACCACGTCATCTGTAGCCTCATCATCTAACCAGCTGAACGTAACTCCTACGCCAAAGAAACAACTTTTAGTGAAAACAACGTGTCAACACCCCTTAGCTAAACCACCACCCGTAAAAACCAACCACACCCAAACATTACCAAAACCCACACAACCAATACCCTCATCCTCCTCCGATTTTGACCCACTCAAAGGATCTTATGCCAAAATCCTTGCTATGTTGGTGGAGAATGAAACCATTTCCCTACCACCACTTAGACCTTATGACCCGTCTAAACCTCGGCCTATAGGTTATGATGAGTCTAAAATCTGTGCTTATCACCGCACACCCAGACATGATGTGGAGGGATGCAAAGCTTTAAAAACCATCCTTCTTCAGTCACCTCTCCCAGATAGAAAGGTTAAGAAAGACAACTTATGAAGGGAGATACCTTTAGCTTCAATTCCCTCTACTATACCATCTGTCCCCACCTCACCAAGATCTATCATTATAATAACCCCACCTCTTGAAGACCATGATTTATCCCAACCATCTTCCTCATCTCAGGTCTACGAGATTAATATGATTAGTGTTGCTACTCGAGCGCAGAAAAACAACGAGAAGGAGAAAGAAAGAACACATGCGTCCTCTCTTTCTCCGTCCAGCATCCCAATTGCACCACCACCCAAAGTGGTTATTCGTGGACCCGCTTACCCCGTCTCTAATGGAGTTGCTCATCGAGCCATGATCAAACACCTTCACCAATCACCCGTAAAAATGACACTGTATGATCTCATTCAGACTTCTGAATCTCATCGACAAGCTCTCATTGAAATTCTTCAAGGGATCGAGGTCTTACCTAATGAAACCCTTCCTGTTGCCTCCATTCTAACACCCAATCACGTTGCTTCTCTCACCAAACAACCCACTACCCCAACCACTTCTATCTCTGTACAACAAGCTGCTGCAATCAGTTTCTCTGAAGATGAAATTGTTGACTTTGGTACAGAAGATCCTGACCCTACTCTTTTCATCTTCGCTTACGTCCGGGACATTCGGGTACGTCATGTTATGATTGACGGGGGCACTAGCCTAAAAATAATCTCTTCAAAATCCTTCCAATAAATGAATATCCCTTCTAGCTACATGTGTGCCAATCCCATCATGTTGCGGTCATTCAATGATGCTATTACCTCTACCTTAGGCACCATGATCCTCAACATTCGGGTAGGACCACGTACTTTACCCGAACTCTTCTATGTCCTTGAGGGAGAGTTCCAATATAATATATTGCTAGGTCGTCCTTGGATCCGGGCTATGGGATGCATTCCCTCAACATTACATAGATGCATAAAATTTGAGTACGAGGGGAAGTCCTATACCATAAAAGCTGATCCTCCCCCCTTTAAAACCATCAATATGTTATACCACCCTAATGATGTGCTTGTACCAATCAAGACACCCATTAATTTAACCCAACCATCCTCTTCAAATGTGCCTCAACCATCCACCTCAACCGCACCTATGCCTTCAACTGATGAAACCACCATCGTAAAAACCACTTCCCTTCCCGCAACTAATATCCCAACCACAGACCCCTTAGTAGATGTTTTTCAACGCCTTACGCTGGGCGATTATCACCTATATAACATTAGTTATTTCCATACCCCACAGGAGTACGGATAGGTACATGCACATCCTACCTATGACCGACGTGTGGGGGAAGTAATCCCCTACGGACCACCACACTGTCGCACTAACCTAACATATGGGGGTATTGACGCATCTTCCGTTGCCCCTGAGCCTCCTCTTGGTGTGGTTCCTTTCCAATCTGATTTTCAATACCTGACAAATCGTTGTTTCGCCCTCACCTTCTTGACTCACTGTGCCTGGAAAGGCTTTGGTTTTGGTCTTTATGAACAAGGCCGACACACAATCATTCCTGTAACTACACGTAAGCACAATGATCGTAGTGGTCTCATATTTCTGGGAACACTTACATCGAAGGAACCTCGTGTCAATTGTCTTCAGGAACATGACGATGTCACCCCTACCGAGCCATCATCACCCATTTTACCATCATCACCCACAGAGTTGATAGATCCTGAATCTATCCCTCCTAACTTTTTGTAAATGCTATCTTCCTAGGTCCTCTCACTTATCAACGTGATAATGAGGACCCCTCTTCTATTCCCCTTCTATATCTAGACATGATTGAAGAGGACTCACCTTCAATTAATGTTGTTGAGTGCCAGGATGATGACTCCATCCTCACTTACCTTGGCGCGGATGATTCTTATATTCAATGCGCCTTACCATCTGAAACTCAAACCATGCTGAACAAGTCTACTATAGAAATCAACATCCACACAAAGGAGGATCCTCACATTGTGAAGATCGGACAATCCCTTAACGCATCAAAACAAGTCACCTTTACTACCTTTCTCCGTACTTGCAACCAAGCCTTCACTTGGTCCTACGATGACATGCCAGGAATTGATCCTGACATTACTATCCATAACATTACACTGAAACCCAATTCCAAGCCAATTAAACAGAAATTGAGAAAAATGCATCCACGCATTGCCCTCTTGGTCAAAGAGGAGCTTCAATGACTCCTTTCTGTTTCCTTCATTTTGCCTATTGACTATCCTCAATGGATTTCTAACATCGTACCTATCACTAAAGCGACGGGGGGACTTCAGATATGCACGGATTTTCGAGATCTTAACCTCGCTTGCCATAAGGATGACTTCCCCCTGCCTAACACTGACCAACTTGTTAATCTCACTGCAGGCCATGAGATGCTCTCTCTTATGGATGGCTTTTCAGGATACAACCAAATTTTGGTTGCCCCTGCGGATCAACATAAAACTGCCTTCATAACTCCTTGAGGAACCTTATATTACCATGTAATGCCATTTGGCCTTAAGAATGCTGGTACAACCTATCAGCGGGCTATGACCTACATTTTTCATGACATATGCACACTATCCTTGAAGATTACGTCGACGATCTTCTTGGCAAATCTAAACATCGTAGTGAACATCTCGATGTTTTAACCATTATCTTTGATCGCCTGTTACAATACTCTGTCCATCTTCAACCAAAGAAATGTGTCTTTGGCTTCCTTTCAGGAAAAATTCTTGGCTTTATTGTCTCTTTGTGTGGCATTGAGGTCGAACCATCTAAAGTCAAAGCTATCCTAGAAATGTCCCCACCTACCAATCTCAAACAATTGCATAGTTTACAAGGTAAGCTCCAATCTATCTGACGTTTCATCTCCCAACTCTCAGATCATTGTCAACCTTTCCATCACCTTCTTAAAAAGGACATTGATTTTCAATGGAGCAAAAAGTGCCACCAAGCCTTTGAAGCTCTCAAAACTTATCTCTTGCATCCACCCATGCTTATCCCACCTCAGGACGACCACCCTTTCTACCTTTACCTTTCTGCCACTGACCATGTTGTAGGGGCCATGCTTGCACATCGTGACTCTGAGAATCGAGAACAAGTTGTTTATTATATAAGTCGTACTTTGGTGGGCTATGAGACTAGGTATGCACATGTAGAAAATTTATGCCTAGCCCTATCATTTGTGGCTACCAAACTCCGACACTACCTTCTTAATCACAAAACTTTCATCATCACCAACACGGACCCCATCCATTACATGTATGCCAAGCCTCATCTAAACCAACGCATCGCTCGATGCCTCATGCTCCTTACCGACCTTGACCTTGAGTTTGTCCACCAGAAATCAATCAAAGGACAAACCATCATAGAAAAACTTGCAGAAGCCCCTTTACCTGGGGAACAATTTAACAATTTTACATTCCCCGACGAACTCATTACCACTCTTTCACTCAGGGAGGAGTCGTATCCAATGACCCTCTTCTTCGATGGATCCAAATGTCACCGCGGTGGAGGAGCCGCATTATTCTCATTCCTATCGATGCTGAGCCTATGCCTCTTTCATTCCGACTTGATTTCCCTTACACCAATAATACAGCGGAATACGAGGCCCTTGTTCTGGGTCTCCAGGTTGTGTTACACTTAGGTATCAAATCTATCAATATTTTTGGTGATTATTAATTGGTAGTCAATCAAGTTATGGGCATCTACCAATGCAAAAATGAGGAACTTCAAAAGTGCAAACACTACGTGGATTCACTTCTAGCCTTATTTACTCACTATTCTATCCAAACCATTCCCCACTCCACTAACAAATTTGTGGATACTATGGCTTGCTTAGCCTCACAAATTCTAACTTCATCAACTGACTCTGACATTTTCATCTTGGTCTAACAACTCTTTGCCCCATCTTATTCAGCCCTGATTGTTTGTATGATAAATACTGTGTCTGCTAACTCGTAGGATACTTGGTATCACCAATTCCATGACTACCTTACAACCTCTGTTCTCCCATCTAACCTTACTAGTACCGGAAAACGTGCGTTTCTTAAACGTGTTTCTCATTATGTTGTTATGGGGGGAATCCTTTATAAACGTGGCTTTGATGGCATCCTCCTTCGATGTCTCACCGGTGCGGAGGTCACCCATACCATCCAACAAGTCCATGACGGTATTTGTGGTGGACATTTTAGCGGCCTTGCCATGGCCAAACGAATCCTTCGCCTAGGTTATTATTGGCCTACTCTCAATAATGATTGCTACGAATATGTTAAGTGTTGTGTTATGTGTCAACAACACGCCAACCTTCAACATACTCCTAGCCACCCCCTACAGGTCGCCCGAGATCTTTGGCCTTTCTCACAATGGGGTTTAGACCTTATTGGTGAGATTCACCCATCCTCTTCACAACGTCACTGATGGATTATCACAGTAACCGAATATTACACAAAATGGGTGGAGGTTATTCCACTCATTTCAACTAAAAAAGAAAAAAATGTAGAGTTCATTAACCACCACATTATCTGTCGTTTTGGTGTTCCTCATCGCCTGATAACAGATAATGGAAAATCTTTCAAAAATAAGTTGTTGCAAGACCTTTGTGACAACTTTGGTATCAAACTTAGCTTCTCATCACCCTACTATCCACAAGCAAATGGACAAGCCGAATCCTCTAATAAAACCCTAACCAAAACCCTCATGAAAGTTGTCAATGAATCTGGAAGAAATTGGCACGATCACATCCCCTTTGCCCTTTGGGCTTATCGTACTAGCATTCGTACCTCCACTAATGCTACACCTTTTTCTTTGGTATATGGTACCGAGGCTATCTTTCCTCTCGAAATACAAATACCCTCCCTCAGAATATCTCTTCAGGATATTCTCACCAATGATGATTTCCGCCAAGAGCGGTTAGCCCAATTGGAGCTTCTTGACGAACGTCGTCTTACAGCTCTCGATCACCTTCAAATCTATCAAAAACGTATCAATCTTGCTTATGATAAGTGACTTCATGAGCGTACCTTTAAGGTTGGTGACCTTGTCCTCAAAGAGAATCAACATGTAGCCAAACTAGAAAAGAGCAAACGTGGAAAATTTTCTCCCAATTGGATTGGGCCTTATATAATCACTCACACGTATGGATCAGGCACTTATCGTTTAGCTTCACTTAATGGTAAACCTGAGCCTGAACCCCTTAATGCCTTGCATCTTCGACATTTCTACTATTGAATTTAGTGTTACATCACTTCTTATCTACCTACTGCTCGTCCCTTGAGCTCATTTACCGCTACATACACTTTGTCTCCTACATCTCCAAATAAAATCAAGCTAACTTCTCACCTCCCCTTAACGATGCATTCCCCTTTTTAGTCTAGTCCATGACTTCAAAGTATTAAAATAAGCCGTATCCTTATGGGATTTTTTTGAGTCAAACTTCCTACCAAACTAGATGCTTCTGCGCCAAAAGGACATCTAGCTATCTACATTATATATAGACTGTTCCCTCGAAGGACAGCTATATGCCAAACTATTGCTGCTATTATATATAGACTGCTCCCCCGAAGGACAGCTATGCACTAAAATTATATCTGCTACTATAAATAGACTGCTACCTCGAAGGATAGCTATACACAGTTAGCCTTTTATTAGAAGCTTCTCGCATTGATCAGCTTTGTGAAGACCTCAAGAATAATACAATCAATATCCCTTGTAGACTTCCCACATCGATCAGTATATATTCAATAAAATAAAAGCCTCATTCAAAAGAACTTTTGAGTCAACGAATTTTCTATTTAGGGTAGGTTCTCTTTTGTCAGAACACTCACTTTGTAATAAGTTCTCCATACCTCAGCTATACCATCCACCTCACCTCACCATTTGTTTCAACTCAAGGGACATGACGTACACCCAATATATTGTGATCATACAACTCTTTTCACCTATTGACTTCTCGTCTATGCATAGTACCTAGGGCTTCAAGTTCATTCTACGTTATGTGCTTTGTTTCACTCTTTTCACCTATGGAGCAATCTTTCCTCTTTGCCTCGCATCTAGGATTGTGTGTTGATCTTAATCAGGACATGGTTCCCTACCACTTGGGTAGGTTAACTTTCGCTTCCCTTATACCTTTTACAACATCACCAATTCATTACCAACACCATCAACCTTACCTTACCAATATTAATATCAACATTTTTACCAACCAACCAATTGCCTAATCGTACCAAATTGTCTAACTTCACCTCTCCCTGGTCCTAAGGGAGAACTACATTGGTCTGAGGCCCCTCCTTACTTTGTGCAATGGGCTATGTAGGCAGCACTTTGGAGACATGGGGTCTCCCAAGGTTAGCTCGACCATCCCCTACCATAACCTATCATGTGTGGTAAATATAAATATTTTTGTGTATTTCTATTCAATCACATTCCTCTTTATCCTTTTTTAAACACACCAAAAGTCAAAACGCAAACATTCTTATTATTATCATAACTCAAATCAACATACATATTCAGTTTTATTTAGATGTTAAACAAATACATCTTCTCTATCATCGACATGCAGGTCAGCATCCTTATTTATTCTTATACCTCGATAAAATTTACTTAGACCCTCACGACTCATCCCGACCCAAGAGATGATCGTGATCGTCGATGCCTCTCGCCAGGCCTCTCTGTCCTCAATGGTACCATGGCTATTGGTACCACCCACTGATCTTCCAATCTCTCCTGTAACATATGAATACGCACTCTCGCATGGAGGACTCGAGCCTTTAGTCTCTCCGCCCGTGACTCCGCAACCGCTAACAATCCTCTTGTCTCATTCACCTGTGTTTGGAGCTGCTGAACTAAACTCTACAGATGATCTCTCTCTGCTATAATCATAGCTATGTCAGGATGATCACGTACACCTCACAGTTCTACTACCCACCATAATCTATAGGCCCCTATCGCTCCTGCATCCATTACCCTGCGATCGGCTACTATCTCCTCTGGCCCTTCTGGAGGTGTTGGCTGGGGAGGTGAGAATGCTGCCTCGGCGTCGATCCTCATATATGGTCTATAAGCCAGGGGTATATCCTGCACAAATCCAAATTGTCGCTGCACACGATCTAGAGGAATCCTCTCATACTCACCTGGCCTATGCCCTGCGATCCACCTCAATCACTCTACACCCCTCAACTCTTCAGCTATGTTCTCTGTTGCCATATAGTTCCCGTAAGGCCTCCAACAGATATCTGCAATCGTTCACCCTCTCCCATACCTGCCTGTAATACTCAATGTCACCCGTCACGGCCTGGGATCTTGCCTCTTGTTCTGTCTAGACCCATCGTCTGAATTTCAACCTCTGCACTCCGGTCTCTCCTGACTGGATGGGTCGGCATATTGGTCACACACAAACAATGTGCTCATAGGCCTAACAATGTAATAAGTATGAACCATCCAGTGTCATCCTGTGATTTTGCCTACAAGCCCATAAACCCCTGTATAGTTTCGCCAAATATGCAGGTGCCCATGCAAAAGTCACGTTCCTTTCTATCATCTCCCAAATAACACACATCAATGCCTTTGGAAATCTTCCCCCTTCCACCCTCAGTAATGCATAATACCCTACCGCTATCATTAATATCACTGCTAACCTTCTCTCCTCAGGGTGTGCTGCATACATTATGCCATACGTAAATGTCAAACCTCGCTGTGTCAAATCACGTGCGTATGGACCAAATACTATTGTTATCACTGCCCTGCCCTGCGCTAGGCATTGCCTGATATACTGGTGTTCCTATAATTGGGAGTCTCAAAATATGGAACACATCTTCCAATGTCACTGTCATCTCCCCTGTTGGCAGATAGAAGGTATTTTTCTCAAGATTCCATCTCTCAATCAACACCTACAACATAGCATGGTTACGTGCGATTCGTGAATAATAGCGGATTCCACTTAACCCCAAATGATTTATCAATGTCCCATTCAGCTGGTGTTACATCCGCTCAGATTCGTGACAACAGCGCTGGCACACTATCATTCATCCTTAACCCTACCTCTTCCTGCATACATCAAAACAACAAACAACCCTTCAATCCATCAAATCCCCATGGGGTTTTTTTCTCACATTCTGGAAATGCGTACAAATACCGGTATCAGTTATAGCTAACCGGTACTAGTTCGGTAACCGATACCGGTTATCTCTAACCGCTATCGGTCACTGTTACCTTCATACAGCCTTGCCAAAACACACCGCCTACGACAAAACTTTGATAATTTATTCCTTTCTGTACATACAAACATACTCGGAACCCCTGATTACCTACCCCGTAACACTCACCTCATCTATAACACTTGCTATCATGTTTTCTTTCTCATATCTACCCACTTAATCTCCCCCATTCTATTCCCCAAACATGTAAAAATAAAATCACAACCAAAACATTTACCTCTTGGGTTACAACAGCTTGCGGTGGCACTTGTCTTCCCTCTCGTCCCTGCCTGCTGGATGCTTCTCCTCATTCTGCCATGATCACCACCCTTTTCAAATTTTCCTTTCTGCCTTCTGAATCTCAGATCACATTCAGTTTCCCTATCTCTTTTCTCCTTATCACTCAAATCTCTCATGAAATTACCTGTCTCAGTCGTCAAAAAGCATCGCATTCACGTATTTAACATCTTACATGCCTCTCAAAAATAAGAACTTCAGTTGCCACCCTCACTTTTCTATTTTTAGAAAAGCTCATACCTAAATAACCGGTATCGGTTAGATAACCGATATCAGTCTGTTAACTACCGGCATCGATTTCCTAACCGATATCAGTTACATACCTGCCTTTTTGAAACATAGTTCTTTTCTTCATTTTCTACCTAAGTTTTGTCGCGCCCGCCTCTTTTTTCTGCATAACAACACCATTATCCATATTTTTCCATCCAATCCACTTCTCATTACGATTTCATCCATATCATCTATCTACATTACCAAAACAAACATGCCATCACCTAAGGATATCAAAAAACTATCAATCTATACACCATTTGGATCCAACTCATCAGATACATACATTCAATGTCACAAAACCAGCAACAACACATGCAACATTTTATAATATAACATGTCATCCATATATATGTGCATCTCATTAACAAAAGACATCAACATCATTTATATATAATACCATGTACATCCCACTCATCATACATCAATTATCACAAACCATCGACAAAATACTTAAAAACATTTTAAACATAGCATGTGAGTCAAATCATCATATATATATATATATACAACATTTCCAATATATAATGTGCCATGCATCGGGGCCTCTGTGATCTCATAATCCAACACAGCCGGCATGCAAGCTGCAATAACTATCAATAATCTCAACTCGGCTTGCAGGCCGGTCCCTCATATCAAAAATATACTTGGCTCGCAGGCCGGGGTATCAACTGTACAACCCGTACTCGGCTCGTAGGCTGGTATACAATAAATGAATGAATAAATGAATAAATGTAGGCACGCAGGCCTCTATCAACACAACCGGTTCGCAGACAAGTGCCCATGTCCAATATACAAATGTGCAGGGACCCCTCAGCTCTCTCTACCTCCCTCTGCCTGTCTGCCTACTGGTGCATGTCCTGCCTCCCGCCTCCTACTTGTAACAGACACACCGGTTATGGGTACACCTCCTTGTGATCTCTAACTATGAGAGGTCTCTGCTCTATATGCCGCATATGGCTGATACTCAGCTCTGGTACTATCAAGAACATCCTGATAGTACCGGGCCTCCACTCTCGCCTCCATGTAACACTCTGGAGCCACCGTAGGAGCTGGGGCTGGTCCCCTGACACCTACTACCAGTACCCCCTGTGCCTATGCTGGTGCCGCTGGTGGTGCCTATGGCCGTGGTGGTACCTGTACCTGTGCCTGGGGCTGTGGCTGTGCCACTGCTACTGGTGGTGCCTGTGCTTGTGCCTGTACCTGGACCTGGGCTAGCTGCCCCTATAGGTCACCTATCTGTGCCTGTGCAGTAGCCAGTTGCCCCTGTAATAACTACACCTGGCCCCTGAGCTGATCTCGCTCTGCTATCACTGCTGCCAAGTCTGGCTATGCAGGCGGTGCTATCCTAGATGCTCTCTGACCAGCCCACCAAACCATGTATGCTCCCGTATAACCAACATCATCTACCGTGTCACCTGCTGGCCTCTCTGCAACCCAATTTGGATCCAAGGGCTGTGGTGCAGGTAGTGGGGCCTCTACATCATCCCTCTGATACTGAGGGAAGGGAGGTGGCTCATCCTGTCGCAGCCCCATCTGCCTGCGTACCCTCTCTAGGGGTATCCTCTCGTACTCTCTCAGCCTCCGTCCTGCTATCCAGAAAGTGTAATGGATCAAGCGTAACTGTACTCGGGCTCCTCTGCGTGGGTGATGACCTCTGTAAGGTCTCTATACGATTTATACCACTGTCAAGCCCTCTAATAAATTCCTGTAATAAGCGACGTCCCGCCCTGCCATCACTGCTCGTGGCTGGCCCACGACCCCCAACCACCTCTGAAAGCCGTATTTGTATATGACATGTGGCCTTGGCTACTGGGGTAACCCTACTGGTCTAATGCATATGATGTGCTCATATGCCCAATAGTGAAGCAAAAATGTCGAACAAATCCCAAATCACCTCATCCGGTGATAGCCCCACAGCTCCCTGTATAACTATACCAGATATACTGGTGCCCAAGCATAACAGGTGTGCTCGTCCACCATCTCATGCAGCACCCCCCATCAATGCCCATGGAAATTTTCCTCCCTCTGAGTCTGAGAGGGTGAAGTAGGTGATCCCAATCATCATCAACATGGCAAGCTATGTCTCATGTCAGTGCGCACGGTACATATCACCATACCCGATGCTCGCGCTGTGATATGTCACTAGCGAAGCTGCATCCCTGAAAACCTGTAGGATGCTGTCCATGGCTGTCTCTGCATCCACCTGAAAGACTGCCTCTCCATCGATAGGTAATTGAAGGATGCGATACACATCCTCCAATGTGATGGTCATCTCTCCAGTCAGGAGATGGAACACATTGGTCGCCGGATCCCATCTCTCGATGAGGGCAACCATCAAACTATGATCTCTGTCGATAGCTTTGTATCACTGGACTCCACCAAGTCCCACCTCGTGCATGATAGCCCAGTGTGCTACAGATACATGTCGTCACATCTGGCTCAATAGTGGGGGCATCCTTTCCTGCAACATCAGCTACTAACGTGCCTGCAAAACCAACCCACAACCTTAGCCTTACTCTTTATCACAACATCTACTTTACCCTCTATACCCCCCTTTTTATCCCCTCGACCACACCTCGACTCTCTAACACACCCCTCTATCCACCTATCTTCTCCACTATCCCCCTCCCTCTTCACACCCACACCCAAACCCCACAACCAACCACCCAACATACAAACAACAATAAATAAGAAAAAAACCACAACACCCACCGACGCCGGCCGATATATGACCGACGCCGGTCAAACACAAAGCACCGTGACCTAAAAATTTGCGACCGACATCGGTCGCTGTATTTTACCCAGAGCCGAACCCCCGCACGGACCCCAACCTACATTTTTTTCATTTTTCTCCCTCTCTACCCACCCAAACACCCTAAAAACCTACCCACCCAGCCGCCTTGGCTTATTTCACCTATCTACCCTCTCCCTTTTTCAAATTATTTCCATTTTCTAATTATTTCCTAAAACATGTACATTCCTACCCAAACACCCAAATTTAGCATAATGTAATAAAATAAACACAATATGGGGTTTCGAACCTACCGGTACGATGACACGTCATCGTGGTGGGATGGGTGGTGGTGGTCCAGCTGGTCCATCCAAATGTCCTCTTCTGGGTCCTCAACCAATCAACTACTGCCTCCTCCTCACTCGGGCCCGCCAATCACCTCACTTCTCCACTCAACTAGTGCCACCTCAGCCAAAAAATGCACCAATATAAATATTCCACCTCAGACAACTTAATTTGGTTTCCAAATTGACAAAGTGACAATGACCGGTCGTATTTTTATTTTTATAGGTTTTTAACATTGAACCGATACTGGTCAAATTGTGCCCTAAGGAACCGGCGTCGGTTATGTAACCGGTACCGGTCATAGATAACCGATATCGGTTTTGTCCTTTTTCACCCAACTTTTTTCCCTTATTCACTACTTTCCCTTTCTCACCACATTGCCTATTTACCACATCGCCTATACGCTCCATTGCTCTATAGCCGTTTTTGACTTCACCGGCCCGACCCAAGGCCGCAACCAACTAATCCGGCCCAACCCAAGGCCGCACCCCAACCATTTGGCCCAACCCAAGGCCTCACCCTAACCATTCAACCTGACCTTAGGCCATCCCCAACCATTTTGCCTGACCTTAGGCCGTCACCCAACCATTTGGCCCAACCCAAGGCCCCACCCTACCCATCCGGCCCAACCCAAGGCCTCACCCTACCCATTTTTCCCGACCCAAGACCCCACCCTACCCATCCGGCCTGACCCAAGGCCTCACCCTACCCATCCGGCCTGACCCAAGGCCTCACCCTACCCATCCGGCCCGACCCAAGGCCGCAACCCAACAACTTGGTATAACATCCTCAATTTATACCTTAAAACAAGTGAAATTTATTTTTTTTGATAATTGCATCCTGGTTCTAAATACATAATTTAGAACTCACAAATCAAATAACCATTCTTATAACAGACAACCA